>CM029607.1:18670637-19346530 GCA_017311375.1 Mytilus coruscus
TTGGACAACTCTGATGAGGAGGGCTGTGGTAAGTTTTCATGGTCAACTTTACAAGTTCTGCTGATGAAGAGGACAGTTTATAAACATCAGACATCAATATGATTGTGTGCTAAGGGCTTGTTTAGATTCTGAAGATGTTAAGAATAAAAGTTACCGTGGATTCATTATCATTCTTGGGAAACTTATTTCCCTTGGAGTAGGTAAAACATGAATTAAAAAATTTCAACAAAGAACACATTTTCAATTTATTCTTTTATAGACTTTGGCAATAACAACAAAATCAGATATCCAGAAAAATAAAGTTTTTCCTCAATCCACCAAAATTGTTACTGTGGATTCATTATTATTCGTGTGATACCAATTTTCGTTGGTTTCGTGGGAACAGGTGAACCATAAATTTGAATGTTAAACGAACTACAAATGTTCTATTGCCTTGTACACAGACATTGGCAAAACCACGGAATCAAATATCCATGAAAATGCAAGAAATCCTCAATCCACGAAAATTGATACCCACAAAAATAAATGAATCCACAGTATCCACAATAATAAATGAATCCACAGTACTTTTGAAACTTTTAATCAAAGACCAATAATTATACCCCAGCTTTAAAAAAGTGGGGTATACTGTTTTACCTTTGTCTGTCAGTCCGTCCCATTGATATTTTTCGTTCCATCTTTCTCAGGAACTACACTACAAGGATTTCTGAAATTTGGTTTCAGGGTTTATATAAGTCAGCTACACCGTGTGATGCGTTTTCAGATTGATCACTCAACAACTTCCTGTTTACCGTCAAGTATTTGTGGGTGGGGTATCATCAGTGAGCAGTAGCTCACAGTTTCACTTGTTTTGCCCTGATTAATAGATTAGACTGTTTTATCATTTTACTATTGCATATAACTTTATAAACTTTTAAGCTAAAACAGCAAACAAAGGTGAAAATGCAATAAGAGGATAAGGTTAAACAAGTTTAGACTGTATCCCTGCTGACTTTGGACATAACAGGATAACATATTGTCTTCTACATACATTTAAACTCTGTCATTATAGGGTGTCAACCAAATGAATTTACATGTAGAAGTGGAGACTGTATCCGTGCTGACCGTAGATGTGACAGGAGATCAGATTGTCGTGATGGCTCAGATGAACTGAATTGTCGTATGTAAATTTACACTATACAACAACACAATTTATAAAATGAGTGGAACTTTTAGAATTTCTTTCAAGTTTGCAAACATAATTTCAACAATGCCCTGTATTACATTAAAAACATAGATAAAAAGATACCAGATTTGCCATTTGAAAATGCTACACAAAGAGTAAAAATTGAGCTGCATGAAAAAAAAACTCATATACCTGTTGGAAAACTCAGATGGTCTGGAAGGGTAATATATTTTTAAAGTGCCATTATTTTTTATGCCACCACCGTTGTGGAGGGGGCATTAAGTTTTGCCCTTGTCCGTCTGTACGTTCGTCTGTATGTCTGTACGTCTGTACGTCCTGAAATTGTTTTCTGTTCTCTTACTTTAGTTTGCCTTGATCCAGTGTTATGAAACTTATACACAATGCTTATTACCACAAAACACAGATCAAGTTTGATTTTGGTGGTGTCACTTTTACCATTCTTTAGTTATGTCCCTTTATGATGTAATATGCAAGCGGGAGCATCATTTGTGTCCCATGGACACATACCCATTTATCATTTATTTAACAATTGAAATAGAAAAGAAAATAAATCATTCTGTTCAGACAGAGAGAGTTACATTTTTCATATTTTTGAATTTTTGCTATTATTCTCTATGATTTATCTATTACAATTTCTATATTGTTCTAAGTGACTTGCTACGGGGACAGCCATTTCAACTTTCTATTTCTGTGAGAAAAATCATCCCTGTTGTAGGGTATTGTGTAATGAAAAATTGCTGAAGGTTAGATACAACTACCATGATAATTTCTTATGTGAAAAAACCAAATTCTTTGATTTCCTGTTGAGGGCTATTCCATTAAAATGGATAGGGGAGGTTAAGAAAGGACTGAATAAGCTGCTCTCCCACATACATTTTAATAGAAAAGCCCTCATTGATTTTGAAAACTAATGACTAAAAAGTAAAAATGTTGCATGATATTATAGTAAATAACATATATTGTAAAAAAATTGCAGTATTATTTTAATTTTGTAGCTACTCAACAAGTAACTATAAGCATTAGTCCTAGAGAGTTGACATTGAGAGTAGGATCCCAGGCTTATTTTGATTGTAATATATCACCAGCAGACACACCATTAGAATGGTACAGAAATGGAAATATTGTAAGTGTCTCTTTATATATTATCGCAGAATTTAAAGAGTAATTCTAATTTCCAATCTCAAAACTATACCTAATTTAAAAATTTGACATTTTGAATATATTTTATTCTATCACTTTTTTGTCAAATTTTTCTTTGATCTTTCTGTATGATAATTTTCCTTCTTAGACTACTCAATTGATGTTAGTTTTTTTTAGTCAAGACTGAAGAGAATGTATGATGTCAGACATTGTCTAGGAAAATGTTGTAAATGGTCCTTCTCAACTCTGTACTATCCCCCTTTATTAAGAATGTAGAATGTTGATGAACAATTTTCAAAATTTAGTGTGATGTCCATTTTCACTTAACTAGTACACTTTTTTGTTTAGGGGCAGCTGAAGCACACCTCCGCCTGCGGGATTTTCTCGCTGTGTTGAAGACCCATTGGTGGCCTTGGGCTGTTTTCTGCTCTTTGGTTGGGTTGTTATCTCTTTGACACATTCCCCATTTCCATTCTCAATTTTAATTGATAATAAAAAAATCATGAGAAAGTTCTCTCTTTTTGTAGGATATACAACCTAAAGCTACTGTAGAGAGAGGACGTCTCATCATACCTAACCTTGATATCACTGATGCTGGAGATTATATCTGCTCTGGTATCTACAATGACAGGACGTATACAGAATCTGCTAGGCTCATAGTAAGGCAAAGTGAGTACCTAATTTATCAATCCAGGGAACTAGGGGGGAAATCCAAGTAATATACCGTGAATTCATTTATTTTCATGGTTACAAGTTTTCCTGAATTAAAAAAAAAATTGTAATTATACCCTGCTTTAAAAAAGTGGGGTATACTGTTTTACCTCTGTCTGTCTGTCTGTCCATTCGTCCATCCGTCTGTCCGTCCATCCGTCCCATGAATATTTTTCGTCGCATCTTTCTCAGGAACTACATTATAAGGATTTCTGAAATTTGGTTTTAGGGTTTATATAAGTCAGCTATACTGTGTGATGCATTTTCAGATTCAACGCTCAACACTCAACAACTTCCTGTTTACTGAAATATTTGGGCGGGGGTATCATCGGGAGCAGAAGCTCGCAGTTTCACTTGTTTATTGGATATTCTAATATGACGTTCGTCTTTCGCTTTCCAAACAAAGCCATGTTCTACTTGCAATAGAACATGGCCTGCACGTGATTCACGTCACAATTGATAATGCTCGGAATTAGGGCATGAGAGAGGGTTATATACAATAATACAACTTGCGTAAAATTTGAAAGTCTCAAAGTAAAATTTAAGTATCGGATAGTTAGATTATTCATCATGATCATGATCATAAAAATCCGACTTTTAGATGACTATGAACAGGGTAGGTACCTAGCTCATGGTAAAACCATTGTCTTGCATGAATGATAGATACATTTCAATCTATTTTAGTTACTGTACCAACAACGCCTCCACCAATTGGCCCATGTGGCGCTGGACAAGCAACATGCAGGAATGGACAATGTATCCCGATAGACTATCGTTGTGATGGTGACAAGGACTGTGACGACAACAGTGATGAAGACTCATGTACAGGTACAGTAAAACCTGATTTAAGAGATCACTTAAGGGAGAGCAAAAAAGTGGTCTCACAGGTACAATGAAACCTGTTATAAGAGACCATTTAAGGGAGAGCAAAAAAGTGGTCTCACATATACAGTGAAAGCTGTTTTAAGAGACCATTTAAGGGAGAGCAAAAAAGTGGTCTAACAGGTACAGTGAAATCTATTTTAAGAGACCACTTAAGGAGAGCAAAAAAGTGGTCTCATAAGCCAGGTGGTCTTTTAATATAGGTTGAATCTATATGAAATGCACTACAAACCGGTCTAAGATTAATGGTCTCATTACACTGTTTTTTGCTTAATACAGGTGTTCTTTTAAGCAGATTTTACTGTATGTACATTTGTATTGTGTAAACAGTAGTGAAAAAAAAACCAACTCATCATAGATACTAGGCTAATAATTTTGTACGCCAGACATGTGTTTGGTCTACTATAGTTTCATCAGTGACGCTTGAATCAAAAAAGTTAAAGGGCCAGAAAAAGTATGAAGTTGAAGAACATTAAGAACCAAAAATTCTGAATAGTTTTGCCAAATACAGCTAAGGATATCTAATTCTGAGGTAGAAAATCCCTAGTATTAAGAACAAGTCAAAGCTTTGTAAACAGTTAATTATTATTATTGTTATATCAATGATAATTTATGTCAATTTATTTGGTAGAGAGAAAATGAGGAATTCCAGAACTATTTTCACTCATGATTGATTTATTTATTTAAAAAAAGGATGTTTGCTTTGACTTCAAACAATTTTATTGTCATTTACCATTAAGGTGGCTTGGGTGTCTGCCTCCATCTTGGATTCTGAAGTAGCAGATAACGTGGGTCTAGATCTTTGATAAAATGCACAAATTTTGAGAGTAGTATGCATTTTATATGTAAGACTTTTGATATAATTATAGAAAATTGTATGTTTTATCATAATTATTGCTGTAATTTCTCAAAAACACCTTATTTGTGTTTGTTTAATTTTTTTTCAATTTTGCTAAATAAGGGGAGATAACTCTGATAAAGTCATTTTTATAATAGAAAGTGTTGTGAATTTACCTATTTTAATCTGTAGCAAGAAAACAAGTTCGGTGACCCCATTTTTTCTTTTTCTTATCTGAAAACATGTTATAAGAGCTATCTTCTCACATTATATCTTAAAATTCTATCAGGTAGTTTTCTTTTTATCACAGAAATCTTGACAATTTTGCACTACCTGTAGCATGAAAAAAAGTCCGGTGACCCATACTGTTTATTATATTTTTGAAAAATGCATGATAAATACTTCATTTTGACAAATTATTAAAAAATTCTATCAATTTTAATTAAGACGCCCTAGCCACCTTAAGAGAAAATTGACGTATGGAAAATATTATCTATAAAGTGCTAGATTAAAGGTCTTATTGCACTGGTTTTTGCTCAATACAGGTGATGTCTAAGCAGGTTTTACTGTATTTACATTTGTATTGTGTAAACAGTGTAGTGAAAAAAAAGAAAAACTCATCATAGATACCAGGCTTATAATTTTGTACACCAGACGCGTGTTTGGTCTACTTAATGCTCATCAGTGACGCTGGAATCAAAAATGTTAAAGGGCCAGAAAAGTATGAAGTTGAAGAACATTGAGGACCAAAAATTCTGATAGGTTTTGCCATATACAAGTATTGTAATCTACTCCTAAAGTAGAAAATCCCAAGTATTTAGAACAATTCAAAAGTTTTGTAAACAGTTAATTTTTTCATGTTACCATATCAATGATAATTCATGTCAACACATAAGTGCTGACTAATGGGCTGGTAAAATTATTGGTTTTTTAATGATTGCAAAATCACAAAATTTTACTTCAACCGATGTAAAAATATTCCATAGTGTAGTTTTGAGGTTGTAATTTAGTTTACAGTTGAAAAAGAAATGGTGTTCATCTTCTATAGTATTTCAAATAATACAGTCTTTGATTCAAGGAATTTTGAATTATCTTACTTCTTTTCATGAATATCTTTCTATTTTCAAAAGATGTGCTATCATTTCAGTATCTGCAATATGTGAACCCAATGAATTCCGCTGTAGAAATGACCGCTGTGCGATGAAGATCTGGCGATGTGATGGAGATGATGATTGTGGTGATAACTCGGATGAAGAAGATTGCCGTATGTATTTATATGCTGTAACATTTAACCCTTGAATTTTCTCTGTAGTCTGTTGCTGAAAAAGATGATATATAAAAGAATTTTCTGAATAAGTTTTTTTTGTCTAATTCTTCTTTTATTCAGGGTATAGTGTCTGACCCTAACTTTGATGTTATTATGTCAACATATATTTGTTGCGTCTAACAGAAGTTCCCCAAAACTTGGTTCTAAACAATGCCGTAATATCTGTCCGTGTTTGAACAAATATTCTATGCCCTTTATTCTGTAAGGAACAAATTCTGTAATATTTGTTAACTTTCATTTCATGAATAAGCCACAATTACAGTGT
The DNA here is from genome assembly GCA_017311375.1 of Mytilus coruscus. Classification (NCBI taxonomy): domain Eukaryota; kingdom Metazoa; phylum Mollusca; class Bivalvia; order Mytilida; family Mytilidae; genus Mytilus; species Mytilus coruscus. The sequence goes on from CM029607.1 coordinate 18,676,987, forward strand.
GTTGTTTCAGCAGAGTCTTTAAAAAAAATATGTTAAGCATAAGTAAATGAAATATCTGGTAAACTATGATGTCATCATACATGTGAACCTCCGACGGAGGACAATAATCCGGTTTTCAGGGGTCTCCTCCCGACCTCCCGTTGAAGAGAAAAAAATCCTGTGTATGAAATATTTCATGAATGAAAAATTTTAGCCCAACATAGATTAGACCGTTGGTTTTCCGGTTTGAATGGTTTTACACTAGTAATTTTTTGGGCCCTTTATAGCTTACTGTTCGGTGTGAGCCTAGGCTCCGTGTTGAAGACTGTACCTTGACCTATAATGGTTTACTTTTATAAATTTTGACTTGGATGGAGAGTTGTCTCATTGGCACTCATACCACATCTTCTTATATCTATATCTGGTGTAACTGACATTACCTGAAGTTATATTTTACCTGTAAATCAATTAACATGCATAATTACATGGCTTCACTTGTCAGCTTGGGTGTCAAACATACTGGTAATCAACGATTTTTACCTCAGGCTAACTGCCGTTGTGTAATAAAAACTTTGTGTATTTAAAAATGATTGAAATGAATTTTGGGTTACTTCCCTTGATTTATCCTGTTTTAAGTTACTTTCCTTTAAATAATGTAAATTTTAAAAGAATATAAATAAAATATAAATTGAACAAATAATCATAAAAGGAGGGTAATTAAATGATTTTAAATGTCTTAGGACAAATAAAAAAATAATAATTTGAAAATTATTTGAGGGTTCTATACTTCCTTTCAAGGCTTAAATTGAAATTTATATAATAACTGTGACCCTTGTTTCTAGTTTGAATGGGTTTCTTAACATGCAAAAGAGATCTATTTGCAGATAGTTAATCAAATGTTCTGATTGCAGTGATTGTTAAAAAGAATAATGATAAAAAAGATATAAAATAAAGAATTTAAAGAACATACTGAAAAAAAAATGTTAAATTGAACATGTTGAATAAAGATAGAGAAAATTTATAAGTACAAGGGTGCTATAAACATAATACATTCGGATGGAAAGTTGAAGAAAAACACTTTAAAAGACAATTTCTACAGCACACGGTTACATTTACGACAAAATTTATGTCGATTAAAAACCTCCTGATCTGAGTCCTAATCTCCTGACCAAAATTTCCCAATCTCCTGATCTGAGTTTCACAGTCCATCACATGTATGTGTCATTGATAGCTTTAGTCATAAGTTTCATGTATTTGCAAAGTAATTATGAATTATCTCCCCTTTGTGGCATAGTCTTTGAAAAATGACATTTTGATATTAAAAATTAAAAAGATAAAGAATTTTCCAGAAGTATGATTGTTTTGAATTATAAAACCAAGTTAAGAATACAGTAATTTTATAATTAAACACAACATCTAAGATAACTTGGTAAATATCTGAAATAAATCTGACCAATATATTTAAGAAGAGTTGGTTAGGTTGGATATGAATATTTCATCAATAGAGAGTAATTCAAAGTATCGGATATTTGGAAATAGGTAGCTACCTGTGACTTCATAGGTGCTATTGTAAAAGTTCAATTAAATCAATTTCAAAAGTAATGATTATTTTCCAAGGCAATTTGAAAAGGTACTATGAAATATCCTTGTCCCTGTTGTTTTTCCAACAAATAATGTAACATTTTTCTCTAGTAATACTGACTGAAAAGGCTTCTTCTTTTGTAAGCAGCTTGACAGTTGTGAGTTTTTTAATTATTTATGTGAGTACCAATTTCATGGATTCAATTGAGGAAAAATTCTATTTTCATGGATACTTCATTCATTTTCATGGTTTTAACGAATTCTGCATACAAGTGTATATAGAAAACTAAATTTCTATTGAAATTCATGGTTCATCTATGCTCACTAGATCAAGATAATTAGTTACCCGAGAATAATTATATTATATTATATTATTATATATTAAATTATTATATATTATTTTATATATCATTTAAGCAACAAGAAAACCAGGTGATCCATGTGATACAATCGAGTTCCAATGTATGTCAGGTGATCAGTGTATTCCAGGGTCATACCAATGTGACGGAGAAATTGATTGTCAAGATCGTTCAGATGAAATTGGTTGTTGTAAGTTTAATAAGCCAATACTCACAGGCATTGTCTCTGAATTTTTTTTATCTACGTGTATATATTTTAATATAACACAAGGTATCTACTTCGTATTTTGAGGAATGACACCCGGTCTCAAACTTCCATTATATTTGATTCTGGGAGTGTCTATCCCACTGAAAGTTGTTATGTCGTAAATCTACATTAAATCATCTTCAAAATGGTGTATAACACGCCTATTTCTGTTGTCAGATTTATTTGTAGCAGGCCTTCCACGTGAGTCAACCATAAATTATTTTGTCTTTTCACAGCCAAATTGCAATGTTAGTCTCGCAATGAATGATTAATTATATATATATCTTGCAGTTATTGGGTATGGGGAAAATGAGGGATTCCAGAACTAATTTCACTCATTATTGATTGATTTATTTAGAAAAAGAATGTTTGTTTTGACTTTACACAATTTTATTGTCATTTACCATTTAGAAAAAATTGACATATAGAAAATATTATCTATATAAGTGCTATAATGTCTGAGTATAATTTATATTTAGCTCCTCCTGTCATCAATTTACCACCAGTATCGAAGATAGATGTAGAATTAGGAGGATCATTCACCATTATTTGTGAAGCTGTGGGTACACCTACACCACTGATTGTCTGGAGATTGAACTGGGGTAATATCCCTACCGGAGCCCGTGTATTCACAAGCAGCAAGAGTGGAAGAGGAAATCTGACAATTACAGATGCTCGTGTTGAAGATTCTGGTGCATATACATGTGAAGCTATAAACACACGAGGTTCCATCTTTGCTACACCAGATGCAATTATTATTGTCAGAAGTAAGTAAAATATGTTTATTTTATACATTTGAAAAATGGAAGTTAGAAAAAGGTAGAAATACAACATAATATGAGGGCACAGTTCTCAATAACAGAAAAAGAAAAATCAATATACTAGTGAGTCCAAAATTTAAGCACTCATGCGAAACAGGAATACAAAAATTAAACTGCATGTCAGAATTTCTACCATTGATATATTGAAAACTAGGCATTTGTTAAAATTTTGTTAGTTGTCAACACAGAGCAACTTTTTTGCCACATATAGAATCCTAACCTTTGGAACTTTTATGTCTTTTATATAATTCTATGACATAAAGAGAAATTAAATAAGATATTGTGTCTGCTTCTTTTTTACAGAAAATATAACAGGTATTTTATACAGAATGTAAGAATAAAGTGAACCAGTCTTGTCAATCCTGTCAATATTATTGACGCATAAAGAATTCTACCACTGCATCAAGTGTGATACTATATTTCTCCACATCAGACAGTTACATTCAAATTGTCATATTAAAAAGTTGAGGCTGACCGAGCATTTTAATACTCAAATTTTGAACATTTAAAATGCTTGTTAGGCCTCAAGTTTTAAATTTGAAAGATTAACCTGTCAAAAGTGGAGAAATATTGCATTGCACAAGATTTGGTGGTGATTACTGTTTCTCTAATGATTTTTTGACATAATCAAGGGCCCAGTAGAAATTTTAAGGCCCTACCAGCGAACTTTACTACAGGTACATACTTATTAATACAGTGTAGTCTTGAATGTTCTTATAAATGCAATTAAATATGTTTGAAATGCCTAATACATGTAGCTTGTTTCTGATTATGATAGAAATAATAAAGGAATTAATAAACCACATTGAGTTTTCAGAATTAAAATCAATTTAACCATGTCTTTTCAGACTGGTAAACTTATATTTGTAATATTATATAAAAAGCCCCCCTTTTCCATTTTACACTCCCTAGATGTAGAGTATTAAAGTATTATCAATTTCACCCCAAGAAAGTATTCATCTTTAATGAAATAATCTTAGCAGTTAATCAAAATGAAATTCTTACTGTCTATAAATAACAATGAAATGTTACTGTTTCTTGTTAAAGGGTTTTCAAATTTTCCGCCAAAAGCACATGGCTTTCAACAAATGTAATTAAAGCATTCAATTTGTGATCATGGATTACAGCTTTAATTAATTTAATTTGGATATAGATATTCAATGAAAGGTACAGTCAAACATTGTTTTTACTTTCTTCTGGATTAAAACTAGTTTAAAAGATCAATTTTAAAAAAAACATTTGACATCATAACAACAGACGATCTACGGATAAACGAAACGCAAAATGTCATCTATTTAAATTGAAATGCTGACTGATCGAATTTAATGAGAAAAATTATTACCATGGTCAATTATGAAGTTTAATTAAGGGATTAATGACCAATCCGATGTCGATAAGTGGATTATCTGTAATCACAACTTATTACACCTGCTGTAAATGTTAATTAGCTGAGGGTCATAAACTTGTCATTATTATGAAGACAGGTAGAATAATTGTATTTTCATCAAAATATTACGGCAATAAAGGCATGGACGTACGAAAAAGGGCAGGGCGTCTTAAAAAGGGCACAGGGCGTCAGAAAAAGGGCACAGGGCGGCACTCGGGAAAGGGCGGGCGGACCGCCCTGTGAAAACGACCTAGCTGGAACACTGATAATTTATCCAATGATCTGCGAAAAAATCTTTCTTTGTAAGTAATGTCCACGGTCACTTTTTTTTCATGATATCAAAATAGTATTTCAAATGAAAGCAAGAAAATTTGGCGTCATAATTGAATTTTGACCAATGAAGAACTGAGATCAAACAAATCACAAGTTGATTATAAAAAAAATATTCAACCAGTTAAGGAAAGTATAAATCAGCTAAGAATTAGAGAAATATAATTCTCTATTTTTTTTACTATTTTCACATTTCCTAACCGATTGTGAAAAAATTGTTCTCCTCACTTGTGAAATATATCTGTTTTCAGCATATGATTGGTCGAAATTTGATTATAACGTCAAATTTTCTTTGTTTCTTCTGAATTGCCTATTGTGACGTCACAAAGAAAGTCGACCATACCTGGTGACGTCACATATAAAGATCACAAGTTTCTGCAAATCTTTGAAAAGGAAGGATAAAAATCACCACAGAAACAGATTCCACCACTATAACTCGTGTATTACGATATTTCTCCACTCTCAACAGTTAAATTTTAATTATTTAAAAGCTCTGCAAGCCTCACGCTTTAAATAGTTAAATTTAACTATCTCCAGTGGAGAAATATTGTAACACACTTGTTACAGTGGTGGAATCTATAATTATCCACCAAGTGTGACAATACCCCATGATACATTTTGTGTATTCTTCAACTTTTTTCCAATGCACACTCTCCCATTTCTACCTGAAGCACATACATTTGTATATGTCATTTACATATTTTATTTTAATGTTTTATTTGTTTTGTGGTAAAAAAAAGAAATGAACCTTAACTTGTATGAAAAGTACATTAGAATAAGCAAGAATTTCAAAATATTTTTATCAAAATTACACTTCAGGCATAAGTTTTTAAAAATTGTGTAAGAATATAATTGGGATAGGAAAGAATGGCTATAAAGGAAAAGTTTTAAGCAATCATCTTCAAGAACTCATCATTTTTACTGGATAAAGCTAAAAGGAATAAATTTGAAAGAAACATGTCTTTTGTTTTATTATTAGGATATCCAGCAGGGCTTTGCCAACAGCCATATTTCAATGTGGAAGCTTCTGTCACAGGTGACTGCGTTCGTTGTTTCTGTTTCGGACACTCTAACGAATGTTACAGCAGTAATCTACAAATTGCACAGGTATAGTTTATTTTTAGAAATTAGAAATTTTTAATTGTGCGAAATCTTTAAGGATTTATTTAAAAATAATGATTTAAAATCTTTAAAAGATTTTTGCTATGTAAAGTAGGTCCAATTTTGATGATGATAGAAAAATAGTCATTTCCAATTTATAGGTTAGGCACAGGGGACTCTCTAGAAGTTTTGCCCATTCTGTTCCTACTCCCATTGTGGACAGGTGGAAGTGACAAGATCCACATGAACTGTAGTGAAGTAAAGATGACACAACACATGAAATGTAGTGTGGTATAGATGACTGACACACATAAATGGTAGCATAGTTAAGATGACATGACACATGAATTGTCATGTAGAAAAGATGACACAACATTTGAAATGTAGTGTAGTAAAGATGACATGACACATGAACTGTAGTGTAGTAAAGATGACAGGACATGAACTTTTGTGTAGTAGGGATGACACAACACATGAACTTTGGTGTAGTTAAGATGACACTACACATGAACTGTGGTGTAGGGATGACACAACACATGAACTATGGTGTAGTTAAGATGACACTTCACATGAACAGTAGTGTAGTAAGATTACATGACCGATGAACTGTAGCATAGTAAAGATGACACAACACATGAACTGTGGTGTAGGGATGACATATCACATGAACTGTAGTGTAGAAAGGGTGACACAACAAATCAACTTTAGGATAGTAAAGACGACATGACACATGAACTGTAGTGTAGTAAAGATAAAATGACACATGAACTGTGGTGTTGTAAAGATGACACAACACATGAACTGTAGTGTAGTAAAGATGACACAACACTTGAACTTTAGTGTAAAAAAGATGACAACACATGAACTGCAGTGATAGTTTAAATGACACAACACATGAAATGTAGTGTAGTGAAGATGACACAACACATGAACTGTAGTGAAGTGAAGAAGACACAACACAAGAACTGTAGTGTAGTAAATATGACATGACACATGAACTGTGGTGCACACAACACATGAACTGTGGGGTAGTAAAGATGACACAAATTCTGTACTGGCCTTCTAGTTTTTATGAATAATTTATATACTCCTATTTTTTCATTTGAAAAATATCAGTGTAATAATTTGTTTGGAATTTATCAAAATCAGATTTTCACATATTATGATGAAAACATCGGCAAAATTAGAAAATCATTAAAATGTTGGCTAGATAAGGCTTAACAAAAAAAAAACCCATATGTGAAGATGAAATGTTAAATAGCACAATTGAATTGATTCTTAAATAATGAAGAAGTGAATGCAAGAAGGGTTATACTAAAAGTATGGGAAAGCTATTAGTTTCAATTTTGTTTTGTATCTTTCAGATAAACCTAGTTGGTGATATGAAATTGTTAGACACAAATGCATCAAGGACAGTTGAGACAGCCTATGTTCAGCAGCTGCCATCATTGAGGGGTGCACAGGTGCCAAGATTTGATCGACTGTCACCAAATATGTATTACTACTGGAGTCTTCCTAGCGAGTTTCTCAATGAAAGAGTAATTACTATGAATTCTTTTTTTTCGAGGGTATCCATTTTTGTGGATTGAAGACAAATTGTATTTTTGAAGATATTTGTTTTTGGTGTTTTTGAAAATCGGCATACATGCCTATAGAAAATTTGTACTTTTTAACATTTAATTTTTTATGCGGAAACGTTTAGGAATTAGGGGCCAAAAAAGGGGCAAAAAACAAGCATTTTTCTAGTTTCATGACAATAACTTGTGTGTAAGTGTATGGATCTTTCTGAAATTGTACTACAAGGTTCCATATCACAAAGGGAAAGCTGGAATTGAGTTTGGGGGTAATTGCGTGAAACGTTTAGGAATTAGGGGCCAAAAAAGGGGCAAAAAACAAGCATTTTTCTAGTTTCATGACAATAACTTGTGTGTAAGTGTATGGATCTTTCTGAAATTGTACTACAAGGTTCCATATCACAAAGGAAAGCTGGAATTGAGTTTGGGGTGATTGCCTGAAACGTGTAGGAATTAGGGGCCAAAAGGGCCAAAATAAGCATTTTCTAGTTTCAGACAATAACTTGTGTTCAAGTGTATGGATCTCTCTGAAATTATACTGCAAGGTACCATACCTCAAAGGAAGGCTGGGATTGAGTTTGGGGTGATGAATCATAAGGGGTTCAAAAATTTGGGGGTTTCTTTTTCCTTTTTTTTCTTTAAAATTTTCCATTTAAGTTATTTCTGATTTATATTTAAAAGCAAATAATAATGATATGGCAGGAGATACACACCTAACAGGATGTGTAAATTATTATATAATAAGTATTGTGCAATAGCAAGAAATTTTCAATTGCACAGTATTGCATAATAGCAAGAAATCTTCAATTGCACAGTATTGCGCAATAGCAAAGAAATATCCAATAGCACAATATTGTGCAATAGCAAGAAATTTTCAATTGCACAGTATTGCGCAATAGCAAGAAATCTTCAATTGCACAGTATTGCGCAATTGCAAGAATATTCAATTGCACAGTATTGTGCAAAGAAGATACTTTGTATAAATTGCTTATTTCTTGACCAATTTCAATGGGGTTTTATTCTTGAACTCTTGGGGTTCTTTAATATGCTGAATCTAATCGTGTATTAAGTTTTTGGATTTTGGGCCCGTTTTAAATTGGTCCACATTGAGGTCCAAAGGGTTTCTTATGCCCAATAATAGAAGAGAAAGGATATGGGGTATCCATCCATAGCACAAAATCAATACAATATAAAAATAAGGAGATGAGGAATGATTGCCTATGAGACAACTATCCACCAAAGTTCAAATAAAATGGATGTAAGCAATGCATAGCAAAAAACACAAAAGACAAAGGAACAGCACTTTTATTGCTGGTGTTTAACGCCACTTTCAACACTTGTGCTTTTTCGTAGCGGTCAGTTTTTATTGGCAGAGGAAACCGGAGTGCATGGAGAGAACCGCCGACCTTCTGTAGGAAAACTGACAATCCTAGTCAATTAAGATTGGAGTCGAGTGCACCTGCCCCGTGCGAGATTCGAACTCACAACCTTAGTGTTGACTGGCTAGTGATACAGTAGTTCGACTACTTAGACCACTCGGCCACCGAGGCCCGATTTGTATAATGAAGTAACAGATATAGGAAAATGAAAAAAATTCAGAAAACCTTTGTATATTGTTTTTTATTGTCGTAACGACCCTGCATACCCGAGGTATCCACTTTATGGAATCTACTGACAGAAGATTTACCAGGTGTTGGTTCACTTGTGTTTAAATTGTTTTTTACAGTTAACAAGTTACGGTGGCAAGCTACAATACAATGTGTACTATGAAATAGCTGGTTCTCAGTATCCAACTCAGCAGTCAGATGTTATAATTACGGTAGGTTTATTTTTTTCCTAAGTATTGACTTATGGGTAAAAAAAATAAAAAAAATTAACAAATGGAATTAATGAACACATGAAATGTATTATGAAATGAAGTTTTAAAATAATATTCCAAACTCAGGTATTGACTCAGATTTTAGTATAACAACAGTTTCATTTTTTTTTCCTTAAAATTACTTACGGGTAAAAAATTTTAAAAAAATTTAACAAATGAAGTGTATTAAAAAAGTTATCTTTTATATTTATATGCAAAAGGGTATTGACTCAGATTTCAAGGTTCACTGACTTTACAATTATGAAAGTGCTTACAGAACATGGTGTTTTATGGACACATATTCTTATTTTCATATCTTTTTTTCTTTTAGGGAAATGGTATTACCTTGTACCACAGAACTTCTACACAATTCCGACCAAGAGGAGATAATTCTGTATCAGTTTCATTTTTGCCGGTAAGTTATATACCTATATAAAGCCAGTACATGTGCAAGACCATATAATTAATTTACTATTCAAATTTTCAAAAAGGAAAGAAAATTTAAGAGATGAAATGACTGAAATGAAACGTCTGTTTGAAGGTAAGGAATAATAATGCATATTTTGAGGTCTTTTTTGGATGTCAGTTATCTGGGGGTCTCTGATTGTTCTTGTATATGAATCTCTATGGAAGGCTAGGTCTACAACACATTTTTGCTTCTAAAAAGTGCCTTGTCCTTCAAAGATATCTTTTATTTTTTTTTGTAACACTAATGAAAAGGAATATCCCAAATTACAGTAGAACATTGATACCTAGATTGTCAATAAGAGAACACTGTGCATTTCTAGAAAAACCATTTTAGTCTGTGAAAAGTGTTTATTCCGGAATGTGGAACTAAGCCTCTCATTAATAGAACAACTCCTTAAATACTGTGGATTCATTACTATTCATTGGATACCAATTTTCGTGGATATCGTGGATACAGGTTAACCAAGAAATTAGATGTTCAACGAAAAACAAATTTTCTATAAACTTGTACGCAGACTTCGGTAAAACCATGAAATTTTTAAATATCCATGAGCATGTAAGTTTTCCTTAATCCACGAAAGTTGGTATCTACGAAAATAAATTAATCAGCAGTAGTAATTTTGAGGTTTTCTTCAGTTCAAAAATAATTCAATGACTATTATTTGCATTTATTAGTGTGTTTATTGGTCAATGGATATGAATACAAGATTTGAGGCTCAATTGGGTACAACCTAAGGTCAAAAGGTCACGTTTAAAAATTCCCTCTGGCCACCAAGTCAGTTTTAAGGAAAATTAAAACAGACATCCCCAACCCATTTTTGTTCTTAAGCCCATTAAAATATATAGGTCACAGTTTCTTTTAAATGAGACATCAGGTCACAATGTAGCAAGCCAAATCCCCAAGGTCTCAGGTCAGATTTGACTGTTTAGAGCCACACGATTACAAAATGGGATTTCATGAAATACTGCATTCAAATCATATAATTCCACTAAAAACTGATGTGGAGGTCTTAAACTTGCAGTGAGGTGTGAGTGTTTGCTCCATATTGAAGGCAAAAATGTGGTTGTGAGATATAGAAATGCAATAAAGATTCTGTAATCTTTGCTTTAGGTTAAAACTCATTTTCCCTTCTTTTCAATTTGAATTTTGGGTTTTAATTACTACTGTAATTTGATATTCAGACGCATTTTTGTAATGATAAAAAATCATTGAAAAATTCTTAACTTGCAGTTAAATATTTTCAGAGCACAAAGTTCTACTGCATATAATTTTAAGTTAAATAGAGGATCTAGTAATGATATTTATAAGAGACATAATTTGATAATTTAGAATGAGTGGACCAGGGAGGATCAGCCTAAGAGAGGAGATACCCCAGTAAGGGAATATGCCTCCAGGGAGGACTTGATGATGGTTCTAGAAAATGTTGAGTCCATTCTCATCCGCTCACAGTATGATGCCAGACAGACTCTAACGAGGTATGATACTGTTATTAGGCCAGATAGTGACCTATAGTTGTTAATTTTCTGTGTCATTTGGTCTCTTGTGGAGAGTTGTCTCATTAGCAATCATACCACATCTTATTTTTTATGAGACTGTTATTAGAGTAATGTAAAATAAGGAAATATGGTATGATTGACAATGAGACAACTATGAACCAGAAACTAAATGACGTAGATTTATAGATCACTGTAGGGCCCTCGACAATGAGCAAAACCCATACATCATATCAAGGCCTTAACATAACAAATCTTAAAAAATAAATGTGAAAACCAACGACTTGACATTATTTGTACAAGGCTTAGAAACAGGTAAAATTAGAGGCTTTGCCTAGCATTTCTATCCTGTTTCAAGCTGATTGCCAATGTCAACAGGTCATTTTTAAGCAAAAAAAAACAAGACAAAACCAAAAAACCAAAATATAAAACTGATCAGATTTGATCATTTTAAAGGTCACACTGGTCCTTTTAAGGTGGTATGGGAGTCTAAATTAAAAATGATAGAATTTGTTCATACTTTACCAAAACGTAGTATATATTGATATATGTTCAAAAATATAATAAAAATGATAGGTCACCGTGGATTTTCTCAAGCTACAGGTTGTGACAAAATGACACATTTTGTATGGATTATACAGGAAAAACATCATTATGTGATTAGAAGCTAAACTAAATGATAGAATTGTAAAATAAAATACGAGAAGATAGCTTTTAGAAAATGCTTTGAGAATATCAAAAGAAAAGATAGGGTCACCGTACGTTTTTTCCGGCTAAAATACAAAATAGCAAAATTCCATGTAGATTCCTTCAGAAAATGCACTATTTCAGAGTTACCTCCCCTTAAAATGCCAATTTAAAAACATTAAAAATCAAGCAAAAATAATCTACACTTGTAAAATATTAATATTTATAAGTTATAATCTTATAAATTTGTTCTTTTAAATAAAATTTACATTAGTTATCTGCATTCCTGCATCAAATTTTGCTAACTTGATTGAAAATCTGGACCTTAGATTCTCTGTTTTTTACAATCCAAGATGGCGAAAGACACCCATACCACCTTAAATAAGAAGTCATTTCGCAAGGGGGTCCACCAAAACCCCAAAAGGTCAAAGGTAAGATTTGGTTTGTCTTACCATTTTGGAGCCACCTTCATCACTTAAAATAAATATATTTATGTTTACAGGGTTAATGATGTAATCTTGACCACAGGAGTACAGCAGGATACAGGTTTAGGCAGAGCTGTGTATGTAGAGGACTGTGTTTGTCCTGCTGGACATACTGGCTTGTCTTGTCAGGTGAGTTTCTTCCCTTGCTTCACCACAGGTTCAGGTAGAGATGTGTGTGTTGAGGACTGTGTTTGTCCTGCTGGACATACTGGATTGTCTTGTCAGGTGAGTTATTTCCCTTGCTACATCACAGCTTTATGCAGCGGACTGTGTTTGTCCTGCTGGAAATACTGGATTGTCTTGTCAAGTGGGTTACTTCCCTTACTTCACCACAGGTTTAGGCAGAGCTGTGTTTGTCCTGCTGGACATGCTGGATTGTTTTGTCAGGGAGTTACTTCCTTGCTACATCACAGCTTTATGTAGAGCTGTGTTTGTCCTGCTGAACATACTGGATTGTCTTGTCAAGTGGGTTACTTCCCTTACTTCACCACAGGTATAGGCAGAGCTGTGTATGTAGAGGACTGTGTTTGTCCTGCTGGACATGCTGGATTGTCTTTTCAAGTGAGTAACTTCCCTTTCTCCACCACAGGTTTAGTTGATTGTGTACTATTGGGAATAAAGAATTGATCAGTCAGGTCAAAAGAATTATTTTTTTTTGGCATTAGCATTGATGTCCAGTTTTGTTTGACAGAATAATGTTGAATAACTGTTCTTTTTCTGGAAAATAGTAATGTTGAATAAATGTTCTTTCTGGAATTTACAATAATTTCTTTTTATATTTTAGGATTGTGCAGTTGGTTACTATCGAGTAAGAAATGGACCATACCTTGGAAACTGTGTAAGGTGTCGCTGTAACGGTCACTCAAATGATTGTAATCCTTTGACTGGTCAGTGTAGGGTGAGTAAAAAGCTTTCTATGCTCTTAAAGAAGAAGATAGAATAAAAAATCGTCAAGTTTTAGTCATTCAACTTCTAGAGACAATTTTGATTTGTAAAATACAAATGAGGTAAAGTGAATATACTGTTTAAAATTTATAGCATTGAAATTATTGTACATTAACATAACATTTGAATTCAACAAAATTTACTGAATTCAATAAAAGATAAATATAGTTTAGATTCATCTCGAATAGTTCACGGTTTACATGTTTATATATAAAATATTACAAAAAAAATATGATTGTTAAAGACATAAAAGTTTTCTTAAATTTTTTTAATTCTTTCATGCAGAACCATTGGAGAATAGGTTTTTTTTAAAATAATTTTGAAAATCTCTTTACAGTCCTGTCAACATAACACTGAAGGAAATAACTGTGAAAACTGTGCAAGAGGTTACTATGGAGATGCCACTCAGGGTACTCCAAACGATTGTAACACATGTCCTTGTCCACTCACAGATTCAACCAATCAGTAAGTTTAAAATCAAAGTCACAGTGAGGTTTGTTAAGCTAAGGCAGTGTATCAAGTTTATATTTTTTTTACAAAAGATGAGATTTTCAAGCTCTTTTTCAAGACTTTTCCATAATTTTCCTGTGTCACTCTTTTTAATATTTTTCACCTATTTTGCTGAATAATATAAGATCTTTCTCAGGTTAAGAAATGTTCAATGTGCATTTCAGAATACACATTTTCGAACATCCTAGCACTTAAAATTTCTAGGAGGTGAGATTCTCTGGGTTTTACCTCAAACTCTATGAGAATTCACAATTTTAACTCCACTTTAAAACAAAATGGTAAAAGATATCACAAAGATATTATAAATCCATCTCTTATATGATCAGGAGATTTTCAAAATCGATCTCAAATTAAATTTTAGCGATTCAACAAAAAATAAATTGATTTTTTAATTTGTATTATTATATATGGTAAAACCTGAGGATTTGTCCCCGCTTCAACTCCAATATTTGAACAGTTAAACACAATCTAATTATCTGATTGGTCAATCTTCAGCCGTGATGCAAGCATGAAACTATGTATGATATGTAATATAAAAAAAGAAGATGTGGTACAATTGCCAATGAGACAACTTTTCAACAGATCCCAGATGTGGTGGCATTAAGCAGCTATAGTAAAAAGTAAAATAACAAAAATACCAAACTCCTAGGAAAATTCAAAACTGAAAGTCCTTTTTTAAATGGCAAAATCAAAAGCTCAAACACATCAAACGAATGGATAACAACTGTTATATTCCTGTCTTGGTACAGGCATTTTCTTATGTAGAAAATGGTGGATTAAACCTGGTTTTATAGCTAGCTAAACCTCTCACTTGTATGACAGCCGCATAAAATTCCATTATATTGACAACAATGTGCGAACAAAACAAACAGATATAATAGGTAAAAATGTCAAAATAGGGGTACAGCAGTCAACATTGTGTTATAATCTTAATCACATAAACCCATACCCTAGAGTCAGCTATTATATGTAGTAGCCCCGACACGACATAATGTTAAACAATTCAAACTGAAAAAATCAAATGGTCTGATAATACAGCCAATGAATTATAGGCTTCTGACTTGGGGCAGGCACATATATATTGTGGCAGGGTTAAACATGCTCGCTCAACCCTCCCTAACCTGGATAATAGCACAACATAAGAACAATCTATAAAAATCAGTACAAAATGGCCTGATACATCAGAATGGCGCAAAAACATTTTAAGTATTTTATGATTTTTATTTATCCCACAGATTTAGCCCCACCTGTGAGATTGATCGAAGAGATGGACAGGTAACATGTACAGCCTGCGCTCAAGGTTATGAAGGAAGGCGATGTGAGAGATGTGCTAGGGGTTATGTAGGAAATCCACAAATTGTTGGAGACTATTGTCGAATCAGTGATGGTTTGTAATACTGAGAATGTTTTAAATATTGACTAGTTACTAGTTTTCTTGGATATTGTTGCTAGGGAAAAAATGAGTTTGGAAACTTCAAAAAATAAATTCAAAATTGATTTTTTAGGAAAAAAATTGTTCTCCATCCACAAAAATGTCTACCAATCGGAAGAAATGATTACTGTGGATTCATTATTATTGGATACCAATTTTTGTGGATTTAGTGGCTACAGGGTAACCATAGATTTAAATGGTCAAGGAATTGCAAATTTTCTAAAGGAATATATGCAGACTTAGTCAAAACCATGAAAATCAGATATCCACAAACATACAAGTTTTCCTCAACCCACAAAAAACTGGAACCCACTAAAATAAATGAATCCACAGTAGACAGTAAACAGTAGTCTTGAAATTCCTCTATGAGATATTTTTATTTAAGAAATGAATGCTTCTTTTTGTAATTTTATTGGGGGTGTAAAAGTGTTGACAGAAGCACATTTTGTATAAAGCGCAATCAACACTTTTACACCCCAATAAAATTGCTAAAAGAAGCATTCATTTCTTATAATTACATTTTTATGCTAATAAGACCGTGAAAAGAAGTTTTATCAAGTTTTTCCTTTATTTACCTGTGCACTTTTTTGTGGAAGCACGTGTCATCACTAATGTAACATTTCATTTTGATATGAAGGTTAATTTTTGAATGACGTGCAATTGTTATTAGCCAATCAAACTAACGGATTCTCGTGAAACATACATGTAATGTAATTATTTGAATTTGAATGCCTGCTTGCCGTTTACAACTTTTTCGAAGGAATTATATCCTAATAAGTTAATGTAAGTTCAGACATTTCTGTGTGCATTTATTATTGTGATTTTGAACAATAAACAGAAATGTGAGATTAATTATTATTAGAATTTCAAGATATGCAGCATACAAATAATACTCTCATAAATAAAAGCTGGGTGATTTTATTTTTGCAATGTATATCATGTTACAATTATCAGAATAATAAATAATACTGTAAATTCAGAAATTATTGTGTGCATTTATTATTGTGATTTTTGAAGAATGGACAAAAATGCAAAATTAATTATTGTGATTTTTGAAGAATGGACAAAAATGCAAAATTAATTATTGTGATTTCAGAAAAATCAGCTTCAAATATGTATCAGTTATTAGAAGGCAAGTTTGTATTATTGTAATTCTCACCCAGTCACATTAAATGAATAATAAAAACCTCAAAATAATTTCTGAATTTACAGTAATCCCAAATTCAATGGAACTTATAAGTTATATTTCGTCATAAGTATTTTTGTTTTATAGAGAGGTGTGACTCCAGAGGAAGTTTAAGTCAGCTACCCGATTCCGTTACCAGACAATGTACATGCAAGGTAACATTTTTTTAATATTGTACCCTTTCACCGATAGCCGGCCTGACAGAAGCTACTCTGAGACGATGGCTTCCCTGGCTATTATGACACAAGTGGGAGATCTTCATATTAAATATCAATAAAAACTTGTCTGTAGTTATTTATGTCTTTATATTATTCACTTACACCATGGACACAGTTTTGTTAATGTTTTGATAATTTTTTCTTCATAAAAAATCAAAATTTGCTAATTTTCGGCATTAGATAGATGAAATTCTCGAAATTCGACTTTTTGACCCAAAATCGTAATTTTTTAACCCAAAACGGCAAAAGTTTGAAAAATTTAACAAGGTTGTACAAATTCCTTCCACTGAACGATGTCCATTCCAAGTGTTTTTGTACATAAAACGGCATTTTATGTCAAAAAAGTATACTATTCTGGCTTCAATTCTTCCATATTCTTTCAAAAAAAATGTTCCCTTATTTCAAATTCTAGTAAAATCCGTAAATTTCATCTGATTTTGACACCGTTTTCAACAAACGGAAGCCCCATGTTTACACTTTCATCCGGGTATTCAACAAAGAAAGATAACTTGTGTTTGCAATGTTTTTAGCGGAAATCTAAAAGAGGTATTCCGATCCCGGTAAACGGGGACTCATCGTCAACTGTCTGAAAGCGTGAATCCTGGTAAACTGGGATTTGTCGCCAAAAGGGTTAAGGTTGTAAATTTTTTAATATTAACTTAATGTAAAAATAGTAAGATGTGTTATGATTGCCAATGAGACAACTTTCCATCATAGACAAAATGAAGTAGAATTTAACAACAATAGGTCACGTTTTGGCCTTTAACATTCTGCAAAACTTTTACTGCTTACAAGCTTCAAAAGGCCCTGGCATGACAAACGTAAAATAATACAAAACTAATAGCCTGATTCATGTACCAAAAAAAAGGAAAAACAAATATGTTTTACCTACTATTTCATGGAGTAGTTGAGTTTTATTTTACATTTTACATAGTTATCAATTATACAAATCAATATGTAGTCTTTGATATTGGGTATCCTAACATGTGATATTTTGTATATTTTTGTCATTATTTTGTCATTTCATTCTAACTAATCATTTGTAATCAAAGATTTTGGCCCCATAATTGGCTAAAAAATATCTTGGATTTTATATCATTTGTCACCTAATAAACCCCGCTGCAAATAATACTTCAACACTAATTCTAAGAACACAAGAGCTAAAATGACCCTATCATTTTACATCTTTCTCTTCTAGACAAATGTGTATGGAAGGAATTGTGACCAATGTAAACAAAATACATTTTATCTGAGTGTAAACAATCCCTATGGCTGTGTCTCTTGTTTCTGTATGGGTGTGACTCGACAGTGTACCAGTACCTTCTGGAATAGAGCCCAGGTAAGATATTTATTTCTGTATGAGTGTGACTGAACAGTGTACCAGTACCTTCTGGAATCAGACCCAGGTAAGATATTTATTTCTGTATGGGTGTGACTCAACAGTGTACCAGTACCTTCTGGAATAGGGCCCAGGTAAAATATTTATTTCTGTATGGGTGTGACTCAACAGTGAACCAGTACCTTCTGGAATATAGCCCAGGTAAGATATTTATTTCTGTATGAGTGTGACTCAACAGTGTACCAGTACCTTCTGGATTAGGGCCCAGGTAAAATATTTATTTCTGTATGGGTGTGACTCAACAGTGAACCAGTACCCTGAGGAATAGGGCCCAGGTAAGATATTTGTACTCAGGTATATGTTAGCAAACAACCTTAATCTGATTGGCTTTTATTATTGAGCCATTTATACTTAGCGGGGGAAAACTGTGAACTATTATAATAAATTATCTAGTTCACTAGGTTAATGATACCCCATTTTAAGTAATTGATTAGGGGCACAAAGAGTTCATGAGAAATTCTGTATTTCTAATAGTTTGAGAATGTTTTTACTTGTCCAATCAGAGAACAGTCAATAGGACTACCACGTCGAAACCTTGGCATTATTGTTTCGGTAATGGGAGAGTTTCTTTAATTTAGTTTTCCAATTACTAATGTTTTAAATAAAATTTTGCTCAGACAATGTTAAAACCTCCAACAAACTTGGCTGCTATGAATCTTTCTGTTCACACATTGTTTTCAATATAATGGAATTTTATGCGACTGTCATACAAGTGAGAGGTTTAGCTAGCTATAAAACCAGGTTTAATCCACCATTTTCTACATAAGGAAATGCCTGTACCAAGTCAGGAATATGACAACTGTTTTCCATTCGTTTGATGTAGTTGAGCTTTTGATTTTGCCAATTGATAAGGGACTTTCAAATTTGAATTTTCCTTGGAGTTTGGTATTTTTGTTATTTTACTTTTTCCTATTTTGAGCTGTGATTTAATTTATTCTGGTGGATACTTTGATTTCGTGGTTTTAACAAATTCTGCATACAATACTATTCAGAATTTATAATTTATTGACCACTAAAAAGTTTTCGTCTATACTTACGAAATCCATACAAATTTAAGAACCTCTAAAATGTTAATGAATCCACAGTATCTATACTAAATGCAAAAATTACACTTTTATCAGGTAAATAACTGTATACATGACATATATTTGATAGATTGGAGCATCTTTCACTAGAGACAGACAAGGATTTTCATTGGTTGATATTGCTCAAAGAGAAGCACCAATCACAGATGGTTTTACAGTTAACAGCAATGTCAGAGAGCTGGTCTACAGAAGATTTAACACACTACCACAGAGAGTATATTATTGGTCACTGCCTCAGAGGTTCTTGGGTGATAAGGTAAATCTTTTTATTCATTTTAATAATAAATGGGTTGATGACAATAATTTAATTTGTATATTGGACAAAATTTATCATGGTTTACACACAAAATTTATCATGGTTTACACACAAAATTTATCATGGTTTACACACAAAATTTATCATGGTTTACGCACAAGTTTAACATAATACATTTAATATCAAAATACCTAATAATAAAACAAAAACTCATAAAAGATACCTTGCTTATATTTTGTACGCCAGAGGCGTTTTTCATCTACAAAAGACATTAGTGACCCTTGAATCAAAAAGGCCTAATAAGGTACAAAGTTGAAGAGCATTGAGGACACATAATTTTGAAAGCTTTGGCCAAATAAAACTGAGATAATCTATTTCTGAGATAGAAAAATCCTTACTATTTTGAGCAATTCAAAGTTTTGTAAACATCTAATTTATAATTATGATAATAACAAAATGAATGACATCTGGTATAAAGCTTCATGTGAGGATGGTCTACCCTTTGATGTTTGCCTCAAGTGCGGGAGGTCTTGGGTTCGAACCCTGGCGAGTCAAACCAAAGACTATAAAATTGGTATTTGCTGCTTATCCCCTAAGCAGGCAGCATTAAGGAGTAAGAGCAGACACTGGTCAACTCAGAGTCAGAATAATGTGTCCAGGTAAGGTGACATGTCTTCCTGTGGACTGTTACCTTGTGAACTAGCACGTTAAAAATCCGGCTCAGCATGTCGGTCTAGTACAAAGCAAGGTTACTATTCATATTACATAAGCATGTTCTCTTCCTGAATATGCATATTAATTTGCTGCTGGACGTTAAGCAGTCATCTATCATCATCATCATCTACCCTGTGATGTATTTTTCACATCCATCGCTCATTAACATTCTGTTTCATTGATACTTTTAGGGGGTTAATATCATTAGTGAGCAATAGCTCTCGTTGCATCTTTTTTTATTGTGAAATGCATGCAAATAAATAATCAGTCATATGTCTATTACAGGTGACATCTTATGGTGGGAATCTTAACTTTGTGATTAGCTACAGACCAGGACTGGATACCAGCCCACAGGACACTGCTGCTCCCCTGGTAGAAATAAGTGTAAGTGGAATCAGTTCAAAATGCAATTTTGCTTTCAGCTGCAAAATTAATCAAATTAATTGTGTGTATTGACACTTATAGCGTGAATAAAATGGATTAGTAGAAAATGGGATACAATTCATGGTAGGACAAACAAGATATCCCTTTTAAATGTGAACAAATTTACTTTTGCAATTATTTGTTGGGTCTTAACTGGATCAGGATATCAGGAAACTGTACCAATTTAGTACATGGACATTACAAAAATTTTCTTTATTTCCCTGGTATAGTAAAATGGCACATTGCATTATAATGACACCAACAGCATTATATAACTTTTCAATTATGATTTATAGGATTTGATTTTTTCATTGTTTAAATATCACACTTAACTGATATGAATGAAAAGATATGTTGTATGATGGACAATCTGTGGTTTCAGAATCTAATGAATTCTGGGTAATATTTTCACAAGTGTACACCAAAACATTGTGATTGGCTTACAAAGTTCTAAACAATGAGAATTCAACCAATGACATGACGTTATTTTCATTCTGGGGTACAAACAATGAAATTACCCACAATTCTTTAGATTATGAAACAACTATCCATAGACTAAAGGGCAGACATGTGAACAATTACTGGTGCCTTCAACCATGAGCAAAACTAATACCACATACATGTAGTAAGCTATAAAAGGGCCTGGTATGAAAACAATTTAAACAATTTAAAAGAAAAAAAGCAAAATCAGATTTATAAAACAATAAACCAAAAAAAGAAGTAACCAATGACAACCACTGGACAACAGGTTCATGACTGTTGACAGACACATATAGAATGTGGAAGGGTTTTTAACATGTTCTTGGGAAAGTGGTATAACAACACAAAATAAGAAAACTTTGTGAATTTGTTGGATGCCATTATCCTGGAATTTTTAAAAAATGGGAAGCTTTACTGAAGAACAAAACTAATAAAGAAAAGAAAACAAGACGCAATATACTCTTTTTGTCATGTTTTATGGTTTGATTTTTGTTTTCAGGGAAATGATATAACATTAGTTTACAAAGACAAGACTGCCCCAACATCAAATACGCCTGCAGTATACAAAGTGCCATTATATGAGGTAAATTTTCAGAAGGGGTACTTTGAAGAAGGATATTCATGAATTTTTCATCTACTACAATAACTTTTTATTTGGTTAAAATTGCTTTTAATTTTTGAGATTTATTGAAAGTCAATGTAATAGATTTCGTTAATAAAAAATATAACTGATTTTGATCTATATGATATAAAACAATATGTTAATACCTAATAGATAGATATCTCTCATTACAAGATAAGATATTTATTAGTATAAAATCCAAAATGTTTTCTTTAAATCTAAGTTTGATTAAGTTTTTTTTTCTTTTTCTTCGTACTTTTCTTAAATGCATGACAACAAAGAGTGAGCCATAGGAAAACAGAAATCTATGGAAATTCCATGAACTTCAATTCTTGATCAATGGAAAGAAATTCACTATTTTTATATAAAATTAAGGAGATGTGGTATGATTACCAATGAGACAGCTATCCACAAGATTCAAAATGACATATATGTAAGCAACTAAAGGATTACTCAATAGGTAAATATCTATCAATCCACAGAGGGAGTCAAAAGAGAATCGAAACAGATACAGATTGAGAATTCTATGAAACTTACACTTGACTTTAATATTTTATCATTACCGTAGAAAGGCTTGTATAGTTCGCACTGGTACATAGTCCGCACCCCTTCTCCCCACGAAATTTTAGGTAAAAACTTTTGTAACTGTTAGAAAAGGTCTAATGAAACTCGGTAATTTCAAATCCTGTGCGGTCGTTTGCGGTATTTTCTTGAAAACCTGTTTTCCATCATCAAACAGAAGCGAAACTGCTTGTAAATAATTCTAGAACGCTTCATGATTGTTAAAATAAGTTTAATTCACTAAAAACAATTTAGAAACTTGTGTATGTTTAAACAGGAAGTTTAAAAAGCACGTGTAAAGAAGAAAGTAACCGTGAGAGTCGAAATCCGTACATAACAGATATCACTATAATACGACTTTGAAAGTAAAACAGTTCCATCCTTTTGTAAAACAATCTTTAATATATCTATCACATTAATGTTTGAAGGGTCTTAAGCTAATACAAACCATATTAGTCAGTATGAAACACCAAAACGGAACGAACAATAACCGATTACGTTTTGTAGTTTACAAATTCTAAGCTGGTTTACGGTTGTCTTTTTCACTATGTTTGTATCGTTTCAATCAAGCAGATACCAGTTTATTTCAACCAATGCATTGAAAAGAAACGAAAATTGTAATGAAAGGTTTAGTTTTATATTTATCAGTATTAATTTGATATTGAATAGAAATAACTTATTAATATGGATGAGTTAAAATTATTAGTTTGAAAAATGATAAGAGCGCCTCTACAATATAAATAACAAAGATGGCGGAACGTAAACAAACCACCTTGCCCGCGAAATTGAAATTTTCTCTTATTTCTTGCTTATTGTACTCTATAGTCCGCACCCGTCTGGAAGGTCCAATTTTGGAGAATAAAACCGCGGACTATACAAGCCTTTCTACGGTATAAAAATAAGGAAATGTGGTTTGATTGCCAAGGTGACAACTATCCGCCAGATTTCAAATGAAGTGGATGTAAGAAATTATAGAAATATACAGCCTTCAGCAATCAGAAAAACCCATACAGTATAGTCAACTATAAAGAGTCCCGACATGAAAAATGTGAAACAATTCAAACGAGAAAACTAACGGCCTGATTTATAACAAAACAATTTACGAAAAACAAACATAACAGACATGAACCAACCACAATCACAGAATAACAGGCTCCTGACTTGGGACGACATATAAAGAATGTGGCGGTGGTTAAACATGTTTGTACTTTTTATACGACCGCAAAAAATTGGATCTCTATGAAATTTTACCATAAGGTTCAATACCACAAAAGGAAGGTTGGGATTGATTTTGGGGGTTATGGTACCAACAGTTAAGGAATTAGGGGCCAAAAAAGGGCCCAAATAAGCATTTTTCTAGTTTCCAGACAATAACTTGTGGAACAGTGTATGAATCTCTCTGAAATTATACCACAAGTTTCCATACCACAAAGGGATGGTTAGGATTGACTTTGGGGGGTTATGGCTCAAACCGTTTAGGAATTAGGGTAAAAAAAGGGGGAAAAACAAGGGTTTACTGGTTAATGGACAATTTAAAAGTAGTGTAAGGGAGGTAATCCAAATACATTTAAAGTATTAAAAAAAATTTGGATTACCTCCCTTACATTGCTTTTAAATTATGTATAAAGATAGTGTATTGTCTTGAGATGATTAGCTGTCAATTAATTTTTAGAAGTTACTATTAAAGGAATATTAATTTTAGCCATGATTATGTATGTCATTTTCTATTTTAAAACTTTTATGATGTATTTAAATTGGTAATTATGGTTGCAAACTCCATTGGAAATTTGAATTGAGATTTTGACCATATCTTGAGGAAAGATTTTTTTTGGAAAAAGGGAGGGGGGCAATTTTTTCTCATTTCAGATTTCAGAAATTAAAAATAAGAAAATTTCTTCAAATTTTTTTTTTGCAAAATAAAGGGTGGGGGTCAATACGCAACAGCATGGTGTATTGCACAAAGCAAAAAATTGAATATAAATTCAAATCATATAACCAATTCTAAGTTCTTTGACTACAGTTATTCTGTGTCAGAAACCTTTTATGTGTCAAATATTTAATTACAATCCAAATTCAGACCTGTATCAAGCGCGAATATTGTGTCCATTTTTGCCCCAACTGTTCAGGGTTGGACCTCTGCGGTCGTATCCAGCTGCGCTCAGTGAAGCATTTTATTATACATTGTGACTTGGATGGGGAGTTGTCTCATTGGCACTCATACCACATCTTCTTATTTATATTGTGACATTGTTTTATGATTATTGCAGCAATTTTGGACAAGACCAGACGGAGAACCAGCCACCAGAGAATTCTTGTTGATGGCTTTGGCTGATGTTAGTGCCTTACTGATCAGAGCTACCTTTACAAGAGATACAGACTCTGCAAGGTACAAACAAACTTTTAAAATACAAATCTGATTAAAATACAGATCCTGTGTCCACTCTTTGCTCACAAGGAATTGACTAAGCTTCAATCTTCTTTCTGTTTTAAAGACCTTTTGGAATCCTTTGGTTTTATTGTATTAAATGATACACACCTTAAAAAATTTACAGGCAAGAATTTCATTGGCTGATGTTATGATTACTAAAACAGAAAGTAGAAGGAAGTGTTGCCAGATCCTTGTAATCAAAGCTTCGACACAATATTTGTATTTTTATCAGATTGTCAAAATACAGAATTAATTGGATGCATGATATGTGTATTTTGAAAAAAAAAAAATTCTTTTCATGGATGCTTGAAACCAAGTCTTGGGAATCTACAAGTATCAGTGGTTGAAAGGCAATAGACGACCTCACATTTGTGTACTTTCCCTATACATTTCCAGTGTCACAATGCTTATGTTATAACGTCACTGTAAGAACGGATTGTTCATTGACATTATTTATCAACAACTCCTCTTTAGACTAGATTTCAATTAATTTTCTCAGAATCTTTATCATCTAATGGCATTTTGCACTTGTTTTATTTTTTCATTTTATTGAAATGAATTTGGATTTCGCATAGCAAAACAAGGGGCAGACACTGTACCAAAAAAAAACCCAGGAATTTTTCAATTTCTGGAATTTGGGAAAGAGGGGGGAAGGTTGGGTATGAAATTATAAACACTGCTTAAAGTTTTTTTTCTAGATTATCTAAGTAATCTGAACAGATTGATGCTTTACACGATATACATAATATTTTAAAATTGTATTGCAGTATCCGTGATGTAATTATGGACATAGCAGAAGACAGGGATACCAGATTAGACAGGGCATATGCTGTAGAACAGTGCGCTTGTCCAACTGGTTACAAAGGATTGTCCTGTGAGGTTAGTTAACAGATGATGAGGAAAGTACCCCTATATGATTTGAATTATTAAAACTATCTGGCTAAGCTTGTATAACCCAAACAGACCCACACACACCAATTGGAGAAATAAAATTAAATAAAATAGCTGTGATTAGAGATTTATAGATTCTTGCATTGGTACCAGTGGATTACCTGATTTATCCAATCGAGATAGTTAAATTGATAATTTAACTAACAAGATTGGATAAATCAGATAATCCACTAGTAACTATGTTAGAAACTGTTTTTCTGATTATCAAATAAATTTTCATTTTTGATAAACGAAAATCCCCTTCAAGTGCCTTCCACATTCCACAAAATTGTCAATTTCGTTAACACCTATTAGCACATTTAGATTCATCCAGTGAGCTGATGAAGGTTATGACCCTTAAACTCATCCAATCATCTTCTGAGATCATCAGCAAACACACGTTGATTAAATTTTTTTTATACAATGGGTTAGGAAAGGGTTAAATTGCCGAAGAATTAGAGAAACCGGTATGCATCAATGAGACAGCAACCAAATGGCATGAAAACAAAGTGTTTTTATGCCCCATCTATGATAGTAGAGGGGCATTATGTTTTTCGGTCTGTGCATCCGTTCATTCGTTCGTCTGTTTGTTCGTTCATTCGTTCGTCCTTCTGTCCCGCTTCAGGTTAAAGTTTTTGGTCAAGGTAGTTTTTGATGAAGTTGAAGTTCAATCAACTTGAAACTTAGTACACATGTTCCCTATGGTATGGTCTTTCTAATTTTAATGCCAAATTAGAGTTTTGACCCCAATTTCACAGTCCACTGAACATAGAACATGATAGTGCCAGTGGGGCATCCGTGTACTATGGACACATTCTTGTTTTATTATTATTTATTTGATTATGAAAACATAACAGTCTTGTTTATGATTAAAATTATATTAAAAAGACCTATGGATCAGCCAGTTGAAAAAGATTTTTAGTAGACACTATTTTATTTCACGCATAACTTGAAAAAAATAGCTGACCCAAACAACTGCTTTAGGGCATACAATACAGTTTTGATCCCACGATGAATTTTTGACGAAAGTTTGCATACAAGCTATTTTTCACCTAGTCAATTCAAATATGTAATAAAAAATATACCTTCATGTGCTACTTTTAGAGATAAATGGGGTCGAAATCTTAGACGTTTACTGGAAATTTCGGTTTCTTGGACATTTCTATCCTTTGGAAAGACATACCTATCTTTTCTGATTCAAAAGATAAACGCAAGCGGATTTTTGTAAAAGCATCTTGAATATCTTCTCTGCATAAGTGTGTTTGAATTTGTGTAACAATTCTTTGGAAATTATTCATTTTATCACATTTTCATGATTTTAGTTAAGTACGGCATTTATTGCTGTGTATTTATCTAAATAAAAAAAAATCATCGGTGATTTGTTCATAAAAATTGGCACAAATAATCTTCATACATAATTAAGCCAAATGTCATTTTGAAAAGAGGGGTCCATGAACTCGTTTTCAAGTTAAATCAGTCTGAATGATAAAAATCAGTCGAAACTGCATCTTTTCCCGACATGTCACAGTTTGATGTCGTGAAAAATAACATTTTACGTTAGCAATGTCATTACCTCCCCTGTAACTGTATTGTATGCCCTTAACTCTTCAGTTCTTATGTATATGCAGTTACCAACTGCAGTACATGTACTCAAAATCAACTGCATTTTAATTGGTATTATATTAATTGGTTGATGAGATTTATAAAATAAAAAAGTTTACTGTAAATTCAGAAATTTTTGTATCAATTTTTTTTTTTTGCAATTGTTGAATAGTGGACAGTAAGGGCTATTCCATTAAAATGTATGTGGGAGGGTAGCAAGGGACTTTCAAAATATCCCTACAACCAAGAACCATTTTTTAGATAATTTTGTGTAATGGTAATAGACGCATATTGAAAAAAGACTCATGGCCCACATTCAATAATTAAACTTCCTTCCTACCCTCCCACATACATTTTAATGGAATAGCCCTAATGCCATATTAGTTATTGCAATTTCAGGAGATGTGGGATACTAATAATGTATTTAACTTTAAAATGTGAGTTCTTATTTTTGCGAAACGGTTCCTGTCATAATTTCAGCAATAATAAAAACATCTCAGTAATTTCTGAATTGACAATATTGGTATAATTCTTTAGGATTGTGATAGTGGGTATACTAGGACAGGAGGTGGATTGTACCTCGGGTTATGTGAACCATGCCAGTGTAACAGACATTCCAGTGAGTGTGATCCAGAGACAGGGGTTTGCAAGGTAGGCCCAAGTTAAAATACATTTTTGACAAATATTTTTTGTCTAAAAATATATAGAAGTTATCGTAAAGATTTATGTCAAAATAAAAAAAAATCAATTATTATATCTAGTTTATGATAACATGATGTTGAAAGAAAATAAAAGTAATTTTGAACAGTCAGAGGTCAAAAGGTTTCAAAATTTGAAAATTCTGCTATATATTTCATAGAATAACACATTTTAATAAAATCCTCCTTAAGTTATTTCTTGACTTAATTGAATGAAATGTTTACAGTTTCTTGTAGTGGGGTGGGGAACATTTTTTTTCCTGAGACTACATTGAATAATTTTGTAGTAGTAATATAGAACTTTATCACACATTTTGAGAAGTTTTGAAAGGTCTGAAATGAATTGCACTTTACTAGCAGAAAAAAATGCATCACAAATAAATCTATTTATAGAACTGTCAACACAATACAGAAGGTGATTTTGTGAGAGATGTGCCCCTGGTTTCTATGGCGATGCTAGAGGAGGATCTCCAACATCATGTCAACCATGTCCATGTCCCCTAACAGAATCTCCAAATCAGTAAGTATATGAACTTTGAACTTTATTTCTAGAAAACATTGTATACACCCATTTACCCACCCACATTATATTTAAGGCAGTAGTGGTAGCATCTATTGGCCTGTATTTTATCAATATTCAGATTGTTTGATACTCAAATTTTGGTCGAACAACATTTTCTTAAAAGACAAATGTTATTTGAGAATTTTGAGTATAATGAGAAGTGATGGGAAATATAGACATATGACAAACAATAGCAACCACTATAAAAATAAGGAGATGTGGTTTGATTGCCAATGAGACAACTTTCCACCAAAGTTCAAATGAAGTGGATGTAAGTTATTATAGGCAACTGTTCAGCCTTGAACAATGAGAAAAACACTCATACCATATAGTCGGCTATAAAAGGCCACAACATGAAAAATGTGAAACAATTCAATACGAGAAAACGAATGGCCTAATTTATTACAAAACAATTTACAGAAAAATAAATATGACGGACATGAACCATCAACAACCGCTGAACTACAGGCTCCTGACTTTGGCGAGGCACATAAAAAAATGTGGTGGAATTAAACATGTTTGCGGGTGATCAACCCTCCCCCTTACCTTGGACAGTGGTGTAACAGCACAACATAAGAACAAACTGTAAAAATCAGTAGCAAAAAAATTGGTTTTATTCAAAAGATCGGTATGAGGCACAAAAACAACTAACATAAAAACAATAAAAGCAAAGGCACTGAAATAAGAGTACTCACAGTTACTGAAAAGTAAGTTCTAAGCCAATGACAACTCACAGACTGTATATTTGTGTATTAGCTGCAGTAATTAGCCATTAATGCTTAAGAAACTTTGAAAAATATAAACAGTTAAATAATAGTTTATGTAGTAAATGCTTTCTTATTGCATTTGTTGAACAGAAAGTTTTGAAAATTGCTTTTGTTGGAAGTGTGGCTAAAAACTTTAAAATGAAAACAAATGTCAATTGGAGATAACTGATGTGAAATATATCAAATGTTGTTGTGAAATGTATCGTATGTTGTTGTGAAATGTATCGTATGTTGTTATTGGCAGTAGAATTTTGTTTAAACTTAAGCTAGAATTTTGGTTGAGAATAATTTTCCTAATGAGAAACATTTTTTAATTCAGATTCAGTCCAGTTTGTGAGTTATCCAGTGATGGCCAGGTAACATGTACGGCTTGTCCTGCAGGTCACACAGGCAGGAGATGTGAAAGGTAAATATTTAATATAAGCAGAGGGATGGAAAGGTAAATATTTGATATAAGCAGAGGGGTGGAAAGGTAAATATTTGATATAAGCAGAGGGGTGGAAAGGTAAATATTTGATATAAGCAGAGGGGTGGAAAGGGTGGAAAGGTAAATATCTGATATAAGCAGAGGGATGGAAAGGTAAATATTTGATATAAGCAGAGGGGTGGAAAGGTAAATATTTGATATAAGCAGAGGGATGGAAAGGTAAATATTTGATATAAGCAGAGGGGTGGAAAGGTAAATATCTGATATAAGCAGAGGGCCTAAAGATTGTTTTTGGGACGTCAGGATTGGATCTTTATTTTTTAATTTTGGGATTTACACTTATCAGGACTCAGGAATTAATGATTAATTTTCAGGATTCATGAAAGAAAGCTTCATTTTTTTCGGGAATCAGGGATTCAGCTTTTATTTTTCAGGGAATTTGGGATGACACCCCATCCTAACCCCCTCTAAGCAGTATGTTTCAACATTACCAATGGCGGGTACTTACATTGTATTTCAATTACTTTGGAATCATATTATTCGTGGGATATCAATTTTATATGGATTTTGTAGGAATAGCTGAATTTAAATGTTCAATGAAGTACACATTTGCTAAAGGCTTGTGTGCAGACTTTTGCAAAATTGCAAATTCAGATATCAGCAAAGCTACAAGTTTTAATCAATCCACAAAAAATTGGTACCAATGAAAACAAAAATTAAAGTAAATGAAGGGTATATATTAATGAATTGCCCCAATACACAAAACAATACCAAAAGATATTTTGAGGCGTCTTTAAAATTAAAAGCTGAAGTCATTATTTCTAAGTTACCTCTTTATTTTTTTTTATTTTGGTGAACGATGAGTAAAAGCATTTTTAACCAAGGAACCAAAAAGTATGCAGAAGTTTGATTTTGATTTGTAGAAAAGGGTTATAAATGTTATACACCACATTGATTTTTTTTTAGGTTCAGTTTAAAACAATTTTCTGTTGAAGAACACTGAAATTATTTTTTACATTCCCAAAGGAATACTTCTATCACAAGTAATATATTTGATTTAGGTAAAAAAAAAAAAATCCCAATTGTAAAAGCTGAAATTTGATAGTTATTAAATTACTAGTTGCAAGACTAAGTGTATAACCTTTGACCTTTCAGCTGTATACAAGGCTATACTGGTAACCCACTAAGACCTGGAGATTATTGTAAAATTGGACCAGTTGGTAAGTAAAAATGGAATAAGATAAAAAAAAAGTGTCCTGCTAGGGGTCAGTTGTTTGTATTTGATTTGGTGTGGTCTATTGTTCAGGTCAATACTATTGATATTTCCTGTCGACCTTTTGATAATATGATCTGTATCCACACCAATGGTTTTTAACTGTTTAAGCCAGCTCTTCATAGAATTAAATTGGAACTGACCACTATCAAGAAATTTGGTGAACACTTATATGATTTTAATTATAAACAGTTTAACACATATATCTGTCAGAAAATATTTTTGGATTATTCCTTTGAATTTTTATGCCCCACCTAGGGGCATTAATGTTTTTTGGTCTGTGCGTCCGGTTATTCGTTTGTCCGTCCGTCTGTCCCGCTTCAGGCTAAAGTTTTTGGTTAAAGTTTTTGATCAAGGTAGTTTTTGATGAAGTTGAAGTCCAATCAACTTGAAACTTAGTACACATGTTCCCTATGATATGATCTTTCTAATTTTAATGCCAAATTAGAGTTTTGACCCTAATTTCACGGTCCACTGAACATAGAAAATAATAGTGCGAGTGGGGCATCCGTGTACTATGGACACATTCTTGTTATATTAAAAATAGACTAAAATGAAATGTTTACAGATGTGGATCCAGGTATTTGAGGAAAGGGAATGGGGGTTGCTACCTGTAAGGCAAAGTTGCGAAGTGGACTTGTAAAAAGTCTATGCATTAACCATATATTTAGCTCTATAAGCTTAAGGGCAGCCCTAAATCTGAGCTTAAAGTTTTTATTTAGATATTTTGAATTAATTGTTTAAAAATTATATGTAAAGGAAGCTCTAAAGAAAGAAATGTTTTAAGACGAGAGAAAATATTGCCTGCATTACATTTACTATTATTTTTTTTTATACCAGGACCAGATTGTAATTGTGACAGCAGGGGAACAGTTCCTAACACACAGTGTGATCCTAACAATCTACAGTGCCAGTGTAAGGTAAGTGACTGTATTCTTAGGAGTTGTTTTCAAGTTGCATTTTGAACCCCTCATTTTAAAAAGTAATGCATTTTAAATCTTTGCCAACTTATTCCTATATTTTAATGCACTTTTTAATCATATATATTCAAAAATCCTTTTGACAAATTATTGTTATTTTTTTTTTATAAAATTTAAATAAGGGAATGTGGTATGATAGCCAATGAGACACTTTTCAATAGAGACAAAAGGACATGGATTAAAAAAAAAAGTTACTATGGCATTCAACAATTAGCAAAATCTCATACAATATAATAAGCTTTAATTGTTGATGGCCAAATCATGACCTATAGTTGCTGACTTTTATCATATGTAAGTTGTTTTTATTGGCAATCATACCATATCTTCTTATTTAAAAAAAAAAAAACTGAAAATCAATTGAAATAATCTGATCAGAACAAAGACAAAAAACATAAACGACATCAATAGGTCAACATATAGTCTGTAACAATATATTTGTCATTTACAATGTTAGCCATTCATTTAAATGTGTTCTCCCAAGGGTGACTGTAAAACAGAAATATGGTCACATTGGTCTTTTTCCATCCGACAGTAAGACTCTCGCCAAAGTGGAATGTCTGGTCAGAATGGGGACTTTAACTTAAATCGGATGCCTCGTGTAGAGAGAGTGCCATGCTCTCTGCATGTTAAGAACCCTTGCAACAACTCTTTAAAGGGTCTGTAGGTGGCCTGTTGAAAGGCAAAATTTCTTTCCCTATCCAATATACCCTTATTTTCTATTGGCAGCAAAATTAACCCATCCTTCATCCAGACGGCCTCAATGACAAGACCTGGCTAGGACCTGCCTAATGTATTCATTGTTAATTTGTTTTTGTCATGAACATGCAGGAAATATTTGCCACTAGATGTAAAATAACCAACAATCGATCAATCATTTAAATATTTATTTTGTAACACCGTTTTCTTCTTTTTAGTCCTATGTGAGAGGCCTACGATGTAATACATGTAAAGATGGCTATTTTTACTTGGACCAAAGTAATCAACAGGGATGTCTGGCATGTTGGTGTAACGGTCTGACCAATCAGTGCTCCAGTTCATCTTACTATAGAGATGAGGTAAGTAGGGTACCAGAATAACCAGTTCTTTTGTTGCTATAGAAACATGTCTGGTTTTTTTATGTAAACATTGAGATGTACAAACTGAAGATGATATCGATAATTACTATTAAAGGAAAAAAGTTATAATTATTATCTCTGTTTTCATCATTGTAAGATTTAATCAAATGTGGTAAGATTTTGACATATTTGGCTCAAAAACACATTTAATTTGAGCTGCATTTTTTGAACAATAAATGCAAATTAAAATATCCCTACAGTGTTTTCTCAAAATTTTGTTACAATGTAGTGAAACAAACTTCATTAGCTCTAACTCTATTCTAAAATATGGTCAACTAACTCAATTTAACCGATTTAGACTGTTTCAAGATTTTAAATCATTGTTAATGTTTTTGTTGAAGAATTCCAAATTTTGACATTTTCACAAAAATTGATTTTCAAGTTATTTTTCTAATCACGGAAAATAAATCCCTCACAAAAATTAGTCAGTTTGCAGTATAATTTTGTTTAAAGAATAGTATCTTTGAAAAATATCTTTTTATTTGCATTTTATTTTTTAATATTTTAGCTAAGACCACAGTTAGGATCAGATGGAAGCCATAATTTTGCCCTGACAAACAGAAGATTAAGTAATACAATTACTGATGGTTTTGAACTAGATGTCACAAGACGGGAAGTCAAATTCGCTAGATTAGATAGTGTCCAGAGGGAACGAGAAAGTCTTTACTTCAGCCTGCCTCCCAAGTTTAGGGGAAACAAGGTAAATTATGGCTTTTGCAAAATATCATTAGTTTCTGTAGGTACTGGAGTATAAGTCAGAAGTTTGGGAGTAAAATTCAGATCCAGAGAGGGTACCGACTTATAAGCCAGACCCATTTACAAGAGGAAAAATCCAAGCCCTGGAAATGTGGTCAGATTCAAATTTTGTGAGGAAAACTATGTTGATGATAGCCAAACCTACTTTAAAACTCTCTAAATAAAGTTTTTGTTGAAAATAAATGACTACAATGAATGAATGATAAATGGATCACAAAATGAATATAATTCCTGGATTTTGCATTGATTTCATCGACAGTCAGTAACTGTCTGCTGCAAAATAAAAATGCACAAATTTTTACCAACTTACATCATGGTCATGCAAGACTTAATCCTTAGATTTTGAAGCTGAAAAGGGCATCTGACTTATGGTCAGATCAACTTTTTCCAACGGTAAATCATGGTTATTCCACATCATCAGGTAAATCATGTAAAAAGAAATAGATTTTTCCTATAAACCTCTAGAACAAAAAGAAAGAAATCTGCAGAAGCATTATTTATGGTATTTTAAACAGCAACAGGTTCAAGGTTTAAATGAAAGTACATAAAGGATAACAAATCTTCATAAATGAGACCTTTGCTATCCCTGTTTGAATTGTTCACATTTTGTCATGTTTTGGTCTTTTATAGATGACTATACAGTATGATTTTTCCTCATTATTGAAGGCCATACAGTGACCTATGATTGCTTACATCCACTTCATTTGAACTCTGATGGATAGGTGTCTTCTTGGCAATCATACCACATCTCCTTTATAAAGAGTTCATATTTTTTGATGATTTTTAGGTGGAATCTTATGGTGGTTATTTAAGATTTACATTGGAGACACATGTTGCTCAGGATGCAGGAAGCACCTTCAGGGATGTTGATATAGAAATAATTGTAAGTATTTTCCAAATAATTCATACAAATTTATTATAAGCTCTTCATAGAAATTTTTTTTGTAAATGTTATCTGAGTAATTCATAAAAACTATTGTAAGCAATTTCTATGCAGTAGAAGAATGCATTTGCTAAATCTGAACGTTCTTTTTCCAACAAATGAAAGTGAAATGAAATTAACAAAAAAATTGCTGTATGACTTAGGGGACAGAAATTGTTACTGTAAATTCAGAAATTATTGCTTGCATTTATCATTGCGATTTCTCATTATAGACCAAAATGCAATTATGTGAGAAAAAGTCTGCTTCATACATATAAAAAAGGTCCAAAATGGGAGACTAAATTATTTCGATTACAACCTTGTTGCATTTTTAGCAATAATAAAAACATTGCAATAATTTCTGAATTTACAGTATATAAAAGGGAGATTCACCATCTAAGCCTCCTTCAAAATAAACAATTAACATAAATTATATATTTGATTGCTTGAATTTTGTTTACAGACAAGTGGACAGAGAGAGAGAATGTACCATCTATTCAATCCTGCTGTCAAGATGTACGATGCTAATTTGTATGAGATTTTACTCAGAGAGGTAAGAATAAATAAATTTTATAGCCAAACAATGAAATATTTGCCACTGGAGGTTAAGCGATTAACAATAAATATGTTCAACAATGCTGTAAATATTGTTGTTCTCTTTTAATAAAAAAAAGGGATCGGACAAGATTTTCCATATAAAATGTATAATACAAGAGTTGTCCCCCATGTCTTGAATTCACGAGTTGTCTCCCTTGAAAGAATGAACCTTATATTTGTATATAAATGTACACTAGTAAATATATTATTGAAAATAGGTGTAAACTGAGATGTCACTTAAAGCCATATTTTAAATTTTATATAAAATTAAAAATTATTTTAGTAGATTAATATTAGTTATAATTAATTATATGTATATTTAAAAATTTCAAGTATCATTGAAATCTAAACTTTAAGAAAATATCCTTAATATTAAATGTTGCTTTACAAGCTAGTGCCAGTCCTTAAGGAAAATAACTCTTACTTTACAATAGAGAAGTAATTGTCTTTCATGATTGCAGATGTAAAAAAAATATGAAATATCTTTTAACTAACTTTCAGCATAATTATGTAAACTCAAAAGTGACCGTTATATTTCGAATTTCAGTCAACTTTCCAATTGAGCGATGGATCAACACCAACAAGGGAAGCATTCCTTAGGATATTGTCTGACATTGAGGCCATTCTCATCAGAGCTACATACCACAGCATCACCTCCTACACATCCTTACGTGACCTTCGTATGGATACAGCTGTAGCTGAAGTAACGAACCTCGGTCGTGCTCCAATGGTTGAGAGCTGTCGATGCCCAGAAGGATACAGGGGATTATCATGTGAAGAGTGTGCTGTTGGTTATCTGAAGGATACCAATAACCGTTGCATCAGATGTAGTTGTAATGGGCATGCTTCAGCATGTGACCCAGCAACTGGAGTCTGCTTGGTAAGAATTCATCTGGTTTGAAAATAAATAAAATTGAATACAAACTATTTTATCAGGTGAAGCTGTAATGGGCATGCTTCATCATATGACCCACAAACTGGAGTCTGCTTTGTAAGAATTCATCAGGTTTGAAAATAAATAAAATTCAATAAAAACCATTTTATCAGGTTGAGCTGTAATGGGCATGCTTCATCATGTGACCCAGTAACTGGAGTCTGCTTAGTAAGAACTCAACTGGTTGAAAATAAATAGAAATTGAATACAGACAATTTTACCAGTTTTAAGCTGTAATGGGCAGGTTTAATCATGTGACCCAGTAACTGGAGTCTGCTTAGTAAGAACTCAACTGGTTGAAAATAAATAGAAATTGAATACAGACAATTTTACCAGTTTTAAGCTGTAATGGGCAGGTTTAATCATGTGACCCAGTAACTGGAGTCTGCTTAGTTAGAACTCAACTGGTTGAAAATAAATAAAAATTGAATACAAACAATTTTACCAGTTTAAGCTGTAATGGGCATGCTTCTTCATGTGACCCAGAAACTGGAATCTACTTGATAAGGAATTCAGAAAAATGGGGAGGTTGGGGGGTGGGGGTTAGATATAAAAAAATAATTAATAATGAGCCAAAAAGCTAAAGATTAAGACAAAATAATAAATATTAGGGAGAAATTACATAAAAAAATAATTAAAGAATACAGAAATGAAGTTACTCCATCCAGAACCTCATAGATTTGCAGTGAACTCTTGTATTACAGAACTGTCAAGATAACACAGAAGGTGAGAGGTGTGAAAGATGTGCTACTGGTTACTATGGTGATTCCACAACTGGTACCCCTAATGATTGTAGACCTTGCCCTTGTCCACTCACTGTACCCTCTAACCAGTAAGTATGAAAATTTATATAAATAATATAAATGTATTTTATGCACATAATTGTACAATGTGTAAGTTGTGTAAAACCATTTGCATTTGAAATTTAATTTTAGATCAAATAAATAATGATTTAGATATCTGAAGATACTTGAATCCAATTCTTTGAAATATAATCAATTATATTTAAAATGTTGATGTTATAATATGCTTATCAAAAAGTTTGATAATATGAGTAATGTATTGGCAATATTTTGAATTTATATTTCAATGACTGTATTAAAATTATGAAATGTATTTGAATAATTGCAAAAATTGCAACAGAATAGGTTTGAAATTAAAAAAAAATAAAAACTGGCATTTTAAATTATGATGACAATATCTGTACATAGCATTTCCTGAAATTGCTAGCATTATCTGTACATAGCATTTCCTGAAATTACTAGCATTATCTGTACATAGAATTTTCTGAAATTACTAGCATTATCTGTACATAGCATTTTCTGAAATTACTA
This sequence comes from Mytilus coruscus, assembly GCA_017311375.1. Classification (NCBI taxonomy): domain Eukaryota; kingdom Metazoa; phylum Mollusca; class Bivalvia; order Mytilida; family Mytilidae; genus Mytilus; species Mytilus coruscus. The sequence goes on from CM029607.1 coordinate 18,714,514, forward strand.
GCATTATCTGTACATAGAATTTTCTGAAATTACTAGCATTATCTGTACATAGCATTTTCTGAAATTACTAGCATTATCTGTACATAGCATTTCCTGAAATTGCAATAATCAATATCATTATTTTGTCCATCATTTGATGAAAGCAAAAATAAATGCATGCAAAAATTTCTGAATTTACAGAAATTATATAGACCTTAATAAAAATCAAAAAGATCGAACAAGGTAATATTGAAAATTTGTGTATTACAGATTTTCCTGAAGTTGTTAATACCTTGAATCATTTCCTGAAATTGCAATGATTAATCTATCAGTTGTGTCCATCATTTAAAAAAAGCAATAATAAATGCATGCAAAAATTTCTGAATTTACCGTTTTTTTAAGGAATAACAAAAAGTAAGAACAAGGTAAAATATAAAATTTGTGTATTACAGATTTTCCCGAAGTTGTTACCTTGAATCAGATGGTCTAGTCACATGTGATAGATGTCCACCAGGATATATTGGTAGAAAGTGTGAAAGGTAACTCATATTTCATCCTATTGTTGGTTAACTATGTTTTATTGCTTAGAATTGAGATATACTGTGAATTCATTTATTTTCGTGGGTACCAATTTTCGTGGATTGAGGAAAACTTGCATTTTCATGGTTTTGCCAAAATCTGCATACATTCTATAGAAAATTTGTAATTAGTTGTACATTGGAATTCATGGTTCCCCGGTAACCACGAAATCCATGAAAATTGGTATCTAACGAATAATAATGAAACAACAGTATTCCTTTCTTACCAAACCTTTACGGGGAGACAGTGGAGGGCTTTTCCATTAAGGAGGTTGGGCTGTGGTGATAGGGGTTGTAGAAAGGGACTATCGAAATCTTCCTTCAACAACATACTTCATTGAAAAATAATATGCTTTTACCATTGCATATTATTTTCTGTTTGATTAAATTCTGAAAAATTTAGCCATATTAGTGGCGGTAACTCAGACAATTAAATTTTTATAAAGGAATTCTCAGTGAATTTTCATATTTTGTTTAATTCCAATAGAATAGATTTAATAAAAAAAAAATGAAAAAACTGTGGATTTGATATTTGTTTTCAAATATGCCTTGATGATCTTTGAAGAAGCAGTTTTCTTATGGAGAGTTTTTTTTTAAAACTGACTCTCCATCAAAATGGGCAAAAAGCTCTAAGTCTTCTATTGAATACTATAATGATTTTCTTATTAGGTGTGATACAGACAGAGGCTACACTGGTAACCCTACAGAAGTAGGAGGAAGATGCCAGAGAGATGGTAAGTTACTTGTCATGTGACTTAATTTAGGAGTGGTCCAGAAAGAGGCTATGCTAAGAATAAAAGGAGATGTGGGGTAATATGTCAATGAGACAGCAACTTGCTGACAAAAATAACCAAAAGATATATATATAGTGCTATATACAGTCTTGTTCAATAGACAAATGTCTATAGTATGTCAAGCTTTGAATTTTCATGAGTTAATTTGACAATTAGATTCGCATGAGTTAGAGGAAAAAAATCATTTGAATATAGTCTTCCATTGCAAAGTACAAGGTCAAGGATGTTTCAATGTCATCTGTAGAAAAAAAAGAGGCTGAAGAAACCAAAGGGATATTCAAACTCATAAATCAGTGACAAACTGACGATGCCATGGCAAAAAAAAAAAAATTACCAAATGACAAAAAAAGTATACACAACACAACATAGAAAACTAAAGACTGAGCAACACGACATAGAAAACTAAAGACTGAGCAACACGACATAGAAAACTAAAGACTGAGCAACACGACATAGAAAACTAAAGACTGAGCACCACGACATAGAAAACTAAAGACTGAGCACCACGACATAGAAAACTAAAGACTGAGCAACACGACATAGAAAACTAAAGACTGAGCAACACGACATAGAAAACTAAAGACTAAGCAACACGACATAGAAAACTAAAGACTGAGCACCACGACATAGAAAACTAAAGACTGAGCACCACGACATAGAAAACTAAAGACTGAGCACCACGACATAGAAAACTAAAGACTGAGCACCACGACATAGAAAACTAAAGACTGAGCAACACGACATAGAAAACTAAAGACTGAACAACACGACATAGAAAACTAAAGACTGAGCAACACGACATAGAAAACTAAAGACTGAGCAACACGACATAGAAAACTAAAGACTGAGCAACACGACATAGAAAACTAAAGACTGAGCAACACGACATAGAAAACTAAAGACTGAGCAACACGACATAGAAAACTAAAGACTGAGCAACACGACATAGAAAACTAAAGACTGAGCACCACGACATAGAAAACTACAGACCAACATAGAAAACTAAAGACTGAGCAACACAACATAGAAAACTAAAGACTGAGCACCACGACATAGAAAACTAAAGACTGAGCAACACGACATAGAAAACTAAAGACTGAGCAACACAACATAGAAAACTAAAGACTGAGCAACACAAACCCCACCAAAAACCAGGGATGACCTTAGGTGCTTTGGACGGGTAAGCAGAACGTAGGAGGAAAGATACTTGTTGTCTACCCAATAGGTCTCAAGTTGGTCCATGATACACAATTTTTTGCTGAGATAATGGAAGATTTGGATGATTGAAGAATCAGGTGCAGGCAAATACTGGAATCCAACATATATTTGTGACTTTTATGAGTAAAAAATAATACAGATATAAATAGTTATGAACATGTGAAACTTTGATCTTCTCTAATATGTAAAAGCGTGGGGACAATTTCGAAAATAAGTTGCAGTGAATTCGACTGAAAAGGAATAAGCACAAAAAGTAGTATCAAAAAGAAATAAGTGGGTTAACAGTATACAGACAACAATTTAGAAATTTTAGAAAGAAAATTGAAAAAAAAAATAATTTCAATCTTGTTTAATATACATATCCTGTCAATACTTCTCTTAAAAGATTCTGATAACTTTTATATCAACTAATGAAATGTCGGCCTATAAATTTTTGAAGGTGTGTAGTATTACAACAAAACCTGAGGATCCTGAAAGGTTGTTTAAACAGAAAGTAGAATGGAGCATTTTTAGATCCTTATAAGCAATGGGGGTACACTGGATCTGTATTTTAATCATATTGAATTTATTTGATATCAGTTGATTCAAACAAATATTTTGTCTTCAGAGGTCCTTAAACCTGTTGTAACAGTCAATCCAACGGAGCTAGAGGACACAGTCGGTCAGACTATTGTCTTCCAATGTAATGTTCAAGGTCCAGGGCCTTTCAATGTCATCTGGAGCAGAATAGATGGCCAAGGTCTACCAAATAGAGCCCAAGTTGGTCCACGATACTCACTTACGATCAGAGATGTACAAGAAACAGATGCTGGCAGATATGTTTGTACAGCAACTAATGTTCATGGCAGCAGCAGACAGTATGTCAACTTGATTGTGTTAGGTAAGTATTACGAATTATCTCCCTTTTCTAGCACTTTTAGATTTTTTTGATTGCATAAAAGCTTTAGGTTTAAAGGAAGTAATTATTTGCTTAGTCGACAATGGTAGCTTTTGGGGTTCTGAGTTTTCACTCTAAAAAATCAGTTGAAAAACTGTCAAATTCTGAATTTTTTACACCTTTGGGTGTGAATAAATCCGCAAAAATCATATGATTCAGCAGCTGTTTTGATTGAAAAATGGTTTGAATTTTATGCTAAAAAATATTTAATTCAACAACAGGTAGACAACAGCCTATTAGGGTGTACATTGAGCCACCAAAGGAACGAACAGTCGATGAGGGACAATCAGTTAGATTTGTTTGTGTTGCTCAAGGAGAAATGCAGGTAAGTTTATTGAAAATCACCATAGTGATTAAAATTTATAACTTTAAAGACATCAGTAGGCTTTGTCCAATTGGTGATGATTTAAAAATTACATTTGAATTTTTGCCATTACAACTTTTCCTTTAAACGACCAAAATGGACTCTATAAAGTTTCTTTTTAGCCTAAAATTATATTTTTTGTTTAATAATTGAATAACTTACCTTTTACATCCACATCAGTTTAATGATTTTCACTGATTGTGGAATAATATTGTAATGAATTTACAAATTATACCAATATGTTGTATTCAACTTGTTTGTCGGTCTCTTCATTCAACAATTATTTTTGTTACACTTCTTTCAAAATCTATTCTTTAAAATGACTTTGTATTTGGTCAGCAATCTTACAGTGATGATTTGTAAAGTGTGAGTGCTTTTTGGATCTTGGACATCATCTTTCTGTTTTCGCAGACTTTGAATTATTACCGTATTCAGTCATGTATAGCACACAGTTGTGTACAATATGCACCCCTTTTCATATCTCCAAAATCGTGGAAAAAAAGGAAAAAGGTAAAAAGGGAGTTGGATATGCTTAGTACGACATCACATGCATTCTTGCTGATATTTAATCTATTGGGAAACGTCAAAGTTTTATTTTACATCTAAATATTTAGTTTTTAGGATTTATTAGACTACCAATAATCATTTAGGTATTTAAGAACTACTACTTGTGTAAACAGTTAATTATAATTGCATCTTTTTCACTTATTGAATTAATAACATGTTAACACAAACTTGGGATATTAAAAATCAATAATTGATGACAATGAATTTTGAAATATATATTTCTTCATCCAGTTGTTATCCCTTCTTCAATTCAATATAGACGATATATTTTATTTTAATTTCGAGAGTTCAAAGGTCAAACCTATTGTTCACAAGGTTTTACTTTTACGTTTTTATTTTTTTTTTGTATTTTCCATAAAAATATAATTTACGCCAGTGAATTATTTTCATGATTTTATCTCATGAAAACCACTTAAATAAACCCCTCCAGAAAACTTTCTACTTTATAGAAAGATGATGTCTGTAAGCAGCGTCATATTCTAAGTCTTAATTATTTGTGTTCTGCTTATGTTCATGTTTTGCTATGACAAATTACTGTTTAGATACGCCGTAGAGAGGTAACTTATATACATAGGTAGAGGTACATGTAATCACTGCATTTGTATTGTATAGGGTCGACGTCTACAGGTAATCATTGGAGAAATGTACTAACAAACCATTATTGAACATTGCAGCTTTGTAATTTGTTTGTTTTTTCTTTTGAAAATTGCAGATTGGGGTAAAAAATTTAGTCCATACTTATTGTTGTAGAATTTCCCCCCACTTTCTGGTTCAATTTAGAATTTTCTATAGAAATCTTACCGTAAATTCAGAAATTTTTGCATGTATTAATTATAACAATTGTGGGATTTAATTACAATGTATAACTCTTTCAGGAATTGCTGCATTCAAATAATGCAAAAAAGTTAAATTTTTGCAAAATTATCCCATTTGCAATAATAAAAGCATTGCACAAATTTCTGAATTTACAATATTCAAATCATCTTTTGATAAAAATCTTTTACTTTACAAATCCTGTTGCACAGAATGAATTAATTTAGCTCTTTGCATGCACATCTTTGAATTTAAAAATTTATTCAACATTTTGAAGCAGCTAGCATCAATTTCTTAAGTTTAAAAAGTTTACTTGGAATATGGTAGAATATTAAGTTTAAAAAGTTTACTTGGAATATGGTAGAATATTTTATGATTTACTGCAACAGTGGTATTGGCATACTGGTAGTCAAATCATATTGACTATATAGTTGTGATATACAGTCACCAACCCGATAAAGCCTTGTTGGTTATATGATCAGACTGTTTCCATAGAATTTTATGTATAAAGCTTAGAGATTCAGGTTTGTGGATTAGCTAGCCTTCATCAGCCACTTCATGTCCAAAGTCACACCAAACTTTTTAATTTTGAGCATTTCAGTTGTAACAGTAGAGCATGATTTTCAAACCCTAGCAAAACTCTCTTAATCTCTTTTAACCACTGGGTTTGTCAGTTTGTAATTTTACAACATGATTTTCCTTCCAAAATACCTTAAGCCAAACATGTTGGAACATGGGACCCTGCTCTACCAACTGAGCTTCAGGTTTTACCTCAAGGATAACTTAAAATGGGGTTGTTGTTGGTTATATACTCACTAGGTTAAGTCAAGCACTGCTGCTCAGTTTAAAGGGAATAAGGCTAGAAATACACAAAAAGCCTGGTTTTTCTTCCTGATAGTTACCCCTGTACAAATAATTTTCTTTGATTTAGGCAATGTTAGGGGTATTCCATATTTTAGCCTTTTGTTGATGGGCTCATTGCATATATTAAAGGAAGAGGGGCCTTTGAGGCCGAGTGGTCTAAGAAGTTCATTTACTATATGGCTAGCCTGTCAGCACGGATGTTGTGAGTTAGACCCCACACATAGCAGGTGCGATCAACTCCAATCTTGATTGACTAGGATAGGCAGTTTTTCCACCAAAAGGTTGCAGTTCTATCCAATTTCCTCCACCAATAAAAACTGACCACCATGATATATCCAATAGTGCTGAAAGTGGTGTTAAACTCCAACAATCAATCAATCATCAGATGTTAAAGATAAACCCAAACACTCATTTAGATATAAAGATGTTTACAAAAAAACAAGTTTTGAATGAATGCTGATTCAGCATGTTTTATAATTCTGATTTATGGTATGGTAATTGGTGATGGTGTTTATTGTTATTTCTGCTGATAAAACATCTTGCCTAGCTAGGTAAAAGGGACACAGCCAGAATACTGGTTATTGAATCTAAGCATGAGTTTAACAGTACTTGGGAAATTGTTAGGCCATGATAGAATTATTGCTAGATTTATAAAAGTCAATTTCAAATCTAAGACATTCTGGTAAAAAAAATCCTATCAGTGTTACAAAAATACATGCATTCTGATTGGTTCACAAGGTCATCAACAATGGATATTTAGCAAATTACTTAATGTTGGTTTATTAACTATGAAATTATGGAACTTTTTCATAATTTTAATTGGTAAATAGGGAGCAAAAAACAATTTTTTGTAAATTTTTAACAATTTGTATAGAAACCAAATTTTCAAGTTTGAATCTTATAATCATTCTCTTTAAATCTGTTAAAAACTTAGTTAATTGGGGTGTTTAACATCCAACACAACAGCTTAAAGCTCTAAGTTGGACAGAAACAATAATTTTTGGAAACAGAACAAATTTTTAATATTTGGATATGGCTGTAAGCCTGTTGTTATAATCTAGCAATATATTCATCATGGTCTTATACTAATATTTTAAAGTTTATACTTGGTTGGTTGGTGCAATGGTTTGTAGCATTTTTAGAGTTCTGATTAGTGAATAATTAAAAAAAGAACATTAGATTTACTGTATTTAAAAATGATTACAATCAACTTCACTTCAGTGGTTCCAATTATTGCAAATGATATTAAAGAAAGAATTTGTAAAAGATCCGGAAAATTTCATTATACTTTTTTAAAGTTTTAACACTCTTGCAGAAAGAAAAATTATATATCAGTGTGTACACACAATTAAAAATCTGTTTTGTTTTGGATATTTTGCTATTGAGCACCTGAAGAGCAATTACATTTATTTCTCTTAAGAATTATTTAAGAGTTATTTATTTCTGATGTAACATACAATAGTATATATGGAATTTGCTATATCCTCCAACACACGGTTGGAAGCCCACCAATGTCTTCCGAAATTCATTATATAGTAATAATTTTGTAAAAATTTTATAGCTCATCCTCATATTTTTTTATGCATTTATAAAATAAAGTTGTAAAATTGCATTTAGATATGGCTCAATAAATTGGAATGTGAATAAGCCCAGACAATTTACATTCATACGAAAAAGTACTGTTGACCAACTTATTTCCAGTTGGATACTTTTTTGCTTTTAGCTCTTTCTACCCTAATTTGTGGCAATAAATATATATATTTGAAATTGATAACAATGTTGGTGTATTCCTATATAAGAGGTCAAAGCTCAAAATAATTTCAATTGCCGTTATCTTTCTTTCTGCAAATATTACAAAAATTAATTATATTTATGTAAATAAGTTGGAATACAATACAAAATAAATAAACATTATCATAGTTTACTAATGAAACAATTATTATATGAAAAGTAATTTGCTCTTGTTATTTGAATCACATCTCATTTTATATATCATTCTCATATGTTATGTCTATGTCTAATTGTTATCATTATATGTGAAATTGTCCACTTGTAAATAGATTTTATCTTAGAAATTGTCGCTTTAGTAATAATATTGTCAGTTGTGTGTATAGGATCTTAGATATACTAGTTTGGCTTCAAAATAGTCAAATCTGACTGGGGGAGGGGCAAGGGGGAGGGGGACCTAGCAACCTTACTCTCATTGAGAAGGACCTGTGACTTTTAAAAATGTTTTAATATTTGTTATGTGGATTGCCTTTGCCTTCAAATTTTATCTCAATAGTGACCTGAGGCAATTTTTAAATGTGATCTTTTGACCAAAGGGTTGGTGCCCTGCTGGAGTCCCATTAGAGCTGTGACAGTTTTATTGTATTTTAGCAAGATTTTCATATTTGTTTGAACAGAGCAACTACATCCTGTCCTGGTCAAAGATTAATGGTTTGATGCCAAACAAAGCTATTGATCAGAATGGTGTGTTGGTCATTCCAAATGTCCGACCAGAAGATGGCGGTACTTATGAGTGTACTGGATCCGACATGTTCCATATGGATACAGATAGGGCTACTCTTCGTGTCAGCGGTAAATACTTAAAACTCTTATTTTTATACGACTGCAAAAAATTTTGCGGTCGTATATTGGTATCACGTCGTCGTCGTCGTCGTCGTCAGCGTCATCCGAAGACATTTGGTTTCAGGACAATAACTTTAGTATAAGTAAATAGACACAAGGTTTATAACCACAAAGGAAGGTTGGGATTGATTTTGGGGTTATAGTCTTAACAGTTTAGGAATTAGGGGCCAAAAGGGGCCCAAATAAGCATTTTTCTAGTTTCCATACAATAAAATGTGGAAAGGTGTATGGATCTCTCTGAAATTATACCACAAGTTTCCATACAACAAAGGGATGGTTAGGATTGGCTTTGGGGGGTAATGGCTCAAACCGTTTAGGAATTAGGGTCAAAAAAGAGGGAAAAACAAGGGTTTCCTTGTTAAGGGACAATTACTTTTAAGTACAATGTTTTGTGTTTGGATTACCTCCTTTACACTGCTTTTAAATTGCTTTTAAAAGAAATGTTGTATTGTCTTGAGGTGATTAGCTGTCAATTTATTTTTAGAAGTTACTATTAAAAATGCTGATTAAGGAATATTAATTTTAGACATGATTATGTATGTCATTTTCTATTTTAAGACTTTTATGATGTATTTAAATGGGTAATTATGGTTGCAAACTCCATTGGAAATTTGAATTGAAATAATTACCATATCTTGAGGGAAAAGGGAGGGGAGGTGAAAAAAAAAATTGGGGGGTCAATTCGCAACAGCATAGTGTATTGCACAAAAGCAAAAAAAAAAGGGAGGGTAACATTTTTTAATTTTTTTTTTGGGGATGGGTATAATTTGCAACAGCATAGTGTATTGCACAAAAGCAAAAAATTGAATATAAATTCAAATCATATAACCAATTCTAAGTTCTTTGACTACAGTTATTCTGTGTCAGAAACCTATTATGTGTCAAATATTTAATTACAATCCAAATTCAGACCTGTATCAAGCGCGAATATTGTGTCCATTTTTGCCCCAACTGTTCAGGGTTGGACCTCTGCGGTCATATCCAGCTGTGCTCGACGAAGCAATTTATTATAGTTTGGTGGTAGTTTTTTTTGCAAAATTTTTATCTTGACATTTAATTAGGTCTCTTTCACCTCTCTTTTCAATTAACATTTAACTATTAGTAAACAACATGAGAAGAATGAAATGATTTTATTCTGGTTTACTTAGTTAAAATAATGTAATCTTTAGGAAAGAGTATATACATAGCTTAGCTTTATGTTTTTTTTGTTATCTCAACAAATTTTCTTTTCTTATACTATTTATAATCAATTCAAATAATTTCTCCATTTAAATAATAGATATACCAAAAAAAACGTTTTAATGAGTCTTTATACATGTTACAAAGAAGTAATCCAAACAGTTTTGTAGGTCATATTTGTGTAATATTATCAAATGCAAAGCTGTCTGAATAATGGGATTTCCCCAAATGTGAGGTGTTAACATGACTGTAAAATTATCCATTATAGCAACTGAATACGTCAAACTAATTATTAAAATATACTGAAAATATATATTACAGCACAACAAGTACAGCCTTCTATAAGAATCGAGCCAACATTCCAAACTGTGAACGAATTCGAGACAGCAGAATTCAGATGTGTTACAACTGGTCGACCCGCACCAACAGTAGAATGGCGAAGAGGAACTGGTACAATGAACCCCAGTGCTGTAATATCTGGTGGTGTGTTGAGGATACCAGCTGTTCGAAGAAGTGATGAGGCCCAGTACTACTGCAAGGCATCAAATGTAGCAGGAACAACAGAAGTTAGAACCATTCTTTATGTAAAATCTAGTAAGTACTCGTGGACATAAATTTGTTTAGTGCTATTCCATTAAATTGGATGGGGGAGAGAAGGAAGGGACTTTCAAAATCTTCCCACAACCAACACACTTTGTGTAAATTTTCATATATCTAGCCAATAATGTATTCTTTCTTTTATTTGTTGTTTAAACAAATAAATTACCTATAATCCACTCGAATTCTGAAACTGTGAATTGAAAAACTACAGTGAGACCCAGTTTTTTATGCCCACCCTACGATAGTCCGTCCGTCTGTCCTGCTTCAGGTTAAAATTTTTGGTCAAAGTAGTTTTTGATGAAGTTGAAGTCCAATTAACTTGAAACTTAGAACACATGTTCTCTATGATATGATCTTTCTAATTTTAATGCCAAATTAGAGTTTTGACCCCAATTTCACGGTCCACTGAACATAGAAAATGATAGTGCGAGTGGGGCATCCGTGTTCTATGGACACACTCTTGTTCTAACATAAATTAATACTACTACAGGTTATAAGGTAGTCATTACATAAAATTGAAAAAAAAATTGTACAAGGATGCAATATTAAACCAACAACAAAAAAACAACAAAAAATTTCAAACTGAATCAATATTAAAAAAAAATTTGTTTGAAGAAGATTCATTTGTTATAGATTTTAACCAGGACATAGATAAAAGCAATTATATGCCATCATATGGCCTTCAACATTGAGAACAACCCATACCATACAGTCAGCTATAAACAACCCCAGCATGAAAAATTTGAAACTATTCAAATGAGAAATCTAGCAGCCTTATTTAAACAGAACAATTTACCAAAAATTATTACAGACATGATCCAAGGACAATGACTGAATTACAGGCTGCAGACTGTATACATTAAAGCTAGAAGTGCTATTTAACAATAAAACTCCTGATATTGTTTTCAAATTGAAGACACTGATTTCACATTTCAGATCCACGACCACCGACTGACATAACAGTTATTGTAAGACAAGTAGCCATTATAGCAACAGTAGGAACTACCGAACAACTTATATGTTATATTGACGATAATTCAGTCAGACCTACGTTGATCTGGTCAAGGAATGGAGGTCTTCCATCAGGTGAGTCATATAAAGCCAGCTTTTTATTTGCTTTCATACATTTGTTTTCAGTTGGTTATATTAAATTTATGACCTGTCAACTTTCCCGATTCATGGGGATTTCACCCGTCATCCATGAGAGGTGTTGACCTGACTCTTGAAATCCTCCCATTATATAAACTGAATAACTCAAAACAGGTATTCAAGGAAGTTAGAATGGCACTTAATTGACATATACTCATTCAAAACCATAGTATAAAAATAAGAATTGACACCCCCTCAAAACAAAATAAAAATAAAAAAAAACTAGAGGCTCCAAGGAACCTGAATCACTAATCTGAGGAAAAATCTTGATATTTTTTTTTTTATATATAAATCTTTGAAGCCCCCTTCCCACTATTTTAATCCCCCAAAAAAAAAAAAAAAAACTAAATCTAGATTTAAGACAATTATGTTCATGTTTGAAATGAATCTGATGCTGATTCTTTACAAAATCAGGTTCAAAATTTCATGCAGTTCATACGGAAACACTGTTGATGTTCATTTATGTCAAGAAGTCTGATATGAATTTGACTGTTTGAAAATTAAGATCCTGGCATTTAAGTCCTAAATAAATGTCCAAAATCATGTCCGAAAATTTCCACTCCCTTTATCTTTTTGGTATCTTCAGCACCTTTTTTTTTCACTGAGAGATATATCGTTTAATTATGTCTATCTTTTGTTTGTCGCAAGGCTACCAAAAGGGTCATATATTCCGGACATTTGTATATTATCCGGTAAAAGTCCGGCTGGGCAAAGCATGAAATGATCATCTACTTTTTAGTTTTCAAGGCTTTCTTAAGAGACGGCCATTTTAACATAATTCACGATCTTTTTGACCCAACCTTTTGCCTTTAACAGCCACACATTTCTGGTCATAAAAGTGACATGATTATTAAGTACTGTCAAAACAACCCCTACTTTAATACCTTCTCATTTTAATCAAGGCTAATTAGTTGTCGAACAGCTGAAATTTACCTGTTCAGGTGACAGGTAAACTATTTTGAACTGGACATTGATCGGTCTATTCAAAGTTATTTTCTTACATTTCAGCGGTTTGCATCTAATTAATTTAGTCAAAAAGATTTAAATTATCAGAAATACGTTTACAAATATTATTGATGAAAAATTAAAAGGTGAAATTGAAAAATCGTCATAACCACGTTGTTTGAACTAGTACACGTGTGCGCATGTGCGCAGGTGTGAAATTTAATTATGCATCCTAATTTCTTCAAAAAAAAAAAAAGCTTAAATTGTCATTGATACCTTTATCTCATGTTTATTTCGAATATTTTGTTGAAGAAATAGCGTAGAAAGAGCTACTTACACTTTGCAAACATACATAGAATTTACGTATCCGTCTCTGGTCCATGTTTTACCATAGTCAAGATAACATCCGGTATTAGATTTAAAAACGAAAGTAAAGTTTTTGACACGTTATTTTGCACAAATAAAGAGTCAAAGGCAGATATAAGTACGCTGATGTTGCACACTTCGAGTGATGCACTGCTAATTTAACAGTTTACATCAGAACTTCGAATATGAATCAAAGAAAGTTTAATATCGGGTTTTATTAATGTCAATCATTGGGATGGCCAACTCGGCAACTGATTACCATAATTGCCTTTTGTTTATTTAATCTTAAGGGATTAAAATCGGGATAATATATAAAATGTCCGGCTGGCTAAAAATAATTTTGGAAGCCTGGTTTGTCGCTCATTAAAGAATTAGGAACCAGTGGGACTCTAACTTCGAATGGAACTTGAAGCCTAATGAATAGGAAAAACAATATACTCAGGTGTGAAAGTCCATTTATTTACAAATGGATACTATAGTTACCATTGCAAGTTAAAAAATAATGTCAATATACAGTACACAAAATCTTGTGCAGTTTACCTAAGCTGAGGATACCCTACGTAGGAAAATTCTGCACATGTCTAATTTTTGCTATGTTCATGGTAGGTGTTTTATCGCAAAATTAACCCTTTGCAAATATTTAACGGCCCGCTTATGATTTAAATGCATTGTACAAGGCAATGGAGGCTATTAAACACAAAGAAGATTTCACTGCCAAACTAACATAGAAGTATTAAAAGTCAACAGTTCACAAAATCTTGTTTAAATAAATCAATGACTTCATTGAACTTAGTCTCTATTTTATTTCTGTCATATTTTTTACTTTTGTTTTCATTTTGAATCTTTTCATTTTGCAGGCTCTTCACAAGACAATGGTGTTTTGACCTTGAACAACATTCAGCCATCTTTTGCTGGTTCCTATGTGTGTACAGCTATAACACCAAATGGAGACAGGGGAACAGGCACAACTACTCTGACTGTTCGACCTGAAATAGAAAGTAAGTACAATTGAATAGGAATAACATCCTAAAAATTCTTCTGAAATGCAATTTGGTACCGTTGGTAAATTTGAAGATTTTATTACAAGTTTAAAAGTAATTTATTTGCATATATATGAAATATACCTGCTTAACAATCTTGGGTACCAAACAAACAACAACAAAGAAACAAATTTTATTGGCCTCTAACACTTCATTATGTACACGAGGATATCTTAAACATTAAACATGATGTATACATTGGAGACAGAGAGCAATTTGATATTCAATCATATCTTGTAAAAATGCATTCATGCAATAATAATGACATCTGCCTTAAAACAGGTCTCTCTGATGCAACACATTAGAACCAAACAAACAACAACAAAGAAACACATTTTATTGACCCCTAAAACTTCATTATGTACACCAGGATATTTAAAACATTAAACATGATATATGCAATGGAGACAAAGGGCAATTTGAAATTCAATCATATATTATAAGAATGCATTTAAGCAATAATAGTGACATCTGCCTTAAAACAGATCACACTGATGTACTTTGAGTTTAAAGTTCAAGTGTACTTTTCTATTTTGTATAGCTACAGTACCAACTGCTAAAGTAACACCAGATAGAACAACTATTGCCCAGGGAACTACTGGTACCATTAGATGTAGTGTAACTGGTACCCCACAACCAAAGATCACATGGTCTAAATCTAGAGGAGAATTGACAGCCAGACATCAGGTAAACCTAGTAATCAAGAAAAAAGAAATTGAAGAAAGACAAATAGAAGTTGCACTACTTTATTGATATAGATATGCAGTCATCCATCTGTGAACACATTTTTTTGAAAATGACGCTATCAGCGGCATGTTTTCGATACCATTGACCTTACGGAAGTCGATTATATTTCCGCCTACGCACTTTCGGTTTCATATTTACTATCTTACACAAACTCCGTGACAGTGATCGTTTCCGTTCCAGAACTATTTACATACTAACTGGAATCTGCTTGTATTACGCTACACTCGAACAAAGTGTTGTAGTCTGACGGGAACCAGTTTACATACTTTATTTTATTAACAAAAAAATCTTGACCTGTCCATGAAAGGCTTGTATAGTCCATGGTTTTATTCTCCAAAATTGGACCTTCCAGAGGGGTGCGGATTATAGAGTACAATAAGCAAGAAATAAGAGAACAAGTTCAATTTCAAGCGAGGTGGTTGTTTACGTTCCGCCATCTTTGTTATTGATATTGTAGAGGCGCTCATCATTGTTCAAACTAATAATTTTAACTCATCCATATTAATAAGTTATTTCTATTCAA
Organism: Mytilus coruscus; assembly: GCA_017311375.1. Classification (NCBI taxonomy): domain Eukaryota; kingdom Metazoa; phylum Mollusca; class Bivalvia; order Mytilida; family Mytilidae; genus Mytilus; species Mytilus coruscus. The sequence continues at coordinate 18,729,808 of CM029607.1, forward strand.
TATCAAATAAATGCTGATAAATATAAAAACTAAACCGTTCATTACAAATTTCGTTTCTTTTCAATGCATTGGTTGAAATAAACTGGTATCTGCTTGATTGAACCGATACAAACATAGTAAATAAGACAACCGTAAACCAGCTTAGAATTTGTAAACTACAAAACGTAATCGGTTATTGTTCATTCCGTTTGGTGTTTCATACAGACTAATATGGTTTGTATTAGCTTAAGACCCTTCAAACATTAATGTGATAGGTATATTAAAGACTGTTTTACAAAAGGATGGAACTGTTTTACTTTCAAAGTCGTATTATAGTGATATCTGTCATGTACGGATTTCGACTCTCACGGTTAATTTCTTCTTTTACACGTGCGTTTACACTTCCTGTTTAAACATACACAAGTTTCTAAATTGTTTTTAAGTGAATTAAACTTATTTTAACAATCATGAAGCGTTCTAGAATCATTTACAAGCAGTTTCAGCTTCCGTTTGATGATGGAAAACAGGTTTTCCCAAGAAAATACCGCTTACGATCGCACAGGATTTGAAATTACAGTTTCATACACCTTATCGCTAATCCGGCTGACCCGCCGCTTGAACTTTGACGATACAACAATCACTTTTCCATTGTGGCGTCAGATATTTTGTTTTATGACGTTAAAATTTTACGGAACCTGTGTGATATCCAGTAATGGCAGACAAATAGCGATAAGGTGTATTAAACCTTTTCTAACAGTAACAAAACGTTTTTACCTAAAATTTCGTGGAGAGAAGGGGTTTGGACTATGTACCAGTGCGAACTATACAAGCCTTTCTACGGTATTTATTTGTCCAAAAACCAGCCAGTAGTCAATGGATACTGTAGATCATTCAGGTAGTCTTGACCTATTCATTTGTACTAAAAAAACAGCCAGTTGTCATCTTCACTTCACACACACACATATCGAATATCAATTATATGCTTACAATACATGTTGCAATGTTAAACTAATTACGGTATGTGAAAATCAAGACTTGCATAAAAATATCCCAATATTACAGACAGTGGCGTCATTTTTCCTCAGAGCTTTCAGCTCTTTGATTCTTTGATTCATTTTACATTTGAACATTTCCACTTGAATTGAGAAAAATTATTTCAAGGAATATTTTTCCTTGTCTATATTTAAAAAGGTCCAAGTAAGATACTCAAAAAATTTTGGCCTGAATTATTTTTCAATACTGTTTGTTTGACAACCTATAAAATATTAATGATTATACCCCCACAATTAAAAAAAAGAGAAATTCACTCTTTTAAATATATATATTTTTTATTTATCAGATGAACTTAATTTATATCAAGTGACATTTTAATTTTATGAGTTGAATTATCAACCTCTCATCTTATTATGTCTGTATATCTAGGTGGTGGGAGAAATATTGAGAATCACTAACGCCCAAATAGAGGACCGTGGTGTATACATCTGCCGTGCTGAGAATACTGCAGGATTAGGACAAGGCTGGGCCATTGTAGAAGTTGAAAGTGAGTACAGTTATACTGTTGATAAAATTGGAAGTTTTACTTTGGAAGTGAGGTTGTAGAAAATAATATGATACTGTGGATTCATTATTATACCCCCGCTTTAAAAAAGTGGGGGTATACTGTTTTACCTCTGTCTGTCCGTCCGTCCATCCATCCATCCATCCGTCCATCCATCTGTCAATCCGTCTGTCCCATGAATATTTTTCGTCGCATCTTTCTCAGGAACTACATTACAAGGATTTCTGAAATTTGGTTTCAGGGTTTATATAAGTCAGCTATACCGTGTGATGCGTTTTCAGATTCATCACTCAACAACTTCCTGTTTACCGTCAAGTATTTGGGCGGGGGTATTATCAGTGAGCAGTAGCTCGCAGTTTCACTTGTTATTCATTGGATACCAGTTTTCTTAAGTTTCTTGGGTACAGGTGAACCATGAATTCAAATGTTCAACGAATTACTATTTTTCTATAGGCTTTGTAAACAGAGATTGGCAAAACTATGAAATCAAATATCCATGAAAATGCAAGTTTTCCTCAATCCACGAAAATTGATACTCATATAAATAAATGAATCCGAAGTATGGGGTTTTGGAAATCTCAGAAATGAAAAAAAAACGAGTCTAAAAGTTTGCATATCGTCTTAAGATTGTCAAGTTTTTCCACCAAACTGAAACTCATATCATGATGAAAATTTTTGAAAGAAATGGAAACATGGCTCATAAATATTCTTCTTATTTCAGTTAGAGATTGTGCTTCAGCTTTTAAATATTGTGTTGTATGTTATAAATATCCCAAATAAACATTCTAAAAAGAAATTATGTATTAAAATTTGTTGTTTTTACAATAATTGATTGATATCTAATATGAATGTTTAATCTTGTTTCAGGAAGAGCCAAGCCTAAGTTGGACATCTATCCAGCAGTATCTCAGACAATAAAGACTGGAGAAAGTGCATTGTTCCAGTGTCGTGTAATGGGTGGAGATCCTCCTCCAACTGTAACATGGTCTAGGTAAGCTTTAACAATTCTCAATTTATCTAAAGGCATATTGAAATTTGTAATTCCCTCAAACAGGTTAGACTGTGTGTAATTTTGAATGATGTGTAACTGGAGAGCATGATTGTATTGCAAAATCGCCTGTATCCTCCAGGACTCGAACCTGGGACCTCTGTGTTACAAGGCAGTGTGTTAACAGACTGAGCTAAAGAAGTACTTCCTTAAAGCTCAACCACTTATGGTTGACTTAGTATCTACTAATGAAGGGAAGCAATCTTATCACATTTTCCCCACCTCAAGAGTCATCATACCATTATGACTCTCACACCTATGAGCTAGAATTCCTCTCTAACACTTTGTTTTATCAATTACTGTAAATTCAGAAACTTTTGTTCTCTTAGTGTTTTTAGTCCCCTACCGACGAAGTCTTAGGGGACTTTAGGTTTGCACTCTGTCCGTCTGTCTGTCTGTCCGTCCGTCCGTCCGTCCGTCCGTCCATCCGTCAGTCCGGCAAATCAGTTTTCCACGCTTTTTTTCTTCGTTCTTGAAGATATTGATTTTATATTTGGTTATAGTTTTATCATGACAAGTTATAGATCAAATTTTTGTTTCGGTCTGATGATTTAGTCCAGAGTTATCATGGTCCATATCTAATGTTAGAGTACTACATTTTGTATGTAAACCATATTTCTGTACAAAGGGAGATAACTCATTTTTTAAAAGATATTCTTTGGTAAATTGTTTGAAGAATTTTTTACAGGATTGTTTGTTATTTTGTATAAACTAATTTTCTGAATGCTATATATATATATAAAAAAAATTATGAAGTGAAATCCTTTAATTAGATAATAATCTATTTTTATTAAGGTATATATTTCATTACATTACATTGTGTATAGATTAAAGTTGTTGACATGTTATAGATAAGTTATAAATCTATATTAGTTTGTGACAAATGATAGAAAAATATTTGGAACTATAAATTATATATGATTATAATTTGAAAATAGATATACATTGTATTACATCATATCTAATTTTAGAGAAATATTAGTCATATCTAATGTTAGAGTGCTTTCCACACTTTTTTTCATCATGCTTGAAGATATTGATTGATAATTGGTATATAGTTTTATCATGAAAAGTTACAGATCAAGTTAAAATTTTTGTTTTGGTCTGATAATTTTGTGCAGAGTTATGGTCCTTGGACTTGAAAAATTAACTCATATAATCAGTTTTCCACACTGTTTTTAGTCATGCTTGAAGATATTGACTTGATATTTTCTTTTTGTTAACACCATGACAAGTTATAGAATAAGTTAGCATTTTGTTCCAGTATAATTAGGAGATAACTGTATTGTATTTTAAGCTTGGCCTTCGTAAAACGTAGATTTTACTGTCGCAAATTGAGTTCACCTAGCGACGCGGAGCGGAGCTAGGTAAACGGATATTTGCGACAGTAAAATCAAGTTTTACGAAAGCCAAGCTTAAAATACAATACAGTTATCTCCATTCTAATGTAGCATATTAAAGAAAAACCATTTGATAAATATTTTGGCGTAAAATGGCATAAATGAAAAGTCCGCGAAACTGTCGCAATGTCTTTAGCAACTAAACAATGTGACGTCATATGTATACTCACGATGTAAAACATAAACACTAGACGATATTTATACCTTTCGTATGCTTCAGAATGGTTTCAATGTTGACAAAACAAAATTTTGGGACTCAAATGTGACTTTCATGTTTATATTGTGAGAAATTACATACCAAAAGCAATCGAATTCAAAATGGTGGCTTTCTTAGTTACGGAATGGTAGAACGTGGAATTTACCCCTTCAAAATATTTGTCAACGTCCAGTGAAAATTATCGTTACAATCGAATTGCATTAGAATGAATTTTTATCCGGTAGGGGACTGTGTATTGCCATGCAATACTCTCAGAATGCTTGTTGATATAAAGATAAGGAGATGTGGTATGGTTGCCAATGGGACAACTATCCACTAAAGTTCAAATGAACTGGAGAAAACTAAAGGCCTAATTTATAACAAAACATTTTACGACAAACAAATATGTCAATCATGAACCAACTACAACCAATGAACTACAGGCTCCTGACTTGGGATAGGCACATATAGTATGTGGTAGGGTTATTATTATTATTATTATTGCTTTTGAGTTTTGGAATTTTATGCTAAAAAATATCAACAAAAAATCAATGCATGCATGAACTAGTTGCAAATTGAATGCATGACCTGCACTTAAGGTTTCACACACCACAATTAGACTGGACAGTGGTCATTTTTGGTACAAATATAAAACTAACCATGTCTTTTAAAATCTCTCTTCAGAGCTGGAGGAGAACCAATGCTGTCCACCATAGACACGATGGAGAATGGCGTCATCATGTTTAAAGGTGTGACTGGGGAGGAGGCAGGAGGCTACATTTGTACGGCCACAAACGAAATGGGATCTGTGACAGCGACGGCCACACTTATCATTCAGGGTAAGTTTCATGTTTTTAAAAGGAACTACATCTCAAAAAGAATTTGAATTAGAGCTGAACAATTCCTGAACGATTTTGTTTTCTTGCAACTGGTGATCTTTTTCATTTAAAAACCACATATGCAATAATACTGGAATCTTTCTTAATGTGGGACAATAAGAGCCGAACAATTCCCATGTTTTCTTGAAACTGATCCTCTAAAATGTATATCTCAATTTTACATGTATACAGTTCTTCAAAATATTTTCTGATGTTACTACCTTACTCTTAGTAAATTATTTGATGTGATCATTTGTTTTGATTAAAAAGGAGATTAAGTCTTGCTGGTATTGTACACATCATCTTATTTTCGTGGATACTTTATTCGCCTTTTCTAGCCGACTTTGTGAAGATTAGTTTTCAGGATTTTCTAGTTAGTGTAGTTGTAAAAATAATTCTATTACGAAAGATGAAAGTTTTTATTCATGTTATTTTCATACTCAAGAAAGTTGCAAAGTAAAATTGATTGCAAAAATAAGTTGTTTTACAGTTCTGCTCCTTACTGTTTGAAGTTAAGGTGGTACATAACACTACAAGGAGATAACTCTTTCAAAATCAGCAGAACGTTTTAATCACATTCTATTGTTAAGGAAATATTAAGCTTCTCAATGATCAAAATTAGTGTTTGTCAGACTGCTATATATGCAATGAAATTTTTCCGATAAAGTGTGTGGTTCAAGTTTTTTGAAATTTATATATTCTTGTCAAAAGGTCAAAGTAAATATTTTGTCAAAATTTTATGAAATTAAACAAGCCAAATTAATTTTAGTCAAGGTGTTTGGTACCACCTTAAATGACCAAGTTTGTCATTGAAAGATGATAGTTTAATGAAAATTAGCTTCAAAATTGATGTATGCTTATACATATATACTGAGAGTCAATAGGAACACAACACAATATATTGAAACTTGGCTTTGAAATAGACTTATGCAGAAATATACTAAGTGCCAATAGAAACACAACACAATTTATTTCTCCAGTACCATTTTGATTTAAATTCTTAAAAGCTTCTCTTTTTTCAGTTTTAAAACATGTGATAAGTCAAAAGCAAGACTCACAGATGTTCACTGGACCAAATGTATATGATAAAGTTTAAAACTATTTGTGATCTTTAGGATCTCAAAATTGAAATGGGCCTTGACGGTTATGTCGTCTAAGCTGTCTTTTTTACAAAGATCGTTGGTTCTCTCCTGGCACTGTGGTTTTCTCCACCAATAAAAAATGGCTGCCACAATGTAGCCAAGAGTACAGAAAGTGGCAATGTTAAACACCAACAATCAATAAATTCAAATTGAAAATTTTAGAAGGTTACAGGAAATGTTCTGTAGATATCCTTAAGATCTTTAAGTGCCAGTCTCTATAAGAATCAGGCAATTTAGAATCTCAAACTTCAAAACATGGCAGAAAAAAACCCACCGATCAAACCACCCTCTATTGAAAATACCCTCATCCTGAGTTAGAAATGAAAGGTCTTTCGTTTCTGCGTGTCTGGTAATTTGAGAAATATTTAGATACATTTTGGTAAGAATGATTGCAAATTACAGAGTTATCTCCCCTTAATTGTTATTTTCTAGTGCATATCAACCAAATTATATCTTGAATTACCAGAACAGGGAAAGGAAACGAATGTTATATTTATGCACCATTATACATTCTGAACTTAAATTAATGTAAATTGAGCAGGTTTTTGTTTGTCATGTTTTCATCACTGCCTGATTCTTAGGCAGATTGGCACTTAAAATTTTACAATGATTTGTCAATTCAAAAGAGGATATGTTTTGTGATATTTTAAAAATGAGCATAGGTTAGAATATATTGAAGTTGAGGGCTATTCCAGGAAAAAGTATGAGGGGGTTTGGACACCCTGGCCTGATAAAACTTTTTTTGTACTCAGATTTGGAAATCAACCAATCAAATTATTGTGGTTGATGGATTTTATGACCGAGGGCCGATATTTTTTTCTGTGGGTGATGGAAGAGAGGCGAAAGATACAGAAGGATATTCAAACTCATAAGTCGAAAACAAATTGAAAATGCCATAGCAAAAAACAAAAAGCAACGAAAAGACAAACAATAGTACTCAAAACATAAACATAGAAAACTAAAGATTGAACATCACAAGCATCACAAACCCTACTAAAACAGAGGGTGATATCAGGGTGATTTCAGGTGATATCAGGTGCTCTGGATGGTAAGCAGTCCTGAAATGGGAATAGTGTATGGTGGGAAAAGTGATTAGAAAAGGAAGCAAATGCAATTCTGTTATAAATGACAATTAGAATTATGGTTTGGGGGGTATAAAAAAAGTGCTGTCATGAAAGCTACATTTCCCTTTGGAATATCTCTAACTGAATACCCATCTTAATGGAATATTTAATTATACATTTTAGGTCCACCTAGAATTGTAATCTCACCTAGTAAGAAAGTTTTTGCTGTAATTGGTCAGAGAGTATCTTTAGAATGTACTGGTGAAGGTGATCCTATACCAACAGTCCAGTGGCGATATGAAAGAGCACCAGACAGAGGTGATGTACCAACACCAGTAGAGGGCGCCCTCAGTCAAGGATCAGCAACGCTTACTCTCAATGCTGTTTCCAGGAGTGATTCCGGAAATTACTATTGTACTGCTAATAATGTTGCAGGGTCTGTCACTGAAACTGTTCAACTAGAAGGTAAGAGACAAATACTTTTCTCTGATTCTTAGCCGATTTAAGAAATAATTCCTTCATGTCATGCTCTATGCTCATTTTAACGCAGGTAGGCATTATATTTGTTGATATTTTACACTAAGCCTTAGCGTTAGAACATTGCCTTGTTTACAAAGCGTAATAAGGATGTCATATTAGAATTATCCTCTTCCTGACCCATTGATTACTTTTATTTAATCAACATGTGGTTCCTTTGATCGCAGTTCTTCATTGGTCATAATTCAATTATGATGTCAAGTTTTATTGCTTTCCTCTGAATTTCCTATTGTGACGTCACGAAAAAAAGGCGACCATTACTGATGACGTTACATAGAAACAACACATCTTTTTGTAGATTATTGGAAGTTTGTCTGTATATTGTTCAAAAATCACTTACACTAAAGTACTTTGTTGGTGTACATATACAATGTTTTAAAAATATGAGAATTTTAGCAGTGTGTAGTTTGAAAACAAGCATTGATACTTAACTTTTATCATATTTTTTTTATTCAAAATCTAAAGAAAGGAGATGTGGTATGTTTGCCAAAGAAACCACAATCCAACTGAGTTGAATTACATCGATGAAGGCAACTATATGTCACCATAGGGCCTTCAACAATGAGCAAAACCTATGCCATATAGTTGGCTATAATGGCCCTGAAATTACAAAATGTGAAACAATGCAAACAAGAAAAAATCTTATCATTTTTGGTTTGTACAACCATATTCTGAATATTATTGTAGTTCAGGATAGTGGACAGCCATCAAGAGAGACTGGTGTGACAATCAGAGGACCAGGACAGCGTACCGTTAGAGAAGGAGAAACTGTAACAATTGAATGTGATACTACAGGTAAAAGATGCTTATTGAGTTTACATGTATCCAAGAGTTTTCTCCCCTTTCATGTTTTTTCTGTAACACTTAACTGAAATAAATAAATATTACATCCATGTCAGGCTTTTCCTTAGTTTTCATATTTCCAACAGTTCTCTCTCCTTTCATGTTTTTACGGTAACACATAAATTAGAAAGGAAATAATTATTATATCTCTGACAAGGTTTTTCTTCAATTTTCATGCTTTCAAAAGATTTTTTTCCCACTTTCATGCTTTAACAAGTTTTTACTGTAACACGTAAATGAAATTAGGAAATAAATATTTCATCTATGACAGCCTTTTCCTTTGTTTTCATATTTCCAACAATTCTCTCCCCTTTCATGCTTTAATAAGTTTTTACTGTAACATTTAAATGTAATAAGGAAATAAGTATTAAATCACTGACAGTCTACTTCGATTTGTCCATATTTCCAACAATTCTCTCCCCTTTCATGTTTTAATAAGTTTTTACTGTAACATTTAAATGTAATAAGGAAATAATTATTACATCACTGACAGTCTACTTCAATATATATTCATATTTCCAATAGTTCTCTCCCTTTTCATGTTTTGATAAGTTTTTACTGTAAATGAAATAAGGAAATAAATATTACATCTATGACAGTCTTTTCATAAGTTTTCATATTTCCAACAGTTCTCTCCCCTTTCATGTTTGTATAAGATTTTACTGTAACATTTGAACGTAATAAGGAAATAAGTATTACATCACTGACAGTCCGCTTCGATATATTCATATTTCTAACAGTTCTCTCCCCTTTCATGTTTTAATAAGTTTTTACTGTTACAAAGGGTCTCAACAATTGTGAAGCTTATTTCTAATTTTATATTTCTAAGAATTATCTCCTCTTTTGCTCTGTTCTTTTTTTTTTTTTTTTTGGGGGGGGATCATAACATAATGAATATGATTTATCTTCATGTAAAGAAAAACAATTTATTTTATCTATGATTGTGAATTGAGTGAAAGTTCTCATATTCAATAACTGCAGTCTTAAGAAATATCTACACAAAAAAATACAGTAGTCAAAAATAAATATTTTTATATATAAAGTTTTGGTAGATTTCCCACAAGTTTTTTTTATCCCTTGATCATAATTTCTAATAATTTTCCATAGGAATACAAAATGCTGTGGTCCGTTGGAGAAAACGTAATGGATTGATGCCACCAAACCATTCAGTCCGTGGAGGAACATTGACCATACCTAATTTCCGATCAGTTTACAGCGGGGAATACATCTGTTCTGCATCATCTCCCGTTAAAAATTATGAGACATCAGTATTCATTATTGTTACTGGTAAGTACTTTGGAATTAATTGCTTTTCGTGGAAACCATTTTTTCGTGAATTGAGGAAAAATGGTTTTTTCGTTGAAACTTGATTTCATGGTTTTTTTTTACAATTTTACCTTTATAGAAAATTTATATTTTGTTGAACACTTTAATTCAACAAAAAATGATTCACAATTGATATGATATGATAATATGAGAATATCTTATTAAATATGGCAAATTCATTTACTATTTGAGCATATCTATTTTCCACATACTTGCTAAGTTTTATAGAGTTTTACACAAATTTGAAACTACCTGCTGTAGACACTTGAATTTTTTTAAATAAGTTTCTGTTACTCTAAACTGATATGTTTACACTTTTGATGTGAAGGCAAAAAAAGCCAAAATAACCCAATGGCTAAAATTTTCACTAATATAGTATTTTTTTGGTTAAATATAAGAAGTTTGGAAACATTTGTTCTAGAACATCAGCAGATTAGTTTTTCCGAAAGGGTACATTTTGGTTCCTATTCATACATCAGGCCTATTAAACAAACATTTTATATATAATTCAGTCTTGAGGCCTATTGCACAAAAAAAATGTTGGTTTCAGTCGGACCTTAGGCCTACTTTGTGGATGATCAGTTTTTAATGGAGTTTTAATAAAAAAATAATTCTGTCACACATTCAGTTTATCAAAAGACATTAATAGACCTAATTGCTATTTTGGAATCTACGACATTTGACCTCAGGTTAAGCATCACTTGAACTATTGACTTCATTCTACAATCACTTTTGCATTGCTGGCTCATACTTTTACTCTTATGATGTAAAACTTTACAGGAAAGTCTGTGATGGCAAGTATTGGTAGGTTATGTAATAAGCCTTTTCATTTATGTTTTAAGTTACACCAAGTCTGACAATTTCTCCAGCCAGGGACAAATAGCATGTATGTTATTCGCCTTTTTATTTTCGTTTTCAGTTACGCCTAGTCAGACAATTTCTCCAGCCAGAGTTGAAGCTAGGACAGGGGGCACTGTTCAGCTAAAATGTATGTAATTCGCCTTTTCATTTTTGTTTTCAGTTACGCCAAGTCTGACAATTTCTCCAGCCAGAGTGGAAGCTAGGGCAGGGGGCACTGTCCAGCTAAGATGTCAGCCACAAGGAACGGGACCATTTAACATTGAGTGGTTGAAGGTCGATGGTGTCCTTAATCCTTCAGCTACACAGACTAGAGATGGTCTCCTAGAAATAAGACAAGTGACTGCAGCAGACGCTGGCAGATACCGTTGCTTAGCAACAGGAAGTAGTGGATCTTCTGATGGTTTTGCTATAGTATCTGTAACAGGTAAGGAACATCCAATAGAAAGGATTTAAGGGATTCTGAGGTTTGGGCTTGGAAGTTTTTGAAGATAAAATATTCTGGCCCATAAAAGTTGAAAAATGAATATTCCCACCAGACTAGAAAGTAAAAAATTCCTAGCTATCAAATTAGCAACAGATTAAAAATAGATATTCTTTCTGGTCATCTGGCTACAACATTGTAATGGCACAATAACTGTTGTCAGTACAGTTAAATAGTTACTGTAAACTTATTTCATTTCACATTTACTGGTTGCCCTTTTCAGCCAACTCCACAGCAATTTATTTTCTTGGTTTTTTAATTTTCTTGATGTATTTATATAAGGTAAGACCCAAATTCTGCTCGCGTAAATAAATTGCTGGCAGTAATTTAGATAGGATTTTTTCCCTCAAAATACTGTAAATTCAGAAATTGTTGTGAGGGTTTTATTAAGGAAGTTCGCTTGTCATGTTTTGGGATTTTTGTCAGATTTTCGGAAACCTCTGGTTTTATTCATTTGAATGCCTAAAAAAAAATTACCCATTGACCCCCATTTTTCTTTTTATAAATCTTTTACATGTATAATGATAAGCCATTTGTAAAAGTCTTATAAAATATCAATTATTCTTTAAAAGTTTTTGAGAATGTAAACTTGTCATGGATAAAGCTATGAAAAGTCAAGAGAGAATATTTTCCCGCCAAAATTCTAATGGCTAATATCTCGAAAACAAGCACATTGACCAGTACATTTTTTTTAATCTTTTGATTCCTTTATTAATCCCCTATCGATATTAACAAGTGTTTTGAAAAGTTAATTAATTTGAAACTGAGAAGCGAACTCCCTTAATGCAAATAGTGTGTCTGGATGAGTATTGCAATAACTCCCATTTGATTATCTGATTAATATACCTATATGCAGCTTTTCCTGAAATCACAATAATTTATTTCGCATTTTTGATTATTTGTAAAATCGCAATAATAAATGCATGCGATAATTTCTGAATTTATCTTACTTAGTCGAACTGCTGCAAATACTTCAGAAATGCAAATATACATGTATATAAGACAAAAGAATTTCTTTATATTCAAGTGCCACCAACTATCACACTTTCACAGCGTGATGCCAGGCCATACTTGGGTCAGTTGATGGAATTGAGATGTCAGGCTTCAGGCAATCCACCACCTAGTATAACATGGGAGAAAGAAAATGGAGTCCTTCCAAGGGATCATACTGTCAATAACGGTGTTCTTCAGTAAGTATAACGTATGATAATGAGATTAAAGTTTTACAATTCTTTAAGGGGGTACAGAACACCTAAGGGAATTAACTCTTTAAAAATCAGCTGAACGTTTTAATGATATACTATTAGTTATAAGAAATCAAGCTTCCAAGGGATCATACTGTCAATAATGGTGTTCTGTGGTAAGTATAACATTGTAAAACAAAGAGATTAAATCAAATTCTTCAATAGTTTAAATAAAAATCGAAAAGTGGGAGGGTGCACTTCAATCTTTTGTGGTAGAGGTGAGTAGCTGAGACATCTAGTACTCCATCCTTTTCATATATTTTCAATTAAAAAAAGTACTTATACCTGTAGCTAACATGATTACGCTTTTTCATTGAGAGATAAATAGATTTTACAAATGTCTGATCCTTTGATTCATATCTGAGAAAAAAATGTCATCTGATTAGTTGAATACATATGATTCATGAAGTACTTTTAAGAGAAAGTGTATTTTATACATAATAAGTGTATATAATGTTGTTTGTTTTCATTTGTATAATTGTTTTAATAGTATGGTGTTTTATGCTAAGATATATTGATATATGTTATAGATGTAATATAAATGTATTTTAATCTGTGTTTTACTCTCATAACTCTTTTAGAGTGGCTCTTTATAAATTGATCTGTTAATATTGTAATGTGTTTTATATCAAATGTTTTGACTCTTAAATGCAAATCTAAATTTTTATGAGCTGCTTCAGATAGAAATCGACCTTATGCAAATGAATATCAATACATCTGTTAACTTATTTCGGGTTGACAAAATCTTTATGTAACTTTTTGAAAATTGAGTCGATATAAGAACCCTACAAAACAAACCAAAATTCATCTTTTATCCTGCAATCAGCCAACTTTAATACAAATAACAGGTACACAAATAAATTTTTGCTTTATTTGTACTTGTACAAATAAAGTCTCCTGTTACCCTGCTTCCATGTTGAGCAAGCGGTAATGTGGATATTTCTTTTTGCGTAACAGTTCATTTTGGGGTCCTCTTTGCGGTCCGCGTTTAAACTATGTCGATTTCTTTGAAAAAATAAAGACAATGATTTTGAATTTAACAACTAAAGTTTCAAGCATTTGGTGTAAATTGCAGGATAAAAACGATATATGTACATTGTCGGAAAATATAAAATTTATTTGTACTCGCTACGAAACAGGAGAAAAGCTCGGCGAGCCTCGCTTTTCTTCCTGTTTCTAAAGCTCATACAAGTAAATTTGATATTTTCCGACAATGTACATATATTGTATATTTATATCATATTTGAATGGTTCAAAATCAGTCAAAGAACTCATGTTCATGTATACATGAACTTGCATAAGGTCAATTTCTAACCGATGCAGCTCATATATTATGAAGCTTGAAATAATGACCTATTCCAGGTGGTCTTCCCCAATGTAATTTGTTATTACAGGTGCCACATGTGGAGCAGGATCTGCACCTGAGATCACCCCCAGTTTTTGGTGCGGTTCCTGTTGCTCAGTCTTTAGTTTTCTATGTTGTGTTTTGTGTACTATTGTTTGTCTGTTGGTATTTTTCTTTTTAGCCATGGTGTTGTCAGTTTATTTTCGACTTATGAGTTTGAATGTCCCTCTGGAATCTTTCCCCTCTCTTTTTTTAAAGATGATCATGTTTAGATATACATTATATTATTTTCAATTAAAATGATAAAATAAAACATAACTTATTTAAAGATACATTAGTGATTAATAATATACTTTGATAAAAAAAAATTAGAATTGAAAAGAGTACTTTTGAGTTTTCTTGATAAATGATTTTTTTTTTTTTTAGAATTTTCAATGTTAGACAAGAAGACAGTGGCAGATACATTTGTCAAGCTGCCAGTCCAGCAGGAGTTGACAGAGAATATGTAACCCTTACTGTACAAGGACGTAACAGTAAGTATTTATTTATCTAAATATACCTGAAAACCTTGGACTTATAGCTGAAAATTTAGTTTTGTACAATGATTTCTGTTGTATTACCACATATATATATATTTATGTATATAAATATTGTATATGGCCCTAAACATGAATGAATGTTATACAATATTTTAAAAAAAAATTTTTGAAGAGCTTGAATATGCAAATTTCAAAAAAAAAAAATCCTGTTTCTGGTTGGTTTATTTACACTTAACAGTTTAAAAAGATATTGTTCAAGTTTTAAGTCTTTTTCTTTTTAAGGCCACCCTTAAAAAATTCTTTGTTTGATGTTTCCTACCCATGCCTTATAGTGTTGGGTAGGCACTATGAGGCATGGGTAACATTAGCAGGATGTTTGCGCTTTTTACCTGTAACACGATAGGACATTTGCGCTCCAAACACTATGGACATTTGCGCTTTAAATTTTGATACACCTGTATCAAGTTGAACGGACATGGTTTTTTGGCCAAAAACATAAGTTACATGTTTTAGACAAGAAAACAATGTTAGAGCAGGAAAAAATCTTTTAAAAAAATTGAAACCATTTGTGTTATAATTTTATTTGGGTAGGCTGCTTTTTAGGTGGGTAGGTATGCAACATCAAACAATTAAATTTTATTTTTGGCCTAATGAATTTGAAATGTCCATTTTCTTCCCCTCAAAAATGTTTTGCCATATAGATCAACCAAAATAAATTTATTCAAAGAAATGTATGTGCAAAAGTGATGTTTATTCTTTATTAATTGGTGAAATTTTTATATAATAAACAGCTGATGGTATTGGTCCAATCACATTCAGCTATTTGAGGAAATGGTAATGAGATATTTTATGTATATTCTTTGTAATGCTGTGAAATTTTTATATTTAAACAGCTGATGGTAATGGTCCAATCAGGATAGATACACAGACTGTAAACATTGGTGAAAGAGTAGAAATGGAATGTGTTGTCACAGGTAAATACATTATATATGAATGTCTTAAATATTTCTCACCTTTTGGATTCTCTCCCCTTGTCCATACACTAGGAGTCTGAGCCCACCAGTGCTTTGTGGCTGCTTATTGGTTTTGGGGTTTGATTGTACAAGGTCTTAAATATTTTCTCACCTTTTGGATTCTCTCCCCTTGTCCATACACTAGGAGTCTGAGCCCACCAGTGCTTATAGTTTTGGGGTTTGATTGTACTTTAAATTTTTCTCACCTTTTGGTTTTGGGGTCTGAGCCCACCAGTGCTTTATGGCTGCTTATTGGTTTTGGGGTTTGATTGTGGAAGGTCTTAAATATTTTCTCACCTTTTGGATTCTCTCCCCTTGTCCATACACTAGGAGTCTGAGCCCACCAGTGCTTTATGGCTGCTTATTGGTTTTGGGGTTTGATTGTACAAGGTCTTAAATATTTTCTCACCTTTTGGATTCTCTCCCCTTGCCAATATATTAAGAATTTGTGACAATTAGTGTTTAGCAGCAGTTTATTTGTTTGAATTTTGATTTTGATATCAGCAGGTTAAGTACTTTGATTGTCTTTAAGTAACTGCGAGCATTGTTATGTAGTATAAGTATACCCCAATCACAGAGTTTGTGGTATTCTGCAATGATCTTGTCAGATTGTTTTTCCATCATGTCTATAAGTTTGGTTACATATAGACAGATTTCGTATGATATAATTTGAGTTTGAGTTATTTCCCGCCATTTTGGAGGGATAATGGTTGATTCATTTTTTTTTGACTAATCAAATTGAAACATGTGATACACACAAGTCTGATAATAGATCCTTTCTAGATCGTAGTGATGAATTTAGGAAGGCTAAAAGAAATAGAAATTGTTTAGAAAAACTTTATTTCTAAAGTCTAGCGGTCAGTATAACAAGTTGAATTTTGCTGATTTATGAAGGAATTTGCACACCTAGACCTCCAGAATGGCAACAAAAAGCTCTTGCTGAAATTGTGTCTTTTCAAACCTATCTATTGCTCACCTTTTGTATTTTTTGAATGATTGGAAACTTTGTCTGGATCTTAAACATAAACAGTTTGGGGCCTCGGTGGCTGAGTGGTCTAAGTAGTTCAACTACAGGGATTACTAGCCTGTCAATAATGAGGTTGTCAGTTCAAACCCTGCATTTGGCTATAGATGTAATTTGATCTTTATCTTACTTGACATGAATTGTCAGTGTCATTGGACTCTGATTTAGATTTTCAAGGATTACCAGTTTTCCTACTTAAGGTTGTGGTTCTCTTGGTGTACTGTGGCTTCCTACACCAAAAAAAAAAAAAAAATTGCTGTGATAATATAGCAAGGACTGCTGAAACAACAACAATCAATCGAAGTACCATGCAAGTGATTTTCAAATCTTGAAACAAGTAGGGGTTTACCTTGCTTGTTCTTGTTTTGTTATATTTTGGATACCCCATCTTTAAATGTTTTAAAAACATGTAATGTAAGTGGAGAGAAAGTTTACTGTATTTTGCATTAGTTGAAAGAAAGTAAAAGTGCTTATAAAAGTGATGAAAATGCTTATCACAGAGCAAAGGAGCTTCATTATTATGTTCTAAAGGACCATTATTGGTTGTTCTCCCAATAAGATTTTCCACATTTTAATGAGTTCCAACTTTAATATCTTTACGTATTTGGTGGTATACATTCTAACTTAAGTAAATTTATTTTGAAGCAGATTTAAGTGAGTATTGTTTGAGAATCTTGTCAGATATAACACTTTTTTTTCTCTGGGGCACTTCAGAGTGTTTTATCTTGAATGTCTTACTCATTCCTGCCAACCAAGTGGGTTATCTCCCTTTTACCAGTTCCACTAAGGGGAGATAATTGGTGACCACCTTTTTCATTCAAAATTTTGTAACAAGATATGAATATATTTTAATATTTTAGCACAAAAGGATAAAATTGAAATATCTTTACACAGATTTAATTATTAAAACAACATGCTTGATAACCTAAGATGTTTTTTACTATACTAATAAGCATTGGTTTTGCGATACAGTGAAAATAAAACATAGAAAATACTATCAAAACAAAACAAATTAAGAAAGGGGGTGAAAATAGGTGGATTTTAAGTCATAGAGGGAGATTTTGACCTCCTTCACATGGTTCTAAGAGGGAGATTTCAAACGTTTAAACCAAAAAAAAGGAGTCTCCCTCCTAGAACTGGTGAGTTGGCAGGTATGGTCTAACTTGATACACAGAGTCTTTTTTCCAGTTTACTTTTTACCATTATACAAGATTATGGACTACAGAAAGCTACTCAGGAGGAAACTCATGATTTTTTTAAAAACATATCTTTCTTTATCTTTGAAAGTTCCAAATTAATTTCCAGCATGAAATTAGAAATCTTGCATGGGAAGAAAGTGGAAGGCATGATCTATGCATTTTATGTTATATATTTTTTTCTTCGCAGCAATTTCACAAAAATTGCCATTTCGCCTATATTCTTTGAAAAGCATAAAATCTTTCTTTTACAATTCTTCTCCATTTTATTTTCAGCATAGTTTTTGATTGCATTCATGGCATGTCCATAGCTATATTGTTCTATTTGAGGAAATTGAAATGAAAAAAAAAGACTAAAACAAGCATTTGATTTTTTAAATCAATCTGTTAATTAAACAGTATTCCATCCCAGCTTTGTTATTTAATTTAAATGTTTACAAGATTTAGAGCATTAGATAACCTTTTACATTCCCTAAATTTATATCAACCCTATATAGATGTAGTTCAATTTTTTAATCAATTTTTAAACCCTGCATCATGGAACTAGCTTTAGACCCAACTGACCTTTGAATTAATGATGTGTGTATTAACAAATATTAATTGTAATATGAATAATAATTTGTAGGAACTCCAATACCAACTGTCACATGGTCAAGAATTGGAGAACCCCTGCCAGAGACTTCAACCGTGAACGATGTGTTCCTTGTTATTCCAAATGTCAGAATAGAGGATGCTGGGACTTATGTTTGTACAGCTCAGAATCTGAGAGGAACAATACAACAAAGAGTCAATTTGTTTGTCAGAGGTGAACATTTAACATTATTATACTTCATGGCAAAATGCCAAATTTTGATTGGTTAATACGAGGGAGATAATTTACTCTATCCCATGGTAAATACTTTATTACCCTTCACGGAGATGCTTGATCAAGTGTGAGCTTTATTAAATATGGATGGTTGTTATGTACAAGATGTCATAGTTTATTACTTTGAATTTGAAATTTATTACACAGTAATAACAGAACATTCAGTATAATAAATTAGATATTAGATATCTGAGAGGGTGATAGAGCAGATTGGTACCCCTGAAAAAAAAAAACATTGTGAACCTTGGCTTGTTGGCAGTTGACAATGTTTTCTCGGGGTAACAATCTGCATTATCCCCCTCTCAGCTATGTGTTATTTATATATAGTTTCCAAATCAATTTTATGCATATATTACTAAAATTCTTACCACTATGAATTCCTTGTTATCGTAGAGTGATTGTATCGGACCACAAACTAAGGCTTAGTAAGAAAAAACATCTGTCTGAAATGATACAATGATACCAGGGTACTTGTATTAGAACTCAAAAATAGGGTATGTCACAACAGCAGTGATATTGACATATAGAGCGGTAGCATGGACATTCCTTATGAGCAATCCTGCAAATAAGTACAATTCCTTCATTGAAGTAATTTTCTGTTCATCATGAGATAACACTTATATTTACTTTTTTATGAAATTTCCTACCCTCTAGAATGTATACTTTAGGAGTAATTATATGAATTGTTTCAGTATCTTTACTGCTGGTGAAAAAATGGGGCAGAAAACACAAAAGTGGCACTTAAAATAATTAGTAAAAAATAAAAATTCCAAGGCAAAAAGGGAAATACGAAAAAATGATAAACATCAGTCCACAAAACACTACGTAGAAAGCTAATGACTGATCATAATTAGAACAAGAACCCCACCAAAAACTGGGGGTGATCTCAGGTACTCAGGAAGGGTGAGCAGATCCTGCTCCATATGTGACACCTATTGTGTTATTCATAGCAGTAACAAATTCAATATACAGTCTCATTTGGTAATGTCACAATCAATTTAGGATTTTAGGTAAACAGAATATTATACACAGTGGAATAATATACCTATTAAATGTGTTGTAGCTCGTCCTATTATATCAGGAAGTCAAGCAGACTCCATGACAGCAGCTCTGGGTTCTAAGGCATCAATGTCATGTGACGCTATAGGATATCCACAACCAGATATCACATGGTATAGAAAAGATGGCCAAATGCCAAGGTTTGTATTTTGAATTTTATGACTATGTAAGCAGGTGGTTGACAGCTCTAAGTTTTATTTTTACAATGTCATGTGATGCCATATGATACGCACAACCTGATATCACACGGTACAGAAAAGATGGATAAATGCCAAGGTTTGTTTACATATTTCTATAACTATGTAAGCAGGTGGTTGACAGTTTTATTTTACAATGTCATGTGATGCCATATGATATGCACAACCTGATATCACATGGTACAGAAAAGATGGACAAATGCCAAGATTTGTTTTAGTACTTCTATAACTATGTAAGCAGGTGGTTGCCAGCTCTAGTTTTATTTTTAATAATGCCATGTAATGTCATATGACATGCACAACCTGATATCACATGGTACAGAAAAGATGGACAAATGCCAAGGTTTGTTTTTAGTACTTTTAACTATGTGAGGAGTGGTTGTCATGAAAACAAATCTAGCAGTGATGTAAGTTTTTTGGATCGGCGGATATCCCCTTTTTGAGTTCATGTTTTTCCGTCATTTTTCTTTTTTTTTAACCGTATTTTGACTTCCGGGAATGCTGTTTTCTTTTTTTGTTGGAGACCAATTTCCTCCCTGATCTAGGTTCTATTTCTACACTTACAACCTGATTTCACATACTGTGGATTCATTTATTTTCGTGGATACCAATTTACATGGATTGAGGAGAAATTATATTTTCACGGATATCAGATTTCGTGGTTTTGCCAATTATGTATACAACATGTACAAGCCTAAATAAAATTTGTACTTCATTGAACATTTAGAATCGTGGATCACCTATACCCACAAAATCCACAAAAACTTGTATCCCTGAATATTGAGGAATCCACAGCAATGCTCTTGTTTTACATTGTAATATAATGCTGTAAGAAACCCACACCTCAGCAGTTAATATAAATAAGAAGATGTGGTATGAGTGCCAATGAGACAACTCTCAATCCAAGTCACAATGTATAAAAAGTTAACAATAGTTAAGCATGTTCGCTCCTCAGTTTCAAAATAAAAAGCTTTTTAAATGACTATTATGAATAAACAGTATGTAAATAACCGAACTTAAAAAGTAGAAATAAATGACAGGGTCGTGTGTCCTTGTTTTTGAGATATAACCATTTGAAAATTTGACTGGAAAAGATTTTCTCTAGATTTTTCATTAATTTAACATTGGCACCTTTTTTCTTTCAAAAACTATGAAAAAATAACAAGGATTAAATAAGATTTTCGAAACTGGCTTTTTAAACTATATATATGTAATAAAATTATGGAAAGAAAAGTAGGGTTTAGGGGCAAAATTTTTATTGGCATTACATGGATAAAACTAGAGGATTCCGAATATCTGACAAAAAGTCAAAAACAAGAGAAGCGAACATCCTTAAGGGTATTGATTCCAATGACAAAAACCATTGGTTCTGATAGTTCCTTGATGTGTTATACAATAAAAGACTCACAGCTACATTTGCAGGTGGTAAAGTGTTTGCAATTTTTATTTTGCCAGTTTTTTGTGCTTTAAGTTTAATATTATTTACAGTGTTTTTGCTTGGTAACAAAACAATGTGTAAACTATTTCACAAAATTTTTCCTTGCCATTTTATTTCTTGTTCATGCAATCATCTGTGCACATAAGGAATAAAACTACGGTACTAATTCATAGCCATATTGCTTTTATGTTAAATTCTGCAATTACAAGCATTAATGGCTACTGTGTCTTAAGTTCAAATAAAGTGGTAGTCATTTCATGTCAAAACTATACCTTATCCTGATTTGTGTTGAATTACTTTTAATTGCATATTATATTCACTAGTTCCTGGAAGTTTGGTTGTACGAAAAGAGCTACTTCTGATCAGAACAACAGGCCAAGTTTGGTACTATAAAAGAGCTTAAGTTTTACTTTGTTCTGTATCTGAAAGCTGGTTTTCGTTCTCTAACTTTAGTTTGCCTCAACCAAATGTTATAAAACTTATACACAATGCTTATTACCACAAAACACAGATCGAGTTTGAAAATGGGTGGCTATTGTACCATTCTTGAGTTATGCCTTTATAAACATAAAATTGCTGAAATTTTCTAACCTTTTTTTATTCAAAAGAAACTTTCAACAAGGGTTCTACAGTGATCCCAAGTCCTTAAGCTTTCATTTGATGCCAAAAGTACCAAAATATTTAACTAACTGACAAAGTTACAGCTATGCATAGGAACTATTTTGTTTAGAATATGTACTACTTTCTTGTATGTTCTTTCTGACTGGGCCCTAATTAGTGGTTCTGTACCACAAATCCTTTTTATGATCCCCAATATATCATATGATGCAGAAAACAACAGAACAGGTTGTTTTTAAGAATTTGTTCTGTTTTGAATTAATGTTTTTGTATTGCATTGCAAGGTATGTAAACAATTATGTAAAAGCAAAGAAGTACCAAATATTGTTCTTTAAAAATAAATTGTTTGTTTTCATTCTTAGTGAATATACAGTAGAGAAAGATGGTCGTCTGACAATACCCAAGGTTAACCCTGATGACGCTGGCATGTATGTCTGTAGTGCTGGTAATGAACTTGGAAAGACTGAACAACCAATGGAACTTGTTGTAGGAGGTAAAGTCCAATAATATATTTGAAAATTTTCAAATGGTTTTTGATTTTTGATTTTTTTGTGTTTTAACGCCACTTTTAAGCACCGCTTTTGGGCTATTTCGTGGCGGCCAGTTTTTATTGGTGGAGGAAGCCGGAGTGCCCGGAGAAAACCACCGACATTCGATAGGAAAACTGACAATCCTAGTCAATTAAGATTGGAGTCGAGTGCACCCGCACGAGCAGGGTTCGAACTCACAACCTCAGTGTTGACTGGCTAGTGATTACAGTAGTAACTACTTAGACCACTCGGCCACCGAGGCCCCAATTTTCAAATGGTGTTTTTCACGTACAAATTATATACTGTAAATTCAGAAATTATTGCAAGGTTTTTATTAATGCAAATAATGCGACTCCATGAGCAGGGGTGGATCCAGCCATTTATAAAAGGGGGGTTCCTAACCCAGGATAAAAAGGGGGGGTTCCAACTATATGTCCCCATTCAAATGCATTGATCATCAAAAAAAAAGGGGGGTTCCAACCCTGGAACCCCAACCCCCAGGATCTGCCACTGATGAGTATCACATTAATAAGATAAAATTGAGAACGGAAATGGGGAATGTGTCAAAGAGACAACAACCCGACCAAAGAGTAAAAAACAACCGAAAGCCACCAATGGGTCTTCAACACAGCCAGAAAATCCCACACCCGGAGGCAGACTTCAGCTGGCCCCTAAACAAAAATGTGTACTAGTTCAGTGAAAATGGACGTCATACTAAACTCCTAAACATATAAATGAACTAAAATTAAAAAAACATACAAGACTAACAAAGGCCAGAGGCTCCTGACTTGGTGCTTGTATTCTGATATCAGATACATGTATCTGTATGTAGCTTTTCCTAAATTTATAATAATTTAACTCGCATTTTTGTTCATTCTTCAAAAATTGCAGTAATAAATGCAAGCAATAATTTCTGAACTTACACTAGTACCGATATTGTTCACGATAGATTTATTTAACATCTCATTTTTTCACAAATAGAATTATATAAATATCTCAATTTTTCCAAAATAGAATTATATAATTAGAATAATTTGTATGATTTCATACAATGAAATTGGTAATTGTAAATCATTGTGATATTTTTCTCTTTGTGTTTCTAAAGTATGTAGAAGGCTTAAAACTCACTCTAACAAAATAAATTGGAATTTATATTTTATTTTGAATTTTTTACAGATCTGGTACCCTACTTCCCACAGAACCCAGTTTCCTATATAACTTATCCACCAATGAATGATGTTTATCTGGACTTTGATATCCTGCTTAGACTAAAACCAGAGGCAACTGATGGTAAGTACAGAATATATTCATTATCAGAATTTCCACTAATGTCTTACTTTTTGGCTCCGATAGACTAACAGTTGAACAAAATATACTGATATTCAAAGCTGTGCAAAACTTTATTATAAGTAGCAATCGATTTACATCCACAATCAAATAATTCTATTTATTCACTCCTCCCCTATATAAAGAAATATTGTTTCATTCTTTAATAACACTCTCATTTTTCTAAAACACCTTTCACCCCCTTCCTTTGCTTTTTTTTTTATATAAATAAATTTATAATGAACTTTCTTTATGTTATTGTATTTATTGACTGTATTTTGTTACGTACATATTCGTTTGCTATTAGCATGTTATCATAGCTTGTAATTTTATTTTTGAATTTAGGGAGACAGATTTATATAAGATCACTGCTCTTGTTTCCTAATCCCAATTATTGAAACACTTGTATATTTAGTATTTATGTCTTTACCCTTGTAGCTATTTATATAATGATTTCTTTAATAAAATATGTTTACACTAATGAGGTGCTAAAAGGAAGACATATTGAGGTTCAGTCAAGAATTGTGTAGTTCTGGTTTTGGTGTATGCTTTTGAAAATATTTCCCAGAATGCATTAGATTCTGAAACAGGCATTTATCTTCCAATTTTTAGTAACACGAGAAAATCTTTAAAATTTTGAGTAAGTAAAGATGAATAGTATTATATTGTATTTTACAGGTTTAGTATTGTATAATGGTAATGAGGACTTCCAGAGAGGTAGTGGAGATTACGTCTGCTTTGGGTTGAGAGAAGGTTACCCAGAATTCACCTTTGATGTAGGATCTGGACCAGCCATCATTCAGGGTAACGAGACCTTGGACCTGAACAAATGGCACACAGTCAGACTAGAGAGAAACAGGAAGGCTGGTAAGTGGTTATTTAAAAAAAAAAATCTTAATTGATAAATCATTTTATTCAAATTTCCTCTGATATACAATATTCCTAAAGATCCTAGGAAAACAGTTTTTTTGTCAGTTCTTATCAATATTAACATTTATTTTTGTTGATACAAATTTTTGTAGATTGAGGAAAAAATAAACTTGAGTGGATATTTGATTTTTGCGATTTCACCAAAGTCTGCAGATAGAAAATTTATACTTCGTTGAACATTTGATTTTGTGTTTCAACTATACCAATAATGAAAATTTGTAATCCATTATTAATAATGAATTGACAGTAGGAAATGATATGAAAAATTGACTGACAAAATATACTTGGCCAAAGTAAAGACTGTGGATTCATTTATTTTTGTGGGTGTCAATTTTTAGTGGATTGAGAAAAACTTGCATTTTCATTGATATTTTCATGGTTTTGCCAAAGTTTGCATTTTTTTCTATAGTTAATTTGAAATTTGTTGAACAGTTAAATTCTTGGTTCCCCTATACCCACGAAATCCACGAAAACTTTTAATCCACTATTGATAATGAATCCACAGAAGGAAATAATATGGAAAAATAATTGACAAAAGTAAATAAAACATAATGGAAGATTGTTATAAATACAAAAAAACCATAATCAATTATCGGGAAAATGAAAGCTGTATAACATGTATAATGGATTGCTGTTAAATACATATCAAATATTTTCCGCTGGACATTGAGCAAGGAACAATCAATCAATCATATATTTTTTTATACAAAAAAAATTAAAAAAATGAATTTGCGGTTGTATATTTTTTATATTTTTGTGTTTCAGGGTTTCTTGTTATTGATAATTATTTTTGATTAAATTGTGCAAGATAATTAAGATGTGTAATTTCTTATGATTGTAAAACAAATCATTTCTTCTTTTTTTATTGCTTCTTTTTGAATGGAAATATCCTGTGTAAGTATCAAGTGTATATTAATCTTATGATAATTATACCCCCCCTTTAAAAAAGTGGGGGTATACTGTTTTACCTCTGTCTGTCCATCCGTCCGTCCATCCATCCGTCTGTCCATCCCATGAATATTTTTCGTCGCATTTTTCTCAGGAACTACATCATAAGGATTTCTGAAATTTGGTTTCAGGGTTTATATAAGTCAGCTATACCGTGTGATGCATTTTCAGATTCATCACTCAACAACTTCCTGTTTACCGAACACTTACATGTTTTTACACTATTAAAATTATCCACTTGCGGCGGGGGTATCATCAGTGAGCAGTAGCTAGCAGTTTCACTTGTTTATGATTTATTAAACACAATCAATCAATCAATTATTGGTTTGTTGGTTTAAGAGCCACTTTTTATAGTGTTCAGCAAAATACAAATTCTAATGCAATTATTTTGTATCAATGGTTTTGATTGGATGACAATAAGCATAAAATTCTCTATCTCCCTGTCATTTGTGATGAAGAACAGCAATAAAATCACTGGTTTTGGTTTTGACAAATTCATGAAATGATTTTTTATTTTCCATCATGTTATAGGTACTTTGACTGTCAATGATAAACAGAAGTACATTGGAGAAACTCCTGGCCGATTCCAGGGTCTGGACCTTACACAAGACATGTACTTAGGAGGTGTCCCAGACTATAGTAAGATACCCCAGCCAGCCAGATATACAACAGGATTTGTAGGTAATGTCAAATATATATAGATTTTTTCATTGATGAATAAACTGATAACTGGTATATTTTTTCGTGGAGATAAAATTTCATGATGTCAAACGACAAACTCCCTTTGCAATGTTTATTTTTTCGCTGAGTTTAAATTTCATGAGTTCAAAGGCCAAACTCCGTTCACAATGTTTAGTTTTTCGTAGAGTTTAAATGATTTTAAAGGCCAAACTCTGTTCACAATGTTTATTGTTTATTTTTTTGCTGAGTTTAAATTTCTTGATTTTAAAGGCCAAACTCTGTTCACAATGTTTAATTTTTTATAGAGTTTAAATTTCATGAGTTCAAAGGCCAAACTCCGAGCACAATCTTTATTTTTCTATGTTGTTCTTGTCCCTGACTCTTTTCTTCCATAACAGTCAAATTTACTTGTAGAGAAATTTTTGTAATTTTATTTTAACATCAGAATCAGTGAAAATAAACCACTTAGGAAAATTTCATGCTTTATAATAATAAATATTTATCAATTCATTGTATATCATGTACATATATTGAAAAGGGTGGATTTAAAAATTTTTGAAATATGAATCATCAAGACTAAAAAGATATCACAAACAACAGGCAGTACAATTCTCAAATAATTCATTCTAACAATTAACAAAAACAAACAGTTTTTCTTTAAAAGTTCCTTTTTCATGTAATTTCAAATGCAATATATTATGTTATGCTGTGGCGCTTACATAATCTCCATTCTGCATTTGAATGTGAAGAACACAAAAATACCACCCACCAAACCGGTAGGTCCCAGAAATCACAAAATTTAAAATCTTTCTAAAACAAACGAAATAGAAAAAAGCGTCTGTTAAGTCAATTTATATTTTTAAAGAAAAGCTTATATTAAAATTTCTTAATATGTGATGCAAGGTATGTTATATTTTTTTAGTTATTCAATATCTATTAAAAAAAAAGGCACAATTACAAGAAAATATGAAAATATTCTTGATATAAAAAGGGTAACAAAGTTAGCTAGGCAACTAATCTCTCTTTAGCCCTGAGGGCATAAACATAAGGAACATGTGTATTACAATGTTATGAAGTCTTTCAATCAATTCACAAGGATTGCAAGTTTTCCTGCAGAAGGTCAAAAGTCAGGGTTTTCTCCAGTTTCTGCAGCCTCTTCCTCTTTTAAAACTGGCCAACTTCATATTGCCAAAAGTTCTGAAATTGGTTTTAAACACCAATAATCAACCTTACATGAGAACTTTGTTCAACATCTTTTTTTTTATCAGGTGCCATTAGCCAGGTTGAGAGAAACGGGGATAACTTGAACTTGGGAGCTGATGCTATTACCCTAGAGGGTATAGAGATGTATGATGCCTGTCAGAACAGACCATGTATGAATGGAGCTCGGTGTACTCCTGCCAATTTAGGAGATGGATTCAGATGTGTCTGTCCTCAAGGATATACAGGGGAGAGATGTGATCAACAGGGACAGAGATGTTATCCAGGTAATAAATTGTGTCTATGTTGTGTTGGGGAGACCCTGTCTGACTCAGTATCAACAGCATATCCAGGTAATGTGTCTATAGTAGACCTTCTGACATATAACTGGCTTTTGACTTTTTCATATAACTGGCTTTTTACTCCCGAGTATATAAGTTTTCAATCTACTCTGTGGTAGGACATTCTGGTACTCTGTCAAGTAATATAAGTAAAATCAAGCTAACAATCATATAAATTTTGGGAAAAAAATAACTGTTTAATGTTTTCTATGCACAACAAAATCATCAGAAAACAGTTAATTTTGTCCCAATATTGCACTGATTGTATGCTTGGTTTTATTTCTTTTAGTTGCTCTTACTTGACCAAGTATGGGTGAATATAGCTATGATTTTAAATGTTTAAACTTAACATGAATGTTTATGCTTAATAGTTAAAGTAACTCATCTACCGTGATAACTACCCTGTCAACAATAAACTTATGAGTTCAAACCTCCCTTGTGGAAAGGTGCGTTTGACACAAATCTCAATTGACTTGGATTGCCAGTTTTCCTGTGGAAGGATTACAGTTCTCTCCTTGAACTCCAGCATCCTTCACCAATGAAAATGTCTACCATAGAATAGCATGTGTGCTGAAAGTGGTGTTAAACACCAGGAATCATTCAATCATGAATGCTTATGATTTTAAGATATATTTGTTTTTTACAGGAGCCTGTGGATCAGCTGGACGGTGCCGTGACCTACCTAATGGATTCACTTGTATTTGTCCAATGGAAAGTTCTGGACCGGGTTGTCTGACAGGTGAATATAATATTATTCATGTGATAGCAATTTACTTGCATTTCATTGGTTTTGGTGAATGAGGAATTAAAATTTTCCACAGAATAGAAATTTTCTATGGATAAATGGATAATTTATTTAAAAAAACATAAATCAAAGCATACAAAATTCGAAGGAAAACTTCCTCCCACAATTAATTAATTTCAGTGCCTCCTATTCCCCCACCACTATCAATTATTTTGAAACAGCCCTAAGGTATTATTTGTACAGCCAATCATAAAATTATTTGTTATTTTTACTTAAGTTATATAATTTTTATTTAAAGATTCCATGAATGTTGACTCTAAAAATAGACACGGATGGAAATGTCTTATGTTAAGGTGGTACCAAACATCATGACTAAAATTAATTTGGCTCATTTAATTTTCATAAAATTTTGACAAATATTAACTGTAGTGTAATGTACCACCTTAATGCACACAAATTTGATGATTTGAATTTATTTCAGTTGGAAGAATCAACATTCCAAGATTCAACAAGACTTCATTTGCTGCCTATGCTGCAGTACAAGGAGCTAAGTTTGAAATGAAGATAGAATTAGAGTTTAAACCGCATAGTCTGGAGAACGGAATTGTTTTGTATAGCGCTCAAAATAATGATGGAACTGGAGATTATGTCTCTTTGGCTCTTAGGAATGGATATCTGGAGTTTAGATACAACACTGGCTCAGGTAAGTCAAAAGAGGATATCTTGGCTCTGGGCATGGATATCTGGAGTTCAAATACAATACTGGCTCAGGTATAAAGTCAAAAGATGAAATCTCCTTAGCTCTGGGAATGGATATCTGGAGTTCAGATACAATACTGGCTCTGGTAAGTCAAAAGATGATATTTAATTGGCACTGAGGAATGAATATCTTGAGTTCAGATACAACACTGGCTCAGGTAAATCAAAAGATGATATCTTGTTGGCTCTGAGGAATGGATATCTGGAGGTCAGATACAACACTGGTTTTGGTAGGTAAAGTTACAAGATTGAGCCAGTATGGTAAGGCTAAACTGGTGTTGATTGGGGAGAGGCTGTCCACAATGTCAACATAGGACCAAAATGTAAAGTTCAGGTTTTTCTTCCTCTTACAGTTTTGATGCAAAATCATATTCTATAACCGGGCTTCCAAAATATTTTTGAGCCAGCCGGACATTTCATATCTTATCCCGATTTTAAATCCCTTTAGACTTAGTAAATTAGGCAACTATGATTATCAGTTGGCCATCATATATGATATAACCAATGATTGACATTAACACGATATTAAACTTTACTTTGATTTAAATTGATGTTGTGACGTAAAGTGTTAAATTGAAAGTGCAGCATTGGAAGTGTGCAACTTCAGCGTACTAATTCTGCCTAAATCCGCTTTAGACTCTTTATTTGTGCAAAATAACGTTGTCAAAAACTTTACTTTCATTTTTAAAAATGCCGGATGTTGACTAGACAATGGTAAATCACGGATCATAGACGGATACGTAATATCCGTGTAAGTTTACGATTGAGTTAAGTAGCCTTTTCAAGTTATTTCTTCAAGAAAATACTTGAAATGAACGTTAGATAAAGGTATCAATGATAATTTTATCATTATTGAAGAATTAGGATGCATAATTAAATTTCCCACCAGCGCACAATAGACAATATAGACACATGCGCACAAGTGTACTAGTTCAAACAACGTGGTTCTGACGATTATTGATTTAAAACCTTTTCAAATTTTTCATCAAATCATATTTATTAACGTATTTCTTATAATTTCAAACTTTTAGACTAAATTAATTAGATGCAACTCGTCAAAGGTAATGACATGTAATCAGTGAATGATTTATGGCTTCAATATTACTTATTGAAGGGATAATTGTTTGACAGCTTGTTGTTTTTTAAATAAAAGAACAAATGTTTTTTCTACTTTTTATTGATGTACCAAGCCGTGCATTTATGTACCCAGAGGATAAGACTAACTGACACACTTCAAAGTATGAAATATGCTGCATCTGTTTAATTAAACCCAAATATGACCGAAATATCTTTGTGAAATAGATTGCCACAATTATAAACTATAATGCCCAAACGGACATTTTTACCGATCGATAGTTGGTAAAAAAAGTGAAATGACCGTTTTATGAAAATGCCTTGAATAACAAAAAGTGGCAAACCTGATATTTGACCGTTTGAGGCTGAGAGCAGCTGGACTTTTTATATAAATTTCGGTCAAGTCCGGAATATATGACCGTTTTGGAAGCCATGTTCTATAACCAACATAAATTGTATGACATCATTGAGTAGACTGCATTCCATTTCATATTAAACTATGATAATTACTGTAAATTCAGAAATTTTTATGTGCATTTCAGAGCTTCCAAAAAATATTTGAGCCAGCCGGACATTTTTGTCTTATCCCGATTTTAATCCCTTAAGACTTATATATAATTAGTAACAAAAGGCAACCATAGTAATCAGTTGGGCATCATATCCATTATGATTGACACAAAAACAGTATTTGACTTGAATTTTGATAAAAATTCGATGTTCTGGCGCTAACTGTTAAATTGACAGTGCACCATTCGCAGTGTTTAAGTAGATCTTTCCACGTTTTTCTACAGGAAAAGACTCGACAAGAACGTTAGATGTAGGTATCCATGATATTTTTTAGCATTTTTGAAAATTCGGATGCATAATTTAATCTCGCACCTGCGCACATGCGCACGAGTGTACTAGTTCAAACAACAAGGTTCTGACGATTTTTCTCTTAAAACCTTTATTACTACTTTTTTAAATTTTCATCAAATCACGTTTTCTGGTAATCTGAATCTTGTTATCTAAATTAATTAGATACAAACTGCTGAAATTTAAGAAAATAATACTAGACCGATCAATGTCCGGTACAACATAGTTTACCTGTCGCCTGAACAGGTAAAATCAGCTGTCAGAGAACTAATTAACCTTGATTGTAATGAGAGGGTATTATAGTAGGGTTTGTTTTGATAGTAATTATTATTCATGTCACTTATATGACCGGAAATGTAAGGCAAAAGGTCAGGTCAAAAAGATCGCATAAACTTCAATTTTTTTCTGAACTATATAAAAATGTCCGGTTTTTTTCTAAACTATATTAAAATGACCGTTTCAGCCTTGGCACAACAAGTCATTTATATAATTTATCGGACTTGTCTGGAAAATATGACCATTTTGGAAGCCCTGGTGCATTTATCATTATAATTTTTTATAAATTGACAAAAATGGGAGATAAATTTTTACAATTTCTGTAAACGCTGCATACAAATTATGCTATCATTTTTTAAAGTGCAAGTTTTTATTTTTGCTATACTTATTCTGTAGGTAGCAATTTTTTGTTGTATGTCAGCAGAGATTATTAGTTTTCAAATTTGTTATTATACTTCTCATGCATATTTCAAAAAGAATTCAATTTTATTCAGGCCCAGCAGTTCTCAGCAGTAGACGAAGGCTTACAGTCAATGAATGGGTCAAGGTTGTTGCTTCTAAGCAAGGACAGGAAGGAACACTTGTTGTTAATAATGAAGAGCCTGTCAAAGGTGAGATAATTTTATCTAATTTTGAGGTTTAGGGAATTGTGAATGTTTGAAGTCCAACTTTTTGCAATTTTGAGATCTGTGTTTGAAGTGAAAATGTTTTTTTTTTTATAAAAATTTGATCTGTTTGATTCAGATGCAAACTTCTTATCTTTAGTAAAAAAAATTTATTTCTACATATAATTTTCTACATAGTTATCCTCTGATTAGGAAATATATATTTCAAATACCACTGAAAAAACATAGAAATATCAATTCAGTCAATTTTTGATATTTTTTAATTCAATTTTATGTGACACCACCCATTAAATCGTATCACCATTTTTTTTTTTACCTTGGTTACTAAGCAATTTATGGTTGATAATTGTGACTTTTATTGCCCTCAGTTGAGTTAATTGTTGATTATTTTTAAATATTTTTTTTTTTACCTTGGTTGCTAAGCAACCTATGGTTGATAATTGAGACTTTTATTGCCCTCAGTTGAGTCAATTGATGATAATTTTTTAATACAATTTTTTTTTGTTTTGACCTTGGTTGCTAAGCAACTAATGGTTGATAATTGTGACTTTTATTGCCCTCAGTTTGGCCATGGAGTTACTACAACAATAGATATAGAAATTACTACAACTACCATCTGTTGAGACGTTATCGTTACAGAAGAGGTATAGGCACTGCTTGATATTTGTTTTTTTTAAAAGTAGTATAGAAAATCCATTGAAAATTCCTCATTTTACTTAAAGAACTTGGAGAATGTAGAATAACTTTTATGTTTCTATAGTACAGACCTGAGTTTGTCAAAAAATCTTGGGACTAAAATTGATCATACATCGTCAACAATTCTATATTTACAATCAATTTTAGTCTGAAGATTTTATGTGAAATGCAGGTCTGAATTGGTTGACAGACAAGCTGTCAACCAGCATGGGTTATTGTTTACAGTTACCCCCAAAGAAAATCTGTCCATCAATTATTGGCAATAGAAAAATTGTTTGTTTATTAAAAGTAAAATGTTCTCTTGGATCTTTAAACAGATATCAAATTTTCAATGGTGTTTTCGTACTGCTTGTATGCTTATCTTTGTCTTTGGAGACCAGTACTTTAACTTGGTGTGGGTATTTTTATTATGATGTGCTTAGTTTTATCATTAGAATCATCATCATAAATCATCATCATTTTATTTTAGATTTTTGCATGTAAAAGAAAGATTCCTTTTAAGTAGGTCATTGTAACTTGAATATTGAAAATGCATGGGTAGGGTTGCAGCTTTGGTTTTTGTACAGGAAGTAGATTTAAAATGTAGAAATAATGTTATTTTAAGTTTCAGAAATATTTTAAAATTAAATTATAGAAATGTTTTAAAATTAAATAATATATTTGAAGAATGATATTTGACTAGTGGTTCAGTATTCATATTCACTAAGTTGTCAGAATAAGTTCATATTGCAAGAAAGTCCCATATTGTTTTGTATTATTTTTTTGTCTAGAAGAAAAAATTTGTGAAACTGAGATTACAAAGTAGATTTTGTTTTTAAAAAAGATTTGAATAGATAAAAAAAGTAAAGTTCTACCAACCCACACCAAGCAGTAAATGTATGTATGTCTTGTTTTTGCTACATTTGAGATATTTTGAGATTTTAATAAGCCAATTAACATTTTGTGTAGTCTTAAACATTATCATGACACAGTCCTGATAAGAAATATGTTGTGTAATATGTTGGCCTTATTTTTGTCCGTCAATGTTAAAAAGAATTTAACAAAAATAATTTGGAATGTGCATATTAACTATTTCATTTTTGATTTTTGTTCTGTGTCTTGTTCTGAATTTTATTTTTTTTCTGAAATGATTTTGAATGTGCATGTTAAATACAAGTCATGTAATATTAATTTCTTTTCTACATAATTTCTTTATTAAAGCTTGCTTTTACTGCTTGAAATGCAAATTACTTGCAGCATTTACTCAATGTTTAAAAATAGCATTGATAGTTCATCATCAGAAAAGAGAGACAAAAACAGTCCATAAATCACTGCAGAGAAAAATGAAGATGAGCAAGACTTACACCACTAAAACTGAGGTTGAATTGAGATGTTCCCCAAGGGTCAGCAGCACCTGCTCTACTAGTGACACCTGTCATATATCTGTTGCTCCAAACTAAAAGATAGATATCCTTTTGAATAGGATATTTTATAGCACCAAATCACATGTGTCAATTAGTTACAGGAAATAAAAACTTAGTTTCATCTCTCTCTGCGAGAACCAGCAATTAACACTGGGTCAAACCTAGCTATGTTGACCTGTAATCACATGATGGACTTTCAAAGATATTTTTAAATTTTGTGTAGTAATATATTTGGAACTTGGACAAAAGTGTATATATAAAGCTTTCACATCTATTAAAGGAATTGCTTAATTTATGAGAATGACTTTTTTTCTGTTTAAATCAATATATTTGAAAAATAGTATATCTTTTAACTTTTCCTAAGGAATATTGGTAGGAATGTTTATTTCTGACATGCTGACACATGCATACACAAAAATGAAAATAATAACATACTATTAGTTGAAAGTCATTTGTTTAGAAAATTCTTATCCAATCACAATGCATGATGTCTGCTCTTGAAAATTTGATTGGTTGAATGCCATTTGTTTAGAAGGTTCTAAACCAATCACAATGCTTAATGTATGCTCTAAAGAATTTGAAATGGCCTCTTGACGAATAGATTGATTGTCATTGCATGGTGTCATGAGAGTTAAGTTTTAACTCTAAATATATATGTCTGCCTTTTAATTCCATTCTTTAAAATTTAACATTTAACCTTTAGCTCACCTGGTCCAAGAGTTCAGTCCAACACTTTACATCTGGCATCTTTTAATTTTAAAAATGTGTTCTTCTGCGAACAGTGGAACACATGAAAATTGGCAGAAATCATTTAATGTTTTTTTATTGCTCCTTTGGTTTCATGAGGGGCAGAATGACTTTTTTTTCTGGAATTCAGGATTGAGCCATTTAATATATGGGAATTCGTGGATAGTCCGTTTAATCTTTTCGGGAATTTGGGGATTGTATGTTAAATCTTTGGGAATTTGGGATTTAATTATATTGTGATGCAGAAATGGACACATCGTTTTCATGGGAACTTGTTTTTCACAGTTATTTTCTCTGGAATTTGGGACGAGACCCCCATCTATCCCTCTCTTTTGTTTCCCTCATTTTTAGGATGTTTTAAGATTTGCAAATTTATGTTCAATTTTCAAGCACAATAGTTAACAGTCCCCTTCCTAAAACTAGGGATAGAATAACAAAATTCAGTAAGGATCAAACACCAT
This sequence comes from Mytilus coruscus, assembly GCA_017311375.1. NCBI lineage: Eukaryota > Metazoa > Mollusca > Bivalvia > Mytilida > Mytilidae > Mytilus > Mytilus coruscus. The sequence continues at coordinate 18,765,257 of CM029607.1, forward strand.
CAAAGATGGCTGTCACCAGTAAAAAAAATAATCAAAAGATAAATGTACGATTCGGGAAAAGGTCCTGTTCAGAGTCATTTACTACTTTAAAATTCTATTTAAATTGAGAATAGGCTTCATTTGATAGGAAAGTGACCATTCTTGACATCAGACTGAGATACCAGGTGTGCATTGCTTGCTCTTAAGTCTTTTGATCATTTATTTCAAGTTTTGAGCTAATCTTGTTTGGCTAATATAGTCGGTAGATTTTTAAATTCAGATAATGATTGTTATCTGTTTATTCTATCTTTCACTCACGGTCACTTTAACTGTTAAAATATAATGGTAACTTTGCATGGTTACATCACATATTTTCAGAAGTCTATTTCTTACTCTCTATTAATATTAAAAAAATAATTATATATATTTGCAAAGTTAATGAAGTTTAATTTAGACATTTTGATTTCAGACATGTTACAGATACTAGGACATTAATGTACTTGTTTGACCTTTTGTGCAGGTGCCTGATTTTAAAAATGTGTAATTGGAACAGTTTATAGAATTTTAAGAAGTTGAAAGGGGGAGGGGAAGAACCAAATAAATAGTAAACATTTTTATTAGAGAATAAGCAAATCTCACATTTTCAATCATTCTTTAAATATATACAGGTACAACTGATTCATTTTGAAATCCAGGGTCGATTACTTCCCTTTGATATTTCAATTAAAGAAGGGAGATAATCACTGGCTTTAGAAATTGTATTCACAATATTTTACTTCATTTTTAGCAACATCACCTGGAACTACAATTGGTCTGGATCTAAGAACCATGTTATACATTGGAGGAACTGACTCTGATCATAAACTACCACAAAATCTGGGAATAACTGATGGTCTGGTTGGCTGTGTGGCTGAGGTGAGTTGTCATGTTGTCAAGAATAAGGAGGTTATAATGTGAGTTGTCATGTGATCAGGGTTCAGGAATTCATGTTATGAGTTTTAATACGATCAGGGTTGAATTGGAGTTTATGAGGCAAGTTGTCATGTGATCAGAGGTAAGGAGTTCATGTAGTGAATTGTCATGTGATAAGAGGTGAGATGAGTTGTCATGTGATCAAGGGTGAAGAGTTATGAGGTGAGTTGTCGTGTGATCAGAGGTAAGGAGTTCATGTTGTGAGTTTTCATGTAGTCAGAGATCAGGAGTTCATGTTGTGAGTTTTCATGTAATCAGAGGTAAGGAGTTCATGAGGTGAATTGTCATGTGATCAGAGGTTAGGCGGTTATTAGTGAGTTGTCATGTGATCAGGGAGTAAGGAGTTTTTGAGAGAAGTTGTCATGTTATCAGGGTTCAGGAGTTCATCATGTAATCTGGGATAAGGACCTTAAGAGGTGAGTTGTCCTGTGATCAGAGGTAGGGAGTTTATGAGGTGAGTTGTCATGTGATCAGAAGTGAGTTGTATAGTAGAAATTGTATTAGATGTTTTAGGATATATAAAGTTTTTTTGATCAGAGTTTAGAAATGTAATCTGGTTCCATGAGATGAGAACAGCGACAAAATTGAAATTTACTTTGAACCAACTAGGACCTGAAGATGTGTTAATTTTTTAAAATATTGACAGTCTAAGAAAAACAAATTTCTGAGAATAAGTTGAACAGTGTTCATGTGTTTTAAGAAATCTTATTACATCTAATTACAGATTTTTATTTTAGTTTTTTTATTCATTTTGACAGGTTACAATTAATTCCAAACAAGTAGATTTGATTGGTTCAGCTGTGGAGACATATAATGTACACGATTGTGGTGAGAGAAACATCTGTAATCGTAGGCCATGTTTGAATGGTGGAACTTGTGAAAGACTTTCATCTTTGGAGTATAGATGCGTTTGTCCTACAAAATTCACAGGTCAGGAATTTCATATTTTCTGTATAGTTTTTATTTTTACACGTAGCTTTGGCAAAAATTAAATGTTTTATTGGCCTGAACTTTACCCAAAAATATAACTGCTCACACCAGTGTCTTTGTAATAGGCATTATGTATCCAAAAAACTTTTGAGTAAAACTACTGCTATAACATTAGGGTTCTGAACTCAAAATGAAGCTATTTTTACAATTTTGTTTTTTTTAATTGAATACAAAAATTTAAGCATAACAGTAAATACTGTTCCAAAATATCTATTTCTTCAAAGTTAGGAATCAGAATTTCTTTTTAGAGAAAAACCATAACCTGTCCACTTAAAGATAAATGGCTGTTTCATTATATATATATACTTTCAAATAACGGCCATGTATGAAATTTTTGTCACATTTTTCTCTAATACATGAAATCAAGGCTTTTGGAAGTTTGGAATCAAGCTTCATGTAAATATGGTTTATGGAGTTGTGCATTTCTTGAGCAATCGCTCATCAACTTTCTGTTTACTAAATATTTTCAGTTGAGGTATCATTAGTGGGCAATAGCTGATAGGTCAATTTGTTAATTTTTAAATCAAAGGGACAAAAAAATAGTGGACTTAAAATACTTTTTAACTTTTATGCATACACTTAGCATCTGTTTATAATTCGTCCCAATAAAAATCACTAAAAGATACACAAAAATTTATATGTGAATGACTAATTTTGCATTATTTGCAGTCATGAAAATATGTTCTGTGGATATCTGGATATATTTCTACATCAATAAGGCAGACCCCCAAATAATTGAACAAAATTACTGAATAAGGTCTTGATGTTTTTTCCAGGAAAGAATTGTGAGACCCAGATAAATGTATGCATCACCAAGCAGCCATGTCAAAATAATGCCCCATGTAGTATAACTGCTGACGGCTACAGATGTGATTGTCCACTTGGTTATATTGGTGTTCATTGTGAAGGAAGTAAGTACTTTATACCTATATTACATTCACTTTGTCCATCTGTCCTTCCATCCGTTCGTTATATTGGTGTTCATTGTGTAGGAAGTAAGTTTGGCATGTAATGGCAATTTTGATTGAATGACGTCTGCCATCAATTCAACGGTTGACTGTCGTAGTCATTGGCAACAACATTGAGCAATCACAGTCTAAGTTTATGGGATATTTGAAATGTTTAATTTTGAAAATTTTAAGAGTATTGCATTAGCATACTAGGAATAACAGTATTTAAAGAGTTGCCACCATCAATGTGAGATTTGACGGTCGCAATTATCCATTTTACTGGCTCCGCTCCTGTGACAACTATTCAAATACAGCACTGTTATTCCTTGATAACCAATCTGATCAATTTATAAATCCTGTGTCCAAGCTTTGCTTTACTTTCGGGATCCTCTGGTTTTGTTGGATTAATACACACTTTCAAAAATTTGAAGGCTAACATTTCATTGGCTGATGTTATTTTTACCAGAACAGAAAGTAAAATGGACATTTTCAGATCCTCATACATGTGATGGACTGTGAAACTCAGATCAGGAGATTGGGAAATTTTGGTCAGGAGATTAGACTCAGATCAGGAGGTTTTAATCGACATAAATTTTGTCGTAAATGTAACCGTGTGCTGTAGAAATTGTCTTTAAAGTGTTTTTCTTCAACTTTCCTTCCGAATGTAATATGTTTATAGTACCCTAACTACTTATAAATTTTCTCTATCTTTATTATTCAACATCTTCAATCTAACATTCTTTATTTTATATCTTTTGTATCTTTATTATTTAGAACAGTCTCAGCTATCAGATCATTTGTCAAAGTATCTGCAAATAGATTCTTTTGATTGTTAAAACATTTTCAAACAGAAATAAGGGTCATTAGTTACTATATAAATTTCAATTTAAGCCTTAAAAGAAAGTATAGAACCCTCAAATAGTTTTCAAATTATTATTTTTATTTTCATAAGACATTTAAAATCATTTAATTACCACCCTTTTATGATTATTTGTTCAATTTATATTTTATTTATATTCTTTAAAAATTTACATTATTTAAAGGAAAGTAACTAAAAACAGGATAAATCAAGGGAGGTAACCTTAAACACACAAAGTTTTTATTACACAACGGCAGTTAGCCTGAGGTAATAATCGTTGATTACCAGTATGTTTGACACCCAAGCTGACAAGTGAAGCCATATAATTATGCATGTTTATTGATTTACAGGTAAAATATAACTTCAGGTAATGTCAGTAACACCACACCAGATATGTTGGGCTGAAATTTTCATTCATGAAATATTTCATACACGGATTTTTTTCTTCAACGGAGGTCGGAGGAGACCCTGAAACGGATTATTGTACTCCGTCGGAGGTTCACATGTATGGATCCTTGTAAGCAAAACTGAATTTTAATCAGAACATTTTTATACGTATGTTTACAGGACGTGTTATGGCAAACCACTTGTCCGTCGTCAACATGTTGGACAATTACTCAAAAACGCTTATACCAATTTTCATGAAATTTTGGTGAATTGTTTATATTTATTTATGCAAGCTCCCTTTTTCGATTTTTATGAATTTTAGATTTTCAATTTCTGAGTTATGGGATTTTATTCATAAAAATGGAGGATTTTCTAGTTTTCGGACAATAACTCAAAAATGCTTTGAGCAGTTTTCATGAAATTTTAGTGACTGGTTTATATCTATAAATTTCTGATATGACATTAAGGAGTTATGGAACTTTATTTGTTGAAAACCCTCATGGTGCAGCTCTTTATTCTGATCTGTTAGATAAATACTTTCTGTTTGCTGATACTTTGAATTTTCAATATATTGAATTCACTTAAAAAAAAATTGTGAATCGGGAATTCATATTATGAATTTATATAATGAAGTTCTCTTTCTCTTGACTGAGAAAAAATATGCTGTTGCTATCAGCCTTAGATACTAGCGATAGTTTTCTATCTCAAATGAGTAGCATGATATGAAAAATCATTTCAAAAAAAGATCGAAGGAAAAATACATCAAATAGCAATAATTTTAATTATAAGTGGGAGTAAACTAAGCAAGACAAAGGGGGCATTCTTGTTTTTTTTTATGGGATAAAACCTGACTATGCATAAAAATAATTAAAGGATGATATTTGCCACTGGAAATCAGGCAAACAATAAAACAAGTTGTACTTTAAAAAAAAAAAACATTTGTTAAGGATGTTCGCTCCTCTTGTTTTTGAATTTTTGTCAGATATTCGGAATCCTCTGGTTTTATCCATGTATTGCTATTAAAAATTTTGCCATTATTTAGAATTTGAGATTCAGTTAAAACTGTCTATTTTAAGTAATTTTTTTATTAATACTCCAAATTTGACAAAAACAATTTACCAAATAACAGTTTTAAGTTATCTTAAGATCATGTATAAATGTTTAAGGGGGTACAGAACACCTAGAGGAGTTAACTCTTTAAAAATCAACTGAACGTTTTAATCACATACTATAAGAAAAGAGAAATCAAGCTTCTTAATGATCAAAATTAGTGTTTGTCAAACTGCTATGTATTCAACGAAATTGTTCCTGTAAATTGTGTGGTTCAAATTTCTTATAATTTTTATATTTTAATCAACAGGTCAATGTAAATATTTTGTCAAAATTTTATAAAATTTAAATGATCCAAATCCATTTTAGTCAAAGTGTTGGGTAATCCCTTAAATATTTTAAAATTTCTAATTTTTATCATCTGAACAGCAACCCCACTAGGAGAAAAGATCAGTGTTACAGGTGATGGTTTCTTGGAGTTTGACAAGTCTTTCTTGGTCCAGACAGAAGACAAGCAGATTGTCAAAGTGACCATCAGGACCACAGAACCTAATGGTCTAATATTCTACCAGGGCCAGGCTTCTGCAGGGGGCATTAGTCGGTCAAAGGACTATTTATCAGTTGGTCTAAAAGATGGATTTATAGAATACAGGTAATGTACCAAAGCTTTGTAGTTTTTCAAGTCAGGATTAATTTTTTTTTGTCAAATGCCCAATTCATTTCAGGTAGACCGTCATATTTTTTTTTTTCAATTCTGCTCATTGTATAATTAACTTGGATAATTATGATTGCTCGTTTTGAGGGAGAGACAATTTCACATGTGTGGTTAAATTTTCAGGGTACGAAGTGTCATTCAATTGTCCGTAATTTTGGATACCCTGAAAATGCCAGTGTAATGTGACTTCAACAAGGAAAAAAATCCATGATTTAATATAAGTAATTCTCCTGAAATCCTTTCATTACATTTTTTATTTAAAATATAATTCTTATATTTGGCTTTATATTGAAATAAGGAGATGTGGTATGATTGCTAATGAGACAACTATCCACCAGGGTTCAAATGGCATGGATATAAACAATTAAAGTTTGTTTTTTCTTCAGTTATTGGGTCATTTGGCATAAAAATAAGGTATTGGTAGAAATAACCCAGAAGATTAAATTTGTAGATATTATCTTCTTTAGTAGAATCATTTCACAAAACAAATCTTTTAAAATTTTTATTTTCATTGAGGCATATGCAATTTTTTTAGAAGTGCTTTGGTCTATTCTTATTGTAACTTTGTTTGAATCTGTTATTTGCATTTCAGTTACGACCTTGGAAGTGGACCAGCTGTAATAAGGTCATTACAGAAAGTAAATGATGGCTATGGCCATACCATTGAAGTTACAAGGTAAGGAATATTTTAAATGTGATAAGGATTTAGAACAAATTTCAATCATACTCTCTCTCATAAAGTTCCTTTATCATATTAGTATCAAATGAGAGAAATATAGATTCCACAACTGCATCAAGTGTGTAACGATATCTCTCCACTTGAGACAGTTAAATTTTAATATTTAAAGCGATAAAATTTAACTGTTGAGAGTGGAGAAATATCGTAGGGGATGGTTACCTTGTCGAAGACCCCTTGAGACAATTTTCAGGCAAATTTCAATCCCTCAGATGCTTGGCTTAAAACCCCTCAGATGCCAAATCGTGCCTTCAACCCATCATTTTTACATATTTTACAAGAAAATACCCATCAGAAGAAAAAAAATGGGTACCTCCCAGATGTATTATGAGCCAATCTGTACTTTTGATACCACTCAGAAAAAACCATTTCCCCTTGTATTTTTATGTCCCTGCTGCAGCGGAGGGGGCATTAAGTGTTACCCTTGTCCGTCTGTATGTCTGTCTCTCTGTACGTCTCAAAATTGGTTTCATTTTCTACTGTTTTCTAACTTTAGTTTTCCTCAACCAAATGCTATGAAACTGATGCACAATGCTTATTACCACAAAACACAGATCAAGTTTGAATTTGGGTGGTGTCACTTTTTGCCCTTTTAAAAATGGAAAAATTGCTGAATTTTTCGTTTACGTTCTCTAACTTAAGTTTGCCTCAAACAAATGTTATGAAACTTATACACAATGCTTATTACCTCAAAATTCAGATCAAATTCGAATTTGGGTGGCATCAGTTTTGCTGTTCTAGAGTTATGTCCCTTTATAAAGTTATATGCAAGTGGGGGCATCATCTGTGTCCCATTGACACATTCTCCATTCTTCTTTTTTATCTGAAGTTCACAACACAATATAAGCATTTTTTACCCATTGTGCTCACAAGGGATTGAATGGCATTAAAAGCTCTATCATCAGAAAGAGAATGAACCCCTGCATAAACTCAGTTACCGAGGTGTTATTCAGATTTTCAGCTTAGTCATGATTTAGCCTTTTTTTTTCTGGTTAGACATTTAGCTGTCATCATGAATAAATTAAGATTTAAAGAGGGTTTCAAACAAAATTAATAAATGTTCAGGCGCTATTTTACAATATACTTACTGGGAATTTTTAAATATTTATCTCTATCATGTCTATACTGACATGTCAAGTTTCTAAGTCTAGAAAAATTATAAAAAAAGAAATTTCAGGCCGTATGAATTAGATACACAACTTCATGTTTTCTTTTGACCAGCATTTAACAAGGTGTTGACGGTCTCAAAAAATAAACAGTTTTGATTTTCAGTTCAAAGAAGAGAGAGTTATTTCTAATATAGGAATCTTACATTTGTTATTTGCCATCAGGTGCATGGAAAAGGTTTTTTAGAAATAATAAATAAAAATTTTATTTAAAATTGCTTTCTAGCCTTTGCTTTCAATTATGCCCCCTCCCCCTGCTAGTCCATCTGTATGTCAATCCATACGCCCTTGCATCCCGAAATTTGTTTCTGTTCTCTTAAGTTTACTCAACTAAATGTTATGAAACATATACACAATTCTTATTACCAACAAACACAGATGAAGTTTGTATTTGGGTGGCATCACTTTCACTGTTCTCGAGTTATGTCCCATTATAAGTGGAACAATTGCTGAATTTGCTGTTTATTTACAAGGGGGGAATTTGTGTCCCATGAAAAACATTCTTCTTTTGTTTAATACTGAATATATATATTTTTGACAGGTTGGGACGTCAGGGTACACTGAAGATTGACAACAAACAAGAAACTGTAGTTGAGGGTACCTCACAAGGAATACTTCAGATGCTTAATGCAGACAGTAATCTTTATATAGGTATGTTCACTGTGTGAGGGGTACCTTAATGGAATAATTTAACAACATGTTTACATGTTTACATGTAGGGTTCTACTAAAGGTAGGGCAAGAAGGAAAATAGTTCGCTAACTTGTACCCATCTGTCTTGTTCAGCACTAAAGAAAACTGAAGAAAATCTTTTTGAAAATCAGTGACAGGTTTATGTTGATATGTGGATAAAAATCCAGACCTTGGTTTTATCAATTTAGAAACGTTCATACTTTGCTGTATGACATCCCAGAAAATCATTGAACTAAAACATTTTTTTAAGTTTCAAATACTTTTTTGTTGAAAAATCAGTAACTGACATGAAAACTATATAATTATGTATTTGTATTCTTTCAGTCGGTCCGTTAAGTATGAATTATAACTGGAATTTTTTTTCAATGGTTAGGTGTTAAAATTAAGTCCGTACTGTGGAAGAGAAAATTTAAGCCTGTGGGATTCTGTGTTCTCTTTTAAAAAATCACATCAAATTTAGGAAAATATCATTTGAATGAACTGTCTTCTCCAAGTCTCATCTTTTGATGTGTGAACTAACCCCCTTGAGGAATAGCACCACTAATTCATAGCCCCCTTGCTTTCTATGTTAAATTCTACACCTTCAAGCATTCATAACTATTTTGTCTTAAGTTTAAATAAAGTGGTAGTCATTTCATGTCAAAACTATACCTTATCCTGACTTGTGCTAAAAAAATCAACATACCTTTAATTGCATAATAGACCACACTGGTTCCTGGATGTTGGGTAGTACAAAAACAGGTACTTCTGATCTGAGCAACAGGATAAATATGCCCTCCTATCTTAATTTTATATTTTTTTATTATTCAGAAGAAACTTTTAACAAAAGTTCTACAGTGATCCCAAGTCCTTACGCTTTCATTTAATACCAAAATTACCCAAAAATTTTACTTATTGACAACGTTACAGCTATGTGTAGGAACTTTTTTTTAAAAATATGTACTACTTTCTTGTATGTTCTTTCTGACTGGGCTGAATTAGTGGTTCTATACCTTAAAAGGTTTATGCATTGAAATTGTCAAAATATCAGTCTGCAAAAAAATATACACTTACTGAATCACTGAGGAAAAACAGTTGATATTTGGTTTTATTTTCCAATATATTTACAGGATTTCTAAATCTTGCACCAACTGATATTTTCTTAAATAGGACCCTCATCAATTAAATTAGAAGAAAATGGGTTAAGACTTGCATGATTTTGGTTATAACTGATTTTTTTATCTTTTTTTTTTAGGAGGAGTATCCTCTGTAGAGACTATGACATCCAATAGATATAAAGAAACCTTTAGTGGTTGTATTTATGATATTTATTTCATGGACAAAGGGCCATTACGCGCTCCAGAAGATGCAGTTAGAGGTTTCAATGTGCGCCCATGTTCTAGCTAAATTGTTAAATGACAATAATTTTTTATAAGAGTGTGAAAATCTGTTAATATTTGTTAATGTGCATGTGTGATCTTGTTAATGTGAACAAATTGTCTACCATATTTAGGAATACTTAGATGGCATGTTTGATTGGTTGTGGATGATAAGGGATTGAACCAATGAAATGATTTCAGAGATTTTAAGATGTACGGAGAAAATTCCTTATAAGTAAAGTTGCTTCAATTTTTCATAGCTTTAAAGCTATGAGATTTTTTAGAGAAGCAAAAGTTTTATTGATAACATCAGAACTTTTTCAAAAAGAACTTTTCTTAAGAACAATTTTTTATCCAGCGATGGTATTTAAAAGAGAAAAAAGGTCACTGAATTATACGAGCTGATAATTTTTGGAAGGCTGACAAATTAAATATTTTTAGGAATGAAGTTAAGAGACTTGTAAAATTACACATTTTGTGTATAATGAATGAATTTATATGACTATAACAGTGAATAACTTATTAGCCGGATTAGCTATGTATAGGAATGAAGTTAACCAACTTGTACAAGCCACTAAGTTTTATTTAATTCCATATATGGTAGTGATGCAGATCTGTTAATGTATTGAATGTTCGTTTCATTTGTTTTGTTAAATATGCAAAATCATTTTGTGAAATGTGTTTTTAAATATTTGAATGTCAAAGTGTTTGAATTTTGACATTTTAATTGTCATGAACTGCATTTCAGTAAAAAATATTGTCAAAAGTAGGTGTTGATATGCCTTTTTGTAGATACTTCCCTTTTTTATTATTAATGCCATTCTATCTTTCTGTTTTTAAAAACAATATTTTTATGTATATTTCCTGTATTTTGTTACCATAGAAACCATTTATATTAAAACTGCCTATCTGAAAAGTAACTTAAGATCTGTAACAAGTCATAAAGTTTTGATTTTTTAGACATTTCAGAGGATATTGAGATCAAAATGACCATTTAAGACTTAAATTCATTTACTAGTGTTGATATAAACAAAGACGTTGGTAGGCAGTTCAATAAAAAATTTAAAAAAACAAACTTTATTTTGAAACTTTATGTTTCAATGTTTTAACCTGACTAATCCTACTGCAAATCTCATACATTGTTTCATTTATACTCCTTATTTTAAAACATTTGTGTAACCTAAAAGGTTGTCATGAATACTGATATTTTTTGTAGGTTGTCATGACAACAGGTTGAATAAATCTACTATGCTTTTTATTTTTATTTCATTGTGTATTATTGTGATATATATAGACTTAATCCAAACATTTATATTTCATTTTATAAGTTTAGGTGCTGTATTTTTGTATTTTTTGTCTTATTTTATTTTAATAAAACCCATTTTTATATCATATAGTATATTTTAGCCATTTTGAATGTTTTTAACAATGTATGTTGTCGTTTCTACAAAAATGAGAGCAAGCATTTCCAATTAAAAGACATTTAGAATTTGTTTTGTTCCCACTTAACGACTGCCAACTTTATTCTGTGTCAGACATTATTGTTATTTTCTCTGTTAAATTATCAGTAAAGTGTAAAAATACTCAGATTGAAAAAAAAATTTAGCAGTGAAGTAGATTCATGAAATTGTATGATTAAATACTGGTTAATTAATAAAGTTACCACAAAGTTAAATTCTAATCATGAACATTCTTCAAAGGAATGAAGATTACCAGTATAGGCCTAGGAATTTTTCATTTTTACATCAACGTTTAGACAATATCATGATATACTTTTTCAACAGATACTTACATAGGATTGCAAGCTATTGAAAGCTCAAGCCCTAGCAGACTGTTTAGAGGTACTGTAAAATTTCAATATTGGTTATAAATCTGATAAAAAAAAATTGGATGTGCAATTAATTTGTAGTAACAAATACCTCAGCTTTGATCAAAATATACCGGCCAGTGCTAAAAGTATTACATTTTATTATAAGCATATATTATAATCTCATTTTATACGAAATCCATACTTATCTTTATATAGATTGCATATGTACTTGCACATTTTGTATTAAAGGTGCAAAATTTTGTTTGCTTGCTATAAAGTTAAAGAACTCAGATTCGGAATATCCAAGTCAAATAATAAAATCATTGGTTTTTGCTTTTGATTATAATTTGTTTCAGATTATGATTTAAATTCAGAATTTTACTACAATCTCAAAAATACCATTGAAATTATCAGCTGAAAATGTACTTTTAGCTGTAAGTATTGATTGTAAGATTGAACAAGTTTGATTGTCCACAATTGATTGCCAGATGTCCGTTGCCATATGGATTTACCGGAACTGAACTTTTAAACTATTACCCTATACAGGGACACATCTTGGCAGTTTCATTTTTTGCTATCTTTGTGGTTAGAATTGACATGCAGAAAAAAATCTACAGCAAATATAAGTTAGAGTAATGCATACAACAAATTTATATACTGAAGTAAAATAACCATGGACAGACACCGTGATAACCATAATACAGGATCAACTGTAAAGTGTCCAAGTCATTGCTTTGAATTTATACAGGACACCAACGCATTGTGAATTCAAAAATAGAAATGAAGTTTGCAAATTGCGAGAGAAAAAAAAACAGTGCAAAAATAAATTGATAGGACTTCATTAAATTGCAAATAATAGAATCTTGACCAATCTTACCATGGGAATGATTGACAAAAGTACAAAGCATGTGCTGTAATTAAATAATTGACTTTCAACACTATTTTTGAACACAGTGTAGAAGTAACAACATTGGTGTCGTTAGAAAATTAAAAATACATCTTCTAATAGAATGATCTAGTATGCATCTAGTCCTCTTGAAATGTTCTAACAATTTATGAAAAAGACATAATGTATAATCAAATCAGTGAAGGGAAATTTCAAGGTGCGTAAATAATAAAAATACTGAATAAACACTATTGAGCTTTTGTGTAGTGTTGATCCTTTAATATGCCATAGAATAAGTCGCTATGCCATAAAATGAGTTGCTAATGCCAGAGACATATTAATTATTATACAAGAGAATTGCAACTCTTGGTTTATAAAATTGAGAATGGAAATGGGGAATGTGTCAAAGAGACAACAACCCGACCATAGAACAGACAACAGCAGAAGGTCACCAACAGGTCTTCAGTGCAGCGAGAAATTCCCGCACCCGGAGGCGTCCCTCAGCTGGCCCCTAAACAAATATATATACTAGTTCAGTGATAATGAACGCCATACTAAACTCCAAATTGTACACAAGAAACTAAAATTAAAAATAATACAAGACTAACAAAGGCTAGAGGCTCCTGACTTGGGACAGGCGCAAAAATGCGTGGGGTTAAACATGTTTATGAGATCTCAACCTCCCCTATACCTCTAGCCAATGTAGAAAAGTAAACGAATAACAATACGCACATTAAAATTCAGTTCAAGAGAAGTCCGAGTCTGATGTCAGAAGATGTAACCAAAGAAAATAAACAAAATGACAATAATACATAAATAACAACAGACTACTAGCAGTTAACTGACATGCCAGCTCCAGACTTCAATTAAACTGATTGAAAGATTATGTCTTCATCATATGAATATCAGGCACAATCCTTCCCATTAGGGGTTAAGTATCATACCATCATAACATATATGAGAAGAAGATAACCCGTGTCATGCCAACAACTGGTTTTAAATAAATGTGTTTAGTTCGATGCAAAGACCCTATAAGTGAATCAATATTAACGCCAAAATAGGCAATCTTTAATGACCTGACAACAGTATCATAACTATATCCCTTCTTAATAAGTCTATTTAAAGGTTTTGTTAGCTTCTGAGGTGAATACTGACATTTTGTGCTTTATAAAGAATATTTCCATAAAAATTGGATGTGAAATACCTGAACGTATAAGAAGTCTGCATGTTGAGCTATATTTACGAATGATGTCCTTATACCGATGATAAAATTTAGTAAATGTTTTGACTAGTTTGTGATATCGAAAACCCTGGTGTAATAATTTTCAGTAATACATAAATTTCTCTCGTTAAAATCTAAAACATTGTTACATACACGAGCGAATCGTACAAGTTGAGATATATAAACAGCGTAAGATGGTGACAAGGAACGTCACCATCTAAAATGGATAATTAACGATAGGAAATGAAAAATCATCTCTTTTATCATATATTTTAGTATTAAGCTTTCCGTTAATGATATAGATATCAAGATCGAGGAAAGGGCAGTGGTCATTGTTAGTATTAGCTTTATTTAAAGTAAGTTCAACAGGAGAAATTTCTTTAGTATACATACTGAAGTCGTCATTATTGAGAGCCAAAATATCATCCAAATATTGCCTATATAATATATTGAGATATCATACGCCTCTGTGTTATTTTTAAAACTACTTTTTAAAAAACAGATATTTCTTCTCATTTTTGATTTTTTTTGGATATAGTTTAAAAGGTCTGAAGAAGTATCTTATAAGGTAAAGATTCTATGAACAATGGAAGTCCAAAATTGAAGTTAATATGTTGAAAATTAACGATGTCACAGATATGGGTGATACTTCCTTTTTTTTTTTGATTGTACAACTATGAAGTTATTAAACATGGTAATCTGTATGATTTCTTGATAGGATATATTGCAGGTGTTATTTTTAAAGAAGATTGTGATTTTTGAGAATTAAGATCTTGATATGAACTTTATAATTTCCAATGAAAATTAGAGGGTCGTGTGACATCAGAAGATTTCACCTAGTTCACAAACTGTTGTATTGTATGTCTATGTTAAAACAAAGTGCCATCTCTTTCACAGATAGTTTCAGACATTTTTGTAACTTTAAGAAATTAGTCTACTGTACATGATTTCAGTAAGAATATACCAATGGCGAAATAAAAAAAAAACTGTTATAAAAAAGATAACCATGGCCATCGCCAAAGAATATTTGCAATTGGAGAAATAAAATAATAAAAAAGACACATATCGCCAAAGAAGCAAAAACCTTACTAAAAACATGAGGAACCAGCAGTGTAAATAATGGACAGATATCATTTATATCCATAGGTTTTTCACAACTGTCTGTTAAAACTTATAATTTTGATTCCATTTCGTCTGGTCTTTCCAAAATTGGTTGTCTCAGGGTAGCATGCTCGTCTTGAGTCTGGAATGTCTTTGGTTTGATCCCGCACTGGTTGAAACCAAAGACTTAAAAATTGGTATTAGTTTCTCCTGTGATAAGCATGCATCATTTAGTTGTAAGAGCAAAGACGTGTAGGCCCAGAGTCAGAATAATGTGTTGTGGTAGGTTGGAATGTCTTCTTTTCACTTGCTATTGGTCGTTAAGTAGCAAATCATCATCATTTAACATTGTTCCGACTTTGTGTTCGTTTTAAATGTATTTATTGAGCCTATTTTGGGTTATGGGTGAGTTATTAGTTTTATTTTGCATTTCTTTCTCAAAAACCTCTACTTGGGTATCTAGATTCCTTCCAGCCCTTTGATGTGTTGACATTGATATGTCCTATTTTTTTTTCTTGGATTCCAGTTTATCGTTGAGTTCAATATGATTATAAAACTATTAGTCAGAAGGAATTGATCAAATAGAAGAGTAGCAAATATATTGCAAAGGCTTTTAAAAGACTCAGAAATGAACATTAAATTTCATATCATAATTTGCAGTGAAAATACTGAAAACATTGATCTACCAATTTGTCAGGCAAAATACAAAACTGGCCTTAAAGCATCATTACTTGTGGGAAAACAAACAAAAAAGAATGTTCATAACCGAATGCTATCTCCAACTGCACAAGTAAAAAGAAGTATCCATATGACTGTGAATAAAAACTTTGTTCAAACAAAAGATTTAAGTCCAGTGAGGGCACAGCCACACAATCAGACGAGATCGACCGATTTTAACAATGCTCTAAATCATACTAAAATATAAAATCAAAACTAGCCCGTACTTAAATGCTGAAAAAGAACAAGGATAGTCAATTCTGTAAGCCTCATCCTGAAATGATCACTCTAACAAATAAAAAAAATGGACATTCCAGAGTGTGAAAAGCTGGTTAATAATGAGACGGAAAAGAAACGTAAGGATAAAAAATAAAATGTGGTATGATTGCCAATGAGACAACTCTTCACAAGAGATCAAATGACAGAAATTTAAAACAACA
Organism: Mytilus coruscus; assembly: GCA_017311375.1. NCBI lineage: Eukaryota > Metazoa > Mollusca > Bivalvia > Mytilida > Mytilidae > Mytilus > Mytilus coruscus. Next base: position 18,781,287 of record CM029607.1, read on the forward strand.
ATATGTAACCGTACGGCCTTCAACAATGAGCAAAGCCCATTTACCTCCAGGAGTCTGAAATGTTATCGGTAGGTAACATAAACGTATTCATGTCATCTTTCTGTAACACATTAGTTAAACAGCTGAAAAACTAAAACCGAGGAAAAAGAATACTTTTAAGAGTGAACGAGATTGGACTCCTGAAATGTCGCATCTTGCCAAACAGGCAAACTTCTTCCCCTGAAAATGGAAAAGGAGGGCGAAAAAATAGGAACAGTTATAACTATCGGAAAATGAAAGTCATTAATGAAAAGCCCGCTATCAATCAAGACAAAGTATATGAGGCAAATAAGCGGCACAATAAAATGGCAGAAATTATGAAACTTAGGGAAACAAATGATAAACAATTTATTTTATACGCTGGTTAATCATTAAAGAAGACAAACTTCCTCGACTACCTCAATTTTAAAATATAATGAAAAATTATCAGAATGTGTAGAAACAATTATCGAAGCATGATCTGATTACTTTGATTTGCATTTGTTAATTAAGTTGTTGACAGTCTTGTCCTTTGGCTTTTGGTTAATAGTTAATAGTTGTTTCATAAGAAATCACACCACATAGGCTCCAAGAAGTAATAATTGAACTTATATAAATGACGAAATTGGTGAATGTAGACCTTCTTTACAAGTTCAATTTATGGCTATAAACATAACATATCAACTGTAAATGGGGTTTTTTAAGACCTTCTTCAAACGTTTGTAAACAATAATATTATAATTAATTATAGCCTAACAATATAACAATGTATTATCAGTGTTTCTACGTCGTCTGTTTGAAACACATATTTTGTGTTACTATTAAATTGAATTGCATAGGCAAGGGATGAAACAACAATTTCTTATTCTAAAGGGCAGCAAATTATATTACACTACCAAAAAAAAAATCTGATTACAAATGAATAATAAGACATTGCAAAAATTACTGAATTTACAGTATATACCAAATATTGAAATAATAGAGATAAGCTGTATTATGTAGAAAACTTGTGTGGATGACTGACTGATGCACATGTAGCGAACTGCAAAATAAAAGCCCCCTTTGACACTTTCAATATGGAACCTATGATAAAAACAGATACATGTAGATTTCGTTTTTCAAAATTCAATTGATACACAGAAAAATTCCGAAAATAATAACCTTCACATTGCTTGATAAAAAATCTCTACAGAGGTACTTATTCTATGGTTAGTGCAACACTGACAGTATACATGACAACCGTTTAATGTTTTGTCTTGGCCTTACAATTTTATTGTTTATAGCTTTATATGTTCTTTGCCACAAAAATTAACAAAAATATAAAAATGAGAATTTTAGGAGTTATACTGAAAGTCAGCTTTTGTTCAATGTTCACACACTTTCTACCATTATTTCACATTTGATAGATTTTATCGAATGAAAGTGAATATAGTTATTTACGCAAAAAGGAGCGACAAGAACGTCTGATGTTAATTTACTCTCCATGATTTATTTTCTCTTGCACTCGACTCCAATCTTTATTGACTAGGATTGTCAGTTTTCCTATCGAAGGTTTTTGTTTTGTTCCGGGCACTCCGGCTTCCTCCACCAATAAAAACTGGCCGCCACGAAATAGCCCAAAAGCGGTGCTTAAAAGTGGCGTTAAAAACACAAAAATCAAAAATCAAATCTTTGATTTTCGTTGTCCACGAATATAGTCCCTAGTGTGGACAGTGTGTTACTTGCATTTTTTTTTATACCCCTTCCAAATTTATTTCTTCATGTTTTATGCCTCAAATCGCAAGTAGGGGGATGAAATTACACTGTAAAAATATTTGGGTCATGAATTTTATAGTAAAGTAGTGATTTGATCCAGCTGAAAAAGGTTAAAAATTAGCATTTTGGAGGCTGTCAAAAGATTTCAAGACCCCCTTAACATAAAATTGTCCATATTTTTACTTAGAGCTGATGAAGTTTTCTATAATTTTGATATAATTTGTCCCAAAAGTAGTACAACACACTGTAAAAATATTATTGAGAAAGTGCAGGTGGGATTTTTTTAATTTTCATTTATTGTCTAAAAGAAATGCACTACGAAATAACTGTGTTCTTGGGCCATCTAGTAAAAAGTTTGTGTTTTATTAACAGTTTCGTAGAAAACATGGCCGCCATAGCTACAAATAGAACATAGGAGTAAAATGCAGTTTTTGGCTCATATCTAAAAAACTTAAGCATTTAGAGCAAATCTGACTGGGCTAAAAGCGTTCATTAGGTCAAGATCTTCCTGCGGTAAAATTTTCAGACAAGTCGGACAACCGATTTTTGGTTTATTGCCCCTGAATCTATAATTTTAAGGAAATTTTGCAGTTTTTAGTTATTATCTTGAATATAATTATAGATAAAGATAAACTGTAATCAGCAAAAATGTTCAGCAAAGTAAGATCTTTAAATAAGTCAACATGACTAAAATTGTTTATTGACCCCTTAATGAGTTATTGGCCTTTAAAGACAATTTTACACAATTTGTTCATCATGTTTGTTAATTAACTTTAAAAAGATCTTCTTCTCTGAAACTGCTGAACCAATTTCGACCAAACTTGATTAGAATGATCCTTATGGTATCTAGTATAAAGTTTGTGTTTTATTTTCGGTTTCGTCAAAAAAACATGGCCGCCATGGATAAAAATAGAACATAGGGGTAAAATGCAGTTTTTGGCTTATATCTCAAAAACTAAAGCATTTAGAGAAAATTTGGCATGGGTAAAAGTGTTCATTAGGTCAAGAAATACCTGCCCGGAAATTTTAAGACGAATCAGACAACCGATTTTTGGTCGATTGCCCCTAAATTGATAATTTTAATGAAATTTTGCAGTTTTTGGTTATTATCTTGAATATTATCATAGATAAAGATAAACTGTAAACAGTAAAAATGTTGAGCAAAGTAAGATCTACATATAAGTCAAATGTGCAAAATTGTGAATTGACCCATTAAGGAGTTGTTGTTCTTTAAAGGCAATCTTACACAATTTGTAAAACTGGGAATGTGTCAAAGAGACAACAACCTGAAAATAAAACAGAAAATAGCGTAAAGCCACCAATGGGCCTTCAACACAATCCATAATCCAACACGCAGAAGCAGGATTGATCAGGGCCTTATTCATTAATGTATACTACTACACTTCAAAACAGATATGAACCAAGATAAAAAAAAAACAAACATGCAAGACTAACAAAAGCTACCTAGATGTTACTGAATTAGGACATGCACAAAAATTCAGCATGTTATACATGTTGTGAGATATAAACCTATCACCAATACATTTTGTACCTCTAGCTAATGTGGAATAAATAAACACACTGATACATACAGGAAGTCTATTTAAAAAACAATAAATGTTTGTTCTTATGTTGTGCTGTAACACTACATTCCCATGTTAAAGACAGGATTTGGATACAGTACATAAATTTTATCACTCCTTCCACAGCTCAAAATCCAATAACTTTAGTGGTTGTCATTTGTTGCTGTGTTTCATATTTGCTTTTCGTTTATTGTTTTTAGCTCACCTTTCCTAATTGCCATGCAATACTCTCAGAATGCTGAATATTATCCACACTGGTTTGTGTCCACACTTATTAATTATACATTAAAAACTTAAAAGCAAAAGAAAAAAATGATTAAAAATTTAAATAAAAAACTACAGGTGAGCGATTCAGGCTCTTGAACGCCTCTTGTTTATTTTATTTGCCAAAAGTAGAAAAATAATAAGAATTTTAGGAGTCATTTTGCTTTTTTCAATGGTCATGCAATGTTTATGAATCTCTCAAGTTGCATCGATTTAATTTCAGGAAAATAAATGTAAATATTTACAGGAAAAGGAAAGGAAAGATGAAGATGATAATTATACACTCCGTTATTTATTTTCATTTTCCTGTTACAAGCCCATTCATAATGATGCTACATTCTTTTTGAAATACTTATTTTTTAATTCAGTAATTTACACGGAAACATTTTAAAATCTCCGTTAACTAGTGAATAGTTATATGTCTGGGAATTTTACATAATTAGGTCTCATTAAAAGTGCTGTTTCGGCGACAGTTTAATCTTTTATACATAATTTGAATTTTGTCATAATTTTTCGACCAGAAAAAATTGATTCATTTCTGAAGAATAATTTAGAAAGCAACAAATATGAGAGAAAATTTTAATTCAGTAGATTATTTCTCTGATTAAGTTAATAGCCTTTCGAAAGATTCTAATTTGAGGGAAAAGTTCTGTAAACAAATTTCTGAGGGAAGGAGTTTTCTCTGGTAATATGTTAATGAATATTTGGGATAAGTTCTAATGGTCGTTTAAGATTTCCAGGAACTGTCAGCAAAAAAAAACTTTTCTAGAACAGTCCTTTGGACAGTTTTCCTGCTTCAGAAAAGTTTCTGACCAAAGCTTTTTTATCCTAGAACTTCTAGAACTGTTTTCGACGACAGTTTTAACTGAGAACAGTATCTCTTGTTTTATTGATTTCTTAATTTTGGAAAGATCAAAACAATTAGAATTATAAAGAATTAATCGGGACCTTTAATAGCTATGTTGATAAGGTTTTACTCATTGATGATGGCCGTAATGTGACTTATATTTATTTAACTTCTATGTCATTTGGTCTCTGGTGGAGAGTTGTCTTATTGGCAATCATACCACATCTTGTTATTTTTTCAAAATCTGCAATAGAAACATAAAGAATTTTAAGCTTTATATAAGATTATTATCTTGGTGATCATATTCATTGTTTATCACAGATCATCAACATAAGGGTTATAGAAAGGATAGTTCCACATTAAGCTGACTCTAACAGTTCTATCGGAACTTATAATAACCTCTTTTTCTCGGATAATATAGGCTTGGGATTCTGCTGTAGTAAAATTTGTATTAACACATCTGACGAGTGTACTCAATACTTGACGTGTATGTATCACTATTACATTCTGTTTTTGTCATGCATTAAGAGATATTCTTATAAAAATTCCGTCTGAAGTACAAACTCGTGATTTCAATATTTTTTCTGACATGCGGTTTTCTGTCCTTTTTGAGTCGAACAGCTGTCAAATTTAAGTATTTTCTACAATTTTGTGAAATTGTGAAAGTACATTGTACTTACAATATTGTGTAAACAATTATTTCCGTACCAGTTGAAATTTCCTGCTATCAGTTTTACATTGTGTTACTCGGTGCGATGTAAAGCTTCGTATATTGCATGGACACCTAGATATCGTCGAAGACCGTATGTTGTACTCCAGATGTCTTCTAGTAATTTATGACATGTGGTTGCTGTCTCGTTGGTATATACACCAATCTTTTAAACGTTGTTATTATCTAAGTTTATCATGCAAGTAATCAGTCTCACACTTACACATCTATTAGTTTGCTTAGCCTGTTCATTTGATTTCAAGTAAAGGCATATCGATGATGTTCTTACCATTAACAATCAAAACTTTTCTGATTCGGTCTCATTAATACATCCACGTGATCTTAAGATGAAATAAATCATAAATACAACTTCGTCGGACTTATTTTGTTTTAAAATTATGCCAGTGTATATTTCAAACGAGACAATTTCAATTTTGAATTATAGAATACTTCCCCCACGTATAGAGTATGCATGTTTCAACTCGTACGATATCCAGTTGCAGTTGATACTAATATATTGTAAAATAACATCGGTATCTAAGCAGAGAATTAAAGCACCAGGGTATTGTCAACAAACTTCTAGACCTTTTTCTCAAACAGTTCAGCGAAATGTATTATGATCTAACCAAGATCTACAAGATAAAATTTAGAAAGGAAATTTGGAATATGTCAAAGAGACAACAACCCGACCAAAGAGCAGATAACAGCCGAAGGCCACCAATGGGTCTTCAACGCATCGAGAAAATCCCGCACTTTGAGGTGGGCCTCAACTGGCCGTTGACTAAAAAGTGTACTAGTTCAGTGAATATGGACGTTATACTAAACTCCAAAACATATAAATGAACTAAAATTTTTAAAAAAGATACAAGACTAACAAAGGCCAGAGGCTCCTGACAAAGGACAGGTGCAAAAGATGCTGCGGGGTTAAACATGTTTTGTGAGATCTCAACCCTTCCCTATACCTCTAGCCAATGTTGAATAACGAAACACAGCAATACGCACAGTAAAACTCAAAGATAACTATTTAGTGTCTTTTTAACAATAATACAGGATAGTTTTGAGTTAAAGATTCTACGTGATGACGTTATATGATGTATCATTTTAGTATATCAAGTTTTTTCTTTTATTTGACCTTGTACTATTATATTCCTTTTGATCGCATGACACAGGATGTTGTTCAGCATTTGTGTATCTACCTTTCAGGTTTTTGCTTTAGGCGATCCTGATGCGGGCGGGTCCAATATTAGGAATCGGACGCATGAGACTTAATATGTGTCATTTTGTATACCCTTCTGTTTGTGTTTACCTTGAATTGTAATGTACCGGGGAAGTGTATTTGTCGATGTGTTTTACTAGACTGTATGTGTACTGTCAACTTACAAAAACTTGTCGTCTTTGTCAGATTTGTTTGTATAAAAAAATGAGGAGATGTTGTATAATTGCCAATGATACTAGTATCCACCAGAGTTATAATAAATTGGAAATAAGTAATTATAGGACACCGTAAGACCTCCAACAATGAAAAACCCATATCGTTTAGTCGGCTATAAAAGGCCCCGACATAAAAATTGAGAAACAATTCAAACGAGAAAAGTAACGGCCTAATTTGTAACAAAACAATTAACGAAAAAGAAATATGAAAGAAATGAACCAACGACAACAACTGTACTAGATGTTCCTGACTTTGAACAGGTACATACATAATGTTGTGGGGTTAAACATGCTTGTGAGCACTCTACCATGTCCTCAACCTCAGACAGTAGTATGGTGTAATGGCATATTATAAGAACAAACTGTAATAATCAGTCGCAATTGGGTTTACACAAATAATCGGTACAAGGAACAAAAACAAATAACATAAAAACAATAGACAAAAAGCATCAAAATAAGAGTATTCATAATTACTGAAAGCTAGTCAATTACAATTTAAAATACATCATGTTGTCCAGATTAAAGTCTCAATCCGTACACATCCGAAAGATTTAAAGACGTCATAACAGTCTGTGAAACGCATAACCTTGTGCCAAACCAACTTATAAGTAAACAATCCGTACACATCCAAAGGATTTAAAGACGTCATAACAGTCTGTGAAACGCATGACCTTGTGCCAAGCCAACTTATAAGTAAACAATCCGTACACATCCAAAGGATTTAAAGATGTCATAACAGTCTGTGAAACACATGACATTGTGCCAAGCCAACTTAAAAGTAAACAATGTTTCTTTGATGTTTAATAACGATGTGTTGTATGTTTGTGATGTATGTTTACATAGTGTTGACTGCTGGATCCCAACAATTAAAACGTCAACCAATTGTGTCTGTTTATGTTGCTCATCTTATTCTGTCAATATACCGTAACTATAATCAAGCTCAACACCGACAATGATTTAAAACTGTGTGCAAGGTAGATACAAGATGTGAGAGGTATCATTCCGTCTGAATTTATAATATATATGAATCAATAAGAAAATCAAACCATCCGACTATATTCTCAACTGAAACTATTTGTATTTCAGCATATACTATTATTTTTGGTTTGTACGTATTTATTACAGATATTGCTAGAATCTGAGTTACTACAAGGTTTCAAACTTTCTACGAAGGCAATACAAAAATACTTTGTAATAATATGGAATTGAATTGAAACGAGAGAAAAAATGTTCTTAATGTAAATTTGCCGTTTATTTCCAGTTTTGCAGATTTTCGCTGAGAAATTATCAGGAAAGATATAATATGGACTGCCATTTTACTGCATGTATACAAGAAGGTTTATAAAGATATACTTTATATAAGGTGTGAATAGGGTATACAGAATAGAGATTGATGAACCGAAAAATAAAGAATAGAAAACAATTGACCAAAATTGTGAATAGGAAAATAATGGATAGGGTTCCCAAAGTAAAAAAAAACCACTAAAAACATTATACAATACAGAAATAATGACCCCACTATCCAGATTTTTCTTTATAAAAACCCTTGTTATTATCAAATCTTCAAATCAACGATGAATCATTTGGTTAAGACCACCTTCAACATTGCAAATCAATTACAATATAAGGCCTAACATTACAAAATGTATTAACCATGTGTCTTCGCATGTTTTAACCTAATTATTTGTCTTTGCATTAAAAAGAAGTGCATTTAAGCATTACAGGAAAGGACGGAAAAAGATATTTCAAACTATTTAACATTCTAAAGGACTGCAAATTACTCCTACAAAACGAACCTCGAACTAAATTCGAACTATTGACAAGACTACTGGACATTCTGTAATATTGCGTGCATTTCTGTTTGCAGTTGTTGATAAACACGTGTATTGTTTATAAGAAAAACCTCGACAGAACTATTTTTGGTTAGCGTAATATTGACAGTTTACTGAATAACTGTTCAGAGGTTTATCTGTGCATTTACTACTCATCATGCTTATGGTCAGAATGAATGTTGTTTGATGATCTATGTATACTGCAATTCTATTTTTACCTTACAATAAACTATCGTAAATTAAGCATGAATGCAAGTTTGCAACGGAAAGGGAATTGCATATACATTTAGCAGGCGTATAATTAGTACGCCAAATACGTGCATATTATGAACACATGACTCATTGACTCCGCAAACGGTTGGAAAATAGAAAATACTTTCATACGTTTACTATAACATTATGTTAAAGAATACCATTGTCAATCAAATTTACTTGTATTCATTGTTTATACATTTTTTCATTAATATTTCGTGTTGTATCGATTATATTAATCTCTCAAGTTCTATCGATTTTACCGCTGGAAAGTATATATAAATATTTATACAAAAATAAAAAACACGATGATGAGGATAATTGCATTCTCTATTGTTTATTTTCACTTTCCTGTTACAACCCCACTAATGTCAAATACGTTTTATATTATTATACATGATACTTATGTTTCATTCACTAATGTACAAGGAAACATTTTAAAATCCCTGTTTAATAGAGAGAAGCTATATTTCTTTGAATTTTACATAATTATCTCTTATTGAAAGTGTTGTTTTGGCGAAAGTTTGATATCGTTATATATAGCTCGAATATTTTTATATTTTTCCGCTTAGAAAACGGTGATTCATTTTTGAATAATTCATAAAGCAACATATCTAGGGGAATTTTTTTATTTCAGTAATCTAATTCACTAATTAAGTAAATTACCCATCAAAAGTCTCTCATTTGAGGGAAACCTTCTGTTAACAAATTTCTCAGGGAATGAGTTTTCTCTGACAATATGTTGGTGAATAGTTGGGATAAGTTCTAAAAGTCCTTTAAAATTTACAGGAACTGCCAGAAGAACTGTTTTAAAAAAACACTTTTCTTAAACAGTCTTGTGAACAGTTTTTCTGGTTTAGAAAAGATTTGGACCTGAGCTATTCTAACCTAGAACTGATAATTACCGATATGCCAAAATGGCCATAAATCATGACATCGTGTTTACACTTATATTTTTTACATAATTTAACCGTAAGTAATTTGTAAACCTATAATATTTTCATCTCTTTCTTTGGCAGGTGCATCCCATAATAATCCCACATTAATTTGTTTCTTTTTTCTTTCATTATGCATTTCAATTATGAACAGTGTGTTAAATAAATTGTTTACGCCTAATTTGATATTTGTATGATTTCATTTTGGCAACTAAAGAACCGTAATCTGACATATAATATGCAAAGTTATAATGGACAATTGTCGTAAATTTGACCACGACTTCATAATAAACTACCTGAACTAAAACCTTAACCTAATGCGTGACCGAGTAATAGACATTAGATTAGAAAATATTAAGCCATGTTCTATTGTAGATGGGTATAAGGAAATTTCCCTTATGAGTTTCACATTGTTTGATTCGATGCGATGTATAGCTTAGAATATTGATATATTGTAATCTTGATGTCTTCTAGTAATTTATGTCATGTGATTGCTGTCTTGTTGGTACAAAAATGTATATACGCCACATCGTGTAAACAAATAAGGATAAGTCATACATATTGATATAGAGAAATTCTCAAACAGTTTATTATGTATTGCTATTATCCTTATAACCAGTCATAAAAAGTTATTTGACCATTTAAATATTTTGATTCGAGTGTCACTGGTGTGTCTTTTGTAGTTTAAACGCGCGTTGGCATACAAAATTATAATTCTGGTATCTATGATGAGTTATACAGAAAAAAAAAACATTATTCATAATGATATATTAACTCAGAAACAAATCCGAAAATAACATCATTAACATTGCTTAAATAAAAAATTCTACATACCTGCTAATGGTTACGTAAGTACAACATTGACAATATAAATGATAATTGTTTAGGGTTTTATAGTGTTGTCTTGACCTTGAATGTCTTAGTTAAAAGCTTTTTATGGTTTTTGCTACAGTTTTAAAAAATATGAATTTTAGGAGTGATGATTAATGTAAGCTGTTCATCAATGGTCATACACTGTCCGTTTGAAATTTTCTCGATTACAACGTTGGAAAGAAATTTTAGATATTTACGCAAAATGAGAGACATTTATTATCTCTTTACTTCTACATCATTATACTGACAAACCCACACTTTCTTTTGCAACGTTATCATATGTTAAAATATGTACTTAAATTTAATTCAACATATACAAGGAAACTTTTAAATCCCGTTAATAGTGAAAAGTCATATTTTAGGGAATTTTACATACAAAGCATTCCTTTCGGCGGAAGTTCGATCTTGTATAAATAGTTGTACTTTGTTTTATAATTCTACCGCTGATTAAATGTAGTTAAGTGCTGAAGAATAGTTTAGAAAACAACAAATCTAAGGTAAAATTTAAATTTCGATACTTTAATTCACCAATTAAGTAAGTCATCTTTTGAAAGATTCTTGTTTGAGAGAAAAATCCTTTAAACACATTTCTCAGGGAAGGGGTTTTGTCTCTAACAGTATGTTGATGAAAAGATGGAATACGTTCTAACCTTTCTTAGACTGCCTCAGTAACTGTCAGAAGAACTTTTCTAGATTAGTCGTTTGAACAGTTCACCTGATTCAGAAACGTTTCTGACCGAAGCAGTTCTATCCTACAACTGTTTTGAAATGTTCTACCTTAGAACAGTACTTTTTAAATAGTTATTTTTTAATTCTGAAAAAGCTCCAAACATTGGAAACCATATATAAACATTATCTGCAAATAGAAATATAAAGAATTAAATAACAGTTCAATTTTTTTATGTTTAGTATATAACTTTATATACAAGCAAAGCAAACCATATATGAACATATTCTGCAGATAAAAAATATAAGAATTAAATAACAGTTCAAAGCTTTAATGTTCAGTATATAACTTTATATATGGCATTGGTCTTGATGATCATTTTCATTGATTTTGACATCATATGAATGGGATAAAAGTAATTTCCCTTTACCTCATGAATCAAGTTCATCATTTGTAAATATAAATCACCGTGCAGACATCTTATAAGTTCAGGTATTTCACAACCCATTTATGGTAATATTCTATACAAAGCACAAATATGTTGTCAATCACCTCAAAAGCGTACCAAACCTTAAGACAGACTTATTCAGAAGGGACATAGTTACGCTACTGTTGTCAGGTTATAAAATATGGCATTTTTTGGAATTAATATTGATTAACTCGTAGGGTCTTTGCATCGAAAATATACACATTTATTATAAAACCAGTTGATTGCCCGATACGGATTATGTTCTTCTCGTATATTTTATGCTGGTATGATACTAAATCATAAACGGAAGGGATTGTATAGATTTCCATTTGATGAAGGCATAATCTTGCAATCAGTGTAATTGAAGTTTGGAGATGGCATGTCAGTAAAATGTAACTGCTAGTAGTAATTTATGCTGATCTTTGTCATTTTGCTTCAATTCATTGGTTACTTATACAGCTCTTTAAACGTCAGACTCGGACTTCGTTTCATCTGAGTTTTACTGTGCGTATTGCTGTTTGTTTAATTATTCCACTTTGGCTAGAGATATAAAGGGAGGGTTGAAATCTCACAAAACATCATTAACACCGCCTATCGCAAGTCAGGAACGTCTGGCCCTTGTTAGTCTCGTATTTATATATATTTAAATTATTGGTTCATTTATGTTTCGGAGTTTAGTGTGACATCAATTTTCGCTGAACTATTATACTTTATTGTTTAGCGGCCAGCTGAGGTCCATCTTCGGATGCGGGACTTTTCTTGTTGTGTTGAAGACCCACTGGTGGGTTTGGGCTGTATGCCGCGGTCTTTTGTCAGTTTTTTTTATCTCTTTGACACATTCCTCGTTTCCATTCTCAATTTTATCAATAAAACATGATACAAGTACGAAATGGAAAGGGTATTGCATATAACAAACGTATAATCAGTACGGCAAACGCGAGTTTTATCTGCATAAGACTCATCGATTAAGCTTAAATCAAACAGTCGGAAAATGGAAAATACTGCCATTCTTATACACTGATATAATGTTAAAGAAAATATTTGTTAATAGCTTTATTAATTGTATTTGCCAAAAGTGGAAAAATAATAAAACGTTTAGGAATCATACTGAAAATTTGCTTTTTTCAATAGTCATGCAAATTGTATGAATCTCTTAAGTTGCATCGATTTTATTTAAGGAAAATAAATGTAAATATTTATACAAAAATGAAAGGGAAGATGATGATGATAATCATACTCTACGTTATTTATTTTCATTTTCCTGTTACAAGGCCATTCATAAAGATGTCACTTTCTTTTTAAATCTTTATGCGTGATACTTATTTTAAATTCAATGATTAACAGGAAACATTTTAAAATCTCCGTTAAAAAGTGAAGTGTTATATTTCTTGGAATCTTATATGATAAGATCTCATCGAAAGTGTTGTTTCGGCAACAATATGTTCTTGTATATATAATCGGATTTTTTATATAAAATTCTGTTAGAAAAAATGTGATTCATTTCTGAAGAATGATTTAGAAAGCAACAAAAAGGGGGGTCAATTTTAATTTAAGTATATTATTTCACTAATTAAGTAAATAAACTTTCGAAGGATTCTTATTTATTGAAACATTCTGTAAGCACTTTTCTCAGGGAATTAGGAGTTGCCTCTGGCAATATGTTAATGAAAAGATAGGATAAGTTCTAAAGGTCACTTACGATTTCCATATACTTATACAGGTAATTTAATCCCGTTGCAATTGTTTACACCTGTTTTAAGTCAGGAATCTGATGTTTAGTAGTTGTCGTTTATTTATGTGGTTCATAAGTGTTTCTTTTTCTCGTTTTTTATATAGATTAGACCGTTGGTTTTCCCGTTTGAATATTTTTACACTAGCAATTTTTTGGGGCCCTTTAAAGCTTGCTGTTCGGTGTGAGCCAAGGCTCCATGTTGAAGACCGTACCTTGACCTATAATGGTTTACTTTTATAAATTGTGACTTGGATGGTGAGTTGTCTCATTAGCACTCATACTACATCTTCCTATATCTATAAAACGATAATGTACATATTTTTTAACCTGTTATACGAAATTTAACAGACCTAGAAAAATCAAATTGTACGTGTTCTGTATCTATGTATATCTATATTAAGTTTATGTTCATAATAGATTATGTGACCGTCGTCTGTCTTCGGAGGTCACAGCGATGGTTAATAAGATGGCGTCTAGACTAAAATACACAGTCATGAAATTCCAATACATATAATTGACTCAATACTTGAATTGTATGTACCATTATCAAATTCTACTTTTGTCGTTCATAAAGAGATATTCTTATAAAATTTCCGTCTGAAGTACAATCTCGTGATTTCAATTGCTTTTCTGACATGTGGATTTCTTTCTTATTTGAATCAAAACAAAAATCACAAAAATACTGAACTCCGAGGAAAATTCAAAACGGAAAGTCCCTAATCAAATGGCAAAATCAAAAGCTCAAATACATCAAACGAATGGATAACAACTGTCATATTCCTGACTTGGTACAGGCATTTTCTTATGTAGAAACAGCTGTCAAAGTGTAAGTTTGTTTTTCAATATTTGTGAAATTAGGAAAGAACATTGTATTTACAAAATGATGCTGCAAAACAATTATTACCGTACCAATAGATATTTCCTGTTATGAGTTTCACATTGTGTATGTCTATGCGATGTAGAGCTTCGTATATTGCATGGACACCTAGCTGTTGTTGAAGACTGTATGGTGCACTCTAGTAATTTGTGTCATGTGGTAGATGTCTCGTTGTTATTTACACCAGATCTTTTAAACATTATTATTATTTATGTTTATCATTCAAGTAATCCTCTCCAGGTTTACACATCTGTTATATTGCATAGCATATCCTAAATAAAGGCAACAGTAGTATACCACTGTTCAAACCAGTCAAACTAAGTCAGGAACCAGGTGTTCAGTAGTTGTCGTTTGTTGATGTGGTTCATAAGTGTTTCTCGTTTCTCGTTTTTAAAATAGATTAGACCGTTTATTTCCCGTTTGAATGGTTTTACACTAGTCATTTTATGGGCCCTTTAAAGCTTACTGTTCGGTGTGAGCCAAGGTTCCGTGTTGAAGACATTACTTTGACCTATTTTGGTTTTTCTTTTACAAATTGTGACTTGGATGGAGAGTTGTCTCATTGGCACTCATACCACATCTTATATCTGCATAAAGAATCAATATATATTTTTTACATCGTATAATTATGACAAATGAGGTTGAGTCATGCATGTTGATATGTACGATTAATTATCTGATCTTTTAAGCCAAACAGTTTAATATGTATTGATATTACCTTCATAGCCAGTCAGAAGTGTTATTAGTCCTTTTGAATATTTTGATTCGAGCGTCATTGATTAGTCTTTTGTAAACGAAATGCACGTCAGCGTACAATATTGTAATTCTGGTATCTATGCACCACATCTTTTAAACGTTTTTATTATTTAAGTTTATCATTCAAGTTAACAGTCGCAGACTTACAAATCTGTTATTTTGCATAGCAGTTACATTAAGTATCCATATCAGTTTTCTACATCTCACATATGATGAGGTGAAGTCATGCATACTGATATACTATTAATGCTCTGATCTTTTAAACTACACAATTAATTATTTATAGCTATTATCTTTACAACCATTCAGGAAATGTTATTTGGCCTTATAAGCATTTTGATTCGATCGTCAATGATGAGTCTTTTGAAATCGAAGAGTGTCGGCGTACAACATTATAATCCTAGTATATATTATGAGTTATACAGTAAAAATAAACATTATTCATATTGATATATTGATACACAGAAAAAAATCTGAAAATAACATCATAAGCATCAAAACTCTCTACATGCCTGCATACGGTTAGGTTTAAAAAAAAAAACTTTTTTCTTTATAAAGAGGGTAAACTCATTTTTCGAGCGGAGCCTATTAGTCGATTTTTAGCGAATCGTTTACGAACATTATTAATTTAATATTCTTCCGAAGTTAAACGTTACAATAAAAACATTTAGAGATGGATTTCTCCTTCTTTGAAAATCTCAAATTTCATCACATTCTTGTGAGAGCAAATGTTTGTCAACAAAATATCACAACGTATCAAAAGACTGACAAGGTTCTAAATTCTTGCTCCTCTTGGAACTTAAAATGTACAGGTGGACTAAACAGGAGTAACAAGATGACCGTAGTTATATACCACAGGTCAAACTTTCGGTGTTTTTTTTTAACATTTTTCTTCTTCTAATATGATATATTTTTGCATATTTTACACTTAAGTATAAATCATCACAAAAGTCTTCCAAATTATATCACTAAAATTTGAAAAATACAAAAGTACAAAATTGATTCAATGCTTCTAGAAATATTGAATGACAACAAATGTTATTAAACACATATTGAGTTATTGAGTTCCCACTTCACAAAGTGAACCTTAATAATTAAGAAAACAAAAAAGATAACACGAAGTTCCTAGTTTTTTTAATGTTCGGATATGCTCCTTTCAAACACTTAATTTAATTTCATTATCATGTTCACTATATAGATGTGCCTATTAATTGGCACTACTATATGTTTTGATATACTTAATACAAAGCGGACTAAGATTGAATTGAACAATTCATAGAAAGAGGCAGATACCAGGAAACAATAACAAAAAGTAAGAAACGAAAGAAGATGAGACAAACACAATGGCAAACCTCAAACAACACATTTTGCTCAAACTATAATCTTTCAAAAGATTATTTTCTTAATAAGTGAATATACTGCTAACACTAAATATGTACGACAGACTTGATGTTTTCTTAACTATTCATCAGAAATTAATTACGTTTTCCTTGCATAAAGACTACAAACAAATCCAAGATTACAGATCCTTACGCTTTTACCTGTCAGGCAAAGTTCAATCAAACATACAAGACATACTGTATATCATATTTGTTTTTGGTTCTTTATTTTGTACATAAATCAGGCCGTTTGTTTTCTTGTTTGAATAGTTTTACATTTGGTCAATTCTGGGCCTTTAATAGCTGTATATGCGTCGTCGGTTTTTCATTTAAACTAATTTTGATGTTTCTTCTCTACCTTGAAATCCTTGAAAAACATGACAGAGAAAATATCTATAAATGGTTCAAACTTCCTTTTAACAGGACCGTTTTGTTCTGCATTAAATTCTACTTTCGATATTCAGCGGCATTTCATTGCAGTAAAAATAAATTGCACAGATTTATATTCATTTATGTAAAATAGAACGTCAGATAAATGAAAAAACATATTACTACATATATAACTTCGTCTGAAACTGAGCCAAAACACATCTTATTTATCAATTTACGGTTCGAAACGTAGCATATTTTTGTACTTCCGTCAGTGTGATTTTTCTCTGACATTATGCTACCTACATATGTCCAGTCATTTGCCACTTGGCTAACTAGACTTTACCAAAAAATGCTTTTGTAAGTCCTGTTATGCTTTTTCTGTCTCAGAAGTTTCATAAAAGTTTTTAAACAGTACATAATGTATATCAGGTAGTTTGGTCGACTGCACACTTAACAATAATGAAACAAAATAATTATACGGATTCAAAGCCGATGTTGAATCTACTGACACAGAATAAAACTTTTCCAAGACACCAGGCTTATACTTTGGAACGCTAGAAACACGTTTCGTATAAAACCGAAATCCATTTTCAACTCAGCGAACGACGTTTATAATATAGGAAGCTATTGAAACAAGAGTTCCAAGTGGTGAAGTTGAAATCATCCCTTCGTAAATTTTACGGACGTTGTCACGAGTTGGGTCGGCCGTTACGGAATATCAGTTTCATAAACGATAGCGGATATGTTCCTATTATCGTAACTAAAATCCCGTCCCCTTTTCCCGAATGTGACCTACCAAATTAGACTTATTACCGGTCGTGTACTAGCATGAGCACACGACGGGTGCCACATGTGGAGCAGGATCTGTTGATCCGTCCGGAGCACCTGAGGAACACCCCTATTTTTGATGGGGTTCGTGTTGCTCAGTCTTTAGTTTCTATGTTGTGTTTTGTGTACTGTTGTTTGTCTGTTTGTTTTTCGTTTTTTGCATGGCGTTGTCAGTTTATTTTCGACTTATGAGTTTAAATGTCCCTTTGTTATCTTTCGCCCCTCTTATACAGGTGTTTAAACCATGCGACAAGCTCTTCATTACCCATCTTTTTCTTTCTTTTTCTTTTATGATTAATCATGTAAAACTCTGAATTGATAAATTATTTTTGTCCTTAAATGAGTTTTTCTCACCTAAACAATTATATAATCATATATGAAAATATTCATTTACCAGAATTAGTAAAGAATGATGAAAACAAACAACGACAATGTCCATGTTAATTAAATTAATAAGTCTGTATGATTCAACTGATTTGTTTATGTTTGTTTGTATTATATCTTCAACGTTTGTTTTTAAAGTTGACATTTTACAGTTCGTAGTGCCCGGTTCGACTTGAAGGATATTATTATAATAGCAAACACATGTGTAGAACTGTATTACCACCAGCTGACATCTAATAATATCACTAAACAGATAATGTTCATTTTTTATATAAAAACTTACATTAATTTGTTGACTTATGTTCATCATGGTTATATTGGGTAATTTCATGAATATTGGCCATAATCGTTTCAAGAGAAGATTTTTAAGCGAGTACTATATATAGTCTACGAGCAATAACGTCCTGTATCATTAATGTAATACCTCATCTATTGTATCACAATCTTGCAAAGCAAAGGTTGAACAACGTCAATTACATTTATCTTACCTCCTATACATTTATAGGAATATGATTGGTTTAAAGCAACCGCGTGGAGCCCGTGTATATTCCATATGATTAGTAGGCGGGGCACATTTCAATACACGGTTAGTGTTAATATCAATTACATATCTTTGCCAATAATTTGAAGCTTTATTTACACTTATATTGTTTTCTCATATGTTTAACATGATTTTGCGGAAGGAAAAAACGTTTTTCATGACGTACAATGTTCAAATGTACTCATACAATATTCTGGTTTTCTTCTTCTTCAGATTTTCAAATAGAATGCAGGTATAGATAAAGAAAGAATCTCATTAAAGTAATGTTTGTACACATTATATATAGGGATGGCCGGTAAGTTATCATTTGAAATTTTAAATAAATCAAACGCTTTTAAATTTCTGTCACATTTTTGATATACATCCTGTACATACTTGACTTATGACATCTTCACTTTGTAAGGTATGATAATTTAACGGCGGAGATTCATTTTTCATGTGTCAACATATTTCTTGATTTCCTATACAAAAGTCAAAATGAAGATGTAATCATACCGAAAAAATCATCATGTTATAACAGCTTATAACTTACAAATGTATACTAATAAATAGTTTATTTAGTATGGTTAAGATCTGGACGACCCTGTTGATATGAATATAAGTACAAATTATTGTAACATTAACCTATTATGTCTATTTTGGTTGCTGATCAAATTAAGCAGTAATGAACAACTGTCATATAAGTAGGAGATTACCTAGCTTAAAAACCAGGCATAACCCACCTTTTTTTTCGATAAATGCCTGCACCTAGTCAGGAATATGGCAGTTTTTTTTTTGTTAATTGATAGTGCATGATTTTGTCTATTGTTATGGACTCTCCCCTTTTCGAATTTGCATTAGGGTTTGTTTTTTTTTTGTTATATTTTTGCATTGCTGTCTAAGTCTTATCACAAAATTTAGTTTAACAACCAATTTCATAGCAAAAACCCAATAACAAATGTATACTATGTATTTTTTTAAAACAATTTTAATGTATTTTCTGTTTTTTTTTTTATCTTTATGGAATAAACATGCGCTACTTAATGAATATTGAAAGTTATTACATTCATTATTCAGGTTCACTGATCCATTCTATACGTTTGTGTAATCAATATCTGATGAATTTACTTTCAGCGCGTATTTCTTGAAAAAACTTAATTACCTCTGCAGGGTGCTGTAATGTAAGCATAGACGAAGCCATTTTCCATAGAAACTCCTAGTACGGCTTAAATTTAGTTTTCGGAAAAAATGTTATATACTGGAATGAGAAGTTCATATTGACTACTATGTTTTGCAAAGGTCAAAGGATAGGATTTTGCAGCATATCTTCAACATTAATATACCTGGAACTTCTTAGAGTTAAACTGAAAGTATGTGTTACCCCTTCCTTTACTTTAACTCTGCCTGATAATTCAATTTGACCGCTATCAAATTGTTGTTATACTGGTAAAATTCTCAAGTTGTCTCTCTTTGAGATGAAACATAGTGATCATATCTGGGAACCATTAGGTAAACAAAACAAAATATTCATGAATATTGAGTATCTCCCTTAAAGAGGCATGGTCTGTGAATTAATTGTATTTACCAATTATGTGCAACGTATACAAAGAAATATTGGAGTTAAAATGTCCTTTTGAATATTCAGCACGGAAAATTGCAGTTAAATAGATTGAAATAAAAAAAAAGCCGATGCTTATATTGTGTCAAAATATTAGAATGACCACTTTAGCAATCTATTGGTGATCCATTGACATTAAACCTATAGTTTAGCATATGCATATCCCTGGAAAGAAGGAGATGAATGGATCCATGATGTTTTCATATAATATTTCTTTGTCATTCATTTTTCAAATGCCACCGGTAAGACAAAAACAATTAATTTTATATTTAAAAATATTTTTTTGTCTTATCTTTAAAAAAAGAAAGTATAAATGAAATACGTTTCTAATGCATCAAACAAACTTCTTTATTTCATTTTTTAAGCAGTTAACTCCGAATCAGACATGTCCATTTGCCTGTATGATTACCTTTGTCAGCAAATTGTCGGATCAGAAGATTATGTTAGACTTATCAGATTAATCAATGCATCTACAGACCGGATATCTAGCCAAAAAGGGAGTACAGAAATCACCAGCGGGAGTTTCGGTGAAGGATTTGAGCTGCAGGGAAGTGACTTGGATATTATGTATGTTATACCAAATACTTATATTACTGAACAAATGAAACGACACGCTTGTCATTCTGATGATTCATTTATTTTGTTATACACTGACGATGTTAAACCTGGGTTTGTGTATTTACGCCTGATGAATGGTAATGAAAATGAACGAAACATGTGTTTAAATTTGGCCGGACAGTCATTTCTTTCGAGTGTATTGTTTAAACAGCATTATCTTAATGAATCACTTCCAAATTTTCATGGACCATGCATATCCGATAATGAAGGAATGCTCGACTTTGCATTTTGTTTACATTCAAAATCATGGATATCTAATGCTTCAGAATGGATTACTAGATCAAACAATGAATGGCCCACTAGTGAGGTGAAACAAAGAATTATTCGCCATGGTGTCTTGTTTGTACCAATTGGCACAGGGGCAAATCTGCACGATGAATTCAAATGGCGTATATCATTTTCTGTAGGCGAAAAATTTCTGATATTTTCCTTTACTCATACACAGTTGTTGTGTTATGCTCTGATGAAAATTCTTCTGAAAGATGTAATAAGCAAGTCTTTTGGATGTTATGACTTACTTTGTTCATATTTCGTTAAGACTATCATATTTTGGATATCTGAAGAATTGCCAACATCGGTGTGGAAACCAGAAAATTTAATACATTGCTTTATAAAATGTTTGAAGAGACTGGTATATTGTGTTGAATACTCGCTTTGTCCACATTACTTTATTCCAGAAAATAACCTTTTTGAAAATAAGATTGTTGGACAGGGAAGAACACAACTGTTAGAAACATTGTATATCATGAACAGTTATGGATGGCAATGTATCTTTTTTTCAGAACAAATATCCATTGTTTCGTTGTTTACTAGAGTGCAGTTCAATGAAGATATTTTTGTACATGATATTAGAAAAATAATTAAATCAAAAGCCCTCCTGGCTTTAGAACCCAACTTAAATGCCATCGATTATGTGCGTTATCTAAAATTAATATTTTCAAGCAAAACAAAAAAGTTAAGACATATTCTTTTATACAATATGACTCGGCTTTCTTTGTATGTGGCACACACCATGCCGCTATCCAGTTCATATGGTAATAATTACAAATATAAGCAATACAAACAATGTCTCTGTTATATTCTACAGGGTACCCACCAAGATGCTGTAACTGGTTGGTTGATGTTGGCGTCATTATTCTACAAAAAGAAACAATACAAAAACGCTCTTTATATTCTCTCATATTCACTGAGAAAATGTACCACACAAAAACTGTATGAACATGTAAATGCATCTAACTTTCAACGAGATCTATTCAATTTCCAAACATTCAGGAAGCTTGGAATTATTTGCTCGTTAAGAATGTTATTTATGTCTACAGTACGTTTTTTTCCTAAATCTACTCTTATTCCAGACGAATTAGAAATGGGTGTTCATAATTTTTTTTTCTTTCCTACCACCAGTTATATATCTGCATTTTCTTACATTCTTGTGTCATTATCATTTGAACAATATCAGAAATTATCAGGAATCACTAGGAGACCTTCGTCTAACAATGGAAGAAAAATATTTAATTTCGGGTAAAAGTGCCGAAGCTGCAGCCTACGAGTGTCTTGGAGTAGCTTTTCAAATTATAGGAGATAAGGAATCAGCTAGAGAAGCATTTATAAAATCAATTATACTGTATCCTGACAAAATAGTCAACAACACTTTTAAACGACTGTCAAGGATGGATTAAGTGTGATACATAATTATATCGTTTAACCTGAATTCAGTGATAACTTTTGCATAATAACTATATTTATGCATAATATGAATCATTCAATCAGATGAAATACACAAGCAAATATGTTTGTTTTTTTCTACAACATTATGTAATAAAAAAGTTATTGTTTCTCTATCCTGTATCCAAGCTATACAGAAGAGTATGCAGAACTAAATATTTTTATAAATATATCTGCATTCAAAAGATGTAAAATTTAACAATGTTAAACAGACCAAATG
Organism: Mytilus coruscus; assembly: GCA_017311375.1. Lineage (NCBI taxonomy): Eukaryota > Metazoa > Mollusca > Bivalvia > Mytilida > Mytilidae > Mytilus > Mytilus coruscus. The sequence continues at coordinate 18,803,948 of CM029607.1, forward strand.
AAAATGAGTTTTTGTTCTTTTTTGATACCATCCTCTGTATTTACTACAACTGTACTTAATATTTATTTAAACAGGGCGTTATTGGACCGAGAACATAGTTATTTCGTATAATAGTTTTAGACAAAAAACGCAAATTAAAAAAATTCGCACCTGATCTATCTAAAAATAGATTTTTACAGTCTAGTGTGCTACTTTTGGGACAAATTATAACAAAATTATAGAAAAAGTCTATCGGCTCAACTCAAAATATTGATTATTTTATGTAAAGGGGGTCTGTAATTCAATTTGACAGCTTCAGACATACTAACTTTTTACCTTTTCGAACTAGACCAAATCACTTCTTTACCTAAAAAGTCAGGCCATATTTTTTACATGTCATTTCATCTCCCCCTACTTACTATTTTTTGCATACAATATACAGAAATAAATTTGGAAGGTATATACGATAAATAGATAAATTAGATAAATGTAAACAATGTGCACAATAGGGACTCGTAGACAACGTAAATTAAAGGACGACAACTGTGTCCCGGACCTACTGAAAGAAACGTTGGTTAGTTTAACAGAAAAAAAAGAATTGTTTTCTTATTAGTTTTGATGTTGATTAAGCCTATCTTTGTTAAGGGTTGTTTCTTTCTTGCTCTAGCGTTTGTTAACAATATGAATATCTTTTTGAAAATGAAGAGCATTTATATGCAAAAGACTGATACTTTTAGCTGTTTTGATATTCAAAATTAATGGCTAATTAAGGTTTTATAAGATATCAAGCAAATACAGTAAAAATAGATTAATAAAGGTCACCATATGAAAATAAATGACAAGTGTGCTTTGGCGATGCCTGTGTCAGCTAAAAGTACAAGAACAACGCGACAAGTACCACAAGTGGAGCAGAATATGTAAAAAAAATTTGGAACACATGAGATCCCTAGCACGTAAGTTTGAGTTGTTCTATATTTTTAGTTCTACTAATTACACTCAAGAGGATGTAACTATAGCATTCATTTCCCGATGTACAACGAGGCATCTCATTTAAAAGAGGTCAAAATCCTTGACCTATGGGTATGACGTAGCTATACCTAGCTATAAATACTGCGGCTATTACCTGTGCCAATCATATTATTTTTCGAGCAGCGAGGTGTCTAACTCGTTATAATCTGTGACGACGTCCAGAATTTTAAGATTTTGTAAAACTGAGAACGTTGTTCCAGTAAAAAATGTTTTATAAACATTAGTTATCTTGAGAACTTAATATCCAAGTTCGTTAAATACAACGTATTTTATCGTTGTTCTATTTTCTAAACCCTTGTTCTTAAAAATACACGTGTACTGTAGTGTGAATCACACAGGTGCTTATCACGTAAACAATGGTGGACCGAACGTGTTCACTTTTTAATCATTTTGACATTTTTTCGTCTAAATAAATTGATACATTATCGTAGTTATTTTAACACGAATGAATCTCTATACAGAAGAATATGAGTAGAATATCTTTCTTGATTTTCAAGGTAAGTGCAAAATGTACGAAGGTGTACTCGTATATTCTTGCTATAATGTACCCACGTAGTGACGTACAATTTATAGAAAATATAGCATATATATTTAAGATTTTATTATCACAAAATGTTGTGATTAAAATACATTTCTTATTCCAATAAAGAAACTATAAGAAACTGTAATGTAGTGCATTGACAAACTCTCAGATCTGTTCCTAATATGCTAGACTACTTGTCGATATACACCTGTATGTGTGTTACTATAAATAGACAAAGTTAGTGATAATACGGAAGGCATTATGTGCCACCTCCAATCTAAGGTATCTGAAAACCTTTGCTAAAGATATGTTATATCAAATAATGTTCAAATAGCTTATTTATAAAAGCTTATTTGTCTAAAGCAATTAATGAGCCTAGAGACTTTTATAAGTCCTTGGTGTGTCATAAATGTGACAACAGTTCCGAATGAACTTACAATATTGTTGAAACTATCAAGAATATGTACAGAATATGTATATCTGTAATATACAACGCCATTTAAGGCTTCAAAATAAGCTCTTAGTAAGATAATAAAACTGTGTTACAGTTGAAACATTTACAGAAATAATATCATGTGATTGATATTTATTATCTGAATATTGAGAGGCCAGTGGAATATTACGGCAAACATGACCAGAAATAGGTCGAAGGGGGAACATTAGCATTTAATGAATAGTTCCTTGTAGAGCATTTAACATGCCACTAACAAACAATTGATTAGGTAGAAACATACTGTAGAAAATAATAGTAAAACAATTATTATTGTTTGAAAAAATCTGCAACAATGCAGTTTTTAAAAATGCGAACTTTTGTTGCATAATTCTGTACATGAAGTTAATCTCATGTCTTTACTATGATTAAGATAAACAAACAATATCCTGCAAGATTTTATATCTTTATCTTGGCAAAAAATAAAGCAGAGGAGCATTGCTTATTGTTAACTTAAGTTCTTTGCTTTTGAAAAAGAACAAGTACAATATGATAATAATGTTGTAAATTGTGAGGAGTGTGATGCCAATATATCAGAATATACTATTTGATATCAAATATTAAAAAAGAAAGATCAAAGGATCTTCTGAAAAATTTATATGACTGACATGCATTGGTCAGATGTAAATTCCTTTTTTCAAGGATAATTTTTATGATGTTTGACATAACATGCATAGTGTTACTGACCATGCAAGGGCTGTTTATGCCAGTCAAGGTCGTTAAAAACTTCCATATATATGCATAGTGTGGAAGGAAATAAAAATAATTTCCATTGGATGGTTTTATCATTGCCTTGAAATTCATCAATGTAGATTTCAGATTATGAATAAAATTATTTGACACTTGTAAAATGATACATTCATGTACATTTATTACCATATCTTTATAAAAGATATCCTCATATAGTTGAAATAAGACAATAAAGTGTTTCAGTCTTATATCTTGGCATTGTTATAACATTAATTATGAATATAACAAACAAAGCCTTAGAATAGATAAACAGTTACTCTTTTCTGAAGAAATAGTTCAAAGTTATTGTTCTCATTAATCAGAACACAATTGTAGATCCTGATCTTCCTGTCTACAAGGTATCAGTAATAGTAAACAACTTTTTACTGTAAAATATAGTTTGAGATACAACTATAAAATTATTTAGATTCTGCCAAGAAAGGAAGATTCTTTCCAAAAGTCCCTATTTTGACTTGCAGAAAATATTGTATAAATGTGCTTATTTTGATAAGACAAATTGTGCTTTACAATCTCAGTAATGATACTAGATATGATAAGCTATAATATATTTATTAAATTGCAAATGGTAGCAGCAATGAATGTTAAAGAATTATACAAAACAGGAAGACTTTTCTCTCAACATGCAAATCTTGCTTTGATGTTGGACATGAAATATCTGACATATTTTCCTTTTTAAAAAAGGAATACTATAATGTACATTGGATATGTGCATCACTAATCTTTATGTGACTAAGTGTTGCCTTGTTATAGGCTAAGTCATATCTCTGTAAACAATTGTATATAAGTCTTTAGGGGACTAATCTCTTACACATTTTCATGTCAGATAGCAAATACTGAAGAAAGTAGTATTACATGAATTTATGTAGAATTTATAAAGTTTCTATAATGATTATCAAATGATTATATTGCATATATGCATCTGTATTATTGAAATCCATGATGGAAATTAAAATAGAAAATGGTGACTCCATGAACTTGAAATAGAATTGCTATATTGATGCTTTTGTATCATCAGTTTATAAGAATTGACATATTCATAGTATGATATATATATATATATATATATATATATATCATTTATATATTTTTATGCTCCATCGAGAAATGCAACTTTGAAAAGTATTCTATAAAGCATCAGAATTTGCAAAACAAATTGCAAACTTATATTTTGCTTACCACCTAAATCTGTACATGTACACTGGATTTTCTTTTCAGTTCAATTAGAAATTACTCTTCTTAATTACATGTAGTTATATTGCTTTAAATATAACATAGCCATATACAACATTGGATGTATATATATAGAAAAATACATGTAAGATGTATCATAAGCATATTGTACAAAGGAGCAGTTCAAGTCTTGACTGATATATGTTAATATAAAGTAATAGTTATATTCCTTCAATATCCAACATGTGTATGGATATCAGGATGGGTGAAGGTCATTTTCAAATGTTACAGTTTACAATGAAGTATAAACTTTGTAACCCTTCTCCAGTTCTTTTTAAGAAAATTATCAGATTATCAGATGAGTGTTCACAGAACAGTATTACTTAAATCTTAGGATTTTTAAAACACGCTGGATCAAGTTTTAATTCTGGATATATTGATCTATATTAATTCTTATAACATAAGATATTAAATAGCTACACTTGTTTTTTGTATAATTTGTTTATACTTAATGAAATATCATAACGATGATACTTTTGAGATGATTTACTTCAGAATGGTACATTAGATGCAGTGTGTATATGTAGACCTAGTCTGTATGAAGTGTAGGACTTTAAGATTCAATTTATTATCAATAGTGTTTGATATATATATATATATACTCATATACTACATACTCATTGTCATAAACAAACATGGAATGTAAATTTACTGAACCAGACATCAAATACTATATTGTAGTTGGTATATTCCAGATACAAATGAATAAGAAGAAATTTGTAAATATAGTCACTTTATTAAGTGTCTTGAATAAGAACTACAGTAGAGGCTGATCATCTTTGACATCTACATGAAGTTTTAAATAAGTCAGCCTTTAATTAACAGGTGACCTTAGTGTGACAGTAATCACCTATTTATGACTTTTTAATATGACTCACAGAGGAGTTTTTGATTGCTAAGTTATGTTAAAGTTATGAATATTAACACTTTTGAAGCTTTCGTTGCTTACTTGAGCTTTTGAATCAATTTTTCTGTTCTTACAATATTAAAGACAGACTGAATTGCAAATGTCATGCAAAGGGATAATACTTGTAGAACTTGCAGTGACAGTTTTTAGCTTGTAAATATACTAGATATTTTACCATGGATTAATATTAGATAAATCATGTATACATAATATTGAAAGCTTCAGAAGGCTAATGAAAATCTGTATCTGGCTGTGTTTACATCGTTATTTAAACTACTGTCTCCTGAATTTGTCTTCAAATTCTTGTTTTTTCATACACATCTGAACTACAGTGAGTGTCATGTTAGAAGAGTACAAAAAAGAAGGGCTAAAGAATTAAACACTTTCAAATATTTAAGAAAAGTGTTGCCGAATAATATGTCAGTAGATATTTAGATATACAATTAATGGTTTGTAAGCAAGTATCAGGCAAATGGTATTTTGAAAATTCAAAACTTGTTATATAGATATAGGAAGATGTGGTATGAGTGTTATGCTCTTTATATAGTTAAGAGAATTTGTCTTGAATGTATAGAATAAGTTATTATTCTTGAAAATAGTGAAATTCAGACTACAAAATATATTGAGAGAAATAGATATTTTGTTGTATATTTATTTTCAAAATTACTTTAAATGTTTTTAAAACTATTTATTTTTTATACCTGGACTAAAAATATTGGTACTTTACCTTAATATTTAGATTATATTTATTATTAAGTCAGAAAGATTAGTTAGATTGACTACTATCTTAGTCTCCAGTATATTCTGGACTGATTCAGCAAATTCTGATTTGCTCTCTGTTAGTTGTTCAGGGAACTACTTGTTTGTGCCAACACTTTGAATATGCTATAGTTACATCCTCGAAGAGCCGAGGAGCGTAATTAGTAGAATGGACTCTCATCCAAGTATAACTTGGAATATGAAGGATGAGAGTCATTCTAGTAATGGAGCCTGAGGCTCAAGAGGATGTAACAATTTACCCACCCAGTTTGGAGGGTACTGTTTGCCCATCCCAATTGTTTTGGTTGCACAAACAAACTTTGAATCATGATTGGCACAGGTAATAGCCGCAGTATTTATAGCTAGGTATAGCTACGTCATACCCATAGGTCAAGGATTTTGACCTCTTTTAAATGAGATGCCTCGTTGTACATCGGGAAATGAATGCTATAGTTACATCCTCTTGAGCCTCAGGCTCCATTACTAGAATGACTCTCATCCTTCATATTCCAAGTTATACTTGGATGAGAGTCCATTATTTGCAGTCATGATATATTTCTACATCAATAAGGCAGACCCCAAAAAAAAAAAAAAAAAAAAAAATAATTGAACAAAATTACTGAATAAGATCTCGATGTTTTTTCCAGGAAAGAATTGTGAGACCCAGATAAATGTATGCATCACCAAGCAGCCATGTCAAAATAATGCCCCATGTAGTATAACTGCTGACGGCTACAGATGTGATTGTCCACTTGGTTATATTGGTGTTCATTGTGAAGGAAGTAAGTACTTTATACCTATATTACATTCACTTTGTCCATCTGTCCTTCCATCCGTTCGTTATATTGGTGTTCATTGTGAAGGAAGTAAGTTTGGCATGTAATGGCAATTTTGATTGAATGACGTCTGCCATCAATTCAACGGTTGACTGTCGTAGTCATTGGCAACAACATTGAGCAATCACAGTCTAAGTTTATGGGATATATATGAAATGTTTAATTTTGAAAATTTAAAGAGTATTGCATTAGCATACTAGGAATAACAGTATTGTATTTAAAGAGTTGCCACCATCAATGTGAGATTTGACGGTCGCAATTATCCGTTTTACTGGCTCCGCTCCTGTGACAACTATTCAAATACAGCACTGTTATTCCTTGATAACCAATCTGATCAATTTACAAATCCTGTGTCCAAGCTTTGCTTTACTTTCGGGATCCTCTGGTTTTGTTGGATTAATACACACCTTCAAAAATTTGAAAACTAACATTTCATTGGCTGATGTTATTTTTACCAGAACAGAAAGTAAAATGGAACGTTTTCAGATCCTTGTAAGCAAAACTGAATTTTAATCAGAACATTTTTATACGTCTGTTTACAGGACGTGTTATGGTAAACCACTTGTCCGTCGTCAACATGTTGGACAATTACTCAAAAACGCTCATACCAATTTTCATGAAATTTTGGTGAATTGTTTATATCTATTTATGCAAGCTCCCTTTTCGATTTTTATGAATTTTAGATTTTCAATTTCTGAGTTATGGGATTTTATTCATAAAAAATGGAGGATTTTCTAGTTTTCGGACAATAACTCAAAAATGCTTTGAGCAGTTTTCATGAAATTTTAGTGACTGGTTTATATCTATAAATTTCTGATATGACATTAAGGAGTTATGGAACTTTATTTGTTGAAAACTCTCATGGCGCAGCCCTTTATTCCGATCTGTTAGATTAATACTTTCTGTTTGCTGATACTTTGAATTTTCAATATATTGAATTCACTTAAAAAAAAATTCTGAATCGGGAATTCATATCATGAATTTATATAATGAAGTTCTCTTTCTCTTGACTGAGAAAAAATATGCTGTTGCTATCAGCCTTAGATACTAGCGATAGTTTTCTATCTCAAATGAGTAGCATGATATGAAAAATCATTACAAAAAAAGATCGAAGGAAAAATACATCAAATAGCAATAATTTTAATTATAAGTGAGAGTAAACTAAGCAAGACAAAGGGGGCATTCTTGTTTTTTTTTTATGGGATAAAACCTGACTATGCATAAAAATAATTAAAGGATGATATTTGCCACTGGAAATAAGGCAAACAATAAAACAAGTTGTACTTTAAAAAAAAAAAAACATTTGTTAAGGATGTTCGCTCCTCTTGTTTTGAATTTTTGTCAGATATTCGGAATCCTCTGGCTTTATCCATGTATTGCTATTAAAAATTTTGCCATTATTTAGAATTTCAGATTCAGTTAAAAATGTCTATTTTAAGTAATTTTTTTTATTAATACTCCAAATTTGACAAAAACAATTTACCAAATAACAGTTTTAAATTACTTAAGATCATGTATAAATGTTTAAGGGGGTACAGAACACCAAGAGGAGTTAACTCTTTAAAAATCAACTGAACGTTTTAATCACATACTATAAGAAAAGAGAAATCAAGCTTCTTAATGATCAAAATTAGTGTTTGTCAAACTGCCATGTATTCAACGAAATTATTTCTTGAAATTTTTATATTTTAATCAAGAGGTCAAAGTTATTATTTTGTCAAAATTTTATGAAAATTAAACAATCCATATAAAAATAAGAAGATGTGGTATGATTGCCAATGAGACAACTATCCACCAAAGTTCAAATAATGTGGATATAAACAAATCTATTTTAGTCAAAGTGTTGGGTACTCCCTTAAATATTTTAAAATTTCTAATTTTTATCATCTGAACAGCAACCCCACTAGGAGAAAAGATCAGTGTTATAGGTGATGGTTTCTTGGAGTTTGACAAGTCTTTCTTGGTCCAGACAGAAGACAAGCAGATTGTCAAAGTGACTATCAGGACCACAGAACCTAATGGTCTAATATTCTACCAGGGCCAGGCTTCTGCAGGGGGCATGAGTCGGTCAAAGGACTATTTATCAGTTGGTCTAAAAGATGGATTTATAGAATACAGGTAATGTACCAAAGCTTTGTAGTTTTTCAAGTCAGGATTAATTTTGTTTTTTGTCAAATGCCCAATTTATTTCAGGTAGACTGTTATATATTTTTTTCAATTCTGCTCATCGTATAATTAACTTGGATGATTATGATCGCTCTTTTTGAGGAAGAAACAATTTCACATGTGTGGTTCAATTTTTGGGGTACGAAGTGTCATTCAATTGTCCGTAATTTTGGATACCCTGAAAATGCCAGTGTAATGTGGCTTCAACAAGGAAAAATCCATGATTTAATATAAGTAATTCTCCTGAAATCCTTTCATTACATTTTTTATTTAAAATATACTTCTTATCTTTGGCTATATATTGAAATAAGGAGATGTGGTATGATTGCTAATGAGACAACTATCCAACAGGGTTCAAATGGCATGGATATAAGCAATTAAAGTTTGTTTTTTCTTCAGTTATTGGGTCAATTGGCATAAAAATAAGGTATAGGTAGAAATAACCCAGATGATTAAAGGAGTAGGCCCGGTAAGACCCTTTTGGCCCCAAAATATAGCATTTTTACAAATTTGTTAAAATATTAACGTTTAGCTATTTATTGGAAAGTAAACTACTTCTGTTACATAAATATGGGCTGTTTTTGACAATACAATGCACATGCATCAGGTAATAGCATCATAAATTCATGCAATATTACTGAAATCTTCAGAATTTTAGCATTTGTGCTAATTCTAAGACAGTTTTTGTCTAAAATGGAAGTAGCCGAATTTGTGTTCAGTCATAATATTTAAATATATGTTGTATTTGATGATAATACATAACATATATAAAAGTTGAGACTGAACACGAATGCGGCCACTTACATTTTAGACAAAAAACATCTGAAAAGTGACGTTTTATGGCATATTTGATAGATTTTTCATATTAAAGCTTGAACTTGAGCGTCTTAAATGACCAAATCAGTCGAAATCTTTTACATTAACTAATTGAATCGACTGATGTAGACACTTAAGTGTTTAAAAAATGTCAAAAATCTTTCATTAGGTGTACTTCGAATATTAGGCCAAAACTAGCCCTTACCGGACCTTCTCCTTTGTAAATATTCTCTTCTTAGTAGAATCATTTCACAAAACAAAACTTTTAAAATTTTCATTTTCATTGAGGCATATGAAATTTTTTTAGAAGTGCTTTGGTCTATTCTTATTGTAACTTTGTTTGAATCTGTTATTTGCATTTCAGTTACGACCTTGGAAGTGGACCAGCTGTAATAAGGTCATTACAGAAAGTAAATGATGGCTATGGCCATACCATTGAAGTTACAAGGTAAGGAATATTTTAAATGTAATAAGGATTTAGAACAAATTTCAATCATACTCTCTCTCATAAAGTTCCTTTATCATATTAGTATCAAATGAGAGAAATATAGATTCCACAACTGCATCAAGTGTGTTAGGATATCTCTCCACTCAAGACAGTTAAATTTTAATATTTAAAGCGTGAGGCTTGCCAAGCTTTTTAAATAATAAAAATTTAACTATTGAGAGTGGAGAAATATCGTAATACACGAGTTATAGTGGTGGAACCTGTTTCTCTAATGATTTTTATTCGATATCTTATCCTTCCTTTTCAAAGATTTGCAGAAAACTGTGTTCTTTATATGTGACGTCATCAGGCATGGTCTTCTTTTTTCATGACGTCACAATAGGAAATTCAGAAGAAACCAAGAAAATTAGACGTCATAATTAAATTTCGACCAATCATTTGCCGAGAACAAAGTTTTCTCTAGAGATCAGAAATATTTTTCAAATATCAAATATTTGCTCCATGAGAGACAGATATTAAAGCATTTGGCTATTCCATTTAATCTCTGAACAGGGAGGGGTGGGTGGGTGAAGGGGGTTGGGGGGTTGGATAGTTACCTTGTCGAAGACCCCCTTAAGACAATTTTCAGGCAAATTTTAATCCCTTAGATGCTTGGCTTAAAACCCCTCAGGTGCCAAATCGTGCCTTCAACCCCTCATTTTTACATATTTAGACAAGAAAATACCCCTCAGAAACAAAAAATGGGTACCTCTCAGATGTATTATGAGCCAATTTTACTTTTGATACCTCTCAGAAAAAACCATTTCCCCTTGTATTTTTATGCCCCTGCCGAAGGGGAGGGGACATAAAGTGTTACCCTTGTCTGTCTGTCTGTCTGTCTGTACGTCTCGAAATTCTACAGTTTTCTAACTTTAGTTTGCCTCAAGCAAATGTTATGAAACTTATACACAATGCTTATCAACTCAAAATTCAGATCAAGTTCGAATTTGGGTGGAGTCAGTTTTACTGTTCTTGAGTTATGTCCCTTTATAAAGTTATATGCAAGCGGGGGCATCATCTGTGTCCCATGGACACATTCTCCATTCTTCTTTTTTTTCTGAAGTTCACAACACAATATACATTTTTTCACCCATTGTGCTCACAAGGACTTGATTGGCGTTAAAAGCTCTATCATCAGAAAGAGAATGAACCTGAACCCCTGAATAAACTCAATTGTGGAGGTGTTATTCAGATTTTAAGCTCGTTATGATATAGCCTTTTTTTAAAATCTTGTTAGACATTTAGCTGTCATCATGAATAAATTAAGATTTAAAGAGGTTTTCAAACAAAGTTAATAAATGTTCAGGCGCAATTTTACAATATACTTACTGGGAATTTTAAAATATTTTTCTCTATCATGTCTTTACTGACATGTCAAGTTTTGAGAGTCTAGAAAAAATTTTAAAAAAAAAGAAGAAATTTCAGGCCATATGAATTAGATACACAACTTCATGGTTTCTTTTGACCAGAATTTCACAAGGTGTTGAAGGTCTCAACAAATAAACAGTTTTGATTTTCAGTTCAAAGAAGAGAGAGTTATTTCTAATATAGGAATCTTACATTTGTTATATTTCCAGGTGCATGGAAAAGGTTTTTTAGAAATAATAAATAAAATTTGATTTTAAATTGCTTTCCAGCCCTTGCTTTCAATTATGCACCCCTTTTCCCCGCTAGCTATAGTCCATCTGTATGTCAATCCATACGCCCTTGCGTCCCGAAATTTGTTTCTGTTCTCTTACTTAAGTTTGCCTCAACCAAATGTTATGAAACATATACACAATTCTTATTACCAACAAACACATATGAAGTTTGTATTTGGGTGGCATCACTTTCACTGTTCTCGAGTTATGTCCCATTATAAGTGGAAAATTGTTGAATTTGCTGTTTATTTACAAGCGGGGGCATCTGTGTCCCATGAACACATTCTTCTTTTGTTTTTAAGGATGTTCGCTACTCTATTTCAAAAATCAGCTTTTGAAAAGACTGTTATAAATTGAAAGTATATGAATAAAGGAACTGAAAAAGCAGAAAAAAATGGTGTGCTTGTTTTCGAGATACATGTCATTGAAAATTTGGCGGGAAGTGATTCTCTCTAGATTTTTCATACATTTAACATTGGCACCTTTTTTCTTTCAAAAACTATTAAAAAATAACAAGGATTTTATAAGATTTTCAAAACTTGCGTTTTATATAAACTATACATAAAATTATGAAAAGAAAAGTAGGGTTTTGTGGGCAAAATTTTTTAATGACGCTACATGTATAAAACCAGAGGATTCCGAATATCTGGTAAAAAATTCAAAAACAAGAGAAACAAACATCCTTAATACTGAATATGTATATTTTTGACAGGTTGGGACGTCAGGGTACACTGAAAATTGACAACAAACAAGAAACTGTAGTTGAGGGTACCTCACAAGGAATACTTCAGATGCTTAATGCAGACAGTAATCTTTATATAGGTATGTTGACTGTGTGAGGAGTACCTTAAAGGAATAATTTAACAACATGTTTGCATGTAGGGTTCTACTATAGGTAGAGCAACAAGGAAAATAGTTCGCTAACTTGTACCCATCTGTCTTGTTCAGCACTGAAGAAAACTGTAGAAAATCTTTTTGAAAATTATTTCGATATGTGGATAAAAATCCTGACCTCAGTTTTATTAATTTAGAAAAGCTCATACTTTGCTTTATGAAACACCAAAAAATCATTGAACTATTTTTTTTTTAAATCCTGATTTCAAATTTTTAAAGTTTCAAATACTTCTTTGTTTAAAAATCTATAACTGACATGAAAACTATATAATTATGTACTTGTATTCTTTCATTCGGTCGGTTAATTATGAATGATACTTAAAACTGTTTTTTCAATGGTGTTCAAATTGGTACGTTTACTGTAAAGTGAAAATTTAAGCCTGTGGGATTGTGTGTTCTCGTTTAGAAAGTCACATCAAATTCAGGAAAATATCACATGAATGAACTGTCTTTACCAAGTCTTATCTTTTTATGTGTGAACTAACCCCCTTAAAAGGTTAATGCATTGAAATTGTCAAAATAAAACCTGCCAAGAAATATACATTTACTGAATCCCTGAGGCAAAACAGCTGGTATTGGGTTTTATTTTCCAATATATTTACAGGATTTCTAAATCTTGCACCAACTGATATTTTCTTAAATAGGACCCTCATCAATTAAATTAGAAGAAAATGGGTTAAGACTTGCATGATTTTGGTTATAATTGATTTTTTTATCTTTTTTTTTTTAGGAGGAGTATCCTCTGTAGAGACTATGACATCCAATAGATATAAAGAAACCTTTAGTGGTTGTATTTATGATATTTATTTCATGGACAAGGGGCCATTACGCGCTCCAGAAGATTCTGTTAGAGGTTTCAATGTGCGCCCCTGTTCTAGCTAAATTGTTAAATGACAATAATTTTTTATAAGAGTGTGAAAATCTGTTAATATTTGTTAATGTGCATGTGTGATCTTGTTAATGTGAACAAATTGTCTGCCATATTTAGGAATACTTAGATGGCATGTATGATTGGATTGTGGATGGTAATGATTTGAACCAATCAAATGATTTCAAAGATTTTTAAGATGTACGGAGAAAATTCCTTATAAATAAAGTTGCTTCAATTTTTCATAGCTTTAAAGCTATGAGATTTTTTAGATAAGCAAAAGTTATATTGAAAACGTAAGAACTTTCTCAAAAAGAATTTTTCTTAAGAACATTTTTTATCCAGCAATGATAGTTAAAAGAGAAAAAAAAGTTCACTGAATGGTTATGATAATCTTCAGAAAGATGGCAAATTAGCTACTTTTAGGAATGAAGTAAATCAACTTGTAAAATTACACATTTTGTGTATAATGAATTAATTTATATGATTATAACAGTGAACAACTTATTAGTCGGATTAGCTATGTATAGGAATGAAGTTAACCAACTTGTACAAGCCACTAAGTTTTATTTAATTCCATCTATGGTAGTGATGCAGATCTGTTAATGTATTAAATGTTCGTTTCAATTGTTTTGTTAAATATGCAAAATCATTTTGTGAAATGTGTTTTTAAATATTTGGATGTCAAAGTGTTTGAATTTTGACATTTTAATTGTCATGAACTGCATTTCAGTAATTAATATTGTCAAAAATAGGTGTTGATATGCCTTTTTGTAGATACTTTCCTTTTTATTATTAATGCCATTCTATCTTTCTGTTTTTAAAAACAATATTTTTATGTATATTTCCTGTATTTTGTTACCATAAATACCATTTATATTAAAACTGCCTATCTTTTTATTTTAAACGGTAACATGAGTTAACTTTGTAGGCACAGAACAGTACTTGATTGACTGCAAGCAAAACGTCTGAACAGTACTTGATTGACTGCAAGCAAAGCGTCTGAACAGTACTTGATTGACTGCAAGCAAAGCGTCTGAACAGTACTTGATTGACTGCAAGCAAAGCGTCTGAACAGTACTTGATTGACTGCAAGCAAAGCGTCTGAACAGTACTTGATTGACTGCAAGCAAAGCATCAGAACAGTACTTGATTGACTGCAAGCAAAGCGTCTGAACAGTACTTGATTGACTGCAAGCAAAGCGTCTGAACAGTACTTGATTGACTGCAAGCAAAGCGTCTGAACAGTACTTGATTGACTGCAAGCAAAGCGTCTGAACAGTACTTGATTGACTGCAAGCAAAGCGTCTGAACAGTACTTGATTGACTGCAAGCAAAGCGTCTGAACAGTACTTGATTGACTGCAAGCAAAGCATCAGAACAGTACTTGATTGACTGCAAGCAAAGCGTCTGAACAGTACTTGATTGACTGCAAGCAAAGCATCAGAACAGTACTTGATTGACTGCAAGCAAAGCGTCTGAACAGTACTGAATTTAAAATAAGTAAAAATCTGAAAAGTAACTTAAGATCTGTAACAAGTCATAAAGTTTTGTGTTTTTAGACATTTCAGAGGATATTGAGATCAAAATGACCATTTAAGACTTAAATTCATTTACTAGTGTTGATATAAACAAAGGCGTTGGTAGGCAGTTCGATAAAAAAATAAAAAAACAAACTTTATTTTAAAACTTTATGTTTCAATGTTTTAACCTGACTAATCCTACTGCAAATCTCATACATTGTTTCATTTATACTCCTTATTTTAAAACATTTGTGTAACCTAAAAGGTTGTCATGAATACTGATATTTTTTGTAGGTTGTCATGACAACAGGTTGAACAAATCTACTACGCTTTTTATTTTTATTTCATTGTGTATTATTGTGATATATATAGACTTAATCCAAACATTTATATTTCATTTTATAAGTTTAGGTGCTGTATTTTTGTATTTTTTATCTTATTTTATTTTAATAAAACCCATTTTTATATCATATAGTATATTTTAGCTATTTTGAATGTTTTTAATAGTGTATGTTGTCGTTTCTACAAAAATGATAGCAAGCATTTCCAATTAAAAGACATTTAAAATTTGTTTTGTTCCCACTTAACAACTGCCAACTTTATTCTGTGTCAGACATTATTATTATTTTTTCTGTCAAATTATCATTAAAGTGTGAAAATACTCAGATTGAAAAAAAATTTAGCAGTGAAGTAGATTCATGAAATAGTATGATTAAATACTGGTTAATTAATAAAGTTACCACAAAGACAAATTCTAATCATGAACATTCTTCAAAGGAATGAAGATTACCAGTATAGGGCTAGGACTTTTTCATTTTAACATCCTGATATACTTTTTTTAACAGATACTTACATAGGATTGCAAGCTATTGAAAGCTAAAACCCTAGCAAACTGTTTAGAGGTACTGCAAAATTTCAATAATGGTTATAAATCTGATAAAAAAAATTGGATGTGCAATTAATTTGTAGTAACAAATACCTCAGCTTTGATCAAAATATACCGGCCAGTGCTAAAAGTATTACATTTTATTATAAGCATATATTATAATCTCATTTTATACGAAATCCATACTTATCTTTATATAGAATGCATATGTACATGGACATTTTGTATTAAAGGTGCAAAATTTTATTTGCTTGCTATAAAGTTGAACTCAGATTCAGAATATTCAAGTCAAATAATAAAATCATTGTTTTTTGCTTTTGAATATTATTTGTTACAGATTATGATCTAAATTCAGAGTTTTATTACAATCCTAAAAATACCATTGAAATTATCTGCTGAAGATGTACTTTTATCTTTAAGCATTCATTGTAAGATTGAACAAGTTTGATTGTCCACAGTTGATTGCCAGATGTCCGTTGCAATATGGATTTACCAAAACTGAACTTTTAAACTATTACCCTATACAGGGACACATCTTAGCAGTTTCATTTTTACTATCTTTGTGGTTAGAATTGACATACGGAAAAAAAATCTGCGTAAAATATAAGAACATGTTGGGAGTAATGCATTCAACCAATTTATATACTGAAGTAAAATTACCACTGACAGACACTGACAAACATAATACAGGTACAGCTGTTAAGTGTCCAAGTCATTGCTTTCAATTTATATAGGACACCAACAAATTGTGAATTCAAAAAGAAAAAAATTCAGTTTGCAAATTGCGTAAGAAAAAACAGTGCAAAAATAAGATTGATAGGACTTCACTGAATTTCAAATAATAGAATCTTGACCAATCTTACCATGGGAATAATTGACAAAAGTACAAAGAATGTGCTGTAATTAAATGATTGACTTTCAACACTATTTTTGAACACAGTGTAGAAGTAAAAACATTGGTGTCATTAGAAAATAAAAAATAGGTCTTCTAACAGAATGATCTAGTATGCATCTAGTTCTCTCGAAATGTTTTAACAATTTATGAAAAGAAATGTGTAATCAAATCAGTGAAGGGGAATTTCAAGGTGCATAAATAATAAAAATACTGAATAAACACTATTGAGCTTTTGTGTAGTGTTGATCCTTTAATATGCCATACAATAAGTCTCTTTGCTATAAAGTAAGTTTCTAATGCCAGAGACATATTAATACAAGAGAATGACAACTCTTGTTTATGGCTATATAATCTACTGAGATAACATGCGCCTGTGCATTATTTTTTCAAGCTATTTTTTCCAAAAAATAGATATCTTCTTATTTTTTGAATTTCTTAGATATGGTTCAAAAGGTATGAAGAAGTATTTTACAAGGTTAAGATTTTAGGAACATTGGAAGTCCAAAATTGAAGTAAATTCGTGAAAATCAATGATGTCCCAGATATGGGTGATACTTCTTTTATTGTTTTTATGCCCCACCTAGGGGCTCTATATTTTTCAGTCTGTGCGTCTGTTCGTTTGTATGTTCGTTCGTCTGTCCCTTGGTCCGTCTGTCCCGCTTCAGGTAAAAGTTTTTGGTCAAGGTAATTTTTGATGAAGTTGAAGTCCAATCAACTTGAAACTTCGTTCACATGTTCCTTATGATGTTGTCTTTCTAAGTGTAATACGTAATTTGAGTTTTGATCCCAATTTTCATGGTCCACTGAACATAAAAATGACAGGGCAAGTTGGGCATCCGTGTACTATGGACACAGTCTTGTTTGGATATAGTTTAAAAGGTTTGCAGAAGTATCTTATAAGGTAATGAAATTCATGAACAATTTGAAGTCAATATGTTGAAATTAATGATGTCCCAGATATGGGTGATAATTCCTTTTTATTGTTTTTGATAGTACAACTATAAAGTTATAAAACATGGTAATCTGTATGATTTCCTTATAGGATATATTGCATGTGTTATTTTTAAAGAACATTTTAAGAATTGAGATCTTTATATGAACTTCAACATTTCCAATGACATTTATAGAGTCGTGTGACATTAGAATATTTCGCCTAGTTGGCACTCTGTATATGTTAAAACAAAGTGCCATTTCTTTCACATAAACAATATAGTTTGACATTTTTGTAACTTTAAGAAAGTAGTCTTCCGTACACAAATTTAGTAAGAATTAAAAAAATCAGCAAGAAGATGCAATTGGAGATTTTTTTTTTAAAAGACACATATCGCCAAAAAAAGAGAACGACAAACATGGTCATAAACCACTGCATGTAAAACAAATATTGAGCAACAAACACCTTACAAAAAAGTTGGGAACCAGTATTAGTGCTCATGCAGTGTAAATTATTGAGAGATATCATTTAAATCAATAGGTTTTCGCAACTGTCTGTTAATTTTGGTTCCATTTCAACTGGTCTCCGAAATTTGTTGTCTCCTGGTAGTATGCTCGTCTTGAGTTTGTAATGTCTTTGGTTTTATCCCGCACCGGTTGAAACCAAAGAATTGATATTAGTTTCTACTGTGATAAGCATGCATTATTTAAAAGTAAGATACAAAAACGTGTAGGTACAGAGTCAGAATAATGTGTTGTACCAGTAAGGTTGAAATGTCTTCTTTGAACTTGCTATTGGACGTTAAGTAGCAAATAATCAACATCTAAAATTGTTCCGACTTAGTTTTCGTTTTGATTGTATTTATTGAGCCTATTTTGAGTTATAAGTGAAGAATAATTGAGTTATAAGTTTTATTTAGGATTTTTTCGGAAAAAACCTCTTCTTGCATATCTAGATTTATTCCAGCTTGTATTGACATTGATATGTTCCATATTTTTTCTTGGATTCCAGTTTATCGTTGAGTTCAATATGATTTTGAAAATATTACGTCAGAAGGAATTGATCAGATAGAAAAAATCAAATATATTGTAAAGGCTTTAGAAAGACTCAGAAATGAACATTAAATATCATTAGAATTTGCAGTGAAAGTACTGAAAAAATTGATCTAACAAGCACTTGCTAGGCAAAAATACAAAACTTGCCTTATACCATCATTACTTGTTGGAACACAAATAAAAAGAAGTTGATAACTGAACGCTTTCTCCAACTGCACAAGTAAAAAGAAGTATCTACATGACTGGGAATAAAAGCATTTCAATCAAAAGATTTAAGTCCAGTGAGGACACAGCCACACATTCAGACAATGTTCTAAATCATATATACTAAGATATGAAGTCAAACGCTTGAAGTCAAAACTAGCCCATACCTGTACGCTGAAAAAGAACACGGAAAGTCAATTCTGTAAATATAAAAAAGATGTGGTATGATTGCCAATGAGACAAATATCCACAAGAGACCAAATGACACAGAAATTAACAACAATAGTGTAAGTCCTCATCCTGAAATGATCACTATAACAAATCAAACAAACGGACATTCCAGAGTGTGAAAAACTATTTGACAATGACGGAAAAGAAACGTAAGGAGTCTGAAACGTTATCGGTCGGTAAAAAACTCATTTATGTCATCTATCTGAAACATTATAGCTTCAACAGCTGAAAAACTAAAACTGAATAAAAGGAATACTTTTACGAGTCAACGAGATTGGACTCCTGAAATATTGCATCTTGCCAAACATGCAAACTTCTTCTCCAGAAAATGGAAAAGGAAGGCGAAAAAATTGGAACAATTATAACTATCGGAAAATGACAGTCATTTGTGAAAAGCCCATTATCAATCAAGACAAAGTATATGAAGCAAATAGGCGGTTCAATAAAAAGTAAAATCACAAAAGTACTGAACTCCGAGGAAATTAAAAACGGAAAGTCCATAATCAAATGGCAAATCAAAAGCTCAAACACATCAAACGAATGGATAACAACTGTCGTAGTCCTGACTTGGTACTTGGTCTTAAGTAGAAAATGGTGGATCAAACCTACTTTAATAGCTAGCTAAACCTCTCACTTGTATGAATGTTGCATACAATTCTATTATATTGACAACGATGTGTGAACAAACCAAACAGACATAATAGGTAAAAATGTCCAAAAAAAGGTACAGCAGTCAACATTGTGTTATAATCTTAAACACTATGAAAACAAACCAATATGTAACAAAGAAGCACAAAAAGGCGTAAAGACAAAGCACATTGGCAAAAAAATGAAAGACAAGAATACAAAAATTACTATAACACAATGACGGGATGTATATTAAGTTCAGAGCCACGTCAAGTAACAAAGCACATTAGCAAAAATGAAAGACATGAATATTAAAATGACAGAAATTATGAAACTTAGGGAAACAAATGATAAACAATCTAATTTACACGCTGGTTAATCGTCAAAGAAGACAAGCTTCATCGACTACCTCAATTTTGAAATAAAATGAAAATTTATCAGAATATGGAGAAAAATTAGCGAAGATTGATCTGATTACTTTGAAGATCTTGCCACACCACAGTTAACAACTAAAGTTTTGACAAACGGTACAAGATGCATATGGAAAATGACAACTGTATTCCTATGAAATATTCATTCCGAAAAAGATCCACATTAAGAGGTAAAGAAGTAATGGATTGCATATTTTCATTTAGAAATGAACAGATTCCCGATGAGACTAGAATAACCAGCGATTATCTTAAGTACGGAGGACAAAACCTTTTATCCATACTTACAATTGTAGGAAATGTAGATTTTTATAACATACATATTCTAACTGTACTTGAGAATGGTAAAACGATTATCGATTCAAATTCCTACAGGAAAATACCAGTAACCAATCCTAGAGGAAAAATACTTCTTTCCAGAAACAATTCAAATATTCGTTAATCCAGAAGTAATTAACTACAAGAAGGACAGTGCCTGTGACTGCAGGATCGATATTGACCGAATCCTTTTTCCAGGCTCTAGAAAAACCAACAGAAACATATCGTTTGATCTTACATGTGTTTGATAAGCTTTCGATATCGTTTGGCATGACAGAATGTTAAGAAAAATTTCAAAGCCTTATGAAGAAGGTGATTATCGGAGTTTTTCAAAGCTAACTATTCGGTAGGATTAATTCCCAATTCAAAATGTTGAAGTTGTTAAAGGTCTTGTCCAACTAGATAAGCTCCAAAAAGTAATTGAAATTGTCTTGTAAATGACGAAATTTGTGCATGTAGACTTTCTTTATAAGCTCAATTTTATGATTATAAAACATAGCATATCAACTGTAAATATTTTTTATTAAGATCTACTTCAAACATTTGTTAACAATAATAATATAATTGTAACCTAACAATTTAACAATGTATTGTCAGTGTCTACGTCGTCTGTTTGTTTAACAAATATTTTGTTTTACTATTAAATTGAATTGCATGGGCAAGGACTGAAACACAAATTTCTTATTCTAAAAGACAGCAAATTATATTACACTACCAAAAAACTTCTGATTACAAATAAATAATAAGACATTGCAAAGATTTCTGAATTTACAGTATATACCAAATATTTGATTAATAGAGATAAGCTGTACTAAAAATTATGCAGGAAACTTGTGGGATTAACTGACGGATGCACATGTAGTGGAGTGCAAAATTAAAGTCCTCTTTGCCACTTCCGATATGGAACCTACGACAAAAAAGATATATGTAGTTTTCGTTTTTCAAAATTCAATTGATACACAGAAAAATTCCTAAAAAAATAACATTGACAAATTGATTATTAATCTCTACAGACCTTCTTATGGTTTGGTTAGTGTAACAATGACAGTATATAACGACAACAGTTTTAGGTTATGTCCAGGCCTTACAATTTTATTGTTTATAGCTTTGTTCTTTGTCACAAACATAACTAAAAATATTAAATATTGAGAATTTTAGGAGTAATGCTGACAGTCATCTTTTGTTCAATGTTCACACACTTTCTACCAGTATTTCAAATTTGATAGATTTTATCGAATAAAAGTAATTACAGTATAGATATTTACTCAAAAAGGAGAGACTAGAACGACTGATGTTAATCTACTTTCCATTATTCATTTTCTTTCCTGCCATACGTCCACTCATAATTCTGTTACAACCTTTATTAACATTTAAATTGATACTGATGTTTATTTAAACATATAATAAGGAAACTTTTCTAAATTCCTTCACATAAAGAAAAGTAACCATAATTAGCGGGTCACGGAAAGCGTTTTGTCGGAAAAAGTTTTATCTAATATTCAAATTTTTTTTATAATTCTACCGCTGAGAAAATGTAATTCATTTATTTATTTATTTATTTATTTAAAAAATAACTTTTGCAACAATAACAGTAAGCGCTTTCTTTCGGGAAAAAAATATAATCGATGGTTATGCTATTTTAAATTTTAGGTTAATACGTCTGATGAGTGTTCCCAATACTTGACGTGTATATATCATTATTGAATTCTATTTTTGCCTTTCGTAATATTACGACATATTCTTATAAAATTCTTATAACATTCCCGTCTATAGGTACAATCTCGTGATTTCAATTGGTTTTCTGACATGTGGATTTCTTTCTTATTTGAGTCAAACAGCTGTCAAATTTAAGTATTTTCTACAAATTTGTGAAATTGGGAAAGTACATATAATGATTGTACTTACAAAATCAATTAACCATTATTTCCGTACCACTTGAAATTTCCTGCTATCAGTTTCATATTGTGTGACTGGATCCGATGTAGAGCTTTGTTTATTGTAAGGATATCTAGCTATTGTCAAGAACTGTATGTTGCACTCTAGATGTCTTATAGTAATTCATGGCATGTGGTTGCTGTCTCGTTGGTATATACACCAATCTTTTAAACGTTGTTATTATCTAAGTTTATCATTCAAGTAATCAGTCTCAGTCTTACACATCTGTTATTTTGCATAGCAGTTACATTTAGTATCCATATCCGTTTTCTTCACTTTATATCACATGTTATTGATATACTATTATTTGTTTAATCTTTTAACCCAAACAGTTCATTACATATTGCTATTATCTTCATAACCAGTCATAAAGTGTGTTATTATACAGAAAAGACAACATAATTCATATTGATATATTGGTATACAAATAAAAAACCCAAAATAACATCACTGGCATTAACATTGCTTGATCAAAACTCTCTACATACCTGCTTATGGTTAGGTTAATGTACAATGACAGTATACATGATAACTGTTTATGGTTTCGGGGTTTTTGTATTGACCTTAAAGGTCTTACTGTATAGCTTTTAATGTTCTTTGTCACAATTTAAAACAAGAAAATAAAGAAAAATTGTTTTTGGAGTCATACAAAACGTCAACCTTTGTTCAATGTTTATACACTGTCCATCATTCATTTTAGTTTTATCGATTTCATCGTTAGAAAATGAAAACGAAAATATTTGCACAAAAAGGAGAGACATAGACGACGGATTATTAGAACACTCTAATTTATTTATTTTCTCTTTTCTTCTTCATTGTTATATTGACAAGCCCACTCATATTTCTTCAACATCATTATTAAACATCAAAATGGATACTTAAATTTTAATTCAGCATATACAAGAAAACTTTTTAAATCTTGTTAAATAGTGAAAATTTACATTTCTTGGAATTTTACATAGATAGCTGTCCTTACGGCGGAAGTTTGATCTTGTATATTAAATTATGTTTTGTTTTATAATTATACCGCCGCTGAGACAATGTGATTCATTGCCGAAGAATAGTAAAAGAAGCAACAAATCTTAGGTAAACATTTTATTTCAACAATTAAGTAAATTATCTTTTGAAAGATTATAACCTGAGAGGGAAATTCTTCACACAAATTTCAAAGGGAAGCATTTTTGCTCCTGACAGTATTTTGATGAAGAGAGATAAGTCTAAGAAAGGTAGGGCTGTCCCATGATCTGACAGAAAAGGTATTGCAAAAGAACTTTTCAAGAACAGTTCTTTAAACAGTTCTCCTCATTCAGAAAAGTTTCTGTTTGAAGTAATTCTACCCTAGAACTGTTTTATTTTACAGTTCTACCTTAGAAAAAACCTCAAAATAATGCGAACCACACATAAACATAATCTGCAATAAAAATATAAAGATTTAAATAACAGTTGAATCTCTGATGATAAGTCTGTATCTGTTTATATTGTTATTATCTTAATGATCGTATTTATTGTTTATTACATGGTATAAATGGGGAAATGTTCATGAATCTACATGAATCTATATTCTAAAATGGCATCAAACATGGAAGCACAATGATGAATTATCAGGAAATCATCATCAGGTCAAGGTCAGAAAGGACATTTTTAAAACATGTTCTCCCTTGAACTGATTCTGACAATTCTATCGGTAAAATTTTGGGCGGCTCTATTTTTAAATTCATTTAGATTTGTTTATGCATTTTTTATTTTCATGTATTTATTTATTTATTCATTTATTTTTTTATGTTGACATGCATTATCATTGATATGTTCTTTTTATAAATTTTGTAAATATAGCTCTAATGAAATAGTTATTAAAATAAAAGATCTGGTTCTATTCGGGAGCCACTGATGCTTCTTATTGTAAAAGAAACGCGCGTCTCTCGTGGAAAATTATTGCTTTTGTTCATTGTACATACTCTTTCCATCTTTTAATCAAGTTTAAAAAAAATCATATCAGATATATACACAAAAAGGATTTTGTCCTTGTATATATAACTTGGTCTTTCCACTCTTCTGTGGTAAGACCTATTTTTTTGGTCTGAGTATTATTAGGTTTTTCCACTTTTCTTTGTTAAAATTGATTTTGTTCTTATTATTTATGTTGTTATTGTTATTAGATTTTAAAATTTTCTGTGGAAAGACCTTTTTGATTTTGTTTTGATTTAAATCCTTTTTTTTTCATTTCTTACGTGCAATTTTGTTTTGCAAGATGTAGCTTAGATGTTGAACAGTTTATGTGTATTTAAAATGACCGTGGATAACCAAATACTTTTCTTAAGAGTAAACTCCCAGAAAACTGCCATCCTCGTCAGCGTAACCGTAATAGAAATCGACAAATTTATTTTACCAAATTGCTCATTATATCCCAAGGACAAAGAATTGTTTTGACCAATTTTGACCAAAGCGAAACATAAACTCCATTAGAAAATTGATTGCGGAAAGACCTTCAATTCTTTTCTGGTCAGTTGGTTCTTAATTTAATTATATTTTTTCCGCTAGTTTGTTTCCTTGCAGTGTAAAACTGTTTTGCATGATGTCGCTTAGATGCTTTGGATGTTATATCGTACAGTTATTACGCTTTTGTAACTTACTTCCAAATACGATTTCTCTTGTTAGTGTATCTCCTCCGTAACCAAAAAGCGATAACGACAAAAAATTCTTTTTCTTATTTGTTCGTTACATCCTAGGGCATTTTTTGGCTGATCGTGATCGTAGCGACCTGGAGAAATCTTAAAGTTATATACCTCTACCAAATCAATTTGTAATTATGTTTTGGTAGCTCATTAACCGTAAACCATATGAACTTCAAGTCTTTTTATTTGAGGTCCTTGTGTCCTAACTTAGAATGTAAGGTCAAGGTCAAAGATCAATGTCATGTATTCAATTTCATATTGTTTTGCATTATCTTTGACCCTTTTAAATATATATATATCTATATAATAGAACTAGTGAAAATGTTTTATTTATCATAATGACGATATATTCAGTTTGAATCATTCCACTGACGTCTTATAGAAGTTATTGTCCCTGAAATGTTTTAATATAAATTTTATTGATTATTACTTAAACTGTGTACATAATAACGTCATAGGGTTATATGCAAAATGCTGAGTGACATATGACCGGGCAAAATAACAACCTGAAGTGACCTTGATTACAGTTGAAGTAGCTACTTTTGCATTTTGTTCATGGAAAAGTACATAGAAACCATATACTTTGAATAGGTATACATAAACATATAAGACCGGAAGTGACCTTCAATAAACCTGAAGTATCTAATTATCTCCCGTATTATAGACAAAAGTATGAAGATACCATAAATTTTTGGGATCAATGTAAATACAGGTATCTTCCTTATTTGAGACAAAATTATATAGAAACCATTTATTTTTTGAATCAGTATGAAGCCAATCATTGGGCGCTTATAGTAACTAAACTTTGAGTGAAAATTAGCTTCTTTTCAATTACTTAGAAAATTGAGATGGAAACCCTTCAATTGTTCTCTGAAAACCTCTACCAAATCAATTTGTAATTATGTTCTGGTAGCTCATAAACCGTAAACCATATGAACTTCAAGTCTTATTATTTAAAGTCCTTGTGTCCTAACTTAGAAAGTGAGGTCAAGGTCAAAGATCAATGTCATGTATTCAATTTCATATTGTTTTGCATTATCTTTGACCCTTTTAAATATATATATATATCTATATAATAGAACTAGTGAAAATGTTTTATTTATCATAATGGCGATATATTCAGTTTGAATCATTCCACTGACATCTTATAGAAGTTATTGCCCTGAAATGTTTTAATTTAAATTTAATTGAGTATTACTTGTTTTTAAATTATTTTTATAATTCTTTGCTGAGAAAATGTGATTCATTGCTTGGGAATAGTTTAGAAAGCAACAGTTAATTTTAGTAGTTAATTTTAGGTGACAGTTCCAATAAACAAAAAACATACCTTATTGTGGTAATTCAAGGTTTAATTTTTTAATTTTTTATGTATGAATATAACTGTCTGAATGAGAATTATTCTAACTATTCTTTTTATTGCTTTTTAATGTGATTATAAACACGAGCAACATAAGGACTGTAATGTCTGCCATGAAAATACTTCATTATTTAAAAAAAAATACATCAAGGAAACTACAAACTAGAGGCTCCAAGGAGCCTGTGTCGCTCACCTGATATTTTTATTAACAATTGATGCATGTCAAAAGTCAAAAACTGCATTATCCCTATGTTCCATTTTTAGCAATGTCTGCCGTGTTGGTTGGCAGGCAGGGTCATCAGACACATTTTCAAACTAAATACCCTAATGCTTATTGTGGCCGAGTTAGGTTAAATTTGTCTCAGTTGTTTCAGCAGAAGACTTTTGTAAAAGATTACAAAAATTTACAAAAAATTGTTAAATTTGACTTTAAAGGGCAATAACTCCTTATGGGATCAATTGACCATTTTGGTCATTTGACTTATTTGTAGATCTTACTTTGCTTAACATTATTGCTGTTTACAGTTTATCTCTATCTATAATAATATTCCAGATAATAACCAAAAACTGCAAAATTTCCTTAAAATTACAAATTTAGGAGCAGCAACCCAACAACCGCTTGTCTGAGTCTTCTAAAATTTCAGAACAGATAGATCTTAACCTGATGAATATTTTTACTCGTGTCAAATTTGCTCTAAATGCTTTAGTTTCAGAGATATAAGCCAAAATTTACATTTTACCCCTATGTTCTATTGTTAGCTATGGCGGCCATCTTGGTTGGTTGGCCGGGTCATCGGACACATTTTTTAAACTTGATACCCCAATGATGATTGTAGCCAAGTTTGGTTAAATTTGGTCCAGTAGTTTCAGAGGAGAAGATTTTTGTAAAAGTTAACGGACGACGGACAACGGACGACAGACGCCAAGTGATGAGAAAAACTCACTTGGCCCTTTTGCCCAGGTGAGCTAAAAAGTAAAATCACAAAAATACCGAACTCCGAGAGAGATTCAAAACGGAAAATCCCTAATCAAATGGCAAAATTAAAAGCTCAAAAACATCATAAGTGGATAACTGTCATATTCCTGACTCGGTACAGGTATTTTCTTGTGTAGAAAATGTTTGATTATACCGGTTTTTATAGCTAGCTAAGAAATATGTATACATGTTTTATAAATTTGTAACTACGAATTACTAGTCTTAAATGCATTGATATAGGAGATGTAAAACAACCAACGACTGAACATCAGTTTAAGTCTATTATTTACATTGTCATATAATATTTGCCTTTTCAGAGTTAGAAATCGCATTAATATACGAAATCTAGTCATAGAATATGTTCATGCTGCAATCGATTGTACGTTGACCTTCTACATATATAACAATGACTAATGTTAAAAATAAGCACTACTAATAGTAATTCACAGAAGTCTTTCTAAACGATACATATACTTGTTGTCTATTGATGAAAATGCTCGTTTTTCCAAGAAATAACAAAATTTCCGTTTTAATTCAGTTGTATAGAAAAAAGAAAATTCACAAAAATACTGAACTCCGAGGAAAATTCAAAAAGGAATCAAATGGCAAAATCAAATGCTCAAACACATCAAACGAATGGAATGCAAATAGAGTTTCAATCTGCAAATGATAGAATGTGTGCCTTTGAATAATTTTTTTAGCTAAACATTTTCAATACTAAAATAAGTTTCTGAATGCAATTAATTGGTATAAAAGGTGTTAAACACTGTATCTATATTTATGAAAAATAGGAGGTATTTTCATCTGTTTATATATTTTATGAACAGAGTGTTTTATTACCAAAAATAAGCACTTTAGTGACTTTGTCTTTTTATCATTTTCCCTTTTAACAAGCGTTTTGCACTTTTTAATGTAATCATATGATCAGGAAAATCTTTATCGTTTAATTTGAAATAAATAAAAGGAAAAACAATATAGAACAAGAGTTTATACTTCCGTTCAGTTATGACACTATCTCTTTTTTTCTAAAAATATGTTTAAGAAACAAAGTAAAATTTGAGAAGTATTGTAAATAACTTTTCGTTTGCATTCACTGTTTACTTGTTATGCTTTTTTATTTATCAACAGCTTTCAATTCTATTTTAAAAAATAATCGTTAGGGAAAACATATATCAAAACTTTAACCACATCTTCTGATATGTCTCAATAGAAATAAACTTCGTCTACATTATACGATTAATGCAAAATTTGGTGACTATGTTGAACGAATCTATCCCATCGAACTAGAGATAAAGGATACTACAGATACAGTTAAGTCTGCCTCATATCTTGACTTACATCTAGAAATTGACAGTGAGGGTCGGTTGAAAACAAAACTTTACGACAAAAGAGATGGTTTCAGCTTCCCAATTGTGAACTTTCCATTTCTATGTAGCAACATTCCAGCAGCGCCTGCATACGGAGTATATATCTCCCAACTGATACGATATTCCAGGGCTTGTGTTTCCTATCATGATTTCCTTGATAGAGGATTGCTGCTCACAAGGAAGCTATTAAACCAAGAGTTCCAAATGGTGAAGTTGAAATCATCCTTCGTAAATTTTACGGACGCCATCACGAGTTGGTTGACCGTTATGGAATAACCGTTTCACAGATGATATCGGATATGTTCCTTATGTCGTAACTACAATACCCTTCCCTTTTCACGAATGTGACTTACCGAATTAGACTATTTACCGGATTTGTAATAACATAAGCAACACGACGGGTGCCACATGTGGAGCAGGATCTGCTTACCCTTCCGGAGCACCTGAGATCACCCCAGTTTTGGTGGGGTTCGTGTTGTAGTCTTTAGTTTTCTATGTTGTGTCATCTGTACTATTATTTGTCTGTTTGTCTTTTATTTTTGGCCATGGCGTTGTCAGTTTGACTGTCCCTCTGGTATCTTTCGTCCCTCTTCTTTAATGATCTCTCATCTATTTTGTCATAACATGGTAGACATGAATTATTATGCAATTTGATCCAATTCCAATTAGTGAATTTCTTTATATTTCACAGGAGTATGATACATTTCGTTTTTCATTCCGCTCTATGAATGTACGCGTATAGATTACAGGTGTTTATATTTTTTGCTGTTCTGGCGTATAAATAAACTTTAATATTATCTACAACATTCTCTAATAATTAAATTTATTCCATATTGCTATTACTTTAGTTGGTTTTTTTATATGAAACGGATTTTGAATACATAAGCATATTCACCTGCGGAAAAAGTATATTCACCACGCAAAACGTCGCGTGCTTTTACGTGTATAATTTTGGTAAAAAACGTTTGTGGTTTTAGTAAATAATTTTCATTACATACATTTCTCTTGGAATATGGAATAAAACAATTACTGTCTTTTTCGGTAAATATGTAGTTAATTAATAGACTTTTAAAAAACCACATATTTACCTCAACAAAACGTATCCAGTTTATTTAAAACTGCTATTCAAAACTTTAACTTTCTATATTTTGATAACATAAGACTAATTTTGTTATATTTTATACCAACAGCTCAGTACAGTTCCCGTTTAAGTTTTAATTATAAGTCAGTTACACCAGACGTTAGTATCGATAATGACATGATCAAACAGTAGATTGTGAAAATATCATCTTCCTCCAACTATAACTAATATGAAACGATGTAGCCAGATCATTAGAGTTGCTCGTTCAGGCTATTGTAAAATTGATGTAAACGAGATAATTCTGAATTGAATAAATGTGTGAGTTTTGTGAAATATCGTTTCAATTCGTCCTGTAGTAAGTCTTTGACTATTTATCTTTTCAGTGATGAGAATAATGGCATTATTTATTTCTGGATAGAAAACAAATAATTTGATGTTTCAGATAAATTACATGCTTTAAGGTAACACGATACCGAATAGCATATCTCCCGATTTCCAAACTTTTTATCACACTTTTACTTTGAATCGAGTTACATCGGAATATGTAATAAGAAATGGGGGTCACCATTTTTGTTTTCTTGTAATTTTCATAGGAAAACGTCAATTTTGGCGCCAAATTTGCATAGATATATAGGGAAAATGCATTTTTTTCGGCCTATCTTTTTAGATTTTCCAATGGTTGGCTATGTTCTTATATACGGAGAAAAACAAAAAACTAACATAATATCCAGGATTGTAAACTGAATCCATGCATGTATAGAAACTCATATGTCACCATCCTTGTTTTTGAGATAAATGACGTTATTGAATACAGAATATAACGTTATTCCTACTCAGAGGTATTGAAAAAAATATGTGTCGGCATCTAAATGGTGTTTATTTTATTTCCATTTCCCCTGTCGGGTTTCGTAAATTTTCTAAATTCAATATAAAATTCTACTGATATAATTTTATTTCGTCCTGCACATTGAAATTTCACTCACATGAATTAAGATTCAGGTGAATCTCGTTTGATTTTCACATCAATCGAGCATATACGTGAAACTAGCGTGAATTGGTTGGTTCCACGTGAATCTTATGATAAAAGTTCATGTATAAATCACCTTAATTTTGTACACGTTAAATTCACGTAAATTTTGAAAATAAAATTATTCAAACAATATCTTTATTTTAAAATTTGATTAAAATCATGGAAAAATACTTTCTTATTTTCGTAAAGTTCACGTGAAAATCACATAAAAAAATTCACGTGAGATTCATTCGAATAACTGTTTCTTCAACTTAACTCCATCATATTAGACAATGGTGATGCCATCGCTGCATCCATGCATGAATAAAGTGCTTCAAAAATTTGATTAAATAAACAGTTTTTTAATTGATCGGTTTGATGGTTGTTTAACGTTCAGTGGCAAAAATTATATGCATGTTCGGGACGATACAATACAATTTTGAAAATAGTTGTGTATAAAAGACACATTTGATGCACCAGTCAAAAAAGGTTAAACATTCTGTTAGTTGTGAAAATTATAAAGAATATAAAGATCCTGATAAAATACACGTTCTAAAAAAAAAAATAAAAAAAAAAAAATACTTAACTCCAAGAAAAATTAAAAGGCCCTTATCAAATGACGAAATCATAAGCTCAAACACATCAAAAGAATGATAAACAACTGTTATATTCCTGACTTGGTACAGACATTAATACTAGTATAGTATACTCTGCGTGGTGTAAACGTGTGAGTTGTGTGCTTAGTAAGTCGGACAAACCTTGCAAACTGTATGCAAAATTTCACAAAGTTCAACATTCTGTCTTTCGTGGAAAATTATACACAAAACAAATCTTGAGATTATATATGCATCCTCTAAATAAGTAAAACACTCTGCGCAATATAAAAGTTCCAGCTTGAAATTGTACATGTAGGAAATGTAAGCCGGAGTCTGTACTCTGCGTGCGTTTATATATTATCAAAATGCCAAATCCAGTTACCTGTCATGAACAAACAAAAAAAAAAAAACAAAAAAAAAAAAAAGAAAATCCGGACGATATGCGTACCTTTAATGTAAGTAGTAACACCAGGAACATAATTTACAAGCTGAAGCAAAAAGACTGTAGTCCTAAGAAATTAGCTGTATAAACCCTATATATACCAAGTGCGGGATGGACGGTTGAACGGACACGGGTTAAACAATATGATAGTACGTGTTCTATTTTATAAGGAATTTGGTGACAATACATATTTTTGAATATGCAGTTCATAGTGGAATGGTAATTTGGAGATCTCAAATGTAGTAACAATGTAAGCAAGCTAACAATTACGTCATTTCATCTTTGGTGGAAAGTTGATTAATTGGTAATTAACCCACATCTCCTTATTTCATTATGGTTTAAATTGTCTCCAGAAGTACAGGAAGTTTTAAGACTTATATAAGTATGTACTAGGAGACCGAAATATGTTACTGTGATAATTATACTAAATATACTTATCAAAACTTTCCAATTCAGGGGACCAACGTTTACCTAAATTACAAATTAGAAGTAAAAAGATACTCGTCCTTTATGCATTAGTTGCGGTTTTCTTGATGTCTATGGTTTTGATGTCGTTAATTGCCCAGATATTGCTATCTTATAAATTGTATATCATATATCTCCATATATCCTTCAATCAGCTAACTGTTGTACAAATAACATGTACACAAAAAAAATATTGTTTTATTTGTACTTGAACTTGTACAAATAAAGTCTCCTATTACCCCGCTTCCATGTTGAGCAAGCGGTAACGTGGATATTTCTTTTTGCGTAACTGTTCATCGTTGGTCCTCTTCGCGGTCCGCGTTTAAACTATGTCAATTTCTTTTTTTTTCATTTTACACAGAGGCAACGAAAGTAGTTTCGCCAACATGGTTTATCAAAGTGTAAACCTAGGAAAGAAAATCTAACGGACCAATCACATTTATTTTGTGTTTTGTCTATTATTTTGATAATTATAATAGATAGAGAGAATCTTTCAATCAATTTTTATAGCGAAAATTATCCCTGAGAAAGCAAAGATCTACAAATAATTCCACATGTTTACCATGCATTCTTTATAGTCGATACCCTTATTTATTTCTCTCACTTCCCTTCACTCCAGGCTAACCTTATCTTATATATACTTTTGCACATAATATTACATTTTCTTCTTCCTTATATCTGTTGTTTGTTTTTGAATTGCATGCACTCCTATTATGTTTTCGTCATTATCAAATAGTTTTAAATTATTAGCATATCAACAAAAACTTGAATATGATTAGTCTGTTCGATTTTCTTTCCTGGGTTTTACACTTCGATAAACCATGTTGCCAAAACTACTTCTGTTGCTTCTGTGTAAAATATATTCATGAGCGATACACACGAAGGAAATCGACTGTCTAAAAAGACTTTAAATAAAAGAATAATGAATAAAAATGTATCGGTTACGAATTATGAGTATTAAACACATGTTGCATATCCCCGCCGCTAGGCGATGGGGGCATTAAGTCTAGTCTTTGTCTGTCAGTCCAGTCCGTCCGTCGCGTAAGTTCCCAAAATTGGTTCCCGTCCTGTAACTTTAGTTTGCCTTAACCAAATGTTATAAAACTTATACACTATGCTTATTACCACAAAACACAGATCAAATTTGAAATTGAATGGCGTCACTTCTACCGTTTTTGAGTTATGCCCCTTTATAAATAGACAAAGTGCTAAATCTGTCGTTTCCGTTCTCTACATTTAGTTTGCCTCAACCAAATGTTCTACAAATGTTTTCCATTGCAAAGTTATCGTTTGTTATTAAATTGAATAAAATTAGTCGAAGGACTATATTCACACATTGAATTATAGTTATTTTCACCTCCTTGATTTAAAAATCTCTGAATCATTTATTGAAGTACTGAAATCAGGTAAACATTTTGACCACGTGGTTATCAAGTATTAGTGTTCTAATAGTAGGTGTACTTTAAAATGCTTTTAGAATTGCTTACAGAATTATGTCATATAAATTTCGACACATAGCAAAATGTATGATAAGGAGTAAAACATCCCCCTCGTTTGATTGTTATACCTACAATCATACTACTTATTTCTGGATCAATAACTGAAGTATCCTTTTATTTAACATTGTTTTACGGAGTGTAATATGTGCAATAAGTCAAAATTCGCCGTAGTGTTTTTGTTGCGTTTATATTAAGTTTACTAAGTAATATTTATTTGCATTTCGTACCTTATTTCTCTAATAAAGAAATGTTTTAACATATCTTATTAATTAATTGAAACACCACTTTTGAGTACAAATGTATCGCCAGAACAAGACATTGTTGGATTACGCAATCTACATGGAATCCTTGATGAGGTTTACCATCACTAGATTGATTCAGCTTCAGAATTGACATCAATTTCATGTTAGAACATGTAGTCAGGAAAATGCTTTTCATCAATGACTAATATAAGAAACCACTGAGAAACAGGTAACGTATATAAATTTGGCTGTAGTGCGAAAGATTTGGTAACATTTGTTTGTTTAATTGATTATTGTTTGGAATATGTCAGGTGAAAATGGTTTGTTATATAGTTAATGAAAGGAAATAAACGGGACTAAATCAATAATAAAAAAGTAGAATCGTTTACTCACAGCTCGACTACTCTAAAAGCTAAGAAATGTGTGTAAACTCTGTATATGTTTCAATATATTAGAGATAACAGTAGTTGTTCAATGTTCAGATATCATAAATCAATGATGGAGATGCAAATAATGGTAAAAAAAGCATACATATTTCATCTGTTCCTTTTATCTCGATTCTTTTATCTGTATTATCTTTATTCTTTCAAAGAGGGAGCAAATAATATCGAATATCAAGATCATTACTGATGTAAAATTCGAGCTTAAAGTTTTTCTTTTTAATTATTCTAAGAAAATAAAAGGCCTATCATGTATGATCTGTTAAAGTACATACAATCTTAGTCTCTTACATGTTGCACACAAAAGTCATGAATTCCGCCTGTAAATTTTAAACATAGACAGACTAAAAAATCTGGTTTATTGTTGTTTTATAAAATTGAAATGCCAACGTAGATGCAAATAATTTATTCAATGAAGGTATAAATCATATTTTGTTAAAACAAATCTGATTCATACAATAAATTCTCTGACCTTGCCAAGATGCATGATTTCTGGATTGGTAGCATATTTGTTAAGTTTGGGTGGCATGTTTCAAAGCAAACATTTGGTATGTCCATGGGAACAAACAGCGCCCCACCCCTTGTCTACTGGTTTTTTAATCATATGAGGCAGTCTTCAAACATGAACTTTTTCTGTAGTCAGAAGAGTAGATAACATCATCAATTGACTCAATTGTTTTATAGAAACAAAATGATGTAATATTTTAATTAACCGCCATTGTTCAGCCAAGGCAAAAACTTCAGTGAAAAATACACAAGGCGAATACGACTTACTACGCTCAAAAATAATAGTGGAAGCAAATTCCGTATGTATATTTTTAAACGCGAATTGAATTCTTCGCGAAAAAATCAAACTTGAATCTTCTCTTATATTAGTTTGACAACAAAGTTTGAAAATACTAGAAGGAAATTGCAGCAATGTCAGCTTAAAATGGCTAAACGCTAGGAAACTATACGTGAAGAAAAGTTGGTTGACATTAGGCTAGAAACACCATTATCATTAAAATTATAAAATTCATTAATTTTATCCATTTCTGAGAGATACAACTGGATTTTAGTTGAATTTTATTGTAAAAAAAAAGTGAATGAGATATTCCCAAACATTTATTTTTAAAAACAAACAACGATATAAACATTATTGCAAATTGTATATCAGTGAAACATGCATTCATGACCAAAAATATTTTAAGAGTTATGATTTAATCCCTTATGTATAAAATATAAAGAAATACATTGAAAGGTTTTAAAAAATTAAAGCGATGAAATACACTATCCACAAGAGGAAATGTATTTTAAGAATAACTTAAGGGGTTATGCAAGGGGTGTGGGAGACTACTCTTACAAAGGTATTGGAAATCAATTTTGCGTTTTTACCTAGCAGTAATTGAAACAGTAATCTAGCATCTTTTTCGTTTACAGTTGGATATCCAAATGATGCAGGAGCATCTAAGAAACTTGGACAAGTTTGAGTCCACAAAGCATTAAATTAAGGAATTACATTTTTCCAAGATTCAAATATCAAAAGCTGAAAAGTTAGAAAAATAAAATTGAGAATGGAAATGACGAATATGTCAAAGAGACAACAACCCGTTTATACAGAAAATGCTTCTGAAATAAACTATCTACTGAGGAGTTTTTAAATGACTCTTGAAATCCTTTAGATAAAATCTTAAAATCACTGGTGTTAAACTGATCACCGTAACTGCAGTTACGGTGATCCCAACATGGCGGAGCCCAAAATAGGTAAAATCGTCTTTTTGTAATTTCTCCGTGTACACGCACTGTTTTAAAGAATTACTCATCCGCTAGGTTGATATGTACGGTATTGTTGTATGTGTGTGTTCTTAATATCATATGTGACCTTGTTACCGAAATAATAGCCATTGAAAATTTACGGAAGATCATAGTAACTCCAAGAATTGTGTTTGTTATGATAGTGATAACTTGATTATTAGATAGTCGTAACTTGTACATGATCATAGTAACTTGTCAGTGATGATCGTAACTTTCTTTATATGCTGATGGGCGACTAAGTAAATCGTGTTTAAATGTTTGATAACTAGTAAATAATTTACTAATTTACTTTTTGCTTTGTAGATATAGTCTTTATATTTTACAAGTCATAATTTGCGGTAAATGTTCATCATGAACAAGGAGAGGCAAACATTTTCCATGTTCACACATTATTAATGGAAACTATTGTTTAAATTACGTTCGTTTTCAAGTAAAGATATGCTTTAAGTCACGGTATCTTATTTTCCTGTGAATCTCGTTCCCTTTTCAAACACTTTTTTCGTAATCTGAATGTTGAATTAGTTCCTTTGGTATGTGTAGTTAAAGGTGTGCGGCAATACTGCGTCTGCACTAGACGTAAAAGAACACATAGCGCATATAACCTACAAAAAAATGAAGTTACTAAGAGTGTTAAATGAAGATATTATGGCAGAATCGTTTTTTATACTCAAAATTACGTGTAGGGTGGCTTGTTGCTATTTTCAATTTATTTTCGTCGTTTTTATTTGCTTACATGTTCGTATCCAGGGTAAACTAAAAAGTGTAGTTGATTTGTTTTGGTTAATCAGTAAGGACTTTCGGTGTTTTACATAAGATAAATGATTACCGGTAAAAGCTTTTCTTTTCTTCTCGGTATTAATCAATAGATGTGTAGATTAAAGTATTTTCGAGTACACCTTTATATACAAGTTTGTATCGAAGTACGCTTTGATTAAAGTTGTTATTTCTTTATCTGTAATCAGTATATAAAGTAGATATTTTATTATTTCGGCCGCTTGATCGTATAATGCAAAGGCATGTATAAGACATAATCAACATTTTGGTTTGAATAAAACCGCCGTTGTTTATTTATATTATTAAGGGCTTACGGGGTTATTATATCCCGATGTCTGAAGAAGACACTGCAACTTGGTTTGAGTAAAACCGGTATGCTTTATTTCTCAGGGTGATTCTTCGTTACTTTATGTTGTCCTCTTGTCTAATTAAGCCCCCCTCTAAATATAGAGTCTAATTCCACAGCGTGCTCTAGTAATAATTGAGTTAGAGAGTTTGTGTATTTCGGGGTTTTGAATTTAATA
Source organism: Mytilus coruscus (assembly GCA_017311375.1). NCBI lineage: Eukaryota > Metazoa > Mollusca > Bivalvia > Mytilida > Mytilidae > Mytilus > Mytilus coruscus. The sequence continues at coordinate 18,841,593 of CM029607.1, forward strand.
TTTAATGAGATTACGATAAAGTTAAATAGTTTAAGTTGTTTACGGTAGAATTCCATTTGTTAAGAAGCCGTTAATATTCATCTTACATTTTTGATAAGAACTTTTACATTATTTTACAATGCAATATTTTGATAGACTTATTTGAGTGCTCTGTTTTATGTGTACTTTGTTGACTTTGGTACTTCATAATGTTATTGCAATTTACATGAGTTGATATTTTGAGAGACCTTATTAAATTATAAAACAAGTTGCTTTCTTTAAAAAAAAGAGAAGCAATACGTGAACCTAAGACCGCTGATTGCCGGGTTACCAAAAGATTGTTGCTGAATTTGTGTTTGCTTTTGAATTGAAATAATTGATTGTGATTAGAAGAAGTCAGTTGAAAGTGTATATTTACATCTATTATTTGAATATACATTTTAAAGCTAGACTATTTTATTTAGTACTTGGGAATTTACATAATTTTCTCGATGATAACCCTTTTGCAAATCCCAATTTCTACAAACCGGAAGACTTATGCAAATTGCACAAACCTATCACAATATAAATTTGTGCACTCAGTTTGCTTTATAATCTGGAATTCTGCATGCATTTATTTTATCTATCAAATCTTTATATTTTGCTTCCTGCATGGACCTTCATGTTCTCAACTCGTTATTGAAGCTGTCTGTACTCATGGTACATGTTAATTGTATAGATAAATCTAAAGTTCAATTTCCATGTGCAATGAAACCTGTGGTATGCAACTGATTGGGACATCTTATAAAGAGACTTTTTTTTTGGTCTAATAAAACATCTCAAATTTTAAGGATTTCCGGATTTTATTTAATTCAGTTCAAATATTCTACAGGGAAACTTGGTTTTGCTAAAGAATATCTTAATTCAGAAATTTTATGAATACCTGTACATACCCTCAAAATAACCAATTTATATAAAAAGGTATGTAGATATTAAAAGATACCAGAATTAAAATGATGTTTGCCAGACGCCAGTCTCCAAAAAAGCATCAGTGACACTCGAATGAAAAAAGTTAAAAGGCCAAATAAATTACAATGTTAAGGAATCTATTCCTTGGGTAGACAATCCTTAGCTTTTCGAAGAGGTCAAAGCTTATTATAGGACAGTGACTCAAAAAAGAAACAAAACAGAAACAGCTAGAGGTCAGAATACCGTAAGTAATGATGACCGTGCATGAAAGTCACATGTCAATCTCGTACAGCCGTGTCCTAAATTTAGATAAGAAAAACGAAAATGCGCATTCACGAGTGAAATTAGTATTATTGGAATTTTTGAGAACGCAAACCGATAGTGTGCGTTTGAAATGTGATATGTAATGTGAATGAATCAAGACGTGTAGGATAGTTGGGCAACACAGTGAATACAATTTTCAAAACCATACCATAGTAGAAATATGTAGATGTTATAAGGTTTAACTATTAAAACAAACAAACAAAAATAGAATTGAAATTTTATAATAAACATACGTTCCTGTTAGTATTTTTTCCGAATATTTTTAATATATATACATGTAGTATCAATAAACACAAACGTCAAGTATTTACGGACGGGCATTTTATTTATTAAATGAATCTATTTTAAATTCTACCATTCCACTATATGAATAGATTACTATACAAAATATAAGCAAAGACTTATAAATTCCATACTAAAACAGTACAAAAAATTAACATTATGATAGTACTTAATTAAATTTTGTTATGATTATTGTAAATTATTATTACGTCTTTTGTGAGCTGCAAGGATTTGAAATCTTTATGAATTGAAAACACACAAGTATTTTTATTCACGACCGTTTAAAATTTAAATATTTAATTAATTTATCTTACTTTCCATTTTTGAATATATTACAATACAAAAAATAAATAACAATTACTTATAAAACCTAACTAAAACGGTAGGCAATAGTTAACGTAGAAATATAATTATTATTGTTTATCAACATTTTTGTATGATGCAAGGATTTATTCAGATTTAATTACTATGCATGTTTCATTTACAAATGAATATTTAAAATACCAAAGCAGAGTATCTTGTCATATAAATACTTATTTCTTAATTGCAACTCTGAAAATATTCTGACTTCAATTTAGTATTAAGTTCCTACAGAAACATAAATACAGTATATATTTTGTATATATTTCTTTGATTTCTATTGAATTAATAAAATTGAATACTTTTGATAATAATATTATCTTTCTGTTTTCCGATGTCATATGCACATTTAAACCAGAATGTTCTCTCCGTAGTCTATGATGAAAATAAACACGTGGTTAAATCTTCAGACATAATTAGTTTACATGTTATCATGACAATGCACAATACCACGTTATAATTGACCTAGATACACACAATGTACAGGGGTCGTTTTAAAACAAATATAATTGCGTTGTCATAATACTTGTTTAGAAACTTTCACATCAAAGCGCTTAAAAACATTCACATTATTAAAAACACATATGTCTTGTGAAAAGGCAAAAAGGTTCTTATATTTAAACGATTTATTTACTGCAACCTAGCCTTATTGTTTACTTTCCAATTTACTTTGATAGTGTAATGTCACGTGGTAGCCTAGCCATAGAGGGACCGTATCAAAGACGTAGATAACTACCTGTAGAAATGATAGAAAACTTTCGAGACGTTCCGAGAATTTTATTCCGACTTCCGGCCGAGAGATATCGAGTGGCCCATAGACACATCCAAAACTCGCCAATATATAAGCGTGAACCCCTCAGGGGGTTCACGCAAAAATACTTATTTCGATCTCTTCAGCCATGGAGACTCAGGGCCCAGTGGTTCGAACCTGTATACGCGGTTAACAGACGGTTTTTGCAATTTAAAGTCGGAAATATCAAGTAGATTTGTGTTTCGGAAATTAATTATTTCCGATCCATAAGATCAATTACGCTTGATTTAATATAATTTTCCGATTGCAGGTATGCAATTTACAGTTAACTTATAGAGATATTGAAGTCAAAGTCCGTGATCAATATCATAATATACGTATTGTTCGAGTAGATTGTATATTTTTACACACGATAAAAAGGAGCTCATAAGTACAATGTAGAAAATACGTTTAGCTTTAGATGCTGAGTTAACATTACGGACTTTACGAACCGTCTCCTGTTACAACTATAAATTAGTACAGTTTTAACTTTAGGATGCATTATATTCTTAATATCGTTGACATGTGGTTGTCCCGAATAGTATACCAATATTTGTATAAATGATCATGAAAAATTGCAAACTTACCTTATGTTGAAAAAATATTTCGATCACGAATGTTGTTTACGTGTTTGTTGTTATCTTTAGACAACATTTTTTAATCGAATATTCCGTTAGCAGAGGTTTCTGACAAAATCAGTTACTATGATCATTGACATATTTTATACAGTTACGATTATTTTTCCAGTTATTTGTCCACAAGTTACGACTATCTTCCGTAAATTTTCAATGTCTATTATTTCGGTAACAAGGTCACATATGATATTAAGAACACACACATACAACAATACCGTACATATCAACCTAGCGGCTGAGTAATTCTTTAAAACAATGCGTGAACACGGAGAAATTACAAGAAGACGATTTTACCTGTTTTGGGCTCCGCCATGTTGGGATCACCGTAACTGCAGTTACGGTTATCAGTTTAACACCAGTGTAAAACGTTGATCTGGAAAAAAATGGATTAAATTATAAAGTTATTAGGTACTTATTGTTTGATAGGCTGTACTTAACTTAGCGACTTTAGTTTTCAAATACAAACAATAATAATTAATGTATGATGAGTTTATCTGAACATCTATATCCTTGTACAATACAATGCTAACAGATAACCTATATAAGCAATGTTATAGTACTTAAATAGCTACAATGTCAAGACATTCAAATTAGCGTCTGCTCGTCCGATATCAGGGTAATTTTGTAGTCTTGGAGAGGGTAACAAGCATTACATATTTTAATGAAGATATATAAATTCGTCGCAAGGATAATCGTCCCATACTGAATATTGCTGATTTTCCGTATAGCGTGACTACAGTTATTGTTGGGACAATTTAATTTTCACTTAAACAATCAAGAATAATACAAAAAGATACTATAGAAGGTTTTGTAAAAATATAATATCTTTGTCAAATAATCTAATTTTTTTTACTATCTCTGCCCGCCAAATGTTTCAAAAATTTTGTAAATTTCAAACGGACAAATTCAATAACAGTTTGTGATTCTGAAGGTTAATATACAACATTTCGTTTCCATTCTTGTGCATGAATTATAAGGTCATTTTGTTTCTGGTATAGTTTGAAAAATTGATATGTTATCTGAACTGGCCAGAATTTTTGACTGGTTCAATACTTAAACTATTTTTTTACATTCAGGCTACAAATGTAATCATGGCATTTCAGATTAACTTCATAATATGTTTTTACTACATATTTTAACAGTCATGAGTAGTCCTAATGAGAACATGTGCTTAAACTCACACAATCATATATGCCTACTAGTGTTAACGACTAATTTAGAGGGGACCCCAACTTTGGCCATATTCATCACACCATTTACATAAAGTGCAACATTGAATTGCAAATGCACTTTGGCAGATGATGCATGGACCCCTAACCTTTCAATGGTTTTTAATATGAAAAACAAAACCAGAGAAACATTTTGGGGTTACCAAGGCCTACCCCTTTTAATCAAATAATTCAGTACCCATTGACTGATCGGAGATGCCCTATCAGAATATGTCTAGTATAAACAGTCTATATGCATACTGTGGATTCATTAATATTCGTTGGATATCAATTTTCGTTGATTTCGAGGGAACATGGGAACCACGAATTTAAATGTTCAACGAATAACAAATTGTCTAAAGGAATGTATGCAGACTTTGACAAAACCACGAAATAAATATCCACGAATATACAAGTTTTCCTCAAACCACGAAAATTGATACCCACGAAAATAAATGAATCCACAGTATTTGAGTTACAGTTTCAAATAAGGCAAGCTGGAAATTTAATGTTGTTTAATTAAGTTCAATGATATGTTAAAGTATGACGTCCATTTTTACTGACCTAGTACACAATTTTGTTTAGGGGCCAGCTGAAGCCCGCCTCCGGGTGCGTGATTTTCTCTCTGTGTTGTAAACCCATTGATGGCCTTCGGCTGTTATCTGCTCTTTGGTCGGCTTGTTGTTTTTTTTTACCATTCCCTACTATACTTTCCATTCTCAATTTTATTATAAATATTTAAGCAATAAAGGAAATATACAAGGTTGATTTCAATTGTTGATATGAAAATCACATGCAAGTACTGTAAACCAACTTATTTTCGCGGATACTTTATTTCGCGTTAAACCCTTTCTATACTTTTTCGCGTCGATTTAATTTCGCGATTTTCAAATTAACTTAAAGTAGTTGAATAAAGGAACGATCTAATTTTTACATGAACGCGAAGATTTATTTTCGCATTATCGTTCTATTCGGAAAGTCGCGAAAAAATAAATCGCTCGCGAAAATAAGTTGGTTTACAGTATCTATTTACCACCTGTGTTAACTACCTTAACTAATACTATTTAGGTGATATACCTATGAATATATAATGCCTGTCTTATTATCAAACTGGTCTGGTATTTCTATTTTGTAACAAGTTTTTTTCTTAGTTATTTATAATATTTCCAAGTTAACTCCAATAACAACAGCACGTCTGTTTCGACATATTGATCAAGTTAAACTGCATCTCTGTTCAAACTTCAGAATGTCACTGTCTCGGCTATATCATATTGTTTTAAAATTTCTTCAAAATTTGTTTAGCGTGTCGAATATTGAAATATGTTGACCTCCGGCATCCCCGAAGAGACCTTAAGTGCCAGTCTGTCTAAGAATCAGGCAAATTCTAAAAAAATCAAAACATGACATATTTCAAATACTCATCTCATATACAAAATATGTTACCTTTTGTCAATCCAAATAGAACTGTGTAATCAAATTTTAGAAAATCAATTGCAGTCTTCTTCTTCTTCTTCTATACGTATTTAATTCCAATTATGGAACACCTTCTCATTGGAATTATTTCCAGATGAGGAGTTATAAAAGTTTGTCGCACACATGAAAGTTTCTAGTAAATCAAAATTATATACACTAAAATCCAAAGTTCACGGATTAAGATATAAAAGGAAATAATAAAAAAAAAAAAAAAAAAACAAATAAAAGCAGGACAAGATCACTTAAGCTTTATACAATAAAAATAAAGTTATTCCAGAAAAGATCCCAATATTGTAAAAAGTCAATTTTCCCTCCGACTTGATTTTTGTCTAATTTTGAATATTTTAATCCTAGGGAGGTGGTTCAATAATTCTATTACATTATTAATTTCAGTTTTATGTATTGGCACTTCTTCTATATGTTTTACTATTAACCTATGTAAATTCAGTCAATTTCAATTCAAAATATTTTTTATTATCAGACCCGTACAATCACAATGATTGCAAATATAAATACTAAGCAAATATAAATTTCAGGTTTAAGCCTTATTCTGGTGGGTTTTTTTTTGTCTACTGGTCAAAATTCCATTCCAAAGATTCTGTTGCTTTGTTCATGAAAGAACACAATTTACAAAGTTACTTCCCCTCTTTTGATGTAAACAACATTGTTGTCATGCATGTGGCAGACAATGTTGAACTGTAGTTTTTCAATCTTATCTGACGATGAATGTGGGAATTCACAGTATTCTAAGGATGAAAAGACAACACGGTTATTGGACAATGTAATAGAATTATTGAACCACCTCCCTAGGATTAAAATATTCAAAATTAGACAAAAATCAAGTCGGAGGGAAAAATTCAAAATTGACTTTTTACAATATTGGGATCTTTTCCTACTTACTTGAACATTCATACTTTGTTTGTCCAAAACACCAAAAAACCCTAGGAATATGCATGAGATTAAGAGAAGGAATGTGTGTTGTGCACAACCGTCTCACAAAGGAAGGACCAAAGTCAGACAGAGGAGTGCCCATCCAGAGGAGCAGGGCCTTTTTCTAGGTTCTAAACACAATGTACACTATTTACATATTATTATATATTCAAAAGACAATTTTGGTCATACACCATTCTCCTCCCCCATTATATATTTTACTGTAAAATATTGAAAATGGTTTAGGTTTAACATGAATATAAAAAGGGGGCTCATTATCAGACTCATATTTTGTTTTTTGGCAGATTTTTTTTCTGTTAGATAATTTTAAATTGAAAAGAAGTAAACTTTTTTTTTCTCATATTTTATAAAGAATGTTTAGAAAAAATGGTGATAATGCCAAAAATATGAGTTTGTTCTAAACCGAAGGAGACCCCTGGCCCTGAAAAATGTACTATTGCCCTTCCAAAGGAAGGTTCACATGTATTTCTTTAACAAATGTTTAAGTTTCATACATAATGATGCATTTAGACTTAACAAAATAGACTTACAACAGAAAATTATTAGGTTAGATAGGTACAAAATGATTTTTTTAAAAGTTTTTGACTGGTTTTAAAAGGGGAAATAATTTGACGCAATATAAATAGGGCTCTTTAAAAACTTACAGAAATGTTTATGTATAGGTAAGGTTATCAAAGGAACAACTATTTTTTTCAAATAGGCCTTCAACAATTTACGGAACTATTTTGATGATATAACCGTACCTTATTGGCTTAATGTAAGAAATATGTTGTTTTTATCAGTGCTATTAAAAAATAACAAGAAAAACTTTCCAGTGTACTTTAGGCATTTTAATCATTACATATAGGGTCAATATTTTTAGTACTTTAAACCAGAGACATATATACATATATATGTCTCTGTTTAAACACATACATATTTTAGGTCTGCCTTAGGCCCATTACCTTATTTATAATTTTTGATCTACTAAAATGTTTTAACCCAGAGCCCTTGAAACTCTATATATAGCTAGCTTTCAGGGGTTAAAAACATATTCTGCATAACTTGTACTTATGGAAAAAATTTTCTTAGTTAATGTAATTTGCAACTTATTAGATTGGTCTAAAGTAAGAGCTACAAAGAAATTTGTATTGTATAGATAAATTTATTCCTTCATTCATATTCATGTACATGTATATATATTTTTATCAGACTTAACAAATTTGAACTTTTTTTTCAGGGATTTGCTGAAATGCAGAGGTGTTTTGTTAAGACACATACCTTTGATATTTGAAAGAACTGTTTACAAAAGACTATCATTTGACTATTGAATTGCACAGGTACAAAATATTTGAATTTAGATATTTTTTTATGTATACCAGTAAATTTGAGTGATAGAATGTTTACTTCAACCCATCTTCACTAGTGGGTCCCTTTTTTTCGCTGAAATATTTTTTTAAAATGATTTTGTGATTTAAGAAATAGATGAGAACTACTTCAGCTACAAGATGTTTTTGTCATACCCATCCACAACTATGACAATGGGACAGCTCATTATCATAGATTTTCCCGTCAGTATGCAAATGCTGATTTACAAAATGATTTTTACTGGTTCTGTTTTGAGCAAGTGGTTAATTCATCTTATGATATAGATATACATGATATACATGTATATATGTCACAACAAGAACTAGGTCAATATGACCTACATGTACATTTTCTGCTGGAACTACTTGGGTAAAATATTGACAATGGTAAACAAGAATTATGCAGAGATCACCTACACATGTATTATCAACAGCATCAACAGTCTTTTTTACTTGTGAAAAAATCATGCATTTCCTTTCCCTACTCAAAAACATATTGGTGTTTAAAATTTTTAATTAGGTCAGTTTAAGTGGAACTACTAATGGTAAATAAATATTATTTGATATCTATAAAGTTGTATAAGCATTCAATTTGATGCATCTTATTTATATCTATGGAGATTATTTGGCCCTGTCCCCTTACTTCGACCCTTGGTCATGGTCTATTGATCTTGTCATTTTAGCAACTAGTTTACATTTTAAAGTGTGTGATTTCATGTAGATCAGTTAACAAAGAACCACTTATGATAAGTTAGTTTTATTTGAGGGTAGGAATGTCCTGTATTGTCAGGCGTCAAACAGTCATTTAAGGCTACCGTAAGCGTTAAATTGGTTAAAATTTTACCGTGATTTGTCGTCGAAATATCCTTAAGTTATTGTGATTCGTCAGAGACCTCAAAAAGTTATCATCACTGTTAATTTTGGAGAAAAAGTTAACATGATTCGTCAAAATCAGTCGATTTCTTTACGGTTAAAAAGAAAGTGTACATTTTATCGTCATAGACCAAAAATTACCGTTAATGCCCTTTGGCAAGAATTCTTACCATTAATCTTAATAATTGACTGGTACCCCCATTACCACCCTCTTATTTGGTATGCAGCTGTATTTAGCATTAATGGCAATTCTTATATTTCTACTAACATTTTAGTAATGGTTCATTCACTTTGAATATTTGGCATATTTAAACATTTCAGAGTATAACTATTTGATTTCATTATTTGAATTTTTCTACCAAATTAACATATTGACTGTGTCAAGTTTATTTTTTAAACTTTTACTATATTTTAGTGAAACATTTTGATATTTCTAAAGGGAAAAATGACAAGTGATTGCAAAATCACTGGTAAGCAAAAAAAAAAAAAAAAAACAAACAAACAATGTTCCACCTGGGACTTGCATATAAATTTATATATTGGTCCACTTGTTCACATACATGTACTAAAATTAATGGTCGTTTCCTTAGTGTTCATTTTTTAAACTTCAATCATTTACATTTCATTCAACCAAAATGATTCATTGAACTTGAAATTAACAACATGTACTGTAAATGAATTGCTATTATATTTATTTTGATTTTTACTGAAATTTCATATATATGATTGCAGGATTGATGATTAAAAGATTCAACTAAGTTCAATGAGGCTCAACATATTGTGATGCCATTATTGCGCACTTGAGTAGGAATATCAAAATGTTTGTAGCAAATGGACATAAGTAAATAGCGTGCCTTCAAATTGACCAACATTTCTGAAGTGAAGGATGACAACGTAACCTCTATTTGTTGAGAAATTTTATAGCCATGTTTGAACCTTAAGAACAGATATACAAAACCTGAATGACAGATGAAATAATAAGACATGATAAATATAAGAAGACTCTGAACAATCTGAAAACTGTAAATTCAGGAATTACATGTATGTGACAGAAGTTTTTAAAAGCATTTGAATGTTGAGATTGGTTGAGTATCTCAATGATAAGAACTTGCATTCTGAAATCAGAATTTGGAAGAGCTTTTCCCGTATTAGCATAAATAAATCTCTAATTTGGTCAGTTACTTTAAAAAATATTAAAATAAATGAATGCAATAATTTGTGCATTTTACTGTTTTCTTTTTGATTTTTTTTTTTTTTTTGGTGGTTTAACGCCACTTTTAAGCACTGCTTTTGGGGTATTTCGTGGCGGCCAGTTTTTATTGGTGGAGGAAGCCGGAATTCTCGGAGAAAACCACCGACCTTCGATAGGAAAACTGACAATCCTAGTCAATTAAGATTGGAGTCGAGTGCGCCCGCACGAGTGGCGTTCGAACTTACAACCTCAGTGTTGACTGGCTAGTGATTACAGTAGTAACTACTTAGACCACTCGGCCACCGAGGCCCCTTTTCTTTTTGAAAAATGTTGCATGTTTTTATGACTTACATTTCGTCTCGCAGTGTCACAGTATGCAAGACAAAGGCATTTCTATCCGACGGTCGTAGGGTCAACTATTATATTTTAGAGGGTAGACCTGTAGAAGACCTGGATTCGTAATATAAATAAGAAGAGCTTGTTAGCAGATACCTTATGTTACAAAGTTTCCGTCTGTCATATGTCCAAAATCCTGGTCCTCATTTTCATGGTTCAGTGACTGCTTGAATTTTGTTTTAGTTTTTTGGTCATGTGAAGTTTGCACGTATTATGAATAATATTAGGATAACCATATGTGGTATATGGGTTACTTGCTACGTTTCCATGGCAGTCATACAGGGTTCACCTGACCTCAACCTCATTTCATGGATCAGTGATCAAGGTGAAAGTTACATGCATGAATAGGTTCATTGCTCTTATATAAGCAGTAGGTCAACTATGTGTGGTGTATGGAATGATTGTAAGGGATATATGTCTGTTCAGATCCCATTTTCATGGTTCATTAGTGATCAATGATAAGTTTTTGTGTTTTTGGTCCTTCTAAGAAGTACTTTATGCAATAAATAACTTTATTTCGTTTATGGAATAATTATAAGTACATGTCAGTCTGGGAGGTTTCATATGATATTGACCTCATTTTCAGGGTTCATTAGTGAAAAAAAAATTGTGTTTTGGTCTGTTGTTCGAGTACTGTAAACAATAGGTTGGTGTATAGAAAGATTGCAAGGTGTATATGTCTATGAATTTGGTAATATCTGACCTTTACCTCATTTTCATGATTCAAAGGTCAACGTTGAAGTTTTGTAGTTCCAGTCAGTTTTCAATTATTAATAGCAATTCAATATTGAAGCATTTAACATAAAAAAATGTATAATTTAAATAATAGCCTATAATTTTGATAGAAAGAATGTGGAATATGCATACCTTACTGTTGCTAAGGAGTATTTATTGGTTGTTATGCATATCCCTTGTTTAAAAAAAACCCACCATGTTGTAATACAAATTTTAAAGCATGATAGTGTCAGTAACTATAATGATAGGTCTCAAACCAATATGATTGTGTTTGATACTAATATAAATTTCCACTTCGTACTATGAACATCAAAATTATTTATTTTGTAAAAATATTTCCTTTCTCTATTGTAACTGTACACGTATACCTGACAACAAAATTATTTCATTTACCTGTGTTTTAAGTTATTGCAAATGGCTGATATTTTTGTTCGAGCATATTGTTTTTCTTAAATTGTTTAACATTTCATACCGATATAACATGTTACTTTTATTATTCTTCCCTTAGTTTATTTATTTTATATTTACATTGTATCATAGGTCAAATTTATTTGTTCAGTGTATGTTCAATGGTGTTAATATGTCCTTTGATTGAGTTAAGCTATTTCAGTTGATATTTTATAGTGTGTCTTTCTATGTTGTGATGTTACACTATTGTTTCAGAAAAAGGGTGAAGGTTTGGTACCATTAAAACGTTTAAACCCGCTGCATTTGTTTGCACCTGTCCTAAGTCAAGAATCTGATGTTCAGTAGTTGTCGTTTGTTGATGTGGTTCATAAGTGTTTCTCGTTTCTCGTTTTTTATATAGATTAGACCGTTGGTTTTCCCGTTTGAATGGTTTTACACCAGTAATTTTTAGGGCCCTCATTGCACTGGCACTCATACCACATCTTCTTATATCTATGAATCTTGTATAAGAAGTAAGCTCACACCAAAAATGTGAAACTTTTGAAAATAACCTCCCTTATAGCTATACATGTATGCCTACACCTGTTTATCAGTAATTAGTAAGGGGTAATGAGAACCCATCACAATATTTTAATGGCTTTTCCTAGATTTTTATTAAAAAACAGCTCTTTAGTTAAAAAAAAAAATACATGTTTTTATTATCTTTTTTCATTTTAATTATTGGCATTGAAAGAATCTATTTTGTTACTAGGGGGTTTATGTTGTTGCTAATGAAATGTAGATATTGTTTAACTTACTTATTTTATATCGAAATGATTGATATCTGACCACTTAATTGTCGCTTTTTTTGCACTGGAGAATATTTTTGTATAAAAAAAAAAATTAAGTTTGTTCATTTTGGTTGCTAAGGACAATTTTCGGTTGCTCTGTAATATTTTCCGGGAAAAAACTGGAAAAATTGACAACACTGGAATAAGACTAGCTTAAATAAATCATATTTAGTTCATTTATATGTATTTAGACTTTAATATTGAATACATTTGTTACAATTTGTTTTTTTAGCTTTGTTGCTGTAGGGTTAACTTTGTTGCTATTGTTACTCAATATTTGGAAAAAACCCACCGAGCTTTTATAAAATAATGAAAGTATGACCACTACTTGTTCCATATTAAGTAACACCATGTATATGCTGTTCTGGTAATAGAAAATATTTGAACTTGATTTCTGGCCTTTTTTGGCTTTTTGGACATTATGGTCGATGGAGACCATCCGTACCCCAAATTTTCAAGAATGAAATAGAATTTCATCAAAACAGCTGTTCTTCAAGAATATTTGATAGTTGAAAATGTTGCAGTACAATGGATAAATACTACATTTTATATGAACAGCAGTTTTCATGAGACTGAAATAGTGGAAAAACTGTCAGTTTTATGCTAATCTCAATAATTCGTTCTTTGAAAAATGAAATGGCTCTGTTTCCATAGCAACCATATGTAATTGGTTCGAGAAATATTTTTTTCTTTATAACTTGTTATTCAGATGATTTGTGCAAGTTTTCATCAAAATCTGAGACTATCATGTTTTGGTCACTGCCTGATCCTTAGGCAGACTGGCATAATTGTCGTAAAGCACATCTGATGCAGTAAAATTGGTGTCCTTCACGATATGTAAAGCGACACTTCTTTATATGAAAATAATTTTTTTAGATGTATCAAATCATTTGCAAAAGAGAAGTATTAGAACAAAAAATAGTACTTTATCTAAACATCGTAATAAATGGCAGTTTCAAACTTCAAAGGAGGGCCAGTAACTGATAATCAAACCTCAAAATCGGGTAACATTAACTAGTTAGCATGCCTTGCATTTTTCTGAATGACAACTGTCCTTTACGTTTGTTAATCATCAAACATGCAATAAAGAACATATCATATACATTTGTATTGTACGAAATAGTATTTGAAACATTATAATGTATATTCATTATATCTGATTGTAGCCTTAGCTTCTTACATCATTCCATAAACTTGTTTTAATATGTCTCATTTGCATACTAAAGATGTTCTATCCCAGTAGATTATTTTGGGATTTTTGGTACCCAAAGCCTTAAACTTCATACGTTATTTGGCTTTTTTAAAGACAAAACGAGCGTCTGGAGTACAAAATAAAATTGAGAATGGAAATGGGGAATATTTCAAAGAGACAACAACCCGACCAAAGGGCAGACAACAGCCGAAGACCACCAATGGGGCTTCAATGCAGCGAGAAAATCCCGCACCCGGAGGTTTTCCTCAGCTGGCCCCTAACTAAAATTGTGTGCTAGTTCAGTGAAAATGGACGTCACACTAAACTCCAGAACATATGAATGAACTAAAATCAAAAATATACTAGACTAACAAAGGTCAGAGGCTCCTGACTTGGGACAGGCGCAAAAATGCGGCGGGGTTAAACGTGTTTTGTGAGATCTCCACCCTCCCCCTATACCTCTAGTCAATGTAGAATAAGGAAACACATAGCAATACGCACAGTAAAACTCAGTTCAAAAGAAGTCCGAGTCCGATGTCAGAATAGGTAACAAAAGAAACTAAGCAAAATGACAATGATACATAAATTAACAAAGGACTACTAGCAGTTACTGACATGCCAGCTCCAGACCTCAATTAAACTGATTGAAAGATTATGTCTTCATCATATGAAAATCAAGTACAATCCTACCCGTTAGGGGTTTAGTATCATACCATCATAAAATATATGAGAAGAACATAACCCGTATCATGCCAACAACTGGTTTTAGAATAAATGTGTTTATTTCCGATGCAAACACCCTATGAGTGAATCAATATTAATACCAAAATATGCAATCCTTAATGACTTGACAACAGTATCGTAACTATATCCTTTCCGAATAAGTCTGTTTAAAGGTTTGGTTAGCTTTTGAGGTGAATGCCGACATTTTTGTGCTTTGTGAAGAATATTACCATAAAATATTGGATGTGAAATACCTGAACGTATAAGATGTCTGCATGTTGATTTATATTTACGAATGATGTCCTTGTACCGATGATAAAATTTAGTAAATATTTTGACTAGTTTGTGATATAACAATAATAAATAAGATCTTAATAAGATTATGAGGCAATATATGAGTATATAGGGTAGAAAAATCAAAACTTTGAACAGATTCGAAATCACCAATATAAAAGTTTAGTTCTGGTATCTATGACGAGTTTTTTTGACGGGAAGTTGTTGAAAATATCAACAAGAAAGCCAAACTTAGGACAAAGATAACTATTAAAAGATACCTCTTAAATAATACTTATAGAACTGAGAATACGAAGAAGGGAAGATACGTGTATGTACATCTATAGTTCAAATATACGATAAAGAAGCATGTTTATCTTTAGCATTTCCTTATACCTTCTTTTAAGTGTTTACTTATTTGAGTAAATTGATTATATTAGTTACATTTTCTAATGATTTAACAGACCAGCTACGTAACACGAGAACTGAACTAAACACGCATGAGAATATCAATAGAACAGGAGGTTTTAAGTTTAAGTTCCCTCATTCAACAAGCATTATATAATAAAAAAATCTTGATCTTTTACGCCATGTTAAATTTTTCAATTTTGAAGTTCAAAATTGTTCTTAAAATAATTCATTGTTATTAACTAAAGCAAAAATAATTATAAATAAGTTCTACTCCAATTTTCATGTTTTTTTCACATTTCGCGATCTCTAGCGAAAACCTTGTTCTCGGCAAGTGATTGGTCAAAATTAAATGAAATTTAATTTTAATTTTGACGTCAAATTTTCTTGATTTCTTCAGAATTTCTTATTGTGTCGTCACAAAAATGCGACCATGTCTGATGACATCACATATAAAGAACACACTTTGTTTAGATACTGTCTACAAATCATTAGAGAAATAGATTCTAGCATTTTAACTCGTGTATAACGGTATTTCGTCACTCTCAACAGTTAAATTTAAATCATTTAATAACCTCGGCAGGCCTCGTGTTTAAATATTAAAATAGAACTGTTTTGCTTGGAGAATTCTCGAACCATACTTTTATGCAGTGGTGGAATCTATACTTCTGAGCACACGGGGACAATTGTAAGAAAGCAGAACATTTTTGTTTTTTGAGTATTCATTTGATTTAGTTAGCATTTAATTATCCCGTTTTTAATAAGTATTGACCAAATTCTTCCAATTGTATGAAGTGCAGTGGCAACGTCAATTAAAAATCTGAAATTTGTGTTGATTTATTCAAATTACGAAGCTTCCGACCAGATTGTCAGCAAGTTCGTTTTTTTATTGATCCGTTAAAGAATATTACATCCAAATCAGATTCATTTTCGTATCAGTAATCGGGGATGCTTGAACTTCCCTTTTGTATGGAAAAAATATGAAAGGAAATGAATATGTATTTATCATGGGGAGTTTCCAAACAAGGTTTTACCGTCAATGAATTAGTCAGCTAGATTGTTTTACAGAAATGTAAATTTAGGTTTCGGTAAACCATAACTGCAAATGTTATGTTCGTTAAAAATTAAGTTAATTGTAGTAAGCCTGGTATCTTTTATTAGTTCAATGCATATCTCATTTTCCCCTTTATAATACAAATGCCAAATACCATTAATTTACAATATAATTCTAAAAATCGATATTAAATGCCCATGCATTTTAGTCACATGTCAACTTTCTCAAATCACACTATGTAATCAATATAGGTTGGAATGTATTTTATATATAACTGTCACCTTTGCCATTTTCTTGTCATCTCTCAAAATTGTGTTAAACACTTAAACAAGTAATGAAAACCACGATATTTGTAATTGGAAATTCACGTTTGCTTTGACAGATGTATTGAATGAAACTGCAAGTCTGTTTAAACTTTGGAAAGTCATGATAATGACTCGTCCAAGGCATATGTTTTATCAGCTCTCCTTTGGGTGAAGTTGCGGAAATGTAAATATTTTGGCCTCCAGCATCACCGAAGGGACATCAATTGTGGGAATACGCCCTTGGTGCAGTAGACTTGCTACCGTAAATGTTATTAAAAACGGCACTTCTTTATATATTAAAAAAAAATGCTTAGTTATATCGATCTGTTTCCAAAAGATTGGTTTTCTAACAAGAGTTTCAACTGCGTCTATGCATTGAAGTAAAAGGCAGTATCAACCTTCAAATGAGTGCCAGCAACGAGTTTTCATTATGAAACATTCAAGAACGTACATATCATAGCTGAATATACCATTGTGTATGATTGAAAATAATATTTGTATCGTTATATTTCATAATCCATTATTAATCAACACTGATTGTAACCTTAGCTTCTAATATTAGTATTATTCTATAAATGTGTTTAAATATGTCTCATTTACATCTATTGGTTTACTAGTATTATTAATCAACTGGAAAATGATAGAAAATTAACGCAAAAATAAAAACAATTATAAGGACAAAGATGAATATGTAAAAATACCAATGGAATAATATCAATAGAACCGAGACTCGTTGAAGGAAGTTATACGTTAAGTGCGAACAAAAATTACATTTGTTTTATTTTTTCTTCTTGCATATTCTACATTCGAAATTTTAAGTGTTTTACTGAAAATGCTACAGTAAGTCGGAGAAAATCAGAGTAGAAATATGTAGTACAAATATTTAAAAAAATATCATGCTTCTTAGCAGAATGAAAAAAAAGGTGTACATGGAGAACTTATAGTCTTTCTAGAGGGCATGTGATTGGGAAAGTAGACAACAATCTTTTTTTTTTTGTTATAATCGATCAGATTATTTCAAAAATAGGATTGAATATTTGTTGCTTGCTTAACGCCAAGTCGCAATCATTTCGTGCTTATCCAGGACAATCATTTATATACGTTGCAGTTGCTCTGTCAAAAAGTGTTTTTGATTGTTAAAGAATATAACATAATAAATGAATGAGTATGGTGAGGCTACATAAATCAAGGCAACATATCTAGTCTAATCGATTTAAAAATTGAACCAGTCTTTCCATAATTGACTTACAGTTAGATTTTACTACAGGATCTTTTATTTTGTTGAAACAGTCTTATAAGAACTTGATATGAGGAGTTTCCAGATTTGGTTTTATCATCCCTGAATAAGTCATCTAGATTTTCCTTAACACTTTGAAAATCTGGTATCGTTAAAATAAAAATACAAATGATATAAATTCTTTCCACGCATCTTTGGTGTTTGGATTGGCCTTCGTCAAATATGCTTGTGATAAAATAACAAAATGTTAAATAATATGCAGACTTTGCAATTTTCCATTCAACGTTTTATCTTTCAGTAGATTTATGCGCTTGCCTTCAAAGGATCTTAACTCATTTTTTATAACCAAAATCATAAATAATATTCGTAAGCTTTAGGGAGAATGGCAGATGTCACATGATAAATGACATACAGTGACATTATTATCACGTAAATCAGCCATGAATTATGAAAAGCAGCTGTATAATTGATATTTTTAAGACATATAATAATTAGATTGGTCGGTAACTATTTACGTGTTACAACACGTTCTTTGTCAATTACTTAACAGTTACTTAACATGTTTGGCATTCGTAGAAACCTTGAAACCAGAATTTACTTTTGATATTTGTTATCAAAATCAACTCGAGCTAAACCTCAACACTTCATAATATTAAGACTGACTTTTTTGTATTAAGGCAATATGTTTATACACACTATTTATTTGCCAAGGTTTATATTCGAAATGGCAATCAACGATGTAAAAGGCAAATATCAGCTCTCGCAATTAAGGACTTGCAACTTAATATCAAACCTGGAAATGTATTGCCTGACAAAAAAATCATCAAAGATACAATGTTTATAATTGTCTACGCCAGACGCGCGTTTCGTCTTCAAAAGACTCACCAGTGACACTTCAATAAAAAATGTTAAAAAAATGCCCAAAAAAGTTGCCGTACTTGATTTATTTGTTAACTGTTTTTGATGATTTAACAGGACATCAGCGCAACATTAAAAAAAACAACAAAAAAAAACAAAAAAAAAAACAAACTCGGTGACGACAAAAATAACTCTGAAAAGATCACCTTTAAATAATATTTATAGAGCCGAAGGTTGTATGTGAAAGTTCTCACACTTAACAAAATTTAATGAATGATAAATTATACTGTAATTTCAAAAGTAAATCATTAATGAGGTGAAATCATATTTGTGTCCAAAAGCACGAACAATCATAAATAAATTTCTCTTAGCAAAGGGAAATATTTTATGTGTAAGTGATTTAGGGGGATGCGTTTGATTTAGTAAACTGTTATTTGAAGGTTTTTGTTTTGTTTTTCAGCCATGGTATTGTCAGTTTGCTTTCGACTTATGTTTGATTATCCCTTTAGTATCTTTTGCCTTTCTTTTATTGAAATTTCTTTTTTCAATTGTGTTAACCACATAATTTCAATTGTATGTAGTGCATTTATTAGGTTTTTATGACCATATTGTCTGTAAGTACGTTGTTGTACTGATCTGTTTTAGAATATTCAAAGTAAATCAAATTTAGTTTCGGATCATTCATTAAGCCAGTTTGAACGTCCCTTTTGTATAGAAAAAATATAAAAGGAACTAATTATTTGTTCATTTGAGGAGTTTCCAGACTAGGTTTTACCATCAATGAATTAGTCAGATAGATTGTTATAAAGAAACAAAAATTTCGGTTTTCGGTAAACTTAAATATAAATTATATCATTTCCGTATGCACAAATTATAATACATGAATCAAATGCATTAAGTACCATGGCGACAAAATAAAGATTCTACTACAATCATGTTTTATCAATGGTTCTGATTGGGTGTAAAATCCTCTATCTACCTGTATGTAGCTAAGGGAAGCCGACATTTTGAATTTGGAATGTATTGACATGTTATGTCTGAAATAAAGAATAACAAACCTCACATGTTTCACCTCAAATTGTTCCTCATAGTATAGGGAGTAATTTTATGAAAGCAGAACATTTAAGATTTTTCGGGACGCGTTTGATTAAGGCAACTTTTATATTTAGTTTTTAGTTTTTTTAGCCATGGTATTGTTAGTTCGTTTTCGACTTCCGAGTTCATTATCCCTTTAGTAACTTTCGCCTCACTTTTATTTAACATTTTTTTTTAAATTGTGTTAACCACATAATTTCAATGTTATGTAATGCATTGGCAACGTCAATGAAAATTCTGAAATATCGGTTTATTTATTCGAATTATGAAGACATTTATTCGGTTTTAGGACTAGATTATTAGCAAGTAAGTTGTCAAATTGATCCATTTTAGAATATTTCACGTAAATCAGATCTAGTTTCGAATCATTCATTGTTCCAGCTTGAACTTCCTTTTTATATTGAAAAAAATATAAAAGGAAATTAATATTTATTCATTTGAGGAATTTCCAGACTAGGTTTTACCGTCAATGAATTAGTCAGCTAGATTGTTCTAAAGAAATAAAAATGTCGGTATCGGTAAATGATATGACTGCCGTAAGCACACATAATGATTCTTGTATTAAATTCATTAAGTATCATGGCGACAAAATAAAATTATAATACAATCATATTTTATCAATGGTTCTGATTTGGATGACAACAATGCGTAAGCTTTTATATATACCTGCCTGTAGCTAAGGGAAGCCGACATTTTGAATTCTGCAATGTATTGACATGTTATTTCTTCAATAATAAAAAACAAACCTCACATTTTTTACCTCAAAATGTTCTTCTTATCTTGTTTTATTATTTTTTGAGGCGAACAAAAAGCCTGCAATGCCCGTTGTTTACATTTGATGCCGGAAGCATACATGTGACGACACCTTGTTGAGTTACATATTGCCGTAACATCATATAGCGGAATTTATGATTTATAAAGTTTTACACAGAAATAATGATTGAAATAGACTGATTTGTTTATATTGCACCAGAATAGAGATACTTTTTACAGTTTTTTTTTTTTCATTTGTCCGTTTACCAGCTCTGCTACAGTCGCTCCAAAGACTCAATTTGCGACAGTAAAATCTAACTTTTTCGTAGGCCAAGCTTCAAATACAATACAGTTATCTCTTAATTGTAGTCAGTTTGGTATCTCTGTCGAGTTTTAAGAACCAAATGATAAACTCCGATGCCACTCGATAATGCAATTACCAATTACTTATGATTTACAGTCTAATTTTGATTATCGATATTAAATTCAAATGCATTGTAATCATAGGTTAACTTTCTCAAATCATGCTTTACAATTGATATATCTATCATGTCTAAGGATGAAATATATTATGATTCTCTCTAATGTTAGTCACTTGTGATCTATCAACTTTTGTTGAATACTTTAAACAAAAATGAAAACTACAAAATTTGTTTTTACACTTTTATTCCAAATCCAACAGATTTTTTCAACAAAAATGTACTTTGCTTCTGTTTATGCATTTGTATGATAATGAATAATATATGTGGCAAAATATTTGATAACCCAGTTTTCATAATAATATCATTCTAGGAACTTGTTTATATATATAATATAATCTGTTATTATTGCTTAATGGAATATTGTTAAAAATTAACAAAAAGTCACTATGAGAACAAAGAAAACAAGTATGGATACCTTTTAAATAGTACCAATAGCACTGACTATACATTGACGGGAAGTTACAGGCAAATTGGGGAAACAATTAAATCTGTTTTATTTTCCTTCTTGTTGAATATTTCTACATTTGTTTAACAGTGATTTACTGAAAATACTACAGAAAGTCAGAGAAAAACACATAAAAAATATGTAGCATAGATATTCCCAAATGCATGCTACGTAGCAGTATAAAAGAGGCGTCCACGTAGAATATTTATTCTTTTTAGAGTGGTTGTGATTAGGTAAGTACACAATTATCATTTGTCTTTATTATTCATCAGATTATTTCATTAATAAGATTGATCAATTGTTTCTTGCTTACCCACTAGTGGTAATCAATTCGTGTATATCCGGGACGATCACTTATCTACATCACAGTTGCAATGTGAAATAGTTGTTTTGATGTAAAAGAAGGTTATGTATTAAATAAACGAGTAAGATATGGCAACATAAATTAAAGCAACATTGCTAGTTAACCCATGTTCAAATCTCATAAATCGATTAAGAAGATACAAATAAACGTAAAAACAAAGTAGTATTATTGATCATTTCTTTGTATATATATATATATATATATATATTTTAAACTTCCTATGTATAAATATGAGTTACAGTTACAGTTTGCTTTGAGTTAATTTGATTTGTTGAAACAGTTTTAAGAAGAAACTAATATTGTTTTACCTTATTCGGCTTTACCGTCACTAAATACATCAAAATATACTAGAATCGGTATATCAAACATTTTACAAATGCCTTGCACGAATCATCGTGTTCAGGAATGACTTTCGTCGAGTATGCTTGTGATAAATTATCAAATTGTAAAATAATGTGCAAACTTTGAAATTGTTCTTTCAAGTTTTTCTTTCCGTAGATTTATTAGCTTGCCTTCATAGGATCTTAACTCCTCCTTTATAACGAAAATCGTCAATCGTATTCTCTAGCTCGAGGGCGTATGGCACATGTCACATGATAAATGACATGCAGTGTCATATCTATCACATAATACAACTACTTGTACCTTGAATTATGAAAAGCAGCTGTATAATTGATATTTCACTTCGAAAAATTTTTAAGCAATATAATCATACAAATGTTCGGTACTTATTTAAGTGTAACAACAAGTTTTTCGTCAGTTACTTAACAGTTACTTATCATGTTTGGCAATCTTAAAAAAAAATTGAAACCAGAATGGAATTTTGTTTTCAAAATCAACTCGAGCTAAACCACAACACCTCATAATACTAAAACTAACTCATTTAAAGCGACTTTTCAGTATTGAAACAACATGTTAATAAACATAATTTTATTTGCCAAGGCATTTAATTACATCTTAATGCAGATATAAAAGGCAGATATCGGCCCAACCAATCGAGGAATTGCAACGAAATATCAGACCTGGTTGCCTTACAGCTGTAATTAATCATGTTAATTTCTGATTATAAACAAACATTCAAACACGTACATATTATATCTAAATATATGAATAAGAGTCGTTTTTTGAACGAACTGTTTTCAGCATTTCCTTATACCTTCGTTTGAATTATGTACTTATTTAGACAACTTGATTATATTGGTTACATTTTTTGGTGATTTTACAGGACATCGATGCAACATGAAAAGACAACTAATGACACACTGAGAACAAAAATTACTCAGAACAATTACCTTTAAATAATATTAACAGAACCAGAAGCTGCAATTGGAGAATAATGAAATATATTCTAATTTACCGCCATGTTTGATATGTTAATCTTGAAATTCAAATGTTCTCATAAACATAGCTCATTAATGGGACGAAATCTGATTTGTTGCATGAACAATTATAGATGATTTCTTCTTATTTATAAGGGGACATTATATGAAAGTAGAACATGTATGTTTGTTTAGGTTGCGTTTGATTTAGTAAGCAGTTATCTAAACCATTGTGAATTTGTATCGGCCAAAGTCTTTTAATTTTATGTAGTGCAGTGACAACGTCAAATAAAAAATATGAAATTTCGGCTGATTTGTCGAAATATGTAGGTTAAAAGGACCAGATTGTCATCAATTTCGTCGTTGTATCGAACCGTTTAAGAATATCATATCCAAATCAGATTCAGATTCGTATCATTTATTAGGCCAACTTAAACTTCCCTTTTGTATGGAAACATATTACATCAAATTATCCGTATTCATCATGGGGAGTTTCCAGACAAGGTTTAACCGTCAATGAATAAATAAAAATTCGGTATCGGTCAAGTAAAAATGCAAATGATATGTTCGTTAACAATTATGTTAATTGTTGTAAGCCTTGTATTCAAAATAAATATACTCTTCCCGTTTTTTAATGCAAATAACAATTAGTAATGATTTGCAATATAGTAATGTTGTAATAATCGATACCAAATTCACGTGCATTTTATTCACATGTCAAATTTCACAATTCATATTATATGATTGATATATCTAAGGGTGGCATATTATATGACTTTCACTTCTGTAAATAGGTTGTGATCTACCAAAGTTTGAAACAAGGTATGAAAACCCGATATTTTTAGTTACACTTTAAATTCCGAACAGCATCATGTCTGCTTCGACCGATTTTTTCAATTAAACTGCAACTCTGTATTAACTTCAGAACTACATTATAACATCAATAATTAGTGTAAACAATATGGTTTTACCAGTTCTTCGACGTTTGTATTGGGTTTTACATATTTATATTTGTATTGTCTCGAGTATCGCTTAAGAGACATACATGATCGAAATATTTATCTAATGTAGTAGTATCGTTTTTGTTATTTAAAGCGGTCCTTTTTCATATAAAAAAATGTTTAAATAAATGAATTTATTTGTCAAAGATAATTACTCAAACAAAATATTCAACTGTATCAAAATACCGTAGTAAGAGGTAGTTTCAAACTTGACAAATGAGGCCCAGCAACTGGTAATCGACCTTCAAATGAGGTAACAGTAACTAGTTATCATCCCTTATATTTTGTTGACTGGCAACTGTCCTTACGTTTAATAAACATGAAACATGCACAAAAAGTATCATAGCTAAATATTATTTTTATTGACGAAATATTTTATACCATTCTTCATTACATCTTATGGCAACTTTAGCTTCTTATGTCATTCTATGAATTTGTTTAAATGTGTATAATTTATCTCTATTTGTGTACTGTTGTCATTACTTGGCCGGAAGTTGTTGACAATTAACAAAGAACAATAACATTATAAGAACAAAGAGAACTATGTATAGATACCCTTTACATTATGTTAGCATAACAGAAAGATAAAGGTCAAACAGGTCAAACGGAAAATAATAATAATTACATCTGTTTTATTTTCCTTCTTTTCGAATATTTCTTCATTCTAGATTTTAAGGTGTTTTATCGAGAATAAAAATACGATAAATCGGATAAAATCATGATAGAAATATGTAGCACAGTTTAATATGCCACATGTGGAGCAGGATCTGCTTACCCTTCCGGAGCACCTGAGATCACCCACAGTTTTTGGTGGGGTTCGTGTTGCTCAGTCTTCAGTTTTCTATATTATGTATTGTGTACTATTGTTTGTCTGTTGTTTTTTTTTTCTTTTTTAGCCATGGCGTTGACAGTTTATTTTCGACTTATGAATCTGAAAGTCCCTCTGATATCTTTCGCCTCTCTTTTATTAAATATGCATGCTATTTCGCAAAATGAAAACGGTATACACATAGAATATTTATTCCTTCTGGAGTGCGAGTGCTAAGGTAAGTATTGTAATTATGAATGATTAGTTGTTGCTTGCTTAACGTTCAATAGCTATAGTTTCGTGAATATTCAGTGCGATCAGTAATATGCCCTGCAGTTGCAATGGTTTTTTGTATGTACAAGAAGAATACGTTATAAATGAATGAGTAAGATATTGCAGCAACAGTACTAGTTTACCGATGTCAAATGTCACATGTGACCATAGAGCTGATCTATTTTTTGCTGACCGTTCCCGCCCGCCTTTTTCATATTATAATTATTGAGTATAATTTGACTTTTTGGTTAAATTAAAAATGTTACTGCATTTGATTACAAATAAAGAAACTCATTATGTAGATATGAATCTACTAGGAGGAATTTTATAACAGGGCGATTTTCTAACGGTAATAAGTTTAGGAAAAGTCCTTTGAAACGTGATTTAGCGGTAATAGACATTTTGATAAAGGGAAAAATGAAGGGAAAACTTATATTGCTGTTATTGCAATATCTTGCATTTATTTAATAATTATAAATCCGATGATGTATAGTTTTTATAATTTTTAAAGTGTTGTTTTCATTTCTTGAAGCAAGACTAAGACCATTGATTTGTTATTTTCTTCATCAAAATCCTTCGGGCTTTCATCTTAGCATAAAACAAGATACTATAATCATCCTGTTTTCAGATCTTTTTAGAACGTTCCAGTATAAGTCAATTATAAATTACAGCTGTCGCCATTACAGGTAGAGTAAATAAATTTAACACTTCGGACAAGTGAGATTTGTCAATGTTTTAGAGCGTTGGGTCGATACCTCTGCTTGTGGACTATCACTCCCCGCTGGTATTATCAGCTCAGTAGCCATTACTTCGGTACCGACATGATTTATAACAAACGTGTCTTGTCCGTTTTTCAATTTATGAATTATTTAGAAACTAAGATATCAACTCCTTCAGGTAAAGTCGACCTTCGATGGATTTGGCTAGTAGTTGTTGGTCTATTTTTTTGGTCACATAGTTCTTCAACTGTTTCAATTTTTATAAATTCATGGCTTTCGAATAATGGGCTTTGTGCGTTTCTGATAAAGATAAATCCAGGAAAATGATTTGAACACATGAAATTTATAAATGTTTATTTTCATTTCTTACAGATTGTATCATCAGCTCAGCATACAGTCATTCCTTCAGTACTGACATGATTTATTACAAACATTTCTGAAATTGTCCGTTTATAAGTTATTTAGAAACTAAGGTTTCAACTCCCACGGACAAACTAAGATGACCTTGAATTGATTTGGCTTATGTGATTTCAGGGTTGAATGCATCTTATTGGAGCTGTTATATACCAGGGAAACTTGACAGACAATAGGGTTAATAAATTAGTAAAACAAAACCGAATAAGTAAAACAAAACAAACATCAAGCCAAAAGTTCAACGAAACAAATATTAACGGTACGAATTTTACTGCACTAGGTTTGTATTTGGCCGATTAATATATCTTCAGTGACGTTCGATGCCAAAGTATGTAAATAACCTGAGCAAATTAGGACAAGGAACCAGATCTTTGCATGATGAAGGTAAAGTCCTTAATCTAAAATGATATTACAGCAAATATCAATCAAACGATATCCGTATATAACATGTATAAATGCAAGTACCGAATTACCGGCTACTGGGCTGATTCAGAATAGAAGAGAGCGAATCAAAATGCATCGAAATGATGGAATATTCTAATTAATTATGGCCAACGATAGACATACCACATGGGAATAATAACCTTATTTGAATTACAATGCAGTATCTAAATAAAAAAGATGCTAATGTGATATTCAATATTCATATTTGTCAAATTTGACAAATACAAATACTACTTTAAAGGTTTGTCGCGTTCATCGCGCTTTTCTTTATTCCGAATGAATCCTGTCAATACTAATCTATCATGTAACATGGCTGCCACTCATTACAAGGCAAATGTTTTAATCGGAATAATGACACTTAATCAATTCTATCATGACGTAAAATAACTGATTGAAATGATATGATATTCTTTTTTTTTCTCTTCAGAATTCCTAAAGTTAGCAGTAATTTATACAGAACTAGCCGATCAAATTCGTTGTATTTCAAACGAAAGTTTTGATATGGCCGGTTAGTAGTCTTTACGAAATTTCGATCTACAAAATATGATTACTAAAATTTCGTCGCAAATCGATTATTCCTTCCGTACACGCTAGAATGATAACTCATAATAAACCCGGATTCAAAACATCAGTACAAATGTATGTTTGGTAACATCTCTCATGACATTGATAAAACATGAGAACAGCTTGACGTATTTTAGTTTTAAATTGAATAAAAACGAAACAAAAACGATGTTTCTTTTGTAATGAAACAGCAATTACAGTTTCCTAATATTTTTATCGAATCTTCCATCAAAGAATTATTTACTTTTTTTTTATCATTAAACAATTCCAGGTTTTAACAGTTTTACCATAAAATTTACATGTGATACATAAGTCATTTGA
The DNA here is from genome assembly GCA_017311375.1 of Mytilus coruscus. Taxonomy (NCBI): domain Eukaryota; kingdom Metazoa; phylum Mollusca; class Bivalvia; order Mytilida; family Mytilidae; genus Mytilus; species Mytilus coruscus. The sequence continues at coordinate 18,869,375 of CM029607.1, forward strand.
TGCTAAACAAGTATAAAATGTAAAGAATAATGTTACTCAATTTCAAGACTCCATTCCATTTAGGGAAAATTGTCCAGGTGGAGTTTTTCTTAAAAAGTTTCAAAATGAAAAATATTAAGAAAGATCTTTACTAAATTAAAGATAACTGGCATTTTGGTTTAAGTATCATCTGTTACCAAAGAAACAAGAAAGATAAAAGTCCTAGCACTATAGATTTCACAGAAAACTATTGGTAATCAACTAGAACAAAATTTCAAAAATAATATATCAAGGCCTATTTGACTACGAGCTTAATTGAAAAGGATTGTCATTGTTTATGTCGGTTGGTCTCTCCTTGAAAACTGTTCTCCCCTTTAACATAAAATTTACCCCATCGAGATTTCGTGATGTCAGAACCGTAATGAAGTTTGTATCTGATATCATATATTTTCTTTGAAAGAAAATGGTGAGGGTTATCTTACTTTTACATTGTAATCCTATTTCCATTCATTTTTCCCAAGTATTTTTTCTAAGTAAGTATATGTTAAAACAGAAAATAACCATAATAATTGCATACGTTCTTAAAGTATTTATACATATTCTTCTTTACTTTCTCTTTTTACAAGCTAACGCCACACTAGATATGTCGATTTGCCTGTATGAATATTTATGTAGGAATATTGTCGGATCAGAAGATTATATTGAACTCATAAGATTGGTGAATGCAACAACAGACCGAATAGCTATGAAACCCCTTACCCAAATCACCAGTGGCAGTTTTGGTGAAGGACTTGAGCTGCAAGGAAGTGACTACGATATTATGTTTGTAATACATGTTCTAGAGGTTACTAGACAAACGGAAGCACATCGTTATAATTCTGGTCAAATATTCCTTTTATTGGACAATAACGATGTTCAGTCTGGCTTTTCGTTTTTACGTTTGATGAAGGGCAATCCGAACAAGAACCTTTCGATAAATCAAAATGATGAAAAGTTATATATGTCAAGTTTATCGTTTAAGCAGTATTTCCTTAATGAATATTTTTCAGTACTTCATGGACCGTGTATATCCGATAAATACGGTTTCTTTGACATAGCATGTTGTTTACATGCAAAATCATGGATAACTTCGGCTTCAGAATGGGCTACTAGATCAAATAATTCATGGCCAACCAATGAAGTGAAACAAAGGATTATTAATCATGGTGTCCTATTTGTACCAATTGGCACAGATAAAAATCTAAGGGATGAACTGAAATGGCGTATATCCTTCTCTGTAGGTGAAAAATTTCTGATTTATACATTTACTCATGTACAGTTGCTATGTTATGCTCTGATGAAAATTCTTCTAAAAGATGTTATAAACGAGTCTCCGGGATGTAAAGACTTACTTTGTTCATACTTCATGAAGACTATATTATTCTGGATATCTGAAGAATTGCCGACATCGGTATGGAAACCAGATAATTTAATACCTTGCTTTATGCAATGTTTCAAGAGAATTATATATTATGTGGAATACTCGGTGTGTCCACATTACTTTATTTCCGAGAATAACCTTTTTGAAAATAAGATTGTTGGACAGGACAGGACAAAATTGTTAGAAACATTGTATATCTTAGATGATTACGGATGGCGATGTATCTTTTTTTCAGCCCGATTATCCATTGTTTCGTTGCTTACTAGAACACATTTCAATGCCGATATATTTGTGACTGATATTGAAAAAATTATCAATTCAAGAGCACTCTTGCCTGATCAGAATGAACTTACCAGATGCGATGAACATGAAAGATGTTTAAATTTAGTAGTTGCAAGTGAATCCAAAAAATTAAGACCTATTTTGTTACACTATATGACTCAGTCTTGTTTGATCATGGCACAAACCATGCAGCTATCGAGTTTATATGGTAACAATTACAATTATAAACAATACAAAAAATGTCTCTGTAATATTCTACAGAGTACCCATCATGATGCTGTAACTGGTTGGTTGATGTTGGCGTCATTATTCTACAAGAAGAAACAATACGACAAAGCGCTTTATATTCTGTCATATTCACTGAGAAAATGTACCATAGAAAAACTGCATTGCGGTGCAATTCTATTTGACTTACACCAAGAACTACTCCAATTCCAACCAATTAGGCGGTTAGGAATAATTCGCCTCCTAAGAATTTTATATTTACCTGTAGTAAAATTTAGTGAAAGGTCTAGCCTTATTCCAGACGAATTGAAAATTGATGGTGCAGATTCCAAATTTTTGCCACCAGTATTATATCTCCATTTTCTTACATTCTTGTGTCATTACCATCTGCACAATATCCGAAATTATCAGGAATCACTAGGAGACCTACGTCTAATAATAGAAGAGGATTTTATGTCATACGATATGTCATACTACTGCCTTGGTGTAGCTTTTCTGGTTGTAGGAGATCGAGAATCAGCTAGAGAAGTTTTAATAAGATCTATAAAACTGTTACCTATCCAGAATGTGAATCCCTCATTTGAACTACTGAAAATGATGGATTTGGTGTGACAAATATTTGTAACGGTTAGCATTTACATGAATGCAGTGATAACGTTTGCAAAATAACATTATTTATGCACAACATAAATCATTATTTCAGATGAAATATACAAGCAAATGTGTAATTTTTCGACCTTATGTTATCATTAGGTTATTGTTTATGCATCCTGTTAACAAGTTACACAGGGTTAACTTAGAGCTTAACACATATATCTTTAAAATATCTGTATCCAAAACTCGTCCTGAATATGCATGAAATATTTGCCACTGGACGTTAAGCAACCAACAATCAATCAATCAATCTGTATCCAAAAGATGTAAAATATAAAAATGACTTAATGAAAATGAAATTTGTTATTTTAATGTGTACACCGAGACTGCTTATTATATGTATAGATGCATGATGTAATTTGATTAATAATTATAATATATTCAAAAACAAAGGATTGTTGTCTCGTTGATAAGCGGGTTGATTCTGATTCAAAGCTGTTTATTTCAATCTTACATTAGTCCTAATTGTTGTATTATAGCTTTGTAACATGATCAATATTTTGCGTACATTTCTAATGAGTTTAAGTCCTTACCAAGCTTACTTTCACACATGTTTACAGTGTCACAAATGATAAAGCGTGTGTTAACAATATTTATTTCTAGTTGACCGTGAACCAAATATGTGCAAAGAAAAGATATTTTTAGCCTTTTTGATATTCCATGAATATACCATGGGTTTTAAAAAAGGAGATTTTGAGTAAAGGTCAATAAGATATCAAGCAAACACGTAGAAAGCAGAATGATTGAAGGCCATTCTTCTAACTTCCAAAATAAATGAAAATTGTGCTTTGTAGATTCCTGCATCATCTCAAAGTCCATGAACAACACGATTGTTGACACATGTGGAGAAGGATATGTTGAAAATTCCGGTGCACAGGAGATCACCCCACTGTTTATTGTTCGTGGTTCGTGATGTTTAGTCGTTTACTGTTGTTTGTCTTTTTCGTTGTTAACTGGTGAGTTTGAATATCTCTTTGGTAACATTTTGCCTCTTTTCATTCAATACTGAAGGTTTATGTTATACAATTATTGTTATGTTCGTTCGTAAAACCCTGACAAGTTGGGTGCAGTCAACTCTTACCTTGTTATTCAAGCAAACTTTCTAAAAGAGGGACGAAAGATACCAGAGGGACAGTCAAACTCATAGATCGAAAACAAACTGACAACGCCATGGCCAAAAATAAAAAGACAAACAGACAAATAATAGTACAGATGACACAACATAGAAAACTAAAGACTAAGCAACACGAACCCCACCAAAAACTTGGGGTGATCTCAGGTGCTCCGGAAGGGTAAGCAGATCCTGCTCCACATGTGGCACCCGTCGTGCTGGTTATGTTATTACAAATCTGGTAAGTAGTCTTATTCGGTAGGTCACATTCGTGAAAAGGGAATGGTATTGTAGTTACGACATAAGGAACATATCCGATATCATCTGTGAAACAGTTATTCCATAACGGTCAACCAACTCGTGATGGCGTCCATAAAATTTACGAAGGAATGATTTCAACTTCAGCATTTGGAACTCTTGGTTTAATAGCTTCCTTGTGAGCAGCAATCCTCTATCAAGGAAATCATGATAGGAAATACAAGCCCGGGAATATCGTATCAATAAAGTGTATAGATTTATCATTGTGAGTTGAGTTTTTATATAATCATATGTGTTTTTGTTATTCCTCTCCAAATATTGACTGCATCCCTTAACATTTCTTATACGGAATGTCAATATCGCTGAATCTGTTTATCATAAACAACATTATGTGAAGATTTTTTTTTCTTTCAAACTGTGAGAGAAGTTTCAAATATCATTTTGTATTTTACTGGAAGTACATATTGGTCCATTTTCTGTTTTCTTCTGTCCTGTATGTACAAATCGAAATTCCATAACAAATGAAAACAACACTTTATAATTGTCATGCGTTCGAAGCGCTTTTCTGGATTTACCTTCATCAGGAACGCTCATAGCTAAATATTTGAAAGGCAAGAATTCATCACAACCGAAAAACAAGAAAGCTATACATGCTATATGACCAAACAGAACATACACAAGTAGCCAAATCCATCTAAGGCATGTTTTGCATGAAAGAGTTAAGACCTTAGTTTCTTAATAATTGAAAATGTTATAACCGAACAATTTTAAAAAGGTATGCTATAAATCATAACAGTACCGAAATCATAATTACTGAGCTGACGATACCCTCGGGACTGATAGTCCACCAGCAGAGGTATAGACCCGATAAATTTGAGCACATACGATTGTTAAGTTGTTTATAAAACATCACTGGTAAACTGTTTGTATTTCATATATAATTCTAACGAGTCAAGTTGTGTCATTCTGTTCCCCAACATGATAATACAATGTTCCAAAACATCTGAAGTATTCAATAAATAATTTAAAGTGACAGTTGGTATCATACTCATACAGATATATTAGAATTTATTGGAATTCAAAATTTATATTATATTTTGTTTCCATTAATTTTTATGATACTGCAGTCAATGTTTGAAATAATCACTTAATTAAGCGTGAACGATTGTTATTGACTCATATAATCGTAATCAAAACAAAAGAAATAGGAAGGGGTAAAAACAAATTCGTAAAAAAAAAAAAAAAACGGTGGACATGTTTTTATACCACTACCAAAAATGAATTTGAATATAGATATCACTACAAGCTCGTTTACAAGATGGAAAATATATCAGTACGAATTGCATGACACCACCATAGTGAGACGATTGGCGTGTACCGGAAATCGTCACACGATATGATTGCATCAATGGTAATATCAACTATGTTGATGAAAAAATTCCATAAACAGCATCACTATGTTAACAGTTATATTATTAGTAACTGATAATTTTGAATATTGCTTTAGTATTTTTCGCCTGTCTTTTATACAATCGTTTGGATGACGTACAATACCATGACTTATTTTCACAGTTAGAAATTAGATTATAATGTATACAATCGTAAAGTCAAAAATTGTTAGTAAACAATTCTGTATAAAAAATCAAAATTGCCAATAAGTAGAATATTTAAACCCATTGATAGGAAGACAAATACATGAGTGAAAAAAGTAAGGATAGCATGACACGAACGTAATGAGACAAAAGACGTAAAGTGGAAACCATTAAAGCTATAAATGCATCACTGGTCATGTAATTTATATCGACTAGTCATAGGTTTTTTTTTTATATTTCGTGATGTTACACACTGTCCAATGTGGGAGGAGGATAGAGCGCTCATTAAGAGAGGCGGATGATACCAGTGGTAGAATAAAAAGTCATACGTCGTAATAAAGAATCATAGCAAAACAAACGAAAACCGATGAAAGGAAAAAAAAAAGCAGTCTTCAAACATTACAATTATCAGTCTACAAAAGACATTACTCTAATTCTTGTTTTTTTACAAAACGTTTCAAAACAATCTAAAGACTGAGCAACAAGAACCCTACCAAATTCAGGGGTGATATTAGGTGCTTCATAAGGGTAATCATATCCTGCTCCTCATATGTATCACCCGTCGTGTCGCTCATGGTATGTACGAATTAGGTGTTAAGTCTTTTTTCGGAGAAGTCACAAGGAGAATGGCTATGTGAATTGGAAAATATGCGTGGTTATCTGTGACACAGATATTGCAATATAGTCAACCAGATATGAAATCTTTTAAACCAACAGCAATAATTTCGAATTAACCACCTAAATTATCTAATTCACACCAACCCTTAAAAAATAGTTTCAAAGTAGCTATGACATACGACATAAACAGGTTTAAAAGCGCCACAATCTATATGTACCTTCCCCGAAACAGGAACACGTTTTTGAGTTGTTGATGTTGGTTGCTGTCTGCCTTTTACTTTACCTTTGTTGTTTTTGTCGTTCGTTTTTCTTTTTTTTTTAATTGTTTCAGATTTGCCGGTGCTTTTAATCTTTTATTGTGTCTGTTGTCGACTGATATATTGTACAACATGAACAAATAAAGTTTAGACAATAAATGAACGTCCTCTCACATTTCAACTTGTAGTATGTGTTAATGTAATTGTGTAAATTTTGTTTTGCTCTGATTACTTGTTCAAACATGTTGGCAGCGTTGTAAAATTATAAGGTAAATTGCAGATCTTCCCATGCATACTTTAAGCCTCTTGAATGATACAGAAGATTTGAAGACACAAAGATTAAAACATATATTATTTTGGGTGATTGCTATTACATAGATTGCAATGGAATATTGTGAATATTTTTGCTACATTACAGATATTGAAGTCATGACATTGCAAATAATTAATGTAATGGTATTTACAAAGTTTTTTTTTTATCTTCATTGCAAATATTCAAATCACGACATTGAAAATCTTTGCTTTCTATATTGCAAATATATATTGCACATTCATGTTTTTCTTTGTGGACATTAATGTGCTTACATTAACGTCATTTGGAGTCTAATTGGCAGTTGTCTAATTGGCAGTCATTCAACAATATTTTTTTTTATTTAAAGAGCTTTGATATCATTTGAGTTTACAAGGTCCGCCTTTTCTACAACACATAGGAGTCAAATTGAGTGTTCCGTCCGTGGATTGTTGTTTCATGCACTTCCATCGAGTATTCCATTCTTTTCCGATGTATCAAAATTGTAACAAGAAATGACTGTCAGAAAGTCTTATAAAAGAGGGACGAAAGATACCAAAGGGACAGTCAAACTCATAGATCGAAAACAAACTGACAACTGTAGTTCACATTTTAAGGAGTCAGTTTCCTAAACGGTTAAGGTGACAATCCTTGATAATGATTACCTTCGAATTTTATAAGGACGTATATGTGAGTTTCTTAATTTTGATGATTGAAAATATTCTTATGCTCAAAATTGAAGTAACAAAAGTTATTTGTTTAAGATGAATCATTCAAAATGGGATTTAAAAAAAAAAATTTTTTAATTTCCCTCTTGAACATTACTTGTAACTAAAATACATGAAAGAAATGTAGCCGAAAATCAAATTGAATTATGTGACTGCCGTTACTATCATTTAATAAGAATTTTGGAAGTAAAAAAACTCTTTAGATGTTTTTTTTTTTGTAGAATTGCTGCCTAAAATGCTATATCGTATTCTTCATTTTCTATAACACGGATTAACGGTTTTGAAAAGTAACCCATCTGTAAGCAGTGATATACATAATTTATAGTATGTTAAGTTATTTATTAACGGATGTCCTTGTTCATTACTTAAATATCAAGTATTTTTGTATCAAAGTTTCGTATTTATGTATAAGTACGTAAAAGACCTACGGTTACACTTTTCTCGATCTTTATTTCTTTCGAAATTGATTGATATTCCAATCGTCCTCTGTCCGAACCTATTGGTCTTGTTATGATATTGTAACTATTATATTTATTTAGTTGGCCTAATTTGTTTTGTGTGGCCTAAGAATGTTTACATTGTTTTATATACATTGTGTACAAAATAAAATACATTGTGTTACAACTATGCAGTTTAAAATTCACTGGAACATTCATTGATACTCATGGAATGATTAGAACTTTCTATTTCACTTTCATAACGTTTCCAGAATGATCATAACAAAAGATGCGTAATTTATATTTCTAGCGTTGTCTAGAAATTTCTGTTTGAGTATTTAAATGCAGACCCAAAAGTTAGTAAAATATATAGAGATTTGGACATATACATAGATAGACTTAGACATCGATAGACATCAACATTCTCTGCAGTTGGATTGACACTTTTATTTACAAACTACATCATACTAGATTGTGACCAATTGGATATAATATTCTGTGGATTCCGTGAAGATTTCGGATAAAGAAAAGATAAAAGATTGGACTCATATTTTGACAGTTAAGTTGACATTTCTTTTGTGTAATACTTTTGTAAACTAGTGTATAATAAATCTTGTTAAATTTTATTATTGATTTGTGTCTTTTGTTGGCTACAATTAAAAGGCGATTTTCTGACATAACAGAAATTGGGGCTCAAGTCCGGGATAACGTTAATATCTTATTTTAAAAAAATATTTGTTCAGTATTTTATTAGAAATAGCCAACAAAATTCTACAAAATGGCATTTGAAGCCGGTAAATTTTTGAAAACGCCAGACCTGGAGAAGTTTGATAATTTAAAGAAAGAGGAATTAGTGTTGCTTGCTAAACATCTGAAATTAGACTTTAGAGTATCTATGAGAAAACAAATTATAAAAAATTTGGTAATAGACAAATTAGTTGACGCAGAAATTTTAGGTGAAGAGGCTCTTGATCTTAAGGTCGAAAATGTTGACGCTATCAAATTAAAACAGCTTGAATTAGAACATGAACTTAAATTAAAACAATTGGAAAAAGAAAAAGAAGAAAGGCAGGCAGAACTTGAAATGAAGGAAAGGCAGGCAGAACTTGAAATGAAGGAAAGGTTAGAGATGGAGAAAATAAAAATTGAAATGGTCAAAGGAGAAAGTAATACTAATGTACAGTCGAAATCAGAACATTTTGATGCAGCAAAAAATATACGTTTGGTTCCCAGATTTTGTGAAAAAACAGTCGATAAATATTTTCCACAGTTTGAAAAAATTGCTCATAATTTGAAATGGCCGAAGCCTTTTTGGACTACAATGCTGCAAAGTGTTTTTGAGGGCAAGGCCGCTGAAATTTACTCAGCACTTTCATCCGAACGAAGTTCTGATTATGATACGGTTAAAAGGAAGTTTTGAAAGCTTATGAGCTAGTGCCAGAAGCATATAGACAGAAGTTTAGATCTTATAAAAGTTTGATTCACAAACCTATGTTGAATTTGCTAGGAAAAAGAAGACCTATTTGATAAATGGCTTACGTCAAAGAAAATAGATAACAATTTTAAGAACCTAAGACAACTGATGTTATTAGAAGAGTTCAAGCAATGTGTTCATTTAGACTTAAAACACATTTAGATGACAAAACTGTTGAGACATTACAAGATGCAGCTGTTATTTCCGATAATTATACCCTTTCACATAAGAGAAGTTTCAAAGGTCAAAATTTTAATACTTCAGTGGAAATTACAAGAATCAAAGCACTGAGAGTACTGATAGTAAGCCTGTTGCACAGGATAAGAGTCAGTCTAGTTATAATATGTCTAGTCCGAAATTTGATACTTTTGAGAAGAAGTCACTGACTTGTGCTTATTGTAAGAAGAATGGTCACCTGATGGCTGATTGTTTCAGACTCCAGAAGAAGAATGAAAGAGATAATAGGCCCAAGACCAGTGCTTGTACGACACCCTTGTTACCAATACGTTGGAATGTCCTGCGAGTCAGGCTTTTAAGTCCAGTTTTGTGATTACATGGAGGATTATAAACCCTTTATGTCTGATGGGTTTGTTTCTATTGTTGATAATACTACTCCTCAACCTATTAAGATTTTACGGGACACTGGAGCTTCTCAGTCTTTATTGTTAGATGGTGTGTTGCCTTTGTCCGAGGAGACTTCTGTTGGTGCCTCCGTTTTGTTACAAGGTGTTGAGTTAGGTTGTATAGATGTTCCTCCATCGTATTTATCTGAAGTCAGATTTGATAACTGGACCAGTTGTTGTGGGTGTTCGTCCTAATCTCCCTGTTGAGGGTGTTTCATTATTGCTAGGAAATGATCTAGCTAGGAACAAAGTGGTTGCTGAACCAATTGTTACCAGTGAACCGGTGGTGGATGTTAAATCACCTGAAGATGATGCTGAACTGTATCCAGCTTGTGTCGTTACTAGGGCGATGGCTAGAAAACAGCAAAATGAGGATTTGCAAGAAGACCAGTTTGATTACATGGACCTTTCTGACACCTTTCTAGCCGACATTGAAGGTCCCAGTAGCTCAGAGAAGGCCGTAATAAGACCACCTAGTATAAGCAAGAATGTAATTATGCCATGGCCAGACGTAAACAGCCATTCATTAGACCGAATTTGTCGAAGAACAAAATAAAGACCCTGAGGTTCTTCAGCTCCGCCAGAGGGCTCAACCACAGGAAGAAGCAGACAAAGTGGCCGAATGCTATTACCATCAAGACGGCATTTTAATGAGAAAGTGGAGGCCCCCTGGTGCTACCCCTGAGGAGGAATGGAGAGTGGTATACCAAGTGGTGGTGCCTAAAGTTTATAGGCAAGACATTATTGGTCTTGCTCATGACACCCCCTTGGCTGGACACTTAGGTATAAGGAAGACTTGCCTTAAGATCTTGCAGCATTTCTACTGGCCAAGACTTAGAAATGATGTCGCAGAATACTGCAAATCATGCCATATATGCCAGGTTGTTGGTAAGCCTAACCAGAAAATACCACCAGCACCACTTCTGCCTATTCCAGCCTTTGAAGAACCTTTCAGCCGAGTACTCATTGATTGCGTTGGACCTTTACCGAAGACCAAGACCGGAAATGCGTATTTACTGACGATCATGTGTACCTCCACTCGCTTTCCAGAGGCTATTCCGTTAAGGAATATCAAGACACCTACTATTGTCAAAGCTCTGATCAAATTTTTCACGCTAATAGGACTTCCAAAGTCTATACAGTCCGACCAGGGTTCAAATTTCATGTCAGGTTTATTTCAGCAAGTCGTGTACCAGTTAGGGATTGCTCAGTATAGGTCAAGTGCTTATCATCCAGAATCTCAAGGTGCCTTAAAACGTTTTCATCAAACATTGAAGAACATGATCAGAACTTTTTGTCTTCAATTTGACAGGGATTGGGATGATGGTGTTCACTTTTACTTTTGCGGTCCGAGAGTCTGTTCAAGAATCCCTTGGTTTTAGTCCCTTTGAGTTGGTATTTGGTCATACTGTAAGGGGACCTTTAAAATTGATTAAGGAAAAATGGCTTACTGAACACACTGACTTGAATCTTCTAGACTATGTATCTAGATTTAAAGAAAAATTGTATACTGCTTGTCAAATTGCTCAGAACAATTTAAAAACTGTTCAGAATAAGATGAAAATATGGTATGATAAAGATGACAGGGACAGAGTTTTTGAGCCAGGTGATAAGGTACTTGTATTTTTGCCAGTCCTTGGACATCCATTACAAGCTAAATATTGTGGTCGTTATACCATTGAGAGTAAAATCAATGATTTGAATTATATTGTAAAAACACCAGGTCGGCGTAAACAAAATAGAGTGTGTCACATTAATATGTTAAAACCATATTTTGAGCGTACTAATGAAGGTGAGAATAAACCAGTTGCCACTTTAGCCATGGTTAAATTGGAGAACAATCATGACAAACCAGGTGTAATTGAACCACCTTTTAGTTCTAAAACTATGGAAGAGACAGTTAGATTTAGACAGTTAGATTGAAAAATTCTGAAATTTTGTCAAATTTAGATTCAAAACTTGCACATCTGTCTGTTGATCGTAGAGAAAAAATAAAAGCTTTGGTATTTTCTTTTAAAAATCTTTTTCCAGATGTGCCAAACAAAACCACTGCTGTTTGTCATGATGTCGATGTAGGTGATGCTTCTCCAATTAAGCAACATCCTTACCGGCTCAATCCACTCAAACTTAAATTTATGAGACAAGAAATTAAATATATGCTTGACAATGATATTATTGAGTCGAGTAACAGTGAATGGAGCTCTCCTTGTCTGCTTGTGCCCAAACCAGATAAAACTTTTCGTTTCGTAACTGATTTCAGAAAAGTAAATTCTGTTTCAAAATCTGATTCCTATCCGATTCCTAGGATAGACGATTGCATTGATAATATTGGAAAAGCAAAATTTGTGAGCAAATTTGATTTATTGAAGGGTTACTGGCAAGTCCCATTGACACAGAGAGCTCGAGAAATATCAGCTTTTGTCACACCAGATGGCTTATTTCAATATACTGTAATGCCGTTTGGCATGAAAAGTGCTCCAGCTACATTTCAAAGAATGATCAATAATGTTATAAAAGATTTAGACTGTTGTTATGCTTATATTGATGATCTTATTGTATGTAGTGATAGCTGGGAAGAACATTTAACACATTTATATGATACTTTTGATAGATTGTCACAATCAAATTTGACTGTTAATCTTGGTAAAAGTGAATTTTGTCAGGCCACTGTTGATTATTTAGGGCATACAGTTGGCCAAGGTCAGGTGAAACCTATTACGGCTAAAGTGGATGCAATTACCAAATTTCCTCCTCCTACAAATAAAAAACAACTTATGAGATATTTAGGCATGATTGGTTTTTACAGAAAATTTTGTTCAAATTTTGCTACTGTTGTTCAACCATTGACTCATCTTTTACGGAAAGATTCTAAATTCATCTGGAGTGAAAATTGTCAAAACGCTTTTGAAAATAGCAAATCACTTTTAATTAATAGTCCAGTTCTGATCACTCCAGACTATGAAAAACAATTCAAACTTGCCGTTGACGCAAGCGATGTAGGAGTTGGAGCTGTTTTATATCAAGAGACAGATGATAATGTTGAAAAACCTATATCATATTTTTCTAAGAAATTAGATAAACATCAGAAAAATTATTCAACTATTGAAAAAGAGTGTTTTGCACTGTTGTCTGCACTTCAACATTTTGATGTATATTTAAATCCCACTGTGCATCCTATTCTTGTTTATACTGATCATAATCCTCTCACCTTCATACATAAAATGAGAAACAAGAACCAGAGATTGACTAGGTGGAGTTTATTGTTACAGGAATATGATGTTATTGTAAAACATATTAAAGGTAAAGATAATGTAATAGCAGATGCTTTATCTAGAACTTATTGAAACAATTTGTATATACTATGTATTTTTGTACATATTATTCATGAAAAGTTTTTGTTACACTCAAACTTTTTTAAGGAGGAGGTGTTATAATATTGTAACTATTATATTTATTTAGTTGGCCTAATTTGTTTTGTGTGGCCTAAGAATGTTTACATTGTTTTATATACATTGTGTACAAAATAAAATACATTGTGTTACAACTATGCAGTTTAGAATTCACTGGAACATTCATTGATACTCATGGAATGATTAGAACTTTCTATTTCACTTACATAACGTTTCCAGAATGATCATAACAAAAGATGCGTAATTTATATTTCTAGCGTTGTCTAGAAATTTCTGTTTGAGTATTTAAATGCAGACCCAAAAGTTAGTAAAATATATAGAGATTTGGACATATACATAGATAGACTTAGACATCGATAGACATCAACATTCTCTGCAGTTGGATTGACACTTTTATTTACAAACTACATCATACTAGATTGTGACCAATTGGATATAATATTCTGTGGATTCCGTGAAGATTTCCGGATAAAGAAAAGATAAAAGATTGGACTCATATTTTGACAGTTAAGTTGACATTTCTTTTGTGTAATACTTTTTGTAAACTAGTGTATAATAAATCTTGTTAAATTTTATTATTGATTTGTGTCTTTTGTTGGCTACAATTAAAAGGCGATTTTCTGACATAACAGTCTCTTGTGTCTCATTTGCAATCATACCACATCTTCTTTTTTCTATATAATAGAATATGTTACTGAACAAATGAAATAGAAATAAGAAGAAGTGGTATGAGTGCCAATGAGACAACTATCCATCCAAGTCAAATTTGTAAAAGTAAACCATTATAGGATAAAGTACGGCCTTCAACAAAAAGCGTTGACTCACAAAGAACAGCAAACAAATGACTAGTGTAAAACCATTCAAACAGAAAAACCAACGGTCTGATCTTCTATAGAAAACGAAAAACACTTATGAACCACATCAACAAACGACAACCACTGAACAACAGGTTCCTGACTTAGGACAGGCGCAAACAAATGCAGCGAGTTTAAACGTTTTAACAGGCGCCAACCTTCACCTTAACCTGAAATAATAGTGTAACATCAAAACATAGAAAGACACACTATAAGATATCAATTGAAATGGAAATGTCTCTAGATCTAACTATATTAATGTAATATGAATTGTCACTTAGAGTACGTAATTTATAATTGTCAGTTGGGAGAGTTTGTACTTTTTTTTAAAATGCAATTACATTTACTTTACTGTATTAAGAAAGGTAAGTCTCTTTGGTTATTTCAGGTCAAAACTTATTTATATTAATTTAACAGACTTTTTCAGTTTATTTCAAAGTCTATGTAAATGCGTCCATTCATTTTATAGATTCAAATTTCTACAAAGGTTAAATAATTATTTTGCTTTGCAGAAAGCTGCAATGGAAGAATTCAAGCTCTTTCTTTAATTGTCCGCTTTACACAAATGTAATAATGTTCTGCTGTTTTCTCGACTTTTTTACTCAAGCTAATACCGTATTAAAAAAGATTGAATCGCATTTGCTTCGATTAAGGTTTAGTATTTTCTATATAGGTTGTGAGTGTTTCTTAGCTTTTATGTGTAGCTGAAACAAACGGCTGGTGTTCTAAAGTATATGTCTAATACTTAGGAGTGTATTTATTTTTTATTCCAAAGACTCAATGTATCAGAAACAAAGCCTCTCCATTGTACAGTTTAATCTAGATTAACTACAAAATAATTAGAAGGAGATCATATTTATCACACCACCAGTATCGTATATCAATTTTCTGACATTCTTGTGTCATTATCATCGCAATGATACTAGAAAATATCAGTAATAACTTGGATATCAATCATTGGATCTCAGGGAATATATTTTAAGTACTATATAAACATTTCTTGGGGTTACTTTCCTTACTTTAAAATGGGGAAGCTGCTAGACACGCCTATGTGAGGTAAATATGCTTATACCCCGATCTTCTATCGAATTCGTCTTAATAATAACATTCTGTTGATGTTTTATCGTTTTTGGCATGAAAATTATATGTTTTCTAAATAAACTAATATGTACACAACAGGCAGACAGGTTTACAAACAATGCAATTTATATTTGTAAGCGAGTTTGTGTTTAACAGACTGCACTTGTATTTGTATTTATCATAAACAATTGAATAAAAAAACGTAGAATATATCACTGTGTCATGAATTATTTTTGTGTCATTCATTAGGAGATATACTACAACATTTCGTCTATACATTAAGGTAAAATCTTATGTCATTATTGAATTCTATTTGTATCTTTCATTAGGAGATATACTACAACATTTCGTCTATAGACACAACCTCGTGTCATTATTGAATTCTATTTGTGTCATTCATTAGGAGATATACTACAACATTTCATCTATAGGTACAATCACGTGTCAGTATTGAATTCTATTTGTATCATTCATTAGGAGATATACTACAACATTTCGTCTATAGGTACAATCACGTGTCAATATTGAATTCTATTTTTTCATTAAGGAAATATACTACAACATTTCGTCTATAGGCACAATCTCGTGTCAATATTGAATTCTACTTGTATCATTCATTATGAGATATACTACAACATTTCGTCTATAGGTAGAATCTCGTGTCATTATTGAATTATGTTTGTGTCATTCATTAGGAGATATACTACAACATTTCGTCTATAAGTACAATCTCATGTCAGTATTGAATTATTTTTGTGTCATTCATAAGGAGATATACTACAACATTTCGTCTATAGGTACAATCTCGTGTCAATATTGAACTCTATTTGTGTCATACATTAGGACATATACTATAACATTTCGTGTATATGTACTCGTGATTTTAATTGCTTTTGTCGTGCGTTTTAATATACGCTTTTAAACCAAACAGTTTATAATATATTGCTATTAAATTAATAACCAGTCATAAAAGTTATTTGGCCATTTAAATATTTTGATTCAAGCTTCACTGATGAGTCTTTCGTAGATTAAACGCACGTTGGCATACGAAATTATATTCCTTGTATCTATGATGAGTTATAACGGAAAAAAAACCAAACATTATTCTTATTGATATATTGATACCCAGAAACAAATCCGAAAGTAACATCATTAGCATTGCTTAATCAAAAATGTCTACATACTTGCTTATGGTTAGGTTAGTGAAGCAATGACAGTTTAATGAAAATTGTTTAGGGTTTTATGGTGTTGCCTGACCTTAAATACCTTAGTTTATAGCGTTTTATGTTTTTCAGCCACAAAAACATTAATAAATAAGAATTAAAGGAGCCATACTTAAAATCAGCTGTTGATTAATGGTCATACACTGTCCATAATTATTTGAAGTTTTAGCGATTTCATCGTTGGAAAGTAAATGTAGATATTTACGCAAAAAGGAGAGATTGATGACTGTGATAATCATACTCTCCGTTATTTACTTTCTCTTTCCTTCCACAATGTTATATTGACAAGCTCACACTTTTTTCACATTCTTATTTGACTTTAAAATATAATTTAATTCATCATATACAAGGAAACTTTTTTAATCCCGTTAAATAGTGATTTTTTGTGGGTTCGACGGATGTTTGAACTTGTATATATACTTAGGTTTTGTTTTATAATTCTACCGTTGAAAAATGTGATGCATTGCTGAAGTTTAATGTAGAAAGCAAAAATTTTAAGGTAAAAATTTATTTAATTTCAATAGTTTAATACACCAATAAGTTAAATTATCTTTTGAAAGATTTCTAATTTAGTGGCCGAAATTTAAAACGTTTGAAAATATTGCTATACGTTTGGCTAGTGCAAGAAAGACATTGACGGGGCTCTTCACAAGAGCAAATAACTTAATTAAAAACAAATAAGTTATCGAAAGCACTCAGCGTTATAATAAGGACTTGGTACACAACAAAATTACAAACAGCAGCCAAAAAAAAAAAAAAAAAAAAAAAAATAGTAAACATAACGGTATCAAAGGATGTTCGAAATGTTACCATCCTTGGTTCGGTCTTTGGTGGATTAATGTACAATTAACAAACCTATTGTCACTTTTTTCTGTTGTTCTAGTCATTCCACTTCATTGGTCTAATCAAACAAACCGAAACAGCGCATACGTGAAGAGAACTTAAAGTTAAAACATTAAAATAATTAATTCATTCTTACATTTGATTATCTTTTTAAAACACAAGAGATCTTGTTGCTATTACATAACTCAGAATATTGTTTTTCAAATTACACATATTTAACCAAGATCAAGTCTTGGGATATGTTTTGTTTCACTGTTTCCCTTTCTTATATACGTATGCTTGACTGTGTCATTTGTTAATAAATTAGTTATGCTTTGTTAGTATACTTTATTTCGCCCGTTTATAAGTTATCTAGATCAAGGGATATAGAAACAAATTGCAAACAAGTGTACTGCGCTATAAATCCATAAATGTCTAAGATATACAACCCGTGTTTTATATACAGTCTATTCATCATTAATAAATTATAGCAATAGTTTGAGGATAATGTCAACATTCATATTTAAAGATAAAGAGACAGAAGACACTAAAAGGACTTTTGATATTCATAAGATTATTATATCATAAAATTTACTAATAATTTGTTGTTGCGGCCAAGGCGTTTTTTATTTGCAAATGAAATCCTGCATATCCTGTTATATCAAGTAACAGAACAAACACTTCTTAAGAAGCAAATATTACCATCGGAAATTGACACTTACAACCACTTTGTCATGACGTAATATGTTAAATTATACTCACATGAATTGTTGTCTTTTTATTCAAATTTCCACAATTTTGCAGTCATTTTCCAAAACGAAAGTTATACTATGGCTGGTAAGTAGTCTTAGGAAATATTTATCTATCAAAAAGGTTTGTAATTTTCAGTCGCAAATATCAATATGTCCCTTTCACACCCCGAAAGAAACCGTTTCATAAAAACAGAAACAACCATAATTACAAATGTAAACGTTTAAGTTAAATGAGACAACTTTCTCGTAATTTTGATGTAATCGAAGTTATTGAACCAATTTATGCATATAAATATTACTAAGTCATGTATGCATGTTATATTTTATTTATTTCGAGTGTATAATATATTATCGACAAATCGTATTCCATTAAGTGATTGTTGATCGAAAGCTCATTAACTTTCGAGTTTGTTTACTGGATCGTGGCACTGATAAACAACCAACACCCAACAAGTGGAGTACGTGAAAAATTAGTGATTTGATAAAGCCATGATATTCTTTTTTTATATTTTTCATCAATTCTCATTTGTTATTTAACTATTCCTGAATAGTTTTTAAATACATGTTTTACATTCTTTCATCTCGATTTTTCAATTTGAAGTTTAATGTAACATCGTTTAAAGCTAAGTACAGGTTGGGATTATACATTTTAAAATGATTAAAAACGACAAAAATCTATAGCTTTCTTAATATGAAAAGCATAACACTTTTTGAATCTCTTAACTAACATCTGCTGGAAGATTTTTTTACTTATCATTGATTAGTATATAATGATACGAGATTAACATGTTTTTTTTACACGAAATACACGTGTGCTAAATAATAATAATAGAAACAAAAAGTTATGTTACTCCGTACAACTTTAA
The DNA here is from genome assembly GCA_017311375.1 of Mytilus coruscus. NCBI lineage: Eukaryota > Metazoa > Mollusca > Bivalvia > Mytilida > Mytilidae > Mytilus > Mytilus coruscus. Next base: position 18,888,329 of record CM029607.1, read on the forward strand.
AAATGCAAGCAATAATTTTAATAAATTTCAGACTAGACGATCTTCCATCTCATGCTTCTGTGCCGAAGAATCTGTTGAAACCTTTTCATATTAAATTTTTTATTAAGATGTTATTTTTCTTAAACAATAACAAAATAATAGTGATTATTATGTTCTGAGTTCGGATCTCGATTGTCATGATTGTGGTGAGGCGTAATGAACTCTGATCATAATTTCCAAAGATTAAAGTTTTCATGCCGACGATCGGTCTGTCCCTCCATGAACACTGGTTGAAACTAACAGCCTAAAGATCCCATGAAGTCAGAACCGTTATAACGCTGACATATTGTATTATATATTGTCCTTGAGAGAAAAGAATAGGGTTATCTTGCTTTTATATTTCAATGCTATTTCTATTCATTTATTTCCAAATATTCTTCTAAGTTTGCATATGTTTAAACAAAAGTAAATCTGAATAAATGAGTACGTTCTTAATGGATTCATCAATATTATAATGAATACTTGACTTCCTATTTTAACAGGTAATTCAACACCAGATATGTCCATTTGCCAGTATGATTATCTATGTCACTTCCTCTTTTTATCAGGCAATTAAACAATAGATATGTCCATTTACATGTATGATTATCTATGTCACTTCCTCTTTTTATCAGGTAATTCAACAATAGATATGTCCATTTACCTGTATGATTATCTATGTCACTTCCTCTTTTTATCAGGTAATTCAACACCAGATATGTCAATTTACCTGTATGATTATCTATGTCAATTCCTCTTTTTATCAGGTAATTCAACACCAGATATGTCAATTTACCTGTATGATAATCTATGTCACTTCCTCTTTTATCAGGTAATTCAACAATTGATATGTCCATTTACATGTATGATTATCTATGTCACTTCCTCTTTTATCAGGTAATTAAACACCAGATATGTCCATTTGCCTGTATGATTATCTTTGTCACTTCCTCTTTTATCAGGTAATTTAACACCAGATATGTCCATTTGCCTGTATCATTATCAATGTCACTTCCTCTTTTATCAGGTAATTCAACAATTGATATGTCCATTTACATGTATGATTATCTATGTCACTTCCTCTTTTATCAGGTAATTCAACAATAGATATGTCCATTTACCTGTATGAGTATCTATGTCACTTCCTCTTTTTATCAGGTAATTCAATAGCAGATATGTCCATTTGCCTGTATGATTATCTTTGTCACTTCCTCTTTTTATCAGGTAATTTGACACCAGATTTGTCCATTTACATGTATGATTATCTATGTCACACCCCCTTTTCATCAGGTAATTCAACAACAAATATCTCCATTTACCTGTTAAATTATCTATGTCACTTCCTCTTTTTATCAGATAATTCAACACCAGATATGTCCATTTACCTGTATGATTATCTATGTCACTTCCTCTTTTTATCAGGTAATTCAACACCAGATATGTCCATTTGCCTGTATGATTATCTATGTCACACTATTGTCGGATCAGAAGATTACGTTAGACTGATCAGATTGATGAATGCATCCAAAGACAGATATTTTAGAAGCAAATTCGAGCTGCATATCACCAGTGGTAGTTTTGGTGAAGGACTGGAACTGAAAGGAAGTGACCAGGATATTATGCGTGTAATACACGATCTAGAGGTTACTGGTAATGGACAAATGAAACTAAAGGATTATCATTCTGATAAAAACTACTTTATTGCAGATACTGACGATATTAAACCTGGCTTTGCGTACTTACATCTGATGAAAGGTAACACAATAAATAAACATTTCCTGTACCGAAGTCTTGAAGGAAAGTTATTTCTGTCAAGTGCATTAATCAAGCAGAATTTCATTGATGAACATATTTCAGTGGTTCATGGACCGTGTATATCCGATAAAGAAGGCAATTTTGACATTGCAGTTACCATACATTCAAAATTATGGATAACGACAGCTTTAAAATGGATTACGAGATCAAATAAATCATGGCCAACCAGTGAAGTAAAACAAAGAGTTATCGATCATGGTGTCCTGTTTGTACCGATTGGCACAAGGGAAAATCGAAATGAGGAATTAAAATGGCGTATATCCTTCTCTTTAGGTGAAAAATTTCTGATTTATTCATTTACTCATACACAGTTGTTGTGTTATGTTCTAATGAAAATTCTTTTAAAAGATGTTATAAACGAGTCTCCCGGATGTAAAAACTTACTGTGTTCATACTTCGTTAAGACTATCTTATTCTGGCTATCTGAAGAATTGCCGACATCAATGTGGAAAAAAGATAATTTGATACCTTGCTTCATGAAATGTGTCAAAAGACTTGTACATTATGTGGAATACTCGATGTGTCCACATTACTTTATTCCAGAAAACAACCTCTTTGAAAATAAGATTATTGGACATGGGAGAACAAAATTGTTAGAAACATTGTATATGATAATTAATTATGGATGGCGATGTATATTTATTTCACCACAAATATCCCTTATGTTTTTGTCTTTTAGAGCACAGTTCAAAGTCGATTTGTTTTTTAATGATATTGTGAAAATAGTTAAATCAAAAACATTGTTAACATATCAACCTATAGGCATTGTCGATTATGTACGAGCTTTACAACTGCTACTTTCAAGTCAAACAAAGAAATTAAGATCTATTTATAAACTCAATGTGACTCAAACTTGTTATCGTATAGCACAAATCATGCAGCTATCCAGTTTACGTGGTAACAAACACAATTATAAACAATACATACAATGTCTCTGTTATATATTACAAAGTACCCACCATGATGCTGTAAGTGGTTTGTTGATGTTAGCGTCATTATTTTACAAGAAGAAACAATACAACAAAGCTCTTTATGTTCTGTCATATTCACTAAGAAAATGTTTCACAGACGAACTGTATTACAATGCGAATGTATTCAGGAAGTTAGGAAAGATTCGAATGCTTAGAATTCTATTAATATCTACTGTAGAATTTTCTCAAGAATCTAGTCTTATTCCAGGCGAAATTAAACTGGATGCTTATCATTTGGCTTTCGTCCTACCGCCAGTAGTATATCTCCATTTCCTTACATTCTTGTGTCATTATCATCTGAACAATATCAGAAATTATCAGAAATCACTAGGAGTCCTCCGTCTAACAATAGAAGAGAATTATTGTATTTTTGGTTATATGGACAAAGCTGCAGCCTACGACTGTCTTGGAGTAGCTTTTCTGGTTGTAGGAGATAAAGAATCAGCTAGAGAAGCTTGTTTAAAATCAATACAAATATTCCCTGACCAGGTCATGAATCCCTCATTTAAACGACTGGGAATGATTGATTTAATGTGACACATAATTGCATCGTTAAGCATTTGCATAAATTCATTTGTAACTTTTGCAGTATAAATGTGTCTATGCACATATAAATCATGTAATCAGATGAAATATACAATAAAATATGTATTTTCGCAGCTTAATATTATCGCAATGTTTTTGTTTTTGTATCCTTTATACAAGTTTAAAAAGTTAACACAGAACATCTTTTTTTATAATTCTGTATTTTGAAAGATGTATAATTAAAATGGTCAAATGAAAATCAAATTTGTTCTTTTCCTAGATTATCGACTCTTAACACTTAAAACAGCACTTGATATTTTAATATACAGCGTAGTTGTATAGTTAGTTTTTGAAGTAAAAGGAAATAGTTGTCTTGTTAATATTGGTGAAACATTTCTTTTCCTATCGATGTTTATTGTTGTTTAAATTTAACATTAGTCCTAATTGCTGTGTTAAAGCTATATTTATAATTATCATTATATTTTGCATTTTTCATGGATTTTAAGAGTCTTTGCTAAGCTAACTTTCACAATGTTGTTTAATTAGAAAAACGTGTGTTTACTATAACATTTATTTCTAGTTGACAGAGAAGACTTATTTTAACCCTTTTAAATTCTATAAATATGGATGTCTTTTATCAAAGGAGATTATGAATAAAGGTAAATAAGATATCAAGCAAAACAAGTAGAAATCAGAATAATTAAAGGTCATCCTACTACTTCCGAAATAAATGACAATTGTGCTGTGTAGATTCCTGCGTCAACGCAAAGTTCATAAGCAACACGAAGGGTGCCACATCTTGTCTTGTTTTGTTTACTGTTGTTTGTCTTTTGGTCACTTTCGTTTTTGTTATGAAATTGCCAGTTCGTGTTCAACTGATGAGTTTGAATATCTTTGGTATTGTGTTACCTCTTTATTTAAAAATGAAAGTTTATGTCATAACATTTTTTATTGAAAAATTGTGAAAAGATAACAAGGATTTTATAATATTTCCAATAATGGCCTTAAAAACTATTTGTCATAATTTGGTGTAATACCACCAAATCATAGTACGTCACATCCGGTTGCATACGAAAAGGCGTCGAAAAAAATAATCCCTTGAATTTGACAGTTGTAGGAAATTAACCCTACATTTCATTGCAGTAAAAAATTTCTGAGTCATAAAAATATATCTTGGGTGTTTCAAAGCACCATTTTTTTTTATTTGGTGTTTCTATAGAATATTTTTGAAACTTGAGGTTACATGATTACTAAAGCTTGTACACAGGAAAAAAAGGGATGAAAATTTGATTGGTTAACTTCCAGTGATGGGTATTTTGTGAAATTTTGTCTAAAGTACTGGACAGGATAAAACTTTACTCCTGCCAATTATTTCTTAGTTTGAAACAAAGATAAATACGGCACAATTTTTTGAAAAGTCCAAATTTAACAAAGACTAATAGGTGAAAATCAATGGTGGTATTACACCTATTAAATTATGAAAAGAAAAGTAGATGATTGAAGGGCAAATTTTTATTATCGCTACGTGGACAAAACTATAGGATTCCGAATATCTAACATTAAGTCAATAACAAAAGCAGAAACCTTAAGTTTATTCTCCAAGTAATCGGTCTCAGTCATACAAATCTGTTATATCGTAAAGCAGTTACATTGAGAATCCATATCCGTTTTCTACATCTTACATAATAAATGAGGTTAAGTCATGCATATTAATATACGATTAATATCTTTTAAACCAAAACGTCTATTATGAATTGCTATTATCTTCATAACCAGTCATCAAGTGTTATTTGGCCATTGAAATATTTTGATTCGAGCTTCCTGACGAGTCTTTTGTAGACAAAACGCGTGTTGGCGTATAAAATTATAATGCTATTATCTACATAACGAGTCATAAAGTGTTTTATTATATAGAAGAAAAATCATTATTCATATTGATATTTCGATACACCAAAAAAAAAAACAAAACAAAACAAAATTCAAAATTAACATCATTAACATTGCTTTATCAAAACTCTCTACATACATGCTTATGGTTAGGTTAGTGCAACAATAACCGTATACATGATAACTGTTTAGAGTTTTATTATGGCCATAAATTGTCTTTGCTTATAGCTTTTTATGTTCTTTTATATCCCACAAGAATTAAAAAATATTGATATAATAAAAGTTTAGGCGATATACTGAAAATCAGCTTTTGTTCATACACTTCCCATCATTCTTTCATGTTATATCGATTTCAATAAAGGAGAGTAAATCTAGATATTTACGCAAAAAAGAAAGACACGAATTACTGATATTAATGAAATCTCTGTAAATTGTTTCTCTTTCCTGCTACAAGCCCACTCATACTTCTGTAACATCCTTTTTAACATTTGAATTGACACTTAGGTTTCATTCAACATATACAAAGACACTTTTTTAAATCCCTTTACAAATTAAAATGTTACATTTCTTGGAATCTTACATAACTAGCTATCACCGAAAGTGTTGTTTCGGCAAATGTTTGATCTTGTATACATATTTTTTAAATTTCTACCGCTGAGACAATTTGATTCATTTTGATAGAATAGTTTAGGAATCAATACAAAGGTAAAAGTTTTGGACAGCTCTATTCATTTATTTGTTTATTTTTATTAATTTATTTACTTATCTATTTAATATGTAAAAATGACTGTTGCAACATTAATGATAAGCTATTTTTTTCGGATAGAAAATATAAGCTCTGGATTATTCTTTGTAAAAAGTTTAAGTCAATTCATCTGACCAGTGCACTCAATACTTGACGTGTATTTAAATTTATTGAATTCATTTTTTGCCTTTCATTACGAGATATATTTATAACATTCCCTTCTATAGGTACAATCTCGTGATTTCAATTATTTTTGTGACATAAGTTTTGCATGGACATCTAGTTTTTATCGAAGATTGTATGTTGCACTCTAGGTGTCTTCTGGTAATATATGTCATGTGGTTGCTGTTGCGTTGGTATAAACACCACATCTTTTAAACGTTGTTCTTATTTAAGTTTATTATTCAAGTAATCAGTCTCAGACTTACACATCTGTTATTTTGCATAGCAGTTACATTTAGTATCTATATCCGTTTTCTACATCTTATATCACACAAGAGGTTAAGTCATGTAATTAATATACTATTAATTTTCTAATCTTTTAATCCAAACAGTTCATTATATATGTATTGCTATTATCTTCATAACCAGTCTAACAGTGTTTCATTATACAGAAAAGACAAACATTATTCATATTGATATATTGATATACAGAAAATTACCAAAAAAAACATTGCCTGATCAAAACTCTCTACATACCTGCTTATGGTTAGGTTAGTGCACAATGACATTATACAGGATAACTGTTTATGGGTTTAGGGTGTTGTCTTGACCTTAAATGTCTTAGCTTATAGCTTTTAATTTTCTTTGACACAAACAACAACAACAAAAATAATAAAGAAAATAATAAGAATTTTAGGAGACTTACTAAACATGCTAAAAGTGAACTTTTGTTCAATGTTCGTACACTGTCCACCATTCTTTAAAATTTTATCGATTACATCGTTGGAAAGTAAATAAAGATATTTACTAAAAAAGAGAGACATGAATGACTGATGATAATCATACTCTCCGTTATTTATTTTCTCTTTCCTTCTACATTGTTATATTTACAAACCAACTCATATTTCTTTCAACATATATAAGGAAACTTTTTTAATACCCAATTAAATAGTGAAATGTCATATTTCTTGGAATTTTACATAGATAGCTATCCTTTCGGCGGAAGTTTGATCATGTATATTTAATTAGGTTTTGTTTTATAATTCTACCGATGAGACAATAGGATTCATTGCTGAAGAATAGTTAAGAAAGCAACAAATCTGAGGTAAAGTTTTAATTTCATTAGTTTATTTCACCAATTAAGTAAATTATCCTTTGAAAGATTCTAATTTGAGAGGAAAATTCTTTCCACACATTTCTTAGGGAAGGGTTTTTGTCTCTGACAGTATTTTTATGAAAAGGGTTAAAAAAAAAAAAGATTTTAATACCAGTTGAATCTCTAATGATTAGTCTGTAACTGTTTATTTGGTTATTATCTTGATGATCGTATTGATTGTTTATGACATGGTATAAATGGGAAAAAGTTGCTCTCTACAAGATGAATCTATGTTAAAAAAATCATCGAAGTTGAAAGCACTCAGACGAAATACCAAAAATTTTCAACATGTTACGGTAAGAAAGGACATTTTCAAACAGTTTCACCCAGAGCAGATTCTGACAATTCTATAGGAAGAAGTTTTGGACGGCTCTACTTTTTTATTCATTTATTTCTGTTTATCTTTTTTTTTTATTTTCATGTATTTATTTATTCATTTATCTATTTATGTTGACATGCATTATCATTGATATATGCATTTTTTTGTAAATTAACTGTTTCTAACATGTTGGAATATACTCAAAACGCTCAGGTGTTTCTTCTATCAGGTATAGATTGCCAAAAGCCATCGATATAGCTCTAATCAAATAGTTGGTAAATAAAAAGTAAACAGCGGTATTTGGCACAAATTTGGAAATTTCCGGTTCTATTGGGGCGCCACTGATGCTTTATATGTAGAAGAAACGCACGTCTCTCGTGCAAAAATTATTGCTTTTGTTCAATGTACATACGGTTTCAAACATTTACTCAAGTTTAATCAATTTCATCGCAGGAGAGTAAATGAAGATTTTACACAAAAAGGAGGGACAAAAACGACTGATGATAACCATACTCTCTGTTTTTCAGTTTTTGTTTCCTGCAACAAGCACACTCATTTTTCTGTAACACCCTTTTAAACATTAACATGGATATTTAGGTTTAATTTAACATATACAGGGAAAATTTTTTGAATCTTGTTTAATAGTGAAAAGTTATATTTCAATGAAATTTATAAAATCAACTCTTACCGAAGGTGTTGTTTCGGCAAAAGTTTGACCTTGTATATATAATTAGATCTTTCCACTTTTCTGCGGAAAGACCTATTGATTTTGTTTTAATTATAAGTTATTAAGTCTTTCCACTTTTCCGTGTCAAAATTGATTTTGTACTGTTTATTAATGTTATTATTATTCTTATTAGATTTTTCAAATTTTCTCTGGAAAGACCATTTGATTTTGTTCTGATTTGATTTTTTTTTTATTTCTCGAGTATAATTTTTTTTAGTAAGATGTAGCTTAGATTTTTGGTATAGGATGTCGAACAGTTTATCAATAAACTTGAATATCATCTACAACATTCTCTAAAAATATGTTAATAGAGGAATTGATTGTATTTACGTATCTAGTTTATTTATTAAATCTGCCATTCAAAACTTTATATTTCTATAGCTTGTTAACATAAAACTAACTTTTGTTTTTTAAGCACAGAAACAGCTCAGTATTCGTTTAAGTTTTAGTTCTAATCAGTAAGACCAGACGTCAGTATAGAAAATGATGAGTCTTAAACATTAGACTGTGAAAATAACCTCGTCCTTCAACTATACCATATTGATAACAATGTCGTAAGGGCATTAGAGATGCTCTTTCAGGCTATTTTAAAATTTGTGTGAACGGGATAATTCTGATTGGAATAAATGTATGAGAATTGTGAATATTCGATTGTCACTTTTTTAGAAAATTTTAGAAATAATCAAAAGGATAACTTATATGACAATTTCTTGTGTTTGTACCTGCCGACAAAATAAATTAACGATGTGTTGATAGTTTGACATAAATAGTTAAGTGAAGTTAGTTCTTGAGTAAGGAATTGAAAAAAAATCTGTACTCAGGTTCGTGTGCTCCACAGAGAGTTCAATAGTTAGTAATCATATCATTTCAACATCCCGCCTAAAGGCCTCCTCTGCACATATGAAAGCCCCTATATTGTGTATTGTCTACCTAAACCACAGAACAAACCCGTCAAATATCGTTTCAATTCGGCCTTTAGTAAGTGTTTGACTACATGTACTTAATTTTTCAGTGATTAGAATAATGGTATTATTCATTTCAGGAGAGAAAACAAATAATTTGATGTTTCAGATAAATTAAGTGATTTAAATGGTCTTTTCAATTCGTTTTATAGATTGCTGTTGTTTTATAGCCTGTACATTTATATGCGATCTATGTAATCTTATCGTTTCTATGATTAACTTATTCTAAAAGATTATCAATACAACTATAATAAGATCTTTGAATATTGTTTTTATCGGTACTACCATTGATTCCGGTCTCACTTACTTAAAATATAACTAAATATCTATTGCTATACAGTTATATGTTGACGGTTCTACAACCTGACTATACTTATATTTGGCATTGAACAAGGTCATGATTTACTAGACTATTTATGACGTCTTTACATTAAATCCATTTGATTTGTGCTGATTCTTATTTTTTCTTGGATACATGATTTTGTTATTAGCTGTTTTAGGTTTTGGGCTAATAAATGCTAGTACTCTCAAATCAGTACGTCGTGTCTTCAGTGCTTTTCTTCGTTATTTTTTGTGTTATGTTTTATCTGATAGGTCAATTCCTTTTCAACTGATTTTGATAGTATATTTTAATGTTGTGTGTTGCTACACCACTATCCCAGGTGAGAGGGAGGGCTGGGCGCCCGCAATCATATTTAACCCCGCCATATTCTGTACGTATATGTCCCAAATCAAGAGCCTGTAACTCAGTGGTTGTATTTGTTGCTGTTTATCATATTTATTTTTCGTTTGTTGTTTTGTACATAAATCAAACCATCACTTTTGTCGTTTAAAAAGTTTAACAGTTTGTCATATCGAGGATTTTTATAGCTTGCCATGCAGTATTGGATTTGCTCATTGTTTAAGGACGTACGGTCACTTATGGTTGCTATTACTTACGTCATTTGGTCTTTGTTGATTAGTTGTCTCATTGGTCACATGTCCTTATTACTTATTTTTCCTTTCCATTTCACTTTTGACTCATTGATTGATAACTCCCACCAGGATTCTTAAGAATTTAGTAACTATAATATGTTACTAAAAACAGAGTTGGTCAAAGAGTACTTCCAATACAACCCGAAAATAACAAATCTAAATTATATTAATTAAGGGAAATAACTCTTGAACGGTAAATGACGAACCATAACATTATGCTTAAATTTCAAATGATTTTGTGAGGTGATACTGAAATGATAATAAGGAAATTAAAAAAAAATAAGGTAACTCAAGGACAGCGTTACTCTTGCAGAGTAAAAGAATAGAGAGAAGATAACAAGGAAGCATTCGAAAATTATAATTCCAATAAAAACAGGCGATTCCATAAAAAATTGGTAAAAGCTTTTCGAATAGTAAAACGAACGTATAGAATATGTAATCGACACTAAATCCACTTTGTCATAACGTAAAACGTTAAATTGTACTCATATGAAATTCTGTACTTTTTACTTTTTACTTTAGATTTCCAAAAGATAGCAGTCATTGATAACTAGGTCATCAAATTAATTTTTTTCCAAAACGAATGTTTTACCATGGCTGGTAAGTGGTCTTAAAATATGTTTATCTACCAAAAATTGTGTCTAAAATTCAGTCGCAAATATCATATCTGTCCCTTACACGTCCAGATAACAACCTATCATCAACACAGAAACAAACCTTAATTACAAATATATTTAATGGAAACGGTAAAAATCATATGAAACGAATTTCTTGTATTTTGTGTGTTATAGAGATTATTAAACCAATGCATGCATATAGAAGTTTGGAATTCATTTATACATTGGATTTTTCAAAAATATTAGTTAATATTGTTCTACAAGGAACACCAGTCCTTCACCTTTCATTTGATACATAATTACTAAAATATATTCTACATAGTTTGATAATTTCATCAATGCGTAGGCACTAGTTTGTTTTAAATATGTCTTACTTTCCAGATTGTTCTTTTTGACCATGTTGGCCAGGCCCAATTTGGTGGTTTTACATCTTACAAAGTCAATCCGAATTATTTTTGCAAAGAATTCAGCTCAAGCCGGTGCTAGGGGCCGTCTTAAACTTACAGTGGATGAGAGTTTTTATGCTCCGTGTTTGAGGCCTCACTGTGACTTTGAGATGAAGAACAACAATAAAAGCGCTGCTTTTTCTTTTCTGTTTTTGTTTAGCTTTTTGTGTGTTTTTTGCTGTGCATGTATTGATTTTTTGTCATGGATGGATACCCCATATCCTTTGTTTTTTCTACTATATATACACTAAACTCAGTCATGTATGCAAGTCTTTTTATATTTATTACGTATACGAATCTATAACGTATAATCGACAAATAATTCATTCGGTGATTGTTGATCGTAATCTAATTAACGCCAACGTTTACCGAATCGTGACATTGATAAACAATCAACACACAGCACACGGAGCACGTGACAAATTCTGAATTGATAGAGCCATTATATTCTTTCTAATATTATCCATGCGTTCCCATTTGTTAATTAAACTTTTTCTTAACAATTGTTATATTATTTGTTGTATTAATTTTGTTCTAGTAGAATCAGTTATAACTTTTTACCTACCAGTGCACGTTTGTTTACATCCTTTCATCACGTTTTTCCCCTCGCACTTGCGCTTGCCCTGTGCGGTGGCCGAACTTCTAACGAGAGGTCTGGTAGTTAAGGTCACAGCATACGGAAAAAAGTCGGTGAAATAGTGTACAGGAAGATAATTATTCAATAGCAGTAAGTATATGAAGATTTTGATAATGTAAAGGGTTTCCTTCACAAGAAAGTTCACATACACTTGTTATATGGTAAAACTTTGCCATACAGTTATATAAAACATATTCAATTTTTTGGTTTATAAATTTAAAGTTTCATATGACTGTAATGTAACATTGTTTAAAGATGAGTACGGATTGAAATTATACATTTTAGATTGTAAACACGAAAATCCCATTGCTTTCGTAATGAACAAGCAATCACACTTTCAAATTTCTTAACAATAACCTGCTGGACGAAACTTATACTCATTCTTTATTTAATTCATCAAGAAACAAGATCGATGTATAGCCATTTATTACATGAAATGCATGTGTGTCAAATTATACTTATATCAATTCATTTTACTCCGAACAACCGTATAGCTGCAAACAACAATTTTTATCAATTTTCAAACTCAAAGATCTTCCATTCTTTGCTTCTGTGTAATCAATAATCTATTGGATCCTTTTCATAATATTTTTGTTGTCAAGGTGTTATTTTTCTTAAAAAAATACGAAATAATAAATATTAAGATTTCACTGAAATAAGTCTTAAATAAAATGGTGGCGTTAGTTCAAGTGTCATCTTTTAACAAAAACAATGGAAGATAAATATCCTATCACTATTGATTTTACAGAAAAAAAAGTGGTAAAAAATAACCTTGACAATGCTTTTGTTGTATCATATCATTAAAATGGCCGGGTCTTCAGCGGCCTACCGATCGAAGTAGTTAATCTACTCACTCAAGAAATGTAGTGCAGAAAAACCATTCCTAGGCAACGAATTAACTCCCTTACAACGAGAATTATTCTGTCTGCCAATTTTCAGGAAGTTAGGTTTAATCCATACACTGAAAGCAGTCTTATTGATAAACATAATGTTCATAAAAAGATCTAGATTTATTCCAGACGCACTGCAATCTGGTGTGGATACTTGTGAGTATATGATTTCACCAGTACATATATACGTTTTTTATCATTTCTATGCCATTATCAGCTTAACAATACCGAAGGGTATCAGGAATCACTATGGGATTTTCGAGTAATAATAGCGGAGGACATTTACATTTCAGGAAAAGGGATCAAAGCGTCATCCTACAATAGTCTTGGCGTAGCGTTCCTGATTGTTGGGGATAAAGAATCTGCTAACCGAGCATTTATAAGGTCCATATACCTATTTCCTGACCGTTCATTTAATCCAGCTTTCAAAAGACTGTCAATGATAGATTTATTGTGACAGATATTTGTATCTGTAGGCATTGACATTCAATGACTACTTAAATAGAATAACTTTAAACATAGATATAAGAAGATGTGGTATGAGTGCCAATGAGACAACTCTCCATCCAAGTCAAAATTTATAAAAGTAAACCATTATAGGTCAAAGTACGGTCTTCAACACGGAGCCTTGGCTCACACCGAACAGTAAGCTATAAAGGGCCCCAAAAATTACTAGTGTAAAACCATTCAAACGGGAAAACCAACGCACATATAGAATCATTGAATCAGATGTAATTGGCCAGCAAATATGCACAATCGTGTCTAAATAATAATCACAAGGTACTTATATATGTATTTTATTAAAGAGTACTGTAAATTCAGAAATTATTGCGTGCATTTATTATTGCGATTTTGTCATTTTAGACTAAAATGCGATTTTAATTTTTGCGATATTGAGAAAAAATCCTGTTTAATTCATATGAAAAATTTCAAAATGCGAGTTTAAATTATTGCGATTATATCCCTGTCGCATTTTTCGCAATAATAAAAACATCGCAATAATTTCTGAATTTACAGTAATGTAGAACAACAAAACATTCAAATATATTTTCATCCAAATAATGTTAATTAAGATTACTACATGCAAAGGAAATTGTTATTTTCCTTCATCTATTAACACTTAATCTGTCCTGAATATTTATATTTACAGGTTGGGAAAATGTCTGCTGTAAATGAAATTATGATTTAAGTTATTTAGAAAAAAAACAAATGTTGTCTTCTTGTTGATATTATTGTTAATTTAGTCTTCTGTTGTTTATTGTTTTTTTTTTTTTTCTATTTAACACTATTTATCATGTGTTGTGGTCTGGGTATTGAAGGATTCTAGTACTTGCTGACATATCTTTCTTATATTTTAATATACATTGTCCCGTATGAGAGAAGCGTGTGCTATTCATATTTCTTTCTCTTTGTCAGAAAACAAATTATGTGCAACAGAATGTTATTTTAGCTCGTTGAGATATTATAAATATAGCTATAAGGAGACATTGATTTAAGGTTAATATGATATTGAACAAATATATTATAAAACAAAAATAAAAAACAAAGGTTAATCAGCGAATGTCCTCAAATAACGACAGCCACGTTTTGCCGATCCCTACATCAATGTTATTCGTATTCCGTTCATTTGAAAATGCTAGTATATTTAGGGGAATAACGTTTATGTCCATTCTTCAAACCCCAAAACGTAGGTGCAGATAATATATACAGTTTCTACCTTTATTACTGGGAAAGGAGTTCTTAGTCAATAACATTTGTTTTATTCCCTTTCCTAGATTTATAAACTTTAAACATCATCTGTTCAGTTCCCATATAAAATGTAATAAGATTGGATTCATGTATCAACTTCCTTTAACAAATACTTTATGATATTTCATTACATACTGGCCAAATATGTTTGTCATTTTTCTGTCCTGATGGTAAAACGTACAAATCTGGAACATCTTTGGATCTTTTAATTAAATACAAAGCTATTTGACGATTTAATCCCTTAAGCGGTGGAAGGAGTGTAAGAAATTGAAAGTATCAACCAATACAAAACACAACTTTATGTTCATGCCATCATATAATTCAAGCTACAATTCCATTAATAACTTTCACAAAACAATACTTTAAATCATTTCACTCTATACTGGAAAAACATTTTGGTCCTTATCTGTTTTTCTGCTCTTTATACAAAGAAATCCTAGAATTCCACAACTGTTAAGATGTTGTTTTGCATCATGTATTGATTTGTTATCTTTGATAGTGTGAGATAAGTTCACGACATTCAAATTGTGGTTTTCGACAAAACAGATATGATCCAATGTTTCCAAAACCTCCCAAGTGTTTAATAAAAAGACTTTAAGCGACATGTTGAATTATACAACTGAAAAATGACGAATAGAAAATCAACAGTTTACCAAAAGACTAATGACAGAGCATCAGGAACTCCGCAAAAGAGGATATCAGGTCTTAAGGCAATTATATCCTGCACCACATGTTATACCTGTCGTCTTGATCGTGGTATGTACAAATTCGGTGATATGTCTCATTCGATTATGTCAAAGTCGAGGAAAAGAGGACGGTGAGTGGTTACGACAATTGGAACATATCTGTGGCCAGCCATCTCTGTCATATATCTTCGAGCCAACCAGCTTATGATGGCTTCCGTAAGACTACAAAATACATAAATTCAACTTAAACACTAGGAATCCGTGTTTCAAAAGCCTAGTTGTAAGCAGCAATCCTTTATAACAGACAATTATAATAAGAAGCACAAAGCAGTTAGCTAAGCAGATAGTTCACCTTAGATGCATTTGTCAAAACCTTTCGGAAATTTGGGTTCTGAATTGCTCTTAAACTTCACACTTTATTTGGCCTTTTTCGATTCGAGCGTCACGGTTGAGTCTTTTGTGGACGAAACGCGCGTCTGGAGTACACAATCTTAAATCTTAAACCTGGTATCTATAATGAGTTTCTTTAGACCACTTGCTCGATCACACTGCTGGTGGAGGTGTCCTAACCTACAATAGCACCAGCCCAATTGGCACCACTACTGTGTTTATTATTAAATGGTAATAATTATAAATTAACTGTGTACAAAATCTAGATTTTTTTCAAAATGGTTAGGATTTTCTACCCCAGGAATAGTTTGCCTTAGCTGTGTTAAGCAAAACATATCGGAATTTATGATCCTCAATTACTCTTACTTTATTTGACATTTTTTAAACGTTTTTCGATTCGAGTGCCACTGTTGAGTCTTTTGTAGACGAAACGCGCGTCTGACGTACACAAAATGGTATTCACGGTGAGTTTATCTGGAATCTGATATTAAGTAGGATATTTATACTCCATTTGAAGGCAATGCGTGAATATTGCTACGTAGAAATAGAAAGGTCACAATCGGAGAGCTGAAATCATCTCTTTTGTAGTGAAGCTATGATCTTAACCGATTATCATTGTCAATTTCTGTATGTAAGTCAAGATATCAGACAGACTTACATTTTGTAACTGCATCTGTGGTATCCTTTATTTGTGGTATCCTTTATTTGACGTTCAATGAGATGGATGGGTTCATCATTATTTATTGAGAATATCTCATCTTTGTAGCGGAAGGTGAAGTTAAAGAATAATCCTAGCTTCTTTTCTTTTTTGCTGAGAAACTCCTGTTTGAAGTCTGTCTTATACAAGTATGGGCTTAAGTTGGCGGGAACATGATATCAATTGATATCCATAGGAATGTCGGTTGTCTGTTGAAAGCACGTCACCAACCGTAACACAAATGCAGTCAATTCAAAAAATTAAAAATTACTCTCACAGACTTCTTCTTTTGTTTAGATACGAGTATTTGTTTTTGTCTTGTTCGGTAATCTTTTGTTAAGTAATTAAAAGTACACCGATGACTGTTTCAAACGCTGATAGCAAAAACAAAGCGATGAATCAGTGTTCAATCGTCGATGTATATTTAATTGTACATATCAAAAAAAATTTTTAACTATGCATTTTATATAATTCTTTTGGTCATCCACATATCTTAAAGTTAAATTCAACATTCATAATTTAACCAAACCATTTATGTAGCATTTGCAACAACTATAATCTTGGTTTGCATTGGTGAATTAAAGTTTTCATTTAAGTTATTTTCAAATATTAATGAACGACAAGTATCAATATGAATTTTAATGGGGACATAATTTGTATTTTTAATTTAAGTTGGACGAGATCAAAAACCTGCTTGTAATATGGTGAATTTGTCGATAGATGTTCATGTGGATGGGCAAGCAGATGAACAGCCGAGTCGGCTTGGATTAGTGGTACCTATTATGTGTAGTCGACACCTCCCTAAAGTATCTAACAGAGATCCCTATTGAAACTGAGCACCTTCTATCATGAAATTGTTATAGGACTATCTCAATTTTTCCAGACTTTAGAACTTATTCATTTTCAGTTTTGTGTCTTAGACTCTTTCGGGGATCGGTGGGTTACGACTATGCGTAGTCGACTCATCCTATTTCTACAGTTTCCATTACAAATCCGACAAAAAGATAGATATATATAAGTGTTGTGCCGATGCTGTTATAGATTGTTTGAAAAATGCGTCCACATTAGTTCTAACTTCGAAATGAACCCCGCATGGAATGACATCATTTCATCAAAATTTACATAAGACATTACTAACATTGTGTAATCAACTTATCGCAGAGTTTTTAATATATAACCTTGACGCCTCAATGCTTTAAATTTTTAGCTATTTATACAACCGTGGTTTTCAAATGATTGGGTTTGAACTTTTTTGATGAAGATAAATATGCGAATCGGACGAACGAAATGTGTCAAGTGTTATTGTCATTTGCTGAATGTTTTGCACACATACTGGAATTGCGGACTTGCTATTACTGAATTTTTTCACACAAAATGGAATTGCGGACTTGCTAGTATTGATTTTTGTTAGGATTATAATTCCTTTTTTTAAATACTTTGGAACTTAGTCATTTTCCAGCAAAATATTTTCAAGATGGAAATAATTTTTGGTTTTTAACTTAATCTTTGGAACCAATGACGTTTTGCATCTACCAATTCTGAGTTGCTGTAAATTTTTTTTATGAGTTTATATCCATTATTCGACGTTGCAGAATTTAAAAACTATAGATAGTTTCATCGTTCGAAAGTTACCCTAAATAAAAATACATAATTCTGCAACAGTCGACGTCGTAAGCATACTGACTCAGCTTCATATATCTACCATTTCCACAATGTGATAATGTTTTTAAACTCAGTATCACAAAATATTCAACGAACTATATCACACTGTTTACTGTTTACATATTTTCACCTTGTCAATGACCATAAATGGACACTCCGCTGAAAAGTTGATCCCAAACCATCTGTTTATCTACACGGTAAGTGATTACATATATCTTAAACGGTTCCAAGACCATGACTTGGCACTTTGTTGATGACGTTATCTAAAATAACAGGTCTACAAATTGGTTATTACGTAATTAGGGAAACAATTCAACCACTACCTTACACTTGAACTACATCAAGTGACTCAGGGTAAGGAAGTCACTACGCAAATTGTGTTACTCTTCATGGGTCAAGTGCTTTTGACTACTAAGAAAAATTAAATAACTTTCGTTAGCCGTGTAATGTTTTACCTCGTCGGCTTCATGTAAGGTTGTTCCACAATACATGATACATTCATAGATCTTAGGTATGCTTCGTCGACTGACTGCAAGTTTTAAAGGAGATATTGGTAAACAAATATAATATGGGCTGGATGACGAAGTTTTATAGAAGTGAGAGGGACATCAATCCACCGACACAGAAAAAACTCATCTCGATTAAACAAACAACAGTCAATAAACGACATGTGTTAATACAATGTAGTTACACAAGTTCTTAGTTACGAAGCGTTTAATTTTCATCTTTTGTTGTTTTTCTGGTAACCCTCAAATGGATTAATTATTTTCTTTTTTCAATTTCTTGTTCTTACCAACAATATTACACAAATAAACAATACTTCAGTGCTTTGATGAAATAAGACGTTTTATCTATACATAATCAGCTATAAAAGAGTGGCAGGAGATACCAAAAGGATATTCAAACCCATATATCTGTATTATTTCGTTAATATATTTCGCTCATAAAGCTACTTTTTATTCGAGATTTATTGTCCGTTTATAAATTTTGAAATTATAAAGAAACTGAGGTTTCAGCTCCCTCAGGCAAAGTTGACCTACGATGGATTTGGCTATCTTTTAGGTACTTTTGGTCATAAAGCTCTTCAACTGTTTCGGTTTTTATTTATCCTTGGCTTTCAAATATTTGGCTCTGAGCGTTCTTGATGAAGGTAAATCCTAGAAAAGTGCTTCAAACGCGTTAAATTTATAACGTGTTGTTTTCATTTTTTTATTCTGACAAAAGGGAGATTATCCAATAGGACACAGCCTGCTACTAATTCATTATACGTCTGATACTTAAGTAACTTTATGTATAAGTGAAATTGCTTGGGTTTTTTTTTTAGGAAGGATGTACATTAACTATATGAACGTTTTCTGAACATGTTATTCCCTGCTCCCGGTCAATCTGAAAGCATCGACTATAAAGAAGCATGTTTTTTTGTAAAAGCAAGGTTCTCGGCAATCAAAACAAGACATTTTTATTGAAAACAACAGCAAAATCATGTTACGGAAGAGACGTTATTTTGCACTTTTCATGTTGACAGGATATGTGTTTCTAAACTTCGTCAGCTAGGTCCAGGACAAAAGATAAAGAAACTAAATTTATATAAGTGTAGGGAGCATCACAACTAAAACATGTTGACAAGATATTATGAATGGGAATATTTTCACGGTTTTTCTTTTCTAAATTTGTATTCATAAACTTTTCGCACTGGGATAAAATTTGTGCATCAACATCCAATTTGTAGTTCAATATTTGTGCCTTCTAAAGACAATTCCATCGGGGTAGATTTTCGCAAAATTGACGTAAAAGCTAAATCAGCCTTATTAACTCCCGCGCAAAAACAAAATCCTTATTTACAGTTTCCAGTTTCGTCTACAGTCAACTTTGAATAAAGAATTTGAAATCTACGTTTCACTATCAGTTAATAAATTCGGGGTCTAAATGAATTTTGTCAGTACCGATGTAAACTTGTGATGCACTAGTAACAGGAACAATACAACAATAAGAAATGGTATGATTGCCAATGAGACTACTCTGCACTACAGACAAGAGGACGTAGAAGTTAAATACTATAGGTTATCGTACGGCCTTCAACAATGAGCAAACTCCATACCGCATTGTTAGTAATAAAAGGCCCCGAAATGACAAATGTAAAACAAATAACCATTGGAAAATGACGACGAACATCAAGCCGTACCTATAAGGAGGTGGAAATATAACACATAAAATACAAATGTCAGTTTACATAACACACATTCTTCAATGAATACCAAGACTTGATTAAATTGATACTTTATTATTTGTGACAATAACATAAGCTACCAAGTGAATATCAATTAAAATGTAATGTAATTTGAAACATTACTTCATGTTGGATGACGTCTGGAGTTAATAATGGCAACGTTACTCAATAGATGTCATTGTCTCGGGAATTTTTTTAACGTTTAATTTTGAATAGTTCACTAGTCTAGTAGTAGTTACTAGTAGTAATGTGTTTTACAGAGTTGTTCTATATAACAATCTAAATAATGCGTTTCACTTCCCCCTCCCAATTTCGCAAGTGAAAAGTAAAACAACAAAAATACCGAACTCCAAGAAAAATTCAAACCGAAAAGTCCCTAAACTATTGGCAAAATCAAAAGCTCAAACACATCAATCGAATGGAAAACAACTGTAATATTCCTGACTTGGTACAGGCATTTCCTTATATAAAAGATGGTGAATTAAACCTGGTTTTAAAGCTAGCGAAAGCTCTCACATGTATGACGGACTGCAACTATTCAAACATAGTACTGCTACTCCTTTATAAGCATACCTGTCGACATGGATCATAGATTGGCGAATCACGTCGAATGTCAATTCATTTTTATTGTTTTGAATTACTTTTCAGTGGACTCCTAATACACGGAGTACATTTGCTACAAATAACCAAAATATTATAGCTGAAGATTTCTCCCATTCTGTTATTCTTAAGGACTTCTGGCAAATAAAACCTTGAAAAATTCTGTCAAAACTTGTATATTGTCGAAGATTGTATGTGGACGATAATTGCTTCGGTTGCTTGGTACAGAAGCTCCGTTTTTTATATACATCCTATATATCGTTCTATTCTTATTGTTTTGAATTGTCATACTCCACGTCCTTCTGTTTTGATTGTTTACCAATTTCACGATCCGGTAAACTTCGGCAAAAAACTCGAAAGTTAATGAGCCTGCGATCAACAATCACCGAATGATATATTATGTGTCACTTATACATTAGAGATTCGTAATAAATGTAAAAAAAAAGACGTGAATAAAGGACTTAGTTTAGTATATATGAATGCATTGGTTCAATAATTTTCTGAACATTAAAATTTTTTGAAACTCTTTATATTGAAATATGACTTTAACTTCCGAGAATTGGGTTTATTTTTTTATAATTTAATCATACCTGATTACAGCTTTGATAACTTATCATGTAAGTGATTTAAAATTTAAACACAATTCAAAGCCATTATCACCACTAAGATAACTAAGTAAAGATTCCTTGTAAATATCAGTAAAACCGATAATACATTCCGGAGAACTTTCCAGTTATATTAAAATTGGAAATTTAAAGTACCTCTTTTATTTTCCATCTCGTATAATATTTATACCGTAGACATTAAATAATTCTATAAGTTGGGTTGAGATCCAAAAATTAAAATGTAACACACAAATTTACATGTTACTAAGCAGATTGGAGAAAAGGGAACATTATACGAGAATTATTTATGAAAGTAGGTACCTTCTTTTTCATTTTCATTTATTAAATTCCTTCAAATATACGTCCTGTAAAGACTAAGGCAGAGAACACTTGCCAAATGTACAAAACAAGCGTCATCATATGAGGTAGTTGTTATTGATAAAACAGGGATGAATGTCACAATACATAATGATTTCTATAATTGTATTTATAGAACAAACCTTGGAAAGGAGCAGACAAATACATGACATGAATTATGTTGAATAGTTTTTTTTTTAATTTTTTTTCTGTAAATTATATTAAATAGGTCCGTAAATATTTTCTTTATATTAACCTGTTTTTCAGCGGTTGGCGTTTATATTATACCATGTATTTGTCGCTGTACATTATATTTGTTTTTCATTTATTTTCTTTTACATAATTCAGACCGTTGTTTTTCTCTTTTAAATTGTTTTACATTCGGCATTCCGGGGTCTTTTTGAGTCTGTTATGTGGTATGGGTTTTCTTCCGGCTACCGAATTCGTCGTTGATCTTTTAATTCAGACACTTTTAATTAATATCTGATTATTGATTGCACGAGATTTATGTTTCATCTTACACGAGAAGTGACTTTGCTGTATGAAATCAACCTAAAATCCCAGTAGTCGTGGACGAGCATTTGACAATATATATCTCCCTGTGCGCTAGCTCTGAGCAAACTCTGTGAGTTATTTCCTGCAGAATTATACAGCATTGCATAGACGTAGAATTATATTGGTTTGTCGTCTATTATGCAAATACAATGAAAATGAATGCATTTGCTCTTAACTCTTCGAATTTGTTTTAACTATATATTTGCTTATTCCATTAACCGAAATGAATCATGTCGGACGCCATAGCTGCAGTTTAAAATAACCGATTTGTTATGTACAAATTCTCAAGAATATGTCTGCTTCAAAAATAATTGGATGGATAGGTAGATCAGTGTTAAACGTCAAGTTGCAAATATTAGAGTATATGAGGACCAGGATCTGTTTATGAGGTATGCATATGATCCTGATGTTCACTATCCCGATTCGTAGATTTTTAGAATGATAGTTCACAAGGTAACTGTCTGCAGGAAACATCTCATCCTAGCTAGACGTATCACTCTGACTTCGAGCAAACACGTGTTTATTCCTTCTGCTAAAAAAATGCCCGATGTCCCCAAAAAGATCATACTCATGACCTCACGAATTCGAAAACAACACCAATCGTGAAACTTGTTACAATACGTGTATGTTTAATGATCTCTTTAGTGGGTGTTGCTGTCTTATCATGTGTATTACATTCATTTAGAACTGAGAGTAATAAGATAAAATATAAACCCTGCTGATGTGATTCTCTTGTGTAAAAAAAAGTTCATTAAAGCTTTTATTATCAATTTGTGAGATGCAAGCACCTTCAATTTGTCTCTGGACAATTGGCTTGAATTATTTATTTTGTTTTAATGCATGTCTCTAAAACAAAATATCCTCCAATTCGCATGTTTTGTAACGTGTAATTCTGTATTACTACAAGGAATGTCAGTATACATTCTTAATCTTAATGAGCATACTTATGACAAGCAAACACACCCATACATTTTGTTTGTATAACGCATTCATAATTACACAATAGTCATTTCTCGGCTTTCTGTTTTATATAAGTGTATTGTATTTTATACTATAATTTTGGAACATAAATATGTTGTACTGCCAGGAACGACAATTGATGAAAAATGAATAAATGAATAAAAAAAGGAATAACACTCAAATGAGTAAAAACAAATGACAAATACGTTGAAAAAATTAAAGCAGAAAAAAATATAAATAGATCATGAGTGTATTGGTTAATAAAACGACGTATTCTAGTAATTAAAATTACCATACAAATTGAGTTGCAAATAATCTGTCGAATTTCATTTAACAGCACCTGTAGGTGATCGATTATAGAGAAATGTAACGCTTTTAAAATCAAACAGATAACAAAATAAAGATAAACTGAAAGGAAACTATTTTGGATTAACGAACATTGATAACACTGATAACAGACGAACTTATAACAAATTGCGGTTTTTGTATATAGTCCTCTCTTTTATAGTCTTCTGGTTATTAAAATTGAAGATGTGTTTAATTCAAAATGATTTCCGTACCACATGTACTTTTCCAATAGTTTCATTTCTTTATGATAAGTTTGATCAAAATCGCATAACACTTGACACTTAGGGTATTTTTAGACCTACAATTGATTTTGTCAATATTCAGAGTATCGTTACCTCAGTTAATATGATTTTTCAGGGCTTGTATTTGATATCATAGCGTGGAAGAAAGCATCTGAGCAAGTCTTCTGGACGTTTAGGTTAAATCTATCTGCTTGAAATGTGGCGGGGTTTAACTACTTTGTTGGTGCCAACCCTCCCCTAACCTCGTACAATGGTGCAACGGTTTTGTTTTCATTTTTTACAGCATTGGGTCGATACTGCGGCTGGTAGACTATCATTCCCCGAGGTATCATCAGTTCAGTAGTCAGTACTTCGGTACTGACAAGATTTATAAAAAAACATGTTTTGTCCGTTTCTCAATTTATGAATTATTTAGAAACTAGGGTTTCAACTCATTCAGGTGATGTTGACCTTCGATGGATTTGGCTAGTAGTTGTTGGTCTTTTTTGATCATATAGTTTTTCAACTGTTTCAATTCTTATAAATCCCTGACTTTAAAATATTTGGCTTTGAGCTTTTCTGATACAGAAAAATCCAGAAAAGTGATTCGAACGCATGAACTTTATCAATGTTTGTTTTTGTTTCTTACCGAGGGTACCATCAGCTCAGATTGGTAAGTACTTCGGTAGTGACATGATTTATAACAATATTTTTTTTAAGTTTTCCGTTTATAAATTTGTATATTTTTTAGAAATTAAGATTTCAATCCCCTCGGAAAATTGAGATGACCTTAAATGGATTTGGCTTATGTGTTAATTCAGGGTTGAATGCATTTGGTGGGAGCTGTTATCTACCTGGTTAAATTGACAAACAATCAGGTTAATGAATAAGTAAAACAAAAAACATATCAAGCCAAGAGTTCAACGAAACAAACATTGACGGTACCAATTTAAATGCACTAGACGTGTATTTGGCCCATTAATATATCCTTTGTTGGAAGCCAAATTTTGTGAATATCCAAAACCAAACTCATAAGTTGAAAAGCTTATCAAACACAAAGAACATAAAGTACAGCCAAATTAGGGCAAGGAACCAAAAACGTTGCATGATGAAGATATATTCCTTAAGGATGTTCGCTCCTCCTGTTTTTGAATTTTTGCCAGATATTCGGAATCCTCTGGTTTTATACATGTAGAGCCATTAAAAATTTTGCCCACTAACCCCTACTTTTCTTTCCATAATTTGATTACATATAGTTTAAAATGTAATCTTTGAAAATCTTATAAAATCCTTGTTATTTTTCATCATTTTTGAAAGAAAAAAGGTGCTAATGTTAAATGTATGAAAAATCTAGAGAGAAGTATTTCATGCCAAATTTTCAATGGCTTATATCTCGAAAAGAAGCACACGGACCCTTCACTTCTTTCTGCTTTTTTAGTTCCTTTATTTTTATACTATCAATTTATAACAGTCTTTTAAAAAGCTTTTTATTTTGAAATAGAGTAGCGAACATCCTTAATCTGAGATGATATAACAGCTAATTTCAATCAAACGATATCCGTATGTAAGTATAAGTACCGATGAACTGTCTACTTGGCTGATCAAGAATAGAAGACTGCAAAGCAAAATGCGTCGAAATGATTGAAGAATCAAATTAATTAGGGCTAACGATAGAAATATCGCATGAGAAAAATAACCTTATTTGAATTGCAATTCAGTATTTAAATAAAAAAGATGCTAAAGGGATATTCAATATTCATATTTTTTTTAATTTGACTAATACAAATACTACTTTAAAGGTTTGTCGCGTCCAAAGCGCTTTTCTTTATTCCAAATGAATCATGTCAATACTAATATATCATGTAACTTAGCTGCCACTCATTACAAGGCAAATGTTTTAATCGGTATATTGACGATTAATCAACTTTATCATGACGTAAAATATTAGATTGAATTGATATGATATGCTTTTTGTTCCTCTTCAGGATTCCTAAAGTTAGCAATTATTCGTACATAACTAGCTTATCAAATTCATTGTATTCCAAAAGAATGTGTTGATATGGCTGGTAAGAAGTCTTTACGAAATTTATATCTCTAAGATTTCATCGCAAATTTAGTATCCGTTCCGTACACGTTAGAATAATAACTCATAATAAACCCGGAAACAAAAAATCATTACGAATGTATGTTTGGTAACATCTAATATAACATTGTTAAAAGCTGAGGACAGCTTGACGTATTTTAGTTTTAAATTGCATTAAAACGAAAAACAACTATGTCTCTTTTTTAATGAAACCGCAATTACAGTTTTACAATATTTTAACGAAATCCCTTATCAAAGAATTATGTGAGGGTTATCTTACTTTTACATTGTAATCCCATTTCCACTAATTTTTCCCAATATTTCATCTAAGATAATGGTAGTAATTGCATACGTTCTTAAAGTTTGTACATATATTATGCATGTGATACTTTACTTTCTCTTTTTACCAGTTAACTCTTCACTTGATTTGTCAATTTGCCTGTATGATTACCTATGTCAGAATATTGTTGGATCAGAAGATTACGTTAAACTGATCAGATTGATGAATGCATCATCAGACCAAATAAATAGCGACAAATCCTATACGTATATCACCAGTGGTAGTTTTGGAGAAGGACTTGAACTAAAAGAAAGTGACTTAGATGTTATGATTGTAGAACATGATCTAGATGTTACTGGGCAAATGAAACTAAACGATTATCGTTCAGATAAAAACTACTTTTCCTCAGACATTGACGATGTCAAACCTGGCTTTGCATATTTACGTCTCATGAAAGGAAACACAACAAGAAATAATTTGCTGTGTCGAGTTGTTGAAGGACAGTTATTTCTGTCAAGTGTATTGTTTCAGTAGTGTATCACTAATGAACGTCTTACAGTTGTTCATGGACCGTGCATCAGAAAAAGGAGGAAACTTTGACTTTGCAATTTGCTTACATTCAAAATCACGGATAAAGACAGCTTCAAAATGGGTTACTAGATCAAATAATTCATGGTCAACTAGTGACGTAAAACAAAGAGTTATTGATCATGGTGTCCTGTTTGTGCCAATTGGCTCAGGGGAAAATCTAAATGAGGAATTAAAATGGCGTTTATCCTTCTCTATTGGTGAAACATTTCTGATATATTCAATTAATCATACACAGCTGATATGTTATGCTTTGATGAAAATTCTTCTGAAAGATGTTATAAGCGAGTCTCCCGGGTGTAAAAACTTACTGTGTTCATACTTCATCAAGACAATCTTATTTTGGATATCTAAGGAACTCCCAACATCAGTGTGGAAACCAGAAAATTTAATACATTGCTTTATGAAATGTTTCAAGAGACTGATATATTGTGTTGAATACTCGCTTTGTCCACATTACTTTATTCCAGAAAATAACTTTTTTGAAAATAAGATTGTTGGACAGGGAAGAATAAAACTGTTAGAAACATTGTATATTATGAATTAATATGAAAGCGATGTATCTTTTTTTTTTCAGAACAAATATCCATTGTTTCGTTATTTACTAGCGTGCAGTTCAATATTGATATTTTTGTAAAAAAGGGGGCGAAAGATACCAAAATAAACTCATCATAGATACCAGAATTGAAATTTTGCATTTGTGCCAGACACGCGTTTCGTCTACAAAAGACTCATCAGTGACGCTCGAATAAAAAAAAGTTAAAAAGGCCAAATAAAGTATGAAGTTGAAGAGCATTGAGGACCAAAATGTCTAAAAGTTTTGCCAAGTACAGCTAAGGTAATCTATTCCTGAAGTAGAAAAGCCTTAGTATTTCAAAAATTCAAAGTTTTGTAAACAGTTAATTTATAATTATGACCATATCAATGATAATGGGACATTCAAACTTATAAGTCGAAAATAAACTGACAACTAATGGCTAAAAAAGAAATAGACAAACAGACAAACAATAGAACACAAAAAACACAACATAGGAAACTAAAGACTGAGCAACACGAACCCCACCAAATACTTGGGGTGATCTCAGGTGCTCCGGAAGAGTAAGCAGATCCTGCTCCACATGTGGCACCCGTCGTGTTGCTCATGTTAGTACAAACCCGGTAATAAGTCTAATTCGGTAGGTCACATTCGGGAAAAGGGGACGGGATTGTCGTTACTACATTAGGAACATATCCGCTATCATCTGTGAAACGGATATTCCGTAACGGTCAACCAACTCGTGATAGCGTCCGTAAAATTTACGAAGGGATGATTTCAACTTCATCACTTGGAACTCTTAGTTTAATAGCTTCCCTGTAAATGATAATAAGGAAATAATTCTTGGTTTAATAGCTTCCTTGTAAATGATATTAAGAAAATAATTGAATCAAACGCATTTCTGCCTTTCGGGATCAATTTAGAAGCCATCGATTATGTACGTTATTTAAAATTATTTTTTTCAAGCAAATCAAAAAAGCTAAGACCCTTTCTTTTACACAATATGACTCGTCTTTCTTTGTTTGTAGCACACGCCATGCAGCTATCCAGTTCTTATGGTAATAGTAGTTTACAAATATAAGCAATGCAAACAATCTCTCTCTTATATTCTACAGGGTACCCACCACGATGCTGTGTCAGGCTTGTTGATTTTGGCGTCATTATTCTACAAAAGGAAACAATACAAAAACGCTCTTTATATTCTGTCATATTCACTGAGATAATGTACTCCAGAAAAACTGTATAACGGTGCAAATGTATCTGACTTACAACGAGAAATATTCAATTTACAAATATTCAGGAAGCTTGGAATAATTTGCTCGCGTAGAATTATAATAATAACTATAGTACATTTTTTCCTTGAATCTACCTTTATTCCAGACGAACTAAAAATGGGTGTTCATAATATTTTTTCTTTCCTACCACTAGTAATATTTCTGCATTTTCTTACACTCTTGTGTCATTAGCATTTACACAATATCAGAAATTATCAGGAATCACTAGGAGACCTTCGTCTTACAATTGAAGAGAGTTATTTTATTGCGGATTGTTTTAGCAAAGCTATAGCCTGCAAGTGTATTGGAGTAGCTTTTCAAATTGAAGAAGATTGGGAAGCAGCAAGAAAAGCTTTTGTAAGATCAATTAAACTCAGTCCTGAGCATGTACTGAATTGCCCATTTAAACGACTGGCAATGATGGATTTTGCGTGATACATAATTGTATCATTTAGCATTAACATGAATTCAGTGATGAATTTTGCAGAATATTGTATGTATGCACAATAAAAATTGTTTAATCGCATGAAATATACAAGCTAATATGTTTGTTTCACAATCTTATGTAATGAAAATGTTATCGTTTCTGTATCATGAATACAACTTATACAGGGTTTACATGAACAATAAACTATTTTCTAATATATTTGTATTCATAAGATTTCAAAATGAAATGACCAAATGAAAATGAATTTGTTGTTTTCCTATACTATCTACTGTATTTAATAAAATTGCACTTAATATTTACGTATAATGAATAGAGTTTGTTTCTGAAAATAGGCAATTTTTGTCTGAATGATTTAACCCACCAGTGTTGTTTCTATTTTCATTTGATTGGGGACTTTCTTTTTTGAATTTTCCTCGAAGTTCAGTATTTTTATGATTTTACTTTTTTCTATCTTGCTCTAGTCCAAATTGTTGAGTTATAGATTTGAAAGATAATCAGTATTCTGTGTATATTTCGGATAAATTCAAAAGTCCATACCAAGCTTACTTTCATAATATAAACTTTACATTGTCCCGAATGAGCGTCTTAACAATATTTATTTCTATTTGAAAATGATGAGATTTTATTTGCAAAAGAAGTTATTTTTTTAAGCTCTTTTGATATCTAAAGTATATGGCTAATTAAGGTCAATAAGATTTCAAGCAAATAAAGTGGAAACAAAATATTTAAAGGTCATCCTAAGACGTTCGAAAATAATTGACAATTGTGCTTTGGAAATTCTTGCGTCAACGCAAAGTACATGAACAAAACGACAGGTGCCACAAAAGGAGC
Source organism: Mytilus coruscus (assembly GCA_017311375.1). NCBI lineage: Eukaryota > Metazoa > Mollusca > Bivalvia > Mytilida > Mytilidae > Mytilus > Mytilus coruscus. The sequence goes on from CM029607.1 coordinate 18,918,277, forward strand.
AGGAAATGTTAAAACTTCCAGAACAAATGAGATCAACAGCGCTTAAGTTAAGGTTCGTGTTGCTAGGTCTTAAATTGTATATGTTGTGTTCTGTATACTGTTGTTTGTCTTTTGTCGTTTTCGTTTGTGCCATGACATTGTCAGTGTTTGTATTCAACTGATGAGTTTGAATATCCCTTTAGTATTTGTTCGCCTCTCTTTATTCAAAAGTAAAGGTTGATGTAACAAAATTATCATTATGCCTGTCTTTAAAACCCTGAAATATTGGGTGCAGTCTACTCTTACAGTGTTATATAAACATAAAATACAAAGTTTATACCGTCATTTCCTAGACAATCAAATTTGTTCTTGTTATTCGCCTTTACTTTTTTAAAAACTCTAACAACATCTGCTGATTCCCTTTATAAATGTAAGCTTTGATATAAGTATCCACTTCCTTTCCCAAATATGTTATAATAGTGTACTATATACCGTCAGGGACAGTGGTGTCACAGTACACAGGCAAATTTCACTCACATCAACTTAACGTGAATTTAAATTCATGTGAATCTCACGTGAAATTTACATGAATTTTACCTCAAACGAGCTCGCGTGAAATCATTTCATGTTAGTTTATCGTGAATCTCATGTGAAATTCACGTGAATTTTTGAAATAAAGTAATTCAAATAACATCTAAATTTTCAAATTTAATTAAAATCATGAAAATACCATTTTTTGTATAAATCTCACATGAAATTCATGTGAACACTTTCACGTGAGATTCATGTGAATCTCAAGCACAGGCACATATAGAAAGTGGCGGGTTAATATAAAATAAGAATATGTGGTATGATTGCCAATGACACAACTGTCCACATAAGACCAAATGATACAGAAATTAACAATTATGGGTCATCGTACGGTCTTCAACAATGAGCAAAATATGTACCGCATAGTCAGCAATAAAAGTCTCCGAAATAACAAAATGTAAAACAATTAAAACGAGAAAAACTAACGGCCTGATTTATGTACAAAATAATGAATGAAAAACAAATTAGCGAAACAGCAAAAAACTACAACCACTCAATTACAGTTATTGTGAAACTGCCTATCATTGAGGGTCGGTTGAAAACAAAACTTTACGACAAAAAATATGATTTCAGCTTCCCAATTGTGAACTTTCCATTTCTATGTAGCAACATTCCAGCAGCGCCTGCATACGGAGTATATATCTCCCAATTGATACGATATTCCCGGGCTTGTATTTCCTATCATGATTTCCTTGATAGAGGATTGCTGCTCACAAGGAAGCTATTAAACCAAGAGTTCCAAATGGTGAAGTTGAAATCATCCTTCGTAAATTTTACGGACGCCATCACGACTTGGTTGACCGTTATGGAATAACCGTTTCACAGATGATATCGGATATGTTCCTTATGTCGTAACTACAATACCTTCCTTTTCACGAATGTGACCTACCGAATTAGACTATTTACCGGATTTGTAATAACATAAGCAACACGACGGGTGCCACATGTGGAGCAGGATCTGCTTACCCTTCCGGAGCACCTGAGATCACCCCAGTTTTGGTGGGGTTTGTGTTGCTAGTCTTTAGTTTTCTATGTTGTGTCATCTGTACTATTATTTGTCTGTTTGTCTTTTTATTTTTGGCCATGGCGTTGTCAGTTTGTTTTCGATCTGTGAGTTTGACTGTCCCTCTGGTATCTTTCGTCCCTCTTTTACAGGCTCCTCACTTAGCAGGAATATATAGAACCTTCCCCCTTACCTGTGACAGTGGTGTAACAGTACAACATAAGATCAAACTGCATGACGTATTTTAAAAAAATCAGTTGAAATTTGCTAAACTCATCAGATGGATTCAAGCAGAAATACACAAGTAGCAATAAACAAAAAAACTATGTCAATTGGACATGCTTTGATACTATATATGGCCTTGAATTTTTACTAGATAACATTTTTGTTCGCTTTGGAGATTCCGTATATCATCAGATTATCGGAATTCCAATGGGACTAACTGTGCACCACTTATTGCGGACCTTTTTTGTATTGCTATGAGTTACAATGTATGACAAAAATCAGCAAAGACCCATCGAAACAACACAAATTTAATAATACTTTTAGATATTTGGATGATATTTTGGCTCTCAATAATGACGACTTCAGTATGTATCCTAAAGAAATTTATCCTGTTGAACTTACTTTAAATAAAGCTAATACTAGCAATGACCACTGCTCTCTCCTCGATCTAGATATCTATATCATTAACGGAAAGCTTCATACTAAAATATATGATAAAAGAGATGATTTTTCATTTCCTACCATCTTACGGTGTTTATATATCTCAACTTGTACGATTCGCTCGTGTATGTAACAATGTTTTAGATTTTAACGAGAGAAATTTATGTATTACTGAAAAATTATTACACCAGGGTTTTCGATATCACAAACTAGTCAAAACATTTACTAAATTTTATCATCGGTATAAGGACATCATTCGTAAATATAGCTCAACATGCAGACTTTTTATACGTTCAGGTATTTCACATCCATTTTTTTTTGGAAATATTCTTTATAAAGCACAAAAATGTCAGTATTCACCTCAGAAGCTAATAAAACCTTTAAATAGACTTATTAAGAAGGGATATAGTTACAATACTGTTGTCAGGTCATTAAAGATTGCATATTTTGGCGTTAATATTGATTCACTTATAGGGTCTTTGCATCGGAACTAAACAAATTTATTTAAAAACCGGTTGTTGGCATGACACGGGTTATGTTCTTCTCATATATGTTATGATGGTATGATACTAAACCCCTAACGGGAAGGATTTTGCCTGATATTCATATGATGAAGACATAATCTTTCAAGCAGTTTAATTGAAGTCTGGAGCTGGCATGTCAGTTAACTGCTAGTAGTCTGTTGTTATTTATGTATTATTGTCATTTTGTTTATTTTCTTTGGTTACATCTTCTGACATCAGACTCGGACTTCTCTTGAACTGAATTTTAATGTGCGTATTGTTATGCGTTTACTTTTCTACATTGGCTAGAGGTATAGGGGGAAGGTTGAGATCTCATAAACATGTTTAACCCCGCCGCATTTTTGCGCCTGTCCCAAGTCAGGAGCCTCTAGCCTTTGTTAGTCTTGTATTATTTTTAATTTTAGTTTCTTGTGTACAATTTGGAGTTTAGTATGGCGTTCATTATCACTGAACTAGTATATATATTTGTTTAGGGGCCAGCTGAAGGACGCCTCCGGGTGCGGGAATTTCTCGCTGCATTGAAGGCCTGTTGGTGACCTTCTGCTGTTGTCTGTTCTATGGTCGGGTTGTTGTCTCTTTGACACATTCCCAATTTCCATTCTCAATTTTATCTAACAAAAACACGGATATAGCAGGGTACTTATACATCCCCACAACAAAAAGACATTAATTAGATATAAGAAGATGTGGTATGAGTGCCAATGAGACAACTCTCCATCCAAGTCAAAATTTATAAAAGTAAACCATTATAGGTCAAAGTACGGTCTTCAACACGGAGCCTTGGCTTACACCGAACAGCAAGCTATAAAGGGCCCCAAAATTACTAGTGTAAAACCATTCAAACTGGAAAACCAATGTGTAACACGTCATTAAAGTCGGAGAAAACATGATCTGAGCAATGCTAAAAAGTATCGACAGATAATAGATAAACTTATCATATTTACCAGGATTAAAATTCTGTACGCTAGACACGCGTTACTTCTTCAAAAGACTCATTAGTGACGATTGAATCATACAGTTAAACAGGCCAAATACATAAAATTGAAAACACTAAGGACCTAAAATTCCGAAAAGTTTTGCAGAATAAAGCTAAGGTAATCTATTCCGTGAATGTGCATCAGTGTATATCAAAATATTTAGTATGGTATTAATTTACTGATGACAGAACCAATATTTATACCAATAAAACAATATCTAAAGATCTAAATATAGTCACTGGTGAATTAGTAACATTTGGAATACATTTATTCAAAAGATTTAAATGTCGTAACTACAATCCCGTCCCTTTTCGTGAATGTGATTTACCGAATTAGACTTATTACCGGGTTTGTACTTACATGAGCAACACAACGGTGCCACATGTGGAGCAGGATCAGCTTTCCTTCCGGAGCACCTGAGATTACCCCAGTTTTGGCGGGGTTCGTGTTGCTCAGTCTTTATTTTTTCTTTGTTGTGTTTTGTGTACTATTGTTTGTCCGTTGGTCTTTTCCTTTTTTAGCCATGGCGTTGTCAGTTTATTTTCGACTTATGAGGTTGAATGTCCCACTGGTATTTTCGCCTCTCTTTACCCGGGTCGTATCTAAATTTTTGGCTCGGCAAACAACATCGCCGTAAAGATTAGGACGTACTATTTCGTTTAAAATGAGTTTTCTACTGTAACATCCAAATTTGCAAACCAAATCTTTGTGTCTTTTGAAGAATTTAGTAAAGTTTTTTTCAACAATATATGGTAACGAAATAGTTGACTTTCTAATTTATAAGTAATAAATAGATTACGCTCATTGAAATCCAAAAATTCACTACAGACACTGGCATAGTGAAGGAGTTTGAATATATAAACACCATAGGGAGGTGCCAAAGGAACTCTTATGTCCAAAACAAAAATTAACAATAGTTAAAGAGGGACGAAAGATACCAAAGGGACAGTCAAACTCATAGATCGAAAACAAACTGACAACGCCATGGCCAAAAATAAAAAGACAAACAGACAAATAATAGTACAGATGACACAACATAGAAAACTAAAGACTAAGCAACACGAACCCCACCAAAAACTTGGGGTGATCTCAGGTGCTCCGGAAGGGTAAGCAGATCCTGCTCCACATGTGGCACCCGTCGTGTTGCTTATGTTATTACAAATCCGGTAAATAGTCTAATTCGGTAAGTCACATTCGTGAAAAAGGGAAGGGTATTGTAGTTACGACATAAGGAACATATCCGATGAAAGTTTCTCGTGTAAAACTGAAATATGTAAATCTAGGAAAGGTCAGTTATTACTGTTAGATATATTTAAAGTAAGTTTCTTTGGGTACATTTCGGCAGTATATTTAGAGAATTCTTGATTATGTTCCGATAAAATATCAGTAAGATAATGATAAGTGTTTTTGAAATAATCAATTAAATGGAATCTACACCTGTCTTAACTGAGTTTGGCCATAAAATGAGATTCATCTTATCACACCTCCAGTAAGTACAATGTATATGTAGCATACTTAGAGAAAATGCTTTATATGAGTTGTAGCCACAAATGTTCAATCAGATTTATCAAACGACTATTTGATTAAGTAGGAAACCTTTGTTTGATCAGATTGTGTGTCAAAACTGTCAACCGAATAAAATGGACCATCAAAAGCATCCCTTCTTTCATATGTTTTATCACAATAGTTAAAGATAAGTTCTATGATATTAGTAAAGGAGCTATTGAAAAGCACTGAAACATTAGTAGTAGTACACTACTAGAGACCAAGATGAAACGATAATTTACATGTTTTTGTGTAGTTGATGGTTTATCTTTAAAATTGTGAGAGGAGTTCTGAAATATTATTTTGTTATTCACTGGAAATGCATTTCGGTCCTTGTTCTTGTTCATGCCGTAGTGCTGGCAAATCTCAGCACATGCAACTGTTACGGGGTTTATTATACATCAATCATTGTCTTTTTATGTTTAATAGATCTCTAAAGAATCAACTTGTGCTGTTGCATCTGAAAGAGATTAACCCATACCTATCCACTTTTTAATTAATAATTTTAAAGAGAGACAGTTTGGTTTATATACTATATATGTATATTTTAAGTTGGAATAATCAGCTGGTAATTCATAAAACATATGTACGTATGTAGGACTTCCACGTCCGTTCGGGTTGAGGAAGATGGATGGTCACGCTAAAGTGCGATGGTCTAAGCCGAACTTCGATGATGCTTCGGCTGGAGTATGATGGCCCATTCTTCAAGATATATGCAAAGTTGATACGGGTATGCATGATGCATGACATTTAGGAATCGGTAATGCAATCGATAATATTTGTTTTATCAAAAATGCTAAAATATAGTTAATCCTAAAAGTTACTGACAGTGGCGTAAAAGTTGCTTACTTATTCGCACAAAGTTACTTTAAATGGATGTCTACGAGAAAACCATGCAAAATCAAAAAAAAATTATGAAAGGGGTGGTGGAGATTTCAGCTGAGTTTGGGTTCTTGGTGAAGTATTAAGTACATCTAATAGCCCTCTGGTTAAAAATTGACAATTTATCTCAAATTATGTAAATACAGGGTAATTCTATTTTGGTACCAAATTTCCTTAGAAATGTTGTTGAAAAATGACATTATTTTATTTTTTTTTTTTTTAAAGTTCAAAGTATTATGTGACAAAACTTTTTGTTTTGCCTTAAAGTTCAGACTTTCTACTAAAATAAAATGTAAGTTGAATCTTATTTGAACCTTCATATGTGTTTGTTATATTTATTGAAAAAAATGTGTTTTTCTAAAATTTGATTTCAACCTGCACTTCATAAGTCCATAAAACCTCAAAAGTCACTCAAATTGAAACAATATTTTGTTAAAAGTTATGGTTCAATATAAACTAGTATTCCTTTACGGGAATTTCGTTGCAAATTAATATAAGGTTATTTATTAATGGGTGAAAAACTAAAAAAAATATACCTTCAATTATCTCCCTTTGTAAAACTCTTCACAATAAAGGGTAGATTTAGTGTTTACAACAGAAGGAGGGAAATCAACAAATGTGCAGAAGGATGGAAAATAATGGCTGTGGAAGTAAAGAAATGTATTTTTGATGAAAATTGTGTAGCCAAAAACTTATTTTTATTGAAATAATGTACCAAAGAAACAATAAATCATGTGGCACAGACTTTCCCATTCGGGAATCATGTTCAGTGTGAGTCTAGACTCGAGGCTAGACTTTATAGTGGTGTCAGACTCACATTTTACCAAATACATATGCCGCAAACATAGACAGGAGTTTGGATTGCAGTAGACAAGAAGAAAAAAAGAGTTGCTGCTATCTCCTTCATGATCCTTCCAAATCTGCAAGATTGGCAAAGGGAATTCAAAAAGCAGACGGAACTTGAATGTTTCAGTTGGTTCTTAGTTTCTGGTAAGTTAAATAAACAGAACATGCAATTTGACACCATAAAAATAGACATAGAAACATGATATTAAATCATATGTATAGAAAAAATAGCACTGACCATTTTTCTTGATAAAAAGGGGGTGGTATTTTCTTGATGAAGCAAACACTGTTTTCAACCTTAAAAAAATCTAGAATAATCATGATAAATTGATAATACAATATATATTATATTACCAAGCCTCCCAACAGATGGAAAATTCTGTGTCTACTTTTTTCTGGATTGTTTGGTTTGAATAAAACAGTTATATTTTAGTTTTATTATACATGTCCTTGCATGTACTTGTATTTAAGTATGCACTAAGTATCATGAGTATAGAGTGCTTTTTACTTCATATTTTGATAAAAAAAAATAACATCAAGGAGGTTGCTTTTAATTAAATAAATACAATTCATTGCCATTATTCTTCGCAATTTGTATTTATTTCCCTTAATTCGACTGTATTCATTTGTTATTACCATGAACAGGTATGACAGAACGCAATACTTAAATTTTTTTAGACAATAGCTTCACATCACAATGCAGCTTAATAACACGATTAATTTAAATCCGTGTCAATTAATCGATGAATGCATGCAGCATCATTCACAATTGAACATACAACTGACTCCATCTGCTGGCCCTAAGTAGCTGGCTTTCTTAATACTCTTGCATCAATAACAAAAATGTCATAATGTTCATGATGTTTAAATTAACTAACAGTTTTAATTTTGAACAAACCAAACAAATGATAAAGTTGTGGCTTCAAATTCCTGTTTACAAATGTAACCCATTGACTTTAGCAAAAAAAAGTTTAGAAAAATAGTTCTAGATACATTGACAATGATTTCAGGTTAAATGGTGACATATTTTTTCATGTGGATAGCTTGAGAGAAAATATTTGTATTTAATATTTTTATGTTCTTTATTTATAATTATCATGATTAAAAATGTTTGTGGTAAATTTAGGGACACATGCTGGTGCAAGCCATTTGAATCCTCTTTATATCCCCTGTTGTCATGGTTGTACATGTCACAACTTCAAATTGATACACTTAGATAATCCATGTACATGTTCAACAACACCTGAAGTACATGTATGATATTAATACATCATGACAGTCATTTTACTACCAAAGTCAGTGCTTCATGTACATGAGCATGGTATTCTGAATTTGATAAATTCAAGAGATGAATTTCCTGTCTTTATCAACACATTTACTACAATGTAGCTAGATCGATACAATATGGTTCTCAAACTTTCAAACATGTTTTAAAGAGTCGGAGCTGGGTTTTCTCTCTAAAATTGATTACTGTAGTTTTAACTATTTTTTTTTTACATTTCCTGAGTGCAGGTCATGTATCATAGTTATAAACAATGAAAAGAGAAATTGTATTTACTACTATAAGTTAATAGAATAGAATAGAATATACTTATTCCAAATTAATTGCCCTGCAAGGCAACATGAGATAATAATGCTCATATCCTCAAAAAAATTATCAATGAATATATCATGAATCAATCCATTATGTAAAGCCAACTCAAGGTACATTGTACATGTACATGTAACTCACTGTATGCACAAATGTACAATATTTCAATTCTTATCAACAGGTTTATGATGGAGATGGATTAAAGAGCACAAAATGAAGTTCAGATGGCTGCAGATTTGAAAGGATAGTGAAGAGGTAAATATATAATATTAATAAAAAACAATAAATCAAACAAGTCATAACAAGAGACTGCTAAATAGAGAGCAAATAAGACCTGTGTCGTTGCATTATTTGTGAAATAGTAATTGAAATTCACCAGTTTCATTTATTATTGTAATAACATGATAAATAATCAATAAATTAGATTTACCTTTTAAAAGTTGAATCTTGTAAAAAAGAAATAATCAACACACACAAACCACTGAAATTCTTATTTTTATGATCAATTAACTTAAGGTTCATATAGGTACATTTTACACAACAACATTTTACACTCAACATTGAAATTGTTCTTTTTTTCTGACATTTAACCTGAAAAAAAAACCTGTGTTCCTGTTAGCCTGTCAGATCCTCATTTATAGTGTGCATTAGGGTCTAAAGGGTCAAATCAAACTTTGCTTGATTTAATAAGACAATTGAATACTAGGTGTTCTTTGATATGCCAAATCTAACCGTGTACTGTAGTCATATTTTTTTTTGAGGGGCCCGTCTTTAAATTGGTCCACATGAAGGCCCAAAGTTCCCATAATTAAACTTTGTTTGATTACAGAAAGTAGTTTGTGGGGTTCAAAACTTCTTGTGTATTTTAATTTTTGATTTTTGTTTTCAAATCGGTCTGCATTAAAGTCCATAGGGGCCAAAATGAAATTTTAACTGATTTTAAAAGAAACTTAATCAAGGTTTTTTTTCTATAATACTAAATGTAATCATGCGTTAGGATTTATGATTTTGGGCCCAGTTTTCAAGTTGATCCAAATTTGGGTCCAAACTTTAACTTTGTTTAATATCAACAAATTAATGGGGAATGTTTCCATGGGACACATATGAAGCCCCCACTTGCATATCATATAAAGTTATATAAGGACATAACTGAAGAACAGTAAAAGTGATCCTATCCAAATTTGTACTTAATCTGAGTTTCGTGATGATAAGTATTGTGTATTAGTTTCATAACATTTGATGAAGGCAAAGTTAAGTTAGAAAACGGAAACAAAAATTTCACCCATTTTTCGATTTATAAAGGGGCATAACTCTAGAACAGTTAAAGTGACACCACCAAAATTTGATCTGTGTTTTGTTGTAATAAGCATTGCGTATAAGTTTCATAACATTTAGTTGAGGCAAACTAAAGTTAAAGAACAGAAACTAAAAATTCAGCAATTTTTCCATTTATAAAGGGACATAACTCTAGAACGGTTAAAATGACACCCCCAAAATTCAAACTAGATATGTGTTTTGTTGTAATAAGCATTGTTTATAAGTTTCATAACATTTGGTTGAGGCAAACTAAATTCAGAGAATGGGAACTAAAAATTCAGCAATTTTCCATTAAACGGAAACCAACTTTTGCTAGTTTGGGACGTAGGTACGTATGTACAGACAGGGTAAAACTTAATGCCCCGCCCCCTCTGGTACGGCGGGGGCAAAAAATTGAATACATGGGGTTCTTTGATATGATAAATCTATTCATGTACATGTATTTAGATTTTGGATATTGGACCATAATAGGCAAAAGTCCAATTGCAAAATCTTCAGTTCTTTGACTACATTTATTCTGTGTCAGAAACCTATGAAATTGAATCAACTAATTAATCACAATCCAAATTCAGAAATTTGAATGAAATGTCCATACTTGCCTCAACTGATCAAGGTTCAATCTCTATGGACTTATCAGAATGCACCCTTGGACCATTTTATTCTCATTGTTGAAGGTTGTAAAGGGGCCAATAATAGCTTACCTTCACATCATTTGAACTTTAGTGGATAGTTGTCTCATTGGCAACCATACCTTATCTCCTTATTTTTAGCTCATCTGGGTCCGAATGGCCCCATGTGAGCTTATGCCATCACTCGGCGTCGGTCGGCGTCTGTCGTCATAAACTTTTTCAAAAATCTTCTCCTCTGAAACTACTCGGCCAAATACCTTCAAACTTTAACTAAATTTTTCTAAAGGTATCTAGTTTATAAATTGTATCCGAAGTTTTGATCCATCGACAAACATGGCTGCCATGGCTAAAAATAGAACATAAGGGTCAAATGCAGTTTTTGGCTTATATCTCAAAAACTAAAGCTTTTAGAGCAAATCTGACATAGTGTAAACTTGTTCAATTGGTCAAAATCTATCGGCCCTGAAATATGCAGAAGAATCGAAAAACCCATTGTTGGGTTGCTGCCACTAAATTGGTAGTTTTAAGGAAATTTTGCAGTTTTTGGTTGATTATTATTACAGATAGATATAAACTGTAAACAGCAATAATGTTCAGCAAAGTAAGATCTACAAACAAGTTTTATATGACCAAAATTGTAAATTGACCCCTTAAGGAGTTATTGCCCTTAAAAGACAACTTTACACAATTTGTTCATCAAGTTTGCTAACATTTAAAAATCTTCTCCTCTGTAACTATTGTGCCTAATACTTCGTAACTTTAAATAAATGTTTCTTTAGGAATCTAGTTTATGAATTGTATTCAAATGTTTGATCCATCAACAAACCTGGCCGCCATGGCTAAAAATAGAACATAGGGGTCAAATGCAGTTTTTGGCTTATATCTCAGAAACAAAAGCATTTAGAGCAAATCTGACAGGGTTAAAAATGTTCAAAAGGTCAAGATCTATCAGCCCTGAAAATTTCAGACAAACCGAACAACCCATTGTTGGGTTGCTGCCACTAAATTGGTTATTTTAAGGAACTTTTGCAGTTTTTGGTTATTATCTTGAATATTATTGAAGATAAAGATAAACTGTAAACAGCAAAAATGTTCAGCAAATTAAGATCTACAAAAAAAAATTAATGACCAAAATTGTCAATTGACCCCTTAAGGAGTAATTGCCCTTTAAGGACAATTTTACACAAGTTGTTTGTGTTTTTTAACTTTAAAAATATTTTCAAATGAATCTAGTATACATTTTGGATTTTATTTCCTTGTACGTCAAGAAACATAGACACTATGGCTAAAATGGAACATATGGGTAAAATGCATTTATTTGCTTTTGAAGAAAATATGCCAGATACAATGCACATTACAATGGCATTTTTAAGCCACTCACTGATATATATTGAAAAGCAAAAATAATCAATGATGAAAGATTTAAGCAAAAAAATAACAGGTGAGCGATTCAGACTCTTAAGAGGCTTTCAGGCTCTTGAGAGCCTCTTGTTGTATAATTCATGCAACATATACAATATTAAATCTGCAAAATTAACTACATTGAAAAAAGTTTCTATGCAGTTTGCTACAGCTTGTTATAAGAAAAATTCAAATTTAGGTCAATTTTTAGCTAGTGTACTTTTATTTCTTATTCTATGTACTGAAATGTCAGAGTTGTAATAAAAGAAACATATTTTGCATTAAATTAGTAATTTATTTCTTTTAGGATTTTATATCTTTTAATGGATAAACTTTTCGTAATTATTTTTACAGACATTTGGTGATCCAAAACCCTCAAGTTAATGAAAGAAGACTTATTGTTGAGACACCTTTTGTTGGTAAACATGTCTTTGATGAAGAAAACTTCTGTTCTAGCTTTGATTTTTCCTGTTGGAGTTGAACAATTGCAAACAAAAATGAATTGCAATGAAGCTCATGGATACGCTTTGAAAAAAGGAAAAAAGGCAGTGTGAGTCTCGCCAAATGTGAAGGATTATATAAAAGATCTATTCAATGCTGGGAAGAATCTTGAAAACACCAAGACAATACACAGTTTCAAAACAAATGAGAAGACTTAGTGAGATTGATTTGCAAGGAAATAGAGTGTTCTCATGGTCTCACCATCAGAGTAGCTTTCTCATCAGCAAATTAAAAGTATCCTTGGAATTTGTACATAATAAAAAGAAAGAATTAGAGAAGTCCAAAAATCCTTCTGTAAAGGCCATCAAAATTGAAGACAATCAAAAAGATGACAAATGTACTTAGCCAAGAAATTATAACTTAGACTAACTAGTTTTATTGATCAAATTATTAGAAAAAACTTTCATAGTTATGTAAATTTTTATAAGACAGTATGGAAACAATTTAAAACTACCTTAAATTCCCTACCCAATTGTTATGTGTAGTTGCAATTTACCTGCTAAGTCATGTCGAATTAACTAAGTATGTGTACTTTAATGTATGATAATCGTATTCTTGTATGTAAGCATCATTTATTGTAATTGTATTATCTTCGTTGTTTACTTACATTGTTAAATAATAATGCTATAAAAAACATTCCTACAGATTGATATTTAAAATATATTCATTCTAAAAGAGAATTTGTAAATTTAGACATTTTTCGAGGGAATTCTAGGAAGTACTACAACAAGAGCAAACCAAAAGTATATTATCAAATGCTCTATTAACTCTGTCACCAGATAACAAAATAGAGATATGTTTATATTTTAAGTTGATCAAGCGCTTGTTAGTTTAAAAAATATGTACATGTAATTTTAAGGTTTTTATAAAATGCATTTTTACTGGATTAGCTCCCTTTGTACCTTAGAAAATCAAAGATTTTTCCACACCTTCTCAAGTACTAATGATCAAAATGACCAGCATGCAAGTAAAAGGTTGCAACATGTGTTAACTTTATTTACCTGTCAGACACAACTTCCGAATGCTGATACTTAAGATTTTACAATTTGTTGAACTTGAAATTGAATTTCATAAGATTTTTGAAAAACCAGACTTAAACTTGAGTATTCAGCATGATGCTGCAATGACTTAGATATGATCTGTTTGAAGAAATGGATGGATTTTACTCTTTAAAGTAAAAGGGATAAGTGTACTATAGGAATTTTGATTAAAAAAAATTAACCAAAAAAAAATATTGTCTTGGACAGCCCCACTTTTTTTAGCCTGATGCTCGTTACTTTTTGTGACCTAAACATCCATTTAACTTGACATTTTCCATTTGAATTACCTATATTCCATGTTACAATCGGTTTAATTCAAATATTTATTTTTGAATGCTTTGTTTCATGGAAATATGAGACTTTCCTAAATTTTATTGCTAAAATACATAAAAAGGGGGAGGGCTATCTGAATGAGCAATAAAATCTATAAAATTAATTTGCAACCGAAATCCCTTTAAAGTATTTTGAACCAAAGAAAATGCAAAACACATCTGAAATTTAGGATAAATTAAAGCGCCTTTTGGGCTGTAGTGCCAGTTTTAGTGTGACTAGATGAAAAGGTCGTATTTTTATCATTTTATGTGTTTGGCCATACCCTTATTTTCTATATATATCATTAAGTTTAATGAAATTATGTGATTTATACTTCATACACATGCTATCTGTTCTATTAAAGTATTTAAACACTCAGAAGTATTATAGTCTTTATTTTTATTTGTGAATTCTATGAAATCTCTGTATTTCAGTTAGTGCATGTATAAATGAACTCGAGAAAACCCTAAGTTGCTATCATTGCCATGGTTACCATTGGTGTAAGGGTTTCAAACTTACATGACTTTCATATGAGGTCTACCTGAACATTTAAGCAAAGTTTCATCAAAATCAAACAACCTTGCATGGAGAGCCATCTGCATGGTTTTCTCATAGATGTCCATTTAAGAGCTTGTCTCAGAAAACCATGCAAAAGTGTCCAGGAGTTAATTTTGCAGAATCTCTTGAAATTTGGTACACACAACACTTAGGCCATGCCAATATCACTTGCAAAATTTTTTGCTTAAATTTTATCGGATAGCAGAGTTTTACAGCGCCATCTATTTTCACCCTTTTTTTACGGGAAAATTTCCAAATTCAAGGTTTTTTTATGGATTTTAATCCAACAAATAATCAGTTCTAGCCATGATAAATATCTCTTTTGCCCAACGCATGTGATAAAGCATTATTAAGGAAATAAAATTATGTAAGTAATAAATATATATTTGATTTTTTTTAGTAGGGCCTCTATATTTATTAAACAGGTGTTTGAGGATTTGGCTATTTTACCAAATTTAGGACCTGAAGAAATGCTAAAATACAGAAAAGGTGAAGCTGTAATTAAAAGATGAATATATCAAAATGAACTACTATGATAGCTTAAAGAAATATAAAAAATCCATCCACGGCAAATATTTAGAAATATATTTATTATATATCACTGTACGGCTATTTTTTATAGTACTTTTATAAAAATTTTCATGTAACAAAATCTTTTTCTTAACACAAAGTCACAAATTAGGGTGCAATTCTTATCAAAATGAGTGATTTTATACTTCAACTGCTGTTTCTTATTAATTCAAAGCAAAATCATAGTGAAAACGATAATCAAAGTACTAAAAGCTCTCATGGAAAGCTCTATTTCACAAATGAAAAAAAAGACGGTTAGATTCAAAATACAGTTTCTCCAATTTGAAACTGCTAATTGCATGTTTTGTCTTTAACCTGTTTCCTTGAGTATATCTGGCACCTGCTTTTATATGTACTTTAATAATCATAATGAAATATAAGCACAGAAATGTGCTGGATCCGCATATTTATTCAAATGTAATGTTGTTGGAAATTTTCCATGCTGCTCATGAACATTAATTTGTGTGTAATTATGCCCGTTATTCAATATTTTGGTCCAATAGTACCTGATATGGAGGCTGTAAAATTAGAAAAACACAAATCCTAACATTAGTCAAAATGAAAAGAGCTTGGTTACATGTAGGTCAGGTTTGAAAAGGTGATGACAGAATATTTTTTTATAAATTTTTAACTAAAAAAACCCATCAGAATCTTTTTTTTCCCCAGTGTAAATTACACAAAATTTTAGCTTTTTTTGTTTGTTTTTATACAATAAGACACTGAATCCTTTACATTTCTTTTTAATAGCCCATAATGACATTCAAATGATTAATCATTATCATGATTATAGAATTTATAGTTCATAAAATCATTGATACCAGCTGACTTGGCAAAAACTGATCAACTTTCAGTTTACAGCAAAAGTAGCCATATCATTGTCTTTGTACTATTCTATGAATTGTCACTTCCATTCTGGCTTATAATTCTCATTGTATATTCACAAAAACAAGATCAACACATCTAATATCTACCATGAATAGCATAATTCTTATTTTGGGTAGGTTCTCTCTATCGTCACTTATTCACTTTCATTTTCAGAAACTAACTGTTTGGTGGTTGAGGTCTCTGAGTTTTCGTCCAGAAAGTATGCATTGATTCTTTTAGTTTGTTAAGTTGTTAATCGGTTTCCTTTTTAACAAATTATCCAACTTAGGCAACTATTGTAGTTCATGTAATTTGGAGCTTCATTATCATGATTATGACTAAATACCATGATTACATAAAATATGGAATTTTTCCAGTTCTACACCAGCTTCACAGATACATGTATAAGTAGTTTTGGACTTGCAGTGTGAATCTTAATACTTTTCTCTTACTGCGATGTAGCCTTTCCAACTCCATTTTCTGAATATCTGCTGACATTTTATTCTGTATCTTACGTAACTGCTAAGTTCAATATATTGACCATATCCACACATGAATATTTGCACTTTGAAGCCTGGAAATTCAGTCTTGTCCTATCCTATTAAACATGTACTATAATTTCTATCCCTTTGAAACATTTTGTACATGTTTTTTTCAAGTATGAAATTTCTCCACAACTTTTATCATGATTTATGCAGATCAGGACATGAACAGAAAAAAATTAACATGTGCATCATGCTAAACAGTAAGACTAAGTAGCTTTGACTGTTGAAATTTCATTCATAGGCGGCTTGTTTTCTTGTACATTGTACATATGGGTTATACTGATCTAGCAATGAATAGCTTCGAAGTATGTGCTCACTGAATAGCCTGGACGACCTGAAACATGAAAAATTACATTGTTAGATATACAAATATAACCCTTTTGAACAGAAACCAAATTATGACAGAAAGAAACAACATCTTATATATAATAAAAAACAGTTTTAATACAATCGACCATTATGTTGGGTTGCTGTCCCATTGACATATAATCCATGTCTCCTTTTACTCATGTGCATGATGTGTGCAAAAAACTGATGTAACTATACATGTACATGTATGTTCATACTAATATGATAACTTTAAATTAGATTTCCAAATCCCAACCTTAAAAATACATGTATTCCGGCCCTGAGAACAATTTCGATTTCGCCTGCATGGTTAACATTGTAATAAAAACAGAATTGGTTAATTTAAATTTTAACTTACTTTTTTTAAAATAACGAATTTCAATCATGACAATAATTATGAGAGTGAGAGAGTATAGTATCATGCATGGCAATACATAGTCCCCTACCGGTTAAAATTTCATTATACTGGAGCAAAATGCTATGCTTAATCTATAACTTCGCATGGTGTATTGTAATAAATATCAAGTCAATATCTACAAGCATGATAAAAAATGTGCGGAAACCTGAATATTTGAGTGAATTTATTAAGTCTATTGACCATAACTCTGGACAAAATCATCGGAACGGAACAAAATTTGAACTTGATCTGTAACTTGTCATGACGAAAATAGGTATCAAATATCAAATCAATATTTTCAAGCACATAGAAAAAAAGTGAGGAAAACTGATTTCCCGAACTGAAGGAATGACAGACAGACAGATAGACGGAGTGCAAACCAAAAATTCAATATAACATGATAGAGAGAGTAATTAGTACAAATGTACTAAACATCAAGGTCTCATATGTAAAGTAAATCTCAGTTCAGAAGAAAATTATTTTTATTCCCCGCCGAGCGGAGGGGCATTAAGTTTACCCTTGTCCGTCCGTACGTACGTACCAAAATTGGTTTCCATTCTCTAACTTAAGTTTTCCTCAACCAAATGTTATCAAACTTATACACAATGCTTATTACCACAAAACACAGATCAAGTTTGAATTTATTTTGTATAATGATGGATAATTGTTTTAAACAAAAAGTGTAAATTTTGACATATGAAAATGAGGGATTATTAGCACATTGTTATAAAAATAATAAGGAGACATGGTATGATTGCCAATGAGACAACTATCCACGAAAGTTCAAATGAAGTGCATGTATGTAAGCAATAAAAGGCAACCATTTGGCCTTCAACAATAAGAAAAACCCATACTCATACAGAATCGCTGGTTATAAGTCCTTGACATGAAGAATGTCAACTGAGAAAATTAACAGCATATTTTCATATCAAAACAATATACGAAAAACCAATATATATATGACAGACAAGAACCAACGACAACCACTGTTTCTGTTAAATTAATTCCCAGTTCATATGAAAGATAACGAACAATTTAGAGCTTGACATATTTGATACATGTACTACACCTGTTATTGTAATCTGCATGTTGATAGATAATACATATGAAGGATATATATCACCAATGTTTTTGATTTGGGAAACTTTTGTCATTAGGTTGCTGACTTTATTAACCCTTTTATTTATTTTATGTATTTAATCATTTGTTAATTGTAAACAACTTGAGCTCTTTTCACAAAAAATCTTGCAACATTATTGATCGAAAATTATACTGAAATGTAATGCCTAATATTGGGTTTTGGTACATTTGTCATGTATGTTTGCAATGTAAGAGACAAATGAACAGCTTCGCCATGAGCGCCTGTTGCTGTTACAAAAATAAAAGTTCAATAACTTCTCAATGCCATATCAGATGGACGGATGGACTTACAGACAAAGTTATACCATAATAAGTCCCATAAACGGGCATATAAAAAAGTATTGCCTATTGGAAATATATGTATTATTATATATCTTGCCAAAATTACATTCATGACATTAATATTTATGAACATGTATACATGATGGATATATGTATTTGTCACAAAAATGTCTAGTGACTGCAGGGACTTTCTATACTAACAAAGTATAGACTGTCCCTGGTGACTGTTACCTGGGAAATCCCCCCCCCCTGGAGAGATTTTCTTAATTGGGCTCGTCAGAGACTTTGGACTTGGAATCCTAAACTGTAAAAGGATTACAGCTGCGGTTAAATTTCCTTAAAACTATAGATATTGTATCACAGGCCCCATCCTGTAGCCAGGAATTTCCAAGGGGAGGTTACATTGACTCGCAATACAATCATAACAGAACATCGACTTACACAGTGCTTATTTGTTTTACGGGGGGAGGGGGGGGCTTCATACTAACCACTCGAACCCCCCTGGCTATGACGGGTGTGTATTGTATATATGCAGACAATGATTCATTTGTTATATTTACTTGCTGTAGTTTACATGCTGTATGTGTCTGTTCAGTTTTCTGTACGGAAGTCCAAGACCTGCTTTAAACTTGACGTTCGTTGTGGTCATAATAGCAACAGCAAACTAAATTCCTTCTTCACTTCACCTCAACATAATCTCTCTGTGTCAGCTCTACGTTTCTGTAATATCTGACACTCAGTGACAGGACATTTTCGTGCAGAAGCACTGAGCTGACAAAATGTGAGAAAACTCAAGAATTTCCTCTTCATATTGCAACATTGACATCAATACAAAGTGTGATGTATCTTTATGCCACTCAAAGAGCTTAGGTAAGGTCCTACTAACACAAGAAGGCTTAGTTGCTAGTGTCCGGGAAGTCTGCATCTGAGCAGTTACCTTCTTTATAGTCTTATGGAGAACAATTTAAAGGGAGATAACTCTTGATAACAATTATTTAGTAAAAGTTGCAATATCTTATTTATTCAGATGTTATACATTTGCAAAGTATCTTATCTGAATAAAATCTTTGAAATGTTCAAAATTGACCATTTAAAATGATAATAACATCATATTTTGTTTGATATATACCCAAAATTGGTTTAGTAAAAAATGTGGGAAAAGGCTTGAGGTGGGATTTTAGAGTTAAAAATAAGGCTATTTCTACTAATTTGCCATAGGTGGATTTTTTATATTTTTTTAATCCAATAAAAAGGTGTGTAAAGAAATTTATTTCATGTATTTATGTGCTCACCTTTTCGAAAACCAGTGACTTGAACTTGGCTAGTAAATGGCATATCCTTTAAGTGTGCAAAAAAATAGAAAATGCTTTATAAATGCATAATTTATGATCTTTTATATATATTTCCACAATATAAATGGCTAGAAACCCAATAGAACTAATTTGGTGACTTTTTAAGTACTTTCAAATAAACACATATTTGAAGGATTTTTTAGCTAATTTTATTCAATTATGCAAATTAGCTTGTTACTAAAAATAGACACAATTCAGAGAAGTCTTAAATATATTTTCTGGTTTCCATTGAACCTAAGATATCAAAAAACTTCATTAGCTGGAAAAGTTTTAACCACCCTCCTGGACGATTTTTCAAATTTTGCATGGTTTTCTGTGAGACAAGCTCTTAAGTACAACATTATTCGTAGAGTGAAGGAAAACATTTTGTAGATAAAGGTTCCATAATAACAAATGAAGTTAACTGGTCCCTACGTGTACATTACTCTTCCTCCTGCTAAGCGGAGAAGCAGCTAGCTTTGAGGTTTTTGATGGAACACGCGATACGCCTCAATAAAGTCTCGCATTAATGTACTTGACTGTTTTTTTTTTTTTTTGTGTGTATCGGATGAATAAATGGATGATTGTTGTTTCGGGGAACAATTCCTCAACTGTGTCATGACGAGAACATGTTTTATTGGATAATTTAAGATGGATCTTGATTATTAGAATAGAACAACACGCTGAACACTTTTTTATGTTAACATACATGTACAGTGAAATAGAAACATGTCCACCAACTCAAACTGTATTGACCATTTAGTCTATTTTCTTATTTCATACTGCTGCGTGCTAAGCGGGGAAACCGCAAATATAAATTTTTAAAGTCTTTAATTGACTTGGAATTCATCATTAAGGTCTATGTAATTTCCTTGTTATTATAAGGAAGGTATTTTTGGGAAATGATAACTGATTTGTCAGTTAAGCATGAACGTTGTTATCAACGTCTACAAAGGTAACCAAAACAAAACAGATGAGGAGGTAAAACAGTGCCCATGATGATATACCACAATGAAAAATGAAAGTTGAATATCTATGTCCATTCAATCCCGTGTACAAGACATATTAGTGAAAAAGTACAGAAACATAGTGAGATGAAAGGCGTGAACCTGAAACCATCAATTGATATGAAAGCGGGAAAAAGTATTTATGTCGACTGGAAAATGTCATAACCAGGATCGAAACAGTTATACTCTTAATTACTTTTTTTTTAGATTGAATATGTATTTTCTATCTATCGCTTCTCCTTTATATAATCGGTCGGATGGCTTCAATACAATGTAATATTTTAATTTGATAATAATGTATAAAATCAGTTGTCAATAATATGTTAACTCAATTGCGTGGTTAGTAAACAAATCTACGGAAATACACTAAAATAATCAGTAGGTAGAATAGTATACCCTTGAACAGGAAGAACAAGCTTCATTGAAAAAGTACGGATTCAATGACAGGAATAAAATGATAAGATGATAACTGGAAACCATAACATGCGATAAATGCACCCCTGGTCATGTAATTTATATCAACTATTTCATAGTTTGTTTTTATTCTGAGCTGTTTCATACTTTCCATGGTAAAGGGAAGGTTGGGTGCTCATAAAAAGAAGCGGAAGATACCAAAGGTAGAATTAAAACTCATGTCCAAAAGAGACTGACAAGTCATAGCAAACAAACGTAAAATGTAAAATGACGAAAAGACAAACAACAGTCTACAAAACATTACAAACAACACTGTGCGTTTTGCTGAATGTTTGTTTATTTCACATTGGCTAGAGGTATAGGGGAGGGTTGGGATATCACAAAATATGTTGAACCCATTCTTATTTTTGCCCCGGTCCCAAGTCAGGAACCTCTAGCTTTTGTTTGTCTTGTTCGTCCATTTCTCTGAACTAGCATACGTTATTGCAGAGGAGACCAACTGAAACCCGCCTCTGGTCGGGGGATTTTCTCGATTCGTATTGAAGACCCATTGGTGGCTCTTGGCTGTTTTCTGCTCTCTGGTCGGGTTGTTGTCTCTTTGATTTATTCCCCGTATCATTATCTATTCTACAAAACACTACACTATCTCTTTTTTCTACAAACCTTTACATGAAAAAATTAAAGGCTAAGCAACACCTACCCCTCCAAAACCCAGGAATGATATCAGGTGCTCCATAAGGGTAACTCTATTCTGCTCCACATGTGGCACCAATCAAGTTGCTAATTGTAAGTACACATTCAGTTTATGGTCTCACTAGGAAATGTCAAAGGACGGGTAATGGTTCCGACAATGAAACATATTCGTGGTCATCTGTGACACAGATATCTTATAACGGTCGATCAGCTCATGATATCCCGATAAAATTTCCAACGGAATAACTTCCACTTTACCACTAGGAATTTATCTAATTGACACCCTCCTAAAGTTAATAATTTAACAGTAGATCTGGCACACTGCATAAATATGCTTCATCCCACCACAATATTTGTGTACATGTTTCGAAGCAGAAACACGCCGCAATAACAGTCATAAGTTGCAGTCTGTCCTATTGATTGAAGTTTGATATTTGAGCTGGTTGCTTTTCTTTATGAATTGTTTCAGATTTGGCATGCCGGTGACTTTAATACTCATTATTACTTCAACTAATTTGATCTTTTATATTTATGTTGTCGATTGATATATTGTACAAAATTAACAGATACGTAAGTATTCTTATCTTTTCTTGTAAACGTTTTAATGTGTGGTCTGTGTCAATGTAAAGTGTGTTTTTTGCTCTAGTAAATTGTTTAAACATGTGGGCTTCGTTGTTAGATACAAGACAAATAACAGATTGATAACATTTTGCTTTGGAATTTTGCTGATCTTTACATGAATACATTCAAGCCTTTTAGGCATGAAAGATACCGACCAGTGAAAAACGATTTAGATATAACATTTTAAACGTCTAGGTGGTGGCTACTACATAGATCGTCATGGAACATTTAAAATATTTTGGCTTAACATTGCTAAATGGCAAATATTAAAGCTACTAACGTTGTAGTATGATTGAGTGTTCCTTCCGATGATTGCCTTTTTTGTACATCAAATCAACTGAGTAATCCATTCCTTACCAATGAATCAAAGTTGTAACAAGAAATGACTGTCAGAAAGTCTTATAACTGTAGTCTACATTTAAAGGAGTCAATTTCCTAAACTGTTAAGGTAACACACTTTGATGATGATTAATTTCGAGTTGTATATAAAGGACAGATAAATACGTTTCTTAATTTTAATTAAATCACTGTAAAAAATATTTTCAGATTTTCCTTTTATAATAGAAAACAAAGGACATACATTATCAATCCATGACACAAAATCAGTACTTTGAAAAAAATGAACTTTTGAAAGAAAAAATTTAAGTAACAGATGTGTTTTAATGACTGAGTGAGACAATACATTCGTTTGCAGTTCATTTGGTAATATATAACTGTCCTTGATCTTCATTTCTGTCAAAGTTGATTTATCAATCAAGTCTTTTTCTGTCTGAACCATACAATTTAGAAATATACACACATTTTCTCTGAAATAGAATATGTAATTCATCAAATTAAATGTCTGTATTTAAAGATTTCATAATGTTACTGTGTTCTCATTTGTAATCTGAGGTACAAAAATAAAAACATTGAAGTTGGGGACAGGTGAATAATCATCAACTTCTCCGATTTTTTCAGATCCCATAAATATGAAATAAACGATTTCAAACATGTTGATATTGTACCCCTTCCTTTATATTTTTTTCACTTCATTTTCCAAAACATTTATTGAAGATGGTACTATTATTGTGTTATGGCTTGTTTTTAAACGATGATTATTCGTACAATTTGGAACCCAGATACCTGAAAATTCACAGACATATTGCACATGCATTGAAGTTGTGCACTTAATTGTAACACATTTACACGAGTTGCATATTTGACATTATTGAATAGTTTAAGGTTTTTTTTTAAATATTTCCATACTTGAGAACTTAGGTTTTTTCAGCAAATTTTCAAAAGGTTGAACTATTTCGGTTTTCAACCAGATCGTTTGAACCTCAAAGAAAATTGGAAACCTATTGAAATTGTACACTTACCAAAATAAAGTTGTTTAAATATTTTTCTCTCTTTCTATTTCATTTTACAATAGTTTTAAATGTTCATTGTAAATTATTTTCCATTCTTTAAAAAACATTCTGTGCAACCCGCCCATTAAATTCTTTGGTTCATTTTTTAAATATGGAATATAATGCCTCACACATTGAACACTTTAGGAAATATATTAAAAACAAATAAACCAGATATTTAAAGGAATATTGTCGCATATTAGTAAGACAATTGACGCTTACCTACTTCACTTCGGGTTTTGTCGTATTCAATTTTACGCTAGACGAGCAAATTTCGTAAAGGATTATATCAAAATACTTCTTTTCAAAAATTTAGTAAACTCAATTACTATCCTTTTATATCAATTATCACTAATGTTAGAATTATACATATTGATATCCCGTTACGTTTATAAAAGAACTTAAGGAATTTATAATATATGGTCATAATTCGCAATTATACATGTAGTATCAAGTATTGGTAATTTCTCTGTTTGTATCCTAAAAAATAAATATGGTAGTTTCCTTATATATCCATTGTTTAGAACACTTTAAGCCAACCAAAAATCTTTGGAAAATATGACCATGGATGCATTACAGATTGAAACGGCCAATTGAACAAAAATATGAACGTTTAGAAAGATTGTTTTATATTTGATATTCAGTATTTGGGATAATATATTAGAGACAGTATTTCCTGATAGCTTAAGTAAATTTCTCAAGCTAGATCTTTACGTCATATTTACCAATTTAAAATAGTTTCTAATATAAAGCTGTAGAAGACAATATAATGTCTTATCATAATCTGATGATATGTTAGTTCAAAGTTATGTTAATTGTAGTGAGCCTGGTAGTTTTGATGATAAATCCAAATGAATATCTTCTTCCGTTTATAATGCAAATAACAAGTAGTTATGATTTACAATATCCTTTAAATAATCGATATTGAATTCACATGTGTTTTAATCACACGTCAAATTTCTCAAATCATATTACATGATTGATACATCAAATGAGGACAAGCAACTATTAAACAACTCTCAAAATGAGGTAACAGTAAGTAGTAATCATCCCTCGTATTTTGTCGACTGACAACTGTCCTTTACGTCTATATATCATCAAACATGTCACTTTTCAGCTAAAAATTGTCAAAATTTCAGGACAAAGGGCACAAGGCAATGGTGAGAGCCCCTGATCTCTCAATCTTTCTAATATTATATAGACATTTAGTTAATAGGTAGATACAAACATGACTTAAAGGCATTTGGGTAAACTTCCTTCTGATAAAACCTTTATATATACAGAGTCTTTGATTTAGTTGAATTTTATTGACATTGAAAGACCGGGGGTCTCACCCTCATTTAAGCGGTCTCAGTTAGGTTTTCACTATATATATAGAAAACAGGAAGTTTACCCAAATTCCTTTTAGTCACGTGTGTATATACCTATTAACTAAATGTCTGCATAATATTAGAAAGTTTGAGGGATCAGGGGCTCTCACCATTGCCCTGTGCCCTTTGTCCTGAAATTTTGACAATTTTTAGCTAAAAAGTGACAATCTAAGCCCTCCGTAGATATCGAAGATGACATTATTCTGGGAAATCCTTCTGATACAACCTTTATATATACAGAGTCTTTGATTTAGCTGAATTCTATGGACATTGAAAGACCAGGGGTCCCACCCTCATTTAAGCGGTCTCAGGTAGGTTTTCACTATATATTTTGAATATCAAACTGGCACTTTGGGCCCTCCGTAAATATGGAAGACCGGAAGTTTACCCAAATTCCTTTTAGTCACGTTTGTATCTATCCATTAACTAAATGTCTGCATAATATTAGAAAGATTGAGAGATCAGGGGGCTCTCATCTATGCCCTGTGTCCTGAAATTTTGACAGTTTTTAGCTGAAAAGTGACAATCTAAGCCCTCCGTAGATATCGAAGATGACATTATTCTGCAAAATCCTTCTGATACAACCTTTATATATACAGAGTCGTTGATTTAGTTGAATTTTATGGACACTGAAAGACCGGTGGGGTCTCACCCTCATTTAAGCCGTCTCAGGTAGGTTTTCACTATATATTTTGAATATCAAACTGGCACATGTGCCCTCCGTAAATATGGAAGACAGGAAGTTTACCCAAATTCCATTTAGTCACATTTGTATCTACCTATTAACTAAATGTCTGCATAATATTAGAAAGATTGAGAGATCATGGGGGCTCTCACCATTGCCCTGTGCCCTTTGTCCTGAAATTTTGACAATTTTTAGCTGAAAAGTGACAATCTAAGCCCTCAGTAGATATCCGTATATCTATTTGGGCTTTTCATAGATATTTCGATTTTTATTTCTAAATTTTTCTAGATTTATCGATTTTTCATTTTGTTTTAAGAAATATCATATATAAAATTACATCTTTGAAGTCGTTTTATTGAAAAAAATCTTTTGTACATAAAGACAAATATGCAACTTACAAAAGGGTTTATATTCGAAGCTTGAAGCTTGAAGGGGTCATTAAACGATTTCCTACGTAATTTATTAGTCCTCTTAACTATGAAAATCATACTATTAATGTTATCAAGTATTTTTTTTTTTTTCTTATGATTTTCAACTAAATTTGAATATCGAACCGACTGCTAGCAGCCGGTTGGATATTGAATATCGAATATCGAATAACGAACCGGCTGCTAACTTCACATACATTTAAAAATGTTATATCCAAACCAGATCCAGTTTCGTACCAATTATAAGGCCAGCTTAAACTTCCTTTTTGTATGGAAAAAATATTAAAGGAAATGAATATGTATTCATCATGAGGAGTTTAAAGATAAGGTTTTTAATCGTAAACGAATTAGTCTGCTACATTGTTCTATAGAAGTAAAAATGTCGGTATCGGTAAACTAAAAATGTAGATAATATATTCGTTCAAAATTAATTAATTGTAGTAAGCCTGTTACCTTTGATAAGTTTTTAAAAAATGAATGAATATACCCTCTTTCCTTCAAAAGTGCGAATACCAATATAATTTACAGTCTTTTTTTTTATCAATCGATATTTAACTCACATGCATTTCAATTACATGTCAACTCTAGCAAATAACACTTTATAATTGATACATTTAAGAAAGATATTGTCAGTTTGTTTTTGACTTATGTGTGATTATCCCTTTGGTATCTTCGATTTTCTTTAATTGAACATTTTTTGAAATTGTGTTAACCACATAATTTCAATTCTATGTAGTGCATTTATTAGGTTTTGATGACCAGATTGTCTGTAATAAAATTGAGAATAGAAATAGGGAATGTATCAAAGAGACAACAACCCGACCAAAGAGCAGTAAACAGCCCAAGGCCACCAATGGGTCTTCAGTACGTTGTTATCCTGATCTGTTTTAGAATATTCCACGTAAATCAGATTTAGTTTCGGATCATTCTTTAAGCTAGCTAGAACTTCCCTTTTGTATAGAAAAATATAAAAGGAACTAATTATTTATTCATTTGGGGAGTTTCCAAACTAGGTTTTAGCGTCAATGAATTAGTCAGCTAGATTGTTCTAAAGAAACAAAAAAAAATTCGGGATCGTTAAACTTAAAACATAAATGATATGATTTCCGTATGCACAAATTATTCAGTTTTTGGGACCAGATTGTCAGCAAGTAAGTTGTTATACTGATCCGTTTTAGAATATTTCACGTAAATCAGATCTAGTTTCGAATCATTCATTGTTCCATCTTGAACTTCCTTTTTGTATAAAAAAATATAAAAGGAGCTAAATTTTGATTCATTTGAGGAATTGCCAGACTAGATTTGACTGTCAATGAATTAGTCAACTAGATTGTTATAAGGAAATAAAAATTTCGGTATCGGTAAATGATATGATTGCCGTAAGCATACATAATGATTCTTGTACTAAATTCATTAAGTATCACAGCGACAAAATAAAATTAAAGTACAATCATGTTTTTTAATAAATGGTTCTGATTTGGATGACAACAAGCGTAAGTTCTTCTAACTACCTGTCTCTAGCAAAAGGAATCCGACATTTGGAATTCTCAATGTATTGACATGTTACTTTTCAATAATGAATAACAAACCTCACATTTTGCACCCAAAAAACGTTTTAGCTTGTTTCATTACAATCTGATGCGTACAAAAAGCCTGAAAATGCCCGGTGTTGACATTTGACGCCGGAAGCATACATGTGACGTCCCCTTGTTAAGTACCTAAGACCATAACATCATACAGCGGAATTTATGATTTATTAAGTTTTAGACTGGAATAATGATTGAAATGGACTGATTTATTTTATTTGCATCAGAATAGAGATATTGTTTACAGTCGCAAATGTCCGTTCACCAGCTCTTCTACGTGTCGCTAGGTAGACTTAATTTGCCACAGTAAATCTTAAGTTTAAGGTAGGCCAAGCTTCAAATACAATACAGTTATCTCTTAATTGTAGTCAGTTTGGTATCTTTGTCGAGTTTTTAGAAACAAATAAATATCCTTTCCCCCTTTTCACCTGATAATGTAGATACCAATTAGTTATAATTTACAGTCTTATATAAATAATCGATACTACATTCACATTCATTGTAATGAGATGTTAACTTCATCAAATCATACTTTACAGCTATTAAACCAAGAGTTCCAAATGGTGAAGTTGAAATCATCCCTTCGTAAATTTTACGGAGGCCATCACGAGTTGGTTGACCGTTATGGAATAACCGTTTCACAGATGATATCGGATATGTTCCTTATGTCGTCACTACAATACCCTTCCCTTTTCACTAATGTGACTGACCGAATTAGACTATTTACCGGATTTGTAATAACATAAGCAACACGACGGGTGCCACATGTGGAGCAGGATCTGCTTACCCTTCCGGAGCACCTGAGATCACCCCAGTTTTTGGTGGGGTTCGTGTTGTAGTCTTTAGTTTTCTATGTTGTGTCATCTGTACTATTATTTGTCTGTTTGTCTTTTTATTTTTTGGCCATGGCGTTGTCAGTTTGTTTTCGATCTATGAGTTTGACTGTCCCTCTGGTATCTTTCGTCCCTCTTTTACAATTGAAATATCTAATATGTCTCAGGAAGAAATATATCATGACTATCTCTAATGTTAGTAATGTGTAATCTATCAATTTTTTGTTTTTGAACACTTTTAATAAAAAGGAAAACTACAAAATTTGTTACTTACACTTTTACTCCAAAATCGACAGTTTTATTCAACTAAAATGTTCTTTGGTTCTGTTTATTATGAAACTTTGAAGCACGCACATATAATAGCTAACAATGCATTTGTATGATAAGGAATAATATATGTGCAAAATATTTGATAACCAAGTCTTTATTATATTTGATGGTAACCTTAGTTTCTAATATCATTCTGGGAACATGTTTGTATATATATAATTCACATCTATTTGCGGACAGTAATAACTGCTCTACGGAAAATTGTTAGAAAATTAACAAAAAGCCACTATGAGGACAAAGATAACTATGCATAGATACCTTTAAAATAGTATCAATAGCATTGACTGTACATTGACTGGAAATTACATGTTAATTGGGGAAAACATATGTTTTATTTTCCTGCTTGTTGACTAGTTCTACATGTGTTTAACAGTGATTTACCGAATATACTAGAGATAAACAAATACAAAATATGAAACATGGATAATCCAAAATGCATGGTACTTAGCAGTATAAAAAAGCGTACACTTAGAACATTTATTCTTATTTGAGTGTGCGTGATAAGGTAAGTAGACAATTATCATTTGTCTTTAATATTCATCAGATTATTTCATTAATAAGATTGATCAATGTTTGCTTGTTTACTTTTTGATTTGAGCGTCACTGATGAGTCTTATGTAGACGAAATTCGCGTCTGGCGTATTAAATTGTAATCCTGGTACCTTTGATAACTATTTACACCACAGGGTCAATGCCACTGCTGGTGGACGTTTCGTCCCCGAGGGTATCACCAGCCCAGTAGTCAGCACTTCGGTGTTGACATGAATATCAATTATATGGTCATTTTCATAAATTTCCTGTTACAAAACTTTAAATTTTTTGAAAAACTAAGGATTTTCTTATCCCAGGAATAGATTACCTTAGCCGTATTTGGCACAACTTTTTTGGAATTTTGGGTCCTCAGTGCTCTTCAACTTTGTTCTTGTTTGGCTTTATAACTATTTTGATCTGAGCGTCACTGATGAGTGTTATGTAGACGAAACGCGCGTCTGGCGTATTAAATTATAATCCTGGTACATTTGATAACTATTTACTGTCTAGTAGCAATTATTTTGTGTATATCCAGGACGATCATTTATATGCATCGTAGTTGCAATGTAAAATAGTATTCTTGATATTAAAAAAGGGTATGTAAATAAACTCATCATAGATACCAGGATTAAAAAACAAAATATTTACGCCAGACGCGCGTTTCGTCTACCAAAGACTCATCAGTGACGCTCGAATAAAAAAAAAATGTTTAAAAGGCCGAATAAAGTACGAAGTTGAAGAGCATTGAGGACCAAAAATTCCTAAAAGTTTTAACTGTGGGAGTAAGATATTGCAACATAAATAACTGCAACATTACTAGTTTATCGATGCTTAAACACATAAATAGATTAGGAAAATACGAATCAAGGTAACAAACAAAGTAGTATTATTGGTCCTTTTATATGTATTTTTTTCAAATGGTACTTGCATGTCCTAAATGATTTACTGCTTCAGTTTGCTATGATGTTTTGTTGCATCAATATTTGTAACAAATCAATTTTGTTTTACGCTTAGGTGTTTCCAGATTTTCTTTTCCAGTCACTGAAAAAATCAGCCTTATATTTTCCTGTATATTTTGAAAAAAAAACCTATACAATACAAATTCATAAAGTTGTATATGCCTTGCAGCTTGCAGTCAGCATTTGTTATGGGTGGCTTTTGTCAGGTGTGCTGGTGAAAAAGAACAAAAAGTCAATGTGCAGATTTTGCATCTCTTCATTCTTCTTTCACAGGAAAGCCAAAATCATCAATGATATTCGTAAGTTCGAGAGCGGAGTGCAGATAACTACATATTGAATGGCATGCAGTGATGTATTTATCGCATAATTCAACTATCTATAATTTTAAAAGCAACTGTTCAATTGAGATTTCACTTTGTGAAATCTTTTGGCCATATGATCAATTTAATATTTGTTTCATATTTGATTGTAACAGAAAGTGCTGTCTCAGTTACTTTCATATGTTTGCAAATTGCAGAGTTCTTAAAAGATGCCAGAAGGACATTCAAACTCATAGATCGAAAATAAACTGACGTTGTCATGGCTAAAAAAGAAAAAGACAAACAGACAAATAATAGTACACAAGACACAACTTAGAAAACTAAAAACTAAGCAACACGAACCCCACCAAAAACTGGGGTGATCTGATAATCTGATCCTGCTCCACATGTGACACCCGTCGTGTAGCTCATGTTATAAGAAACCCAGTAAGTAGTCTAACTCGGTAGGTCACATTCGTGAAAAGGGAACGGATTGTAGTTACGACGTAAGGAACATATCCGATAGCATCTATGAAACGGATATTCCATATCGGTCAACCAACTCGTGACGGCGTCCGTAAAATTTAAAACACGTAATGTACAATTCGATATTTTTAATTTAACTTCAACTCGGGCAAAACGTTAGAACCACATAATAACTCGTTTACAGCGGCGTTTCTGTAGAAAGCAAACATGTTTATAAACATATTTGTACTGTAAATTAAAAAAATATAGTGAGTTTTTCTTTATTATTGCGAATAATGCGTCTGGTTTAGTATATCAGTAATAAGAACTTGCATCTGTTAAACACATATACATGTATTCAGATTTTTCTGAAATCGCAATAACTGATCTAGCTTTTCTGCCCATTCTTAAAAAAAATCACAATGATAAATGCATGCAATAATTTGTGAGTTCACAGTATTTGCTAAAGTTTAGTATTCCAACAATGCATTCAATAACACCTTGATACCGATGTGAAATCGGCCCAAGCATTTGAGGAACTGTAATGAAATTGAACTGAATAATTTGATTATATTAGCTTCATGTTATGATGTTTGAACAGGTCATCTACGTAACATGAAACTAAAATTAAAAGCACAATGAGAAAAAAAAAACATAAATTCTGCAAAATTATCTTATAAGAATATCAACAGAGCCAGGGGTTATAAGTGGAAGTTCCCGCATTCAACAGAGCCAGGGGTTATAAGTTGAAGTTGCCGCATTCAACAGAACCAGGGGTTATAAGCGGAAGTTCCCGAATTCTGCAAAATTGGTCAAATAATTAAATCGTTTTAAATTTTCCACAATTTTGAATATTTTATTTTTGTTAGGTCAAATGATATACAAATATTTATTTAATGAAATTAATTAAGATTTGTTACACACACAATTATAAATAATTTCTTTTAGCCACAGGGACATTTTATGAAAGTAGATCGTATATGTTTTTTGGGGATTCATTTAATTTAGCAAAGAACTATTAAAGCAATTTTAAATTTGTATTGACCTGATTCTTTCAATTTTATGTAGTGCAGTGGTTACGTCAGAGACAAATCTGGTTTGTTTGAAGGTTTTAAGGATCAAGATTATCTGTCAGTTTGTTGTTGTGTCGACCCGTTTAGAAGTATAATATTCAAATCAGATTAATTTTCGTATCCAGCTTTAACATCCGTTTTGTCTGGAATGTTTTTCTATGAAGGAAATAAATATACATTCATCATTGGGACTTTCCACACAAGGTTTTACCGTCAATGAATTAGTAAGATAGATTGTTCTACATAAATGCAATCTTCGGTATTGGTAAAACACATGCAAATGATGTGTTCGTTCAAAATTATGTTAATTGTAGTAAGTCTGGTATCTTTGATGAATTTTTTAATCAAATGAATATCTCCTTTTCTTTTATAATGCGGTTAGTTAGTTATAGTTTACAATAAAATTATGTGATAAAAAAGAAAAGTCTTATTATTTTCTTCTATGTTTATCGATGTACTTTTAAAGACTCTAGGAATAATATATTTACTGAAATAGTTTGCTTTTTTCGTTGAAAAGAGTTTAATTATGAAATTAATATTATTTTACTTGAAGGGTTTTATATTTGGTTTTGCCGTCATTACATATGTCAGCAATATTTTTACGAAATACATTTTTATTTAACAATTTATCTTTTCGTCGAATTATTAACTTGCCTTTTGATGATCTTATTCAGACTTTATAAAATAATGAACAATATTCGTAAGTTGGAGAGCGGAGTTCAGATGCCTTCATAACAAAAGACACGTAGTCGCATATCTATCACATAATTCAACTAGCCTGAATTCTTAAAAGAAATTGTATAGTTGATATGAAATTTCGTAGATTTTTTTAACACTCTATGAATGTACATGTATAATTTACAGCTTTTCTCATCATAGGATGTTCCTGTGTAGCTAAACATGAAGACCCTTAACAGCATTTTCTTAAATGTTAATATATTTACAGAGGTCTTGAAAGCATTAACTTATCTAGTAAATTTAATTACTCTACCATTCGAACGCTTTTAATTGGATAAATTGAACCACCTAATATTCCTTTTACATGAGAGAAAAAACAGTAGAAGTCCAAGTTTTAATTGTACTTTAATAAGTTATACTAGATGTCTGTATAGAAAATAATATTCCTTCAACCTAATATATCGAATTTAAGATATGATTCATATGCCCAATTAACTAAAGAGTATATCATTTTCGGTTAAACACTTTCAAAAAAAGGATCAACATACCGTCATTGCAAACAGTGTCGTCGAACATTAAAGATGCTCTTTGGTTCTATTGTAAAAATTGGTCTTAACAAGATAATCTGGTAACAAAAAAAATATTGAATGAATATTGTGGATATTCGAATATCACATTTTGAAATATATTGGAAATAAACTCATCATAGATACCAAAATTTAAATTTCATATTTGCGCCAGACGCGCGTTTAAGTAAAACGGTTACTGAAATGCCCAGTTATGGAGTTTGCAGGAACACACAAAGCGGTTTGAGTTTGTTCATACCGAAAAGCAGTTAACAAAGTGGTAGTGGTCTGAAGTAAAAATGAAATTATAAAAATGTTCCGTGCGCTACCCAGAGAAAGAACTTGTAAACAATCATAGCATAACCACATCTCAGTTTAATGCCTCCTTTAATTGTGAAAGTCCCTTCTATTTATTTTGGCTCCGGAAACGACACAAACAAAGTCAAATATCATTTCATCTAGTCCTCTGTACCAAACGTCTGTAATGAATCATATCAGAATATTGGTTTAAATAATTGATCTGATTGCAAATTTATTTGCTGTAACTCATATCAAGTTTGTTTCTGTAATGAACAGGGTAAATATGTTAGATATACTTACTGGAATTGTGATGAGATGATTGAGGCTGTAAGTTTTCTCCTTAACAACATTTGTGTTCGTTACGGTTATAAAAATAATACACAATTTCATCAATGGCACCTTAAATGTTCAACCTTGTTCCTGTTTTATTATGAATTCCAGTTTAATTCCCGTCTTAATTTCGTTTAATTGATAAATTCAAGACCACCTACCGTTACCTTGATGATATCTTAATCCACCTACTATACTTCCTATATCCTATTGAAGAGAACTTATAAGAATAATATAAACATCAATACCTCCGCTTTGACAGATTTAGATATTTTAGTTTCACACAATAACTATGTACTCAAAATTTACGACAAACGGGACCATTTTTCGTTCTCTATTGTTAACTTTTCTTTTTTGGCGGTGATATCCGTATGTTCCCATCTTACGGTGTTAATATATAACAACTCGTTCCCCTTGCCGGTGTCTTTAGGAATGTTATACTTTTCAATGAACATAATTAATACGTTTGTATCATTGATAGATCATTAGTTCAGGGACTTCGTTACTACAACATGTACACATTACTTAAAACCTTTACTAAATTATACTAATATTTGGTAATGTAAAAAACTTATTTCTAGTACAAATAACCTCATCATAGACACCCGGAATTTTGTACGCCAGACGCGCGTTTCGTCTACAAAAGACTCATCAGTGACGCTCGAATCAAGAAGGTAAAAGACTAAGTACGAACTTGAATAGTATGGAGGTATGGTAATTCCAAAAGGAATGTAACATCCCTATTTAAACAGTGATGTTTTAGAGCCCGTAAATTTAGATTTAGATTACTGCAAGCATGTCGATGCTTAATATAAACTTATTCTAAAAGCTGATAAATGCAACACTGTAATACAATCTTTGATAATAAATGAAATGAGCAACGCGACCGGTGCCACATGTAGATCAGGATCTGCTAACCCTTCCGGAGAACCTGAGATAGCCCCCAGTGTTTTGTGGGGTTCGTGTTGCTTAGTCTTTAGTTTTCTGTGTTGTGTTTTATGTACTATTGTTAGTTTGTCTGCTGGTTTTACTATTTACTATTTCAACATTTATAAAAAAAAACAAATTCAAGATACAAGAGTGACATTCAATATTCATTAGTTAATAACTTGACAAATGGAAATAAATTGTTTTGTTGGATTCGAAGCGTTGTTTTTTTATTTGCGAAATGAATCCTGCCAATACTGATATATATAGTTTTACTTAACAGAAGTTAGTTATCAGGCAAATATTAGCATCGGATAGTATTACTTACATCCAATCTGTCATGACGTCAAATGTTAATTTAGACTCAAATAATATTATGTTTATTTTTCTTCAGAATTTTGAAAAGATATAAGTCATAGATACGGAAATTGCCGATCAAATTATGTCCGGTAAGTGGTCTTATTAATTTTTATCTACCAAAAAAAAATAGTCTCTGAAATTCTGTCGCAAATTTTATATCTTTCCTGTACATGCGTGGATAATACTCTATCATAATCGTTGAAAACAAACCATTACTACAAATATATTCAATGGAAACAGTTAAAGTCAAAATAAAACGAGTTTCTCGTTATTTTGATATTATCGAAATTATTGAACCAATGCATGCATATATACTAAACTAATCCTATATGCATGTTTTTATATTGATTACGAATCTGTAACGTATTAATGACAAATAATATTTCATCCAGGGATTGTTGATCGCAAGGTTATTTATTTCGAGTTTGTTGCCAAAGTTTCCCCGGATCATGACATTGATAAACAATTAACACACAGCATGTCAAGCACATATTAAATAAGTGAATTGATAGAGCCATGATATTCGTATTCATAATTTTGATGCTTTCCCATTATTAATTAAACTTTTCCTTATCAGTTGTTAAAAACTTTGTTGTATTAAATTAGTTCTATAAGAATCAGTTCTTACTATCTATCTTTAAGTGCACATTCGTTTACATTCTTTTATCACGGTATTCCCTTCGCATATGCACTGGTTTTCCCCTTGCACATGCACTGTGCGGTTATTAAACATCTGACGAGAGGTCTCATAGTTAAGGTCATTGGATACAGGAAAATTCGGCTAATTCGTGTACGGGAAGATCATAATTCAGCAGCAGTACATTTTTGAAGATTTTGTTGATGTAGAGGGTTTCTGTTACAAGAATGAATTGTCACGTATATTAGTTTATAGTAACAATTCACAAGTATATGAAACATATTCAACTTTTTTTTCAATTTGAAGTTTCATATGACTTTTATGTAACATCGTTTAAAGCTTATTACAGATTGGGATTATACATTTTCAATTGTATAAAAAACACAAAAAACATTGCTTTCTTTATGAAAAAAACAATCACATTTTTCTTACTTTCTTAACAACAAGCTGCTTCAACAAACTTTTACTTATTCATTATCTAAATCCTTCTGAAACGATATCAGTTAACAGTTTGTTTACACAAAGAAGTCGTGTTTCAAAATACTAGATATATAAAATTCAATTACCTCTGAACAACCGTAA
Organism: Mytilus coruscus; assembly: GCA_017311375.1. Taxonomy (NCBI): domain Eukaryota; kingdom Metazoa; phylum Mollusca; class Bivalvia; order Mytilida; family Mytilidae; genus Mytilus; species Mytilus coruscus. The sequence goes on from CM029607.1 coordinate 18,955,178, forward strand.
CAGTGCAAACAATCTTGTGTGTCAATTTTCCAACTCGAAGATCTTCAATAACATGATTCTGTGCAATCAAGAATCTCTTGAATTCTTCTCATAATCAAGACGTCATGAAGTTTTCAGTTTTTGTAAAAAATTCAAAATAATTAATATCAAAATTTCACTGAAAAAGTCTTAAGTAAAATAGTGGCTTTAGTTCAAGTATCATCTTTTAACAACCAAAAATGAAAAATAATATTAAATCCTATCATTATAGATTTTAAAGAAAACAAGTGGTAAACCGTAGTATATCGCTGTTAAATTGTCACCAATCGACTTAGATCAAAAATGACCTTGCCAATGCTTGTGTTGTATCATATATTTAAAATGACCTTGCCAATGCTTGTGTTGTATCATATATTTAAAATGACCTTGCCAATGCTTGTGTTGTATCATATATTTAAAATGACCTTGCCAATGCTTGTGTTGTATCATATAAGTAAAATGACCTTGCCAATGCTTGTGTATGTATCATGCTTGTGTTGTATCATATAAGTAAAATGACCTTGCCAATGCTTGTGTTGTATCATATAAGTAAAATGACCTTGCCAATGCTTGTGTTGTATCATATAAGTAAAATGACCTTGCCAATGCTTGTGTTGTATCATATAAGTAAAATGACCTTGCCAATGCTTGTGTTGTATCATATAAGTAAAATGACCTTGCCAATGCTTGTGTTGTATCATATAAGTAAAATGACCTTGCCAATGCTTGTGTTGTATCATATAAGTAAAATGACCTTGCCAATGCTTGTGTTGTATCATATAATCAAAATGACCTTGCCAATGCTTGTGTTGTATCATATAAGTAAAATGACCTTGTCAATGCTTGTGTTGTATCATACAAGTAAAATGACCGGGTTTTCAGCGGCTTACAAGTCTACGTAGTTAATCTAAAGTTACAAACAAACGAATAGAAATAGTATTAAAATATGAACGCAAGGTAACCATCATCGGTTTTTATAAGGAAAATAGCTGATACCAAGTTTAAACTTAATAACTGTTCTGATATCAAGGAATTTCAAAGCTGTAAGTTTAAACTCAAGAATCTCATGAATCCTTTTATATAGATTAGACCGTTGGTTTTCCCGTTTGAATGGTTTTACACTAGTAATTTTTGGGGCCCTTTATAGCTTGCTGTTCGGTGTGAGCCAAGGCTCCGTGTTGAAGACCGTACGTTAACCTATAATGGTTCACTATTATAAATTTTGACTTGGATGGAGAGTTGTCTCATTGGCACTCATACCAAATCTTCTCATATCTATATATAGTATCCTTGGCTGGTAATTGCTATGTTCTGAGTTCGGATCTTAATTGCGGTGATGCATAATGGACCCCATCATAATTTACAACGATTTTTTCCTGCCGTCGATCGGTGCATCCCTACATGAACACCGGTTTCGTCTTTGAGTTTAAACTTACAGCTTTGAGATTTCTTGATGTCAGAACAGTTGTTAAGTTTAAACTTGGTATCATCTATTTTCCTTATTCGTTTGTTTCCAAATATTTCTTCTAAGTTTGTAGATGTTAAAACAAAAGTTAATCTGAACAATTGACTACGTTCTCAATGGTTTTACACATATTATTTTTGACTTCCTCGTTTTACCAGGTAACGCCACATCAACCATGTCCATTAAACTCTATGATTACCTATGTCAGAATATTGTTGGATCAGTAGATCACGTAAGACTTATCAGATTGATGAATGCAACAAAAGACCAAAATAATAGTTCGAATGAAATCACGACTATCACAAGTGGTAGTTTTGGTGAAGGACTTGAGTTGCAAGGAAGTGACACAGATGTGATGTTTGTAGTTCATTTTATAGAGGTTACTGATAAAAAAAAACTACATGATTATCATTTTGCTAAAAACTACTTTTTTCCAGTCACTGACGATGTTAAACCTGGCTTTGCATATTTACGTCTGATTGAAGGAGTTACAATAAGACATGTTTTGCTGTGTCGAAGTTTTGAAGGACATTTATATCTGTCAAGTGCATTAGTTAAACAAGGTGTCATTAGTAACCGTCTTTCTGTTGTTCATGGACCGTGCGTATCTGATAAATATGGCGGTCTTGACTATACACATTGCTTACATTCAAAATCATGGATTACGACAGCTTCAAAATGGGTTACAAGATCAACAAGTTCATGGCCAACTAGTGAAGTAAAACAAACAGTTATTGATCATGGAGTCTTGTTTGTACCAATTGGCTCAGGGGAAAATCTAAATGAGGAATTAAAATGGCGTATATCTTTCTCAGTAGGTGAAAAATTTCTAATATATTCATTCACTCATACACAGTTGTTATGTTATTCTCTAATGAAAGTTCTTCTGAAAGATGTCATAAACGAGTCTCCTGGATGTAAAGATTTGCTTTGTTCATACTTCATTAAGACTATTTTATTCTGGCTATCTGAAGAATTGCCGAAATCGATGTGGAAAAAAAATGATTTGATACCTTGTTTTATGAAATGTTTAAAGAGACTTGTATTTTGTGTGGAATACTCGATGTGTCCACATTACTTTATTCCAGAAAACAACCTTTTTGAGAATAAGGTTGTTGGACAAGGCAGGACAAAGTTGTTAGAAACATTGTATATTCTAATTGATAACGGATGGCGATGTATTTTTATTTCACCACAAATATCCATTATGTCTTTGTCTTGTAGAGTACAGTTCAATGCCGATTGGTTTTTTAATGATTTTAAGAAAATATCTAAATCAAAATTACTCATAACCATGAAATCCGAAGAGCCGATGGATTATGTACAAAATTTACAACTGGTATTTTCATCTAAAACAAAGAAATTAAGACATATTTCTTTACTCAATATGGCTCAAAATTGTTTTTGCATAGCACAAACCATGCATCTATCCAGTTTGCATTGTAACAAATACAAATATGAACATTACAAACAATGTCTCTGTTATCTATTACAAAGTACACACCAAGATGCTGTAACTGGTTGGTTGATGTTGGCGTCATTCTTCTACGAGAAGAAACAATACAACAAAACTCTTTATGTTCTGACATATTCCCTGAGAAAATGTACCAGAGAAAAACTGTATTTCGGTGCAATGTATTCTGATGTACATCGAGGACTTTTCCGTTTCGAAAAATTCAGGAAGTTAGGAATGATTCGCATTCTAAGAATTCTTTTCATATCTGTTGTATGTTTTACACCAGAATCTTGCCTTATTCCAGGCGAAATTAAACTGGATGTTGATACAATACCTTACCTCCTACCGTCAGTAGAATATATCCATTTCCTTACATTCTTGTGTCATTATCATCTGTACAATATCAGAAATTATCAGGAATCACTGGGAGAACTTCGTCTAACTATAGAAGAGAATTATTTTCATTCGGTTCGTTGGGCCAACGCAAACGCCTACGACTGTCTTGGAGTAGCTTTTCAAATTATAGGAGATTTAGAATCAGCTAGAGAGGTTTTCGTAAGATCAATAGATCTTGATCCTGATCAATTGATGAATCGCTCATTTCAACGACTGGCAATGATGGATTGAGTGTGAGACATCATTGTATTGTTTGGCATTATTATGAATTCAGTTATAACTTTCGCAGAATAATTGTATCTATGCACAATATAAATAATTTAATCAGATAGAATATAAAAGCAAATATGCAACTTAAATGAAGTCACAATGTTATATATTCTGTATCCTGTGTACAAATTATAAGGGTTTATGTACAAAAAAAGATTGTTTGTTTATATTATATCTGTATTCAAAAGACGTAAAATTCCTATCGTATTGACTGTATTTATTAAAACTGCACTTTATATTTATATATAAAATATATATATTGAAATAATGATTAGATGTAAAAAAGAAGATGTGGTATTATTGCCAATGAGACAACTCTCCACAAGATACCAAATGACACTAGTTTCTGAAAAAAGAGAATTGTTGTCTTGACTATTCAACAGCGGTATATTACTGGCCTATCGATGTTTTTTTATTGTTTCAATCTTGATCTAGTCCAAAATGGTGTGTTATAGATTTGAAAGATTATCTGTATTCTTCGTGCATTTTCTTATAAATTTAAGTCCATTCCAAATTTACTTACACGGTGTTAAAAGTAAACTCACAAAAATACTGAACTCCAATGAAAATTCAAAACGGAAAGTTCCTAATCAAATGGCAAAATCAAAAGCTCAAACACATCAAACGAATGGATAACAACTGTCATATTCCTGACTTGGTACAGGCATTTTCTCACGTAGAAAATGGTGGATTTATTTTTACCTTGTCTCGAATGAGAAAAGCGTTTCTTACCAATATCTATTTCTAGTTGACAGAGAAAAGATGTTATATAGAAAAGAACTTTTGAAATCCCATAAAAAGCTAATTTTTAGAATAAAAGAATATTGTGAGTAAAGGTTAATAAGATATCAAGCAAAAAAGTAGAAAACAGTGAATAATTAAAGGTCTTCCTACGAACCTCAAAAATAAATGACAATTGTCTCTTTGAGACTTCCGCGTCAACGCAAAGTACATGAACAACTCGACAGGCTCTACAAGTGGAGCAGGATATGTTAAAAACTTCCGGAACACATGAGATTCCCCCCTCTTAAGTTGGGGTTTATGTTGTAAGGTCTTTAGTTTTCGTGTTTTATTCTGTAAAATGTTGCTTGTCCTTTGTCGTTTCCGTTTTTTGCCATGACATTGTCAATTTGTATTTGACTTATGAGTTTGAATATTCCTTTGGTATTTAATCGCCTCTCTTTATTTAAAAGTGAATGTGTATGCAATACAATTATAAGTATGCTCATCTTTAAACCCCTGAACTATTTGGTGCAGTCAACTCCTACATTGTTATATACGCTAAATGTATAAAGTGTATACCCTCTTTTCGTAGACAAGATGTTGTTATAGTGTACTATATACTGGATAAAAACGAAAGCATGTTCGTAGTTTTTGTCTGTCTTGACGGTATCCATCAATAGATATCAAGCCTGGATTTCTAATATCTCTTTATCTCTTAATAATGAACAAGGTCATATATAAATATGAGGGGAATGTGGTATGATTGACATGAGACAAAAATCCACAAAAGTTCCAATGAAGTGGATGTATCTTACTATAGACAACCTTACATTCTTCAACAATGAGAAAAACCCATAGTATAGTCGGCTATAAATGACACCGACATAAAAAAAACCAAACTCAATTGAGCAAACAAACAGCCTGATTTATGATATAACAGTAAAAGAAAACAAGTATTACAGACATGAACCAACGACAACTACTGAACTACAGGCTCCGGAAGAAAATAAAGGGGAAGCTCCTGAACAAAATGTGTGGGGATTCACATGTTTGAAGGAGCCAACCTTTCAACTCACCTTCAGGGACAATGGGGTGACAGAAGAACACAAGAACAAACTATACAAAATAATATACGAAAAAAAGAAATGTAAAACAGCAGTAAACGACAAACCTTCAATTACAGGTTCATGACATAGAACAGGCACATAAGGAATGTGGCGGGGTAAAACGTGCTTGGAAGCAGCAAACCTTCCCCTAACCAGAGACAGAGGAGTAGCAGTACAACATAAGACCAAACGGCCAAACTTATCAGATCGAAATATCAAAAACATATCTCACAAAATCACAGACCGGACGTGGCAGGATATTTATCCATCCAACACAAAAAAAAAAACCAAAAAAAACACAAAAAACACAATATGCAGATCTTAGAATACTCGCTCTAAATGTGGTTGTTCAAAGGAATTTTAAAATAAGAATATTTTAGACCATGATGACTACGACATCAATCAGTACACATCAAACGTCCAATATAAAGACGTCGTTAAAATAAAACTGAAAATCAAAAAAATTTAAAAGGCTAAATACATTAAAAAAGATCTTTAATAACCTAAAATTCCGAAAGATTTAACCAAATTACCCTTAGGGAAATTATTCCATGAAAGTGCATTAGTGTTACTGTATATCAATACTATTTAGTATGGTATTTATTATTTATGACACAATCAATATTTATACCAACAGAATCAATATTCAAAGATATGAATACAGTTTTGAATTGGTAACCTTTTAGAAGAAGTTTATTCAAAGGATTGGTAAGTTTGCCAGGATCGTATCTACATTTACAGGCCCAGAAATCAACATCACCGTACAACTAATGTTTTGTTATTTCGTATAAACTTTTTTTACAGGTGCAGCCAAACTTTCAATCCAAATCTTTGTATCTATGGAAGAATTTAGGAGAGGTTTTAATTCATTTGTGTCAACGAAATCAACGACTTAATAATGTGTCGGTAAAATATAGATTTCGCTCAATTACATATTGAACGAGTTTGGATATATAAACACAAAAGGACGGTGCAAAAAATCCTCACCGTCCGAAAATAATATAATCAACAATAGGGAAAGAAAATCGTCCCTTTTGTCAAAATGCTTTTGTAGAGTTTCAGGTGTAAAACTTAAATATATAAATCTAGGAAAGGACAGTAATTGTTGTAAATGCTAGATTTATTCAAAGTATGTTCATGTGGGTAAATGTATATTTTGAGAATTCTTGATTTTTACCGACAAAGTGGGTGGTAAGTGTTGTTGAATAAATCAGTTAAACGGAATTTATATCGGTATTTCTGGAGTTTCTACCATAATCTGAGATGCATTACTATACAGATAAAAGTCTGTTATTAAAGAGACACAATTAGTGCCCATAGGAATACCTACATCCTGTCAAAAACTTAAATGCCAAAACGGCCTTTTATTATCAAGGAGAAACGATAACAGCTTTGATTATCTTATTATACCCCCAGTAATTGTATCTAGCCTATTTACATTTCTCATTAAAGAAAAAGTTTTCGATGAGTTGAAGGCAAAACGTTGTATGTTCCATTTTTTAAATACAGTTGTTCCACAAACCATGCCTCTTTTGGGGAAATATATAATACTCATAAATATTTTGTTTTGTTTACGTACTGGTTCCCAGACATGACTTCTATGTTTTATCTTATAGAAACATAACTTGGGAATGTTATCAGTATATATACATGATATATACATGATTGCGGGAACACTGAATTATGAAAGTGAAGGGAGGGGTAGTACAGAATTTAGGTATTCATTTCGGAGCATATAAATGTTGAAAATATGCCATGCAACCTTATGTTTTGACCTTTCCATTCTAGGATATACTTTTTCACGAAACTATATAGTAAAAGTGGCACCGTTTAAGCCGTAAAGGGAAATTACATTTTCTATATTTACAGACATGCAACCTTTAGTTAATTTACTAAAAGACCATTTAATTACGAAGGAAAACATATGTTTCATCAGATAGTGTGTCAGGAAAAAAAAGGACCATCAAAAGTACATAAAAAAATACTAATTTGCACTATTTTCCTGTGTTATATTACAAAACTTGATGATACGCTCTATTATAATAGTTAATGAGCTAGTTTAAAGCGTAGACACATAAGCAGTAGAACACTAATAGAGGCTGATAAGAAACGATTATAAACGGGTTTTAATTCAGTTGATTATTTCATCCTAAAACTGTGAAAAGAGTTTTAAAAATATCATTCCGGTCCCTTTTCTGTTTACACTGTCCTGTGGGCAAACAATCAAATCATGTAACTGTAAAGGGGATCATAATACATCACGTATTATCTATTTATGTTTCGAAGAGCTCTAATCAAATTGTTATTTTGCATCCAAAAGTGATTAATCTGGGTTTATAAACTGTATATATGTTTTTTTTTTTAATTTGGAATAAGCAACTGGTAATTCATTTCAAATATGTACGTTTGTAGGACTTAGAGGTGCGTTCGGGTTGCAAAAATTGGATGGACACGCTGAAGTTTGATAGTCGGCGCCGATTTTCGATGATCGTTCAGCTGAAGTATGAGGACCCATGCCTCAATATAGTTTAAACTTAAGGATTTATAAACTGATAAAGGGACGATAAGAGAAAGATAAATTGATACACAATCTTGTCAACTGTTTCAACGAACTGGTCGCTTTTGTCTGCAATTACATATTAGTTTGCTAACGTGTATAAGAATTTCACAGAAAAAAAAAATTACATTCGATTAAATGTAAAACGGTTATTGATATTTTCCTACAGGCGACATCAACGATTGGAAATAGTGTAGAAAAAAGTCACTTCATAATTGTATACAAAGTAACATTGTACTGGTTGTTTGATGTTCTTTTTTTTACCCAAGATTTTCAAAAAGATAGATGTGATAAAATAAACAAGTTTATAAAAGCTACGTTTGCAAAACCGAAAAGTTACCATTAACCACAGGTGTGCATAGATTGAATTCTCTGAAACAATGTGTAAATAGTAAGCTTATCAAAAAAACCATCACCTGTATGTTAATGCATGTACCAAAGTACTAGCTGATAATGATAACCAGGGGAGATTTACGGTCCACGTGCACACATTTCAAACAATTGGTAGTAATGGCATAAACGATACCATTTGTTTTCCTGAACCATATTCTAATTTTTGATAAGTGGTCATCAAAACATGTTATCTCCCGGAGAGGGGGGAGGGGATCTGACTATCCTTTCGGGTATAACTGTGCCGACAGCACTTGCCAAATCATACCCTGTTCTAACCAGAAAACATTGAAAAACATACCCTGTTCAAAACAGAAATATTGAAAAACTTACCCTGTTCTAGACATGCTCAGAAAATGTATACCCTGTTTGGTCACATTGCCATTCGTAGGCTACGCGTACCCGCATCCGGTTTTATAATAAAATGCCATTGGATCGGGAATGAAACGTCATATATACACGGAAATTATCGGTAATTTGGGGATTTTGTGTATTCCGAGTGAAGAGTATGGAAAATAATAATTTCAATTTGTATTTATTAGATAATAATGCATAATAAACATTGCAAATTTAATGCACACTGAAGGAAAATAAAACTGTACAGTCCCTGTAAAAGAAAAACATGATAAAATTAGAAATTATGATAAACTGTAAACGCAATTTTAAAGAATAAAATTTTACTGAATTTGAAAAATACTTATATGAAATTTAAAAATAATTTTAAGTAAAATGCAAAACAGAAACCGAAATTTTAAAATATCTAAAACGACTAAAATTAAAGCTTGGGTGAATATATAAAATTAAAGAAGCAAGTAATAAGATCAAATTAAACCAATTTTAAAAGATTCATGAACCTAATTAAAATTTGGAACAATTTTTACATAGCCAATAGGATTGTTTTGGCACATATTTCAACCCTGCACATTTCAAATGTTGCCAGCCTTAACAACAATCACAGGCCAAAGAGTCCTGATTGTGTAGGTTTTTTTGACATTTGATACACATCCGTTCACACGATTCTCTTCTTTCGTTGATCCGAATTTTAAGTTGCTCCCACGCTTCAGAGGTAACATATTTTTTGATGCGCTGAAGGTTTACATTTTCGTCAAATATTTTGTTATTTATTAACGAAGCATCAAGAAGATTATTGGCATCGGCCTTTGTTTTATCAGAAATAATGTCATCTAGTGTACCGTTTTCATCACTCAGAATCCACGATAGAATCGCTGAAAAAAAACCCCAAAAGTACATTATATATTTGTTTCATCACATTAAATAATGAATGGTCAATTTGTAAATAAAATTTAAAACTACAATTTAAAAAAAAAATACCGTGTATTAGGCCTTTTTCCTGTCGAATTTGTTTGGAATTTTTTGCCTCCGTGAATGCAGGAAAATTGATTCTGTTAAACTTTAATTCCTCTTTAATATTTCTGTTTCCAGGTCTTCTTTTCTCTGTAGCCGCAATTGATTCTGAATTTCTTTTATACAATTGTATAAAATTAATCGACTGGTAGTTTTGAAAAATTGTTCCAATTCATTATTAGTTTGAAATGTCTTCCCCATATATATATTTCACACTCTTCCATTTTAAGAATATTTATTAACTGAGAAAAACTGTTCACTTACGATAAAAAAATATTTATAAACCTTCTGTATAGTTTTAATCAATTTATTCACTAATTGCGACAATTTCCGTATATATTTTCACGTTTCATTCCCGATCCGATGGCATTTTTATTATAAAACCGGATGCGGGTATGTAGCATACGAATGGCAGTTTGACTAATCGTACCCGAATGCGGGTACGCACAGACACTGCCTATAAAATAGATGCTGTTCTAGATCCGGGTTCTAGACTGTATCTTAAACAGTTAAATAAGCGATCCTGTTCTAGACAAATACTTTGTTTAAAAAAAACCCTGATCTAACCAGCAGGGCATGAAAAAGCGACCCTGTTCTAACCAGCAGGACACGAAAAAGGAACCCTGCTCTAACCAACAGGGCATGAAAAAGCGACCCTGTTTTGCGGCACACTCGTACCACTAAAAATAAAGGACGTAACCCCTGCGGGCGTTATCTTCGTATCCTTGTTTTGAAATTTTCGTCATAATTTTTATTTCTACGTCCTGTACATATTCAACTTTTGTTCGAATAGATATAAATTGATGTTCCAATTAAGTTGAGAATCGAAAATAAACTTATTTTCGAGATAAGTTTTGGTGATTAACTTTTGTTTAATATGTTTGATGTAACTTTCACAGAAGGATATTTACCCAATTACAGTTTGTTACAACACTAAATTTGGTCTTATTCGGTTTGTATATCAATATTTGCAAGGAAATTAATTGATCCTTTCGTAAAACTAGAGGCTGTTTTATTTTCTAGAACAAATAACAAAAACAAATATACGTAAATGACTATAGAAATTTAACATGTCTTCACTGAAAACAATACACAATTGACATAGTGTATTTAGTTAAAATAAACAAACAAACAAACATTAGTTTTTTTAAACACTGACTTGGTCATTAAAAACGCCCAAATTCAAGCTTAATTATGAAAAATCTATCAAATGTGTCATTTAACGTCATTTTTCATATCTTTCCTGTACACGCGTGAATAATACTCTATCATAATGGTTGAAAACAAACCATTACTACAAATAAATTTAATGGAAACAGTTAAAGTCAAAATAAAACGAGTTTCTCGTTATTTTAAAATTATCGAAATTATTGAACCAATGCATGCATATATACTAAATTAATCCTATATGCATGTTTTTATATTGATTACGAATCTGTAACGTATTAAATATATTTATGTACGTGGCGGATGAATTTTATCGTATGATTATTCTATTAATATACCAATAGAATTGTAACCGGTTTTATGAATCTGAGTGTATTTAAATACGGCGGACTCGATTTGAAATTATCGATAAGGGCGTTGACCATTCGCATGTGCACAAGTAGTTTTGTTAGATATACCTGTATTGCCATAGACTTATGTTGACAATGTCTAACATGGAGGAGGAAACCTTAGATTTAGCGGGTGAACAAGGTACGTCTACTAGAAATCCGCATGAAATGTCTAATGCAGACTTATTTTCGCTTCTCAAGACATATATGGACACTAGGCTGTCGGGTATTGAAACTTCTTTCACAGATACTACGCATACTTTGGAGAAAAAGGTTAAAAAGGCTGAAAATTCTTTCAAATTCAAGGGTCATCAGGTCCAGTACGAGCTGAATGTTGATTTACAGGATTTGGTACAGAGGGCGTTGGCTTATTTAGGGAGAAACAAGTCGGAGAAAGCGGTGACTATCCTGAATGAGGCTCTTAACACGCTAAAGAAAAGAAACAAGCTCATAAGAATTGCTGATAAGTCGGAGGGAGGATGGAAGACCGTACAAGAATATCTGTCCGATGATTTAGCCAGCGACTCCGAGGATGAAAAGAAGATAAGGGCAGCTGACAACCGGGCGGTGAAAAAGTTGAAGTCCGCAAAATTCGCAGACAAGAAGCAGAACGTACGAAAAAGACCAGCTGAAGCTTCCGGTTCTACTTCGCAGACAGCTCATAATGCAATTCCAGTTTCTGTCAGCATGCCGCCCTTTCGTGGGAGCAGACCTGGTTACGGAAACCAGGTCAAAAGGTCCAGGGAAGGAGATATGTGTTACAGGTGTGGAGTATTTGGACATTGGGCATCTGAGTGCAAAAAAGACACCAAGACTGGATTTGGAGCTCCCAGAGGAACCTCGTAAGGATTTCAGCGCTCATACGGACACTTTACAGGTACAAGATGTTTATGAATCTTATTTTGAATATGAAAAAGGTTATTCAGATATTTTTGTTAAAGACAGGCTGAAAAATTCTGAAAACTTTTGGAAAAGTATTAACGCTTCTAGTTTTATTGTTGATGCTATTGAAAATGGTTACAAAATACCTTTGTTACAAGAGCCTGAAAATATTTATTTAAAAAATAATAAATCTGCGTTAGAGCATTCAGATTTTGTATCAAGTGCAATTAAAGAGCTTGTATCGGGCGGTTTAGTAAAACGTGTATCAATTATGCCTCATGTTGTTAACCCTTTAACAGTTTCAGTTAACGGTAAAGGTAAACACAGATTGATTTTAGATCTTAGACATGTAAATAAACAAGTGGTTGTAAACAAAGTCAAATTTGAAGATTGGAAAACTTTATCACAATATGTTACTTTGAATTGTTATGGATATGTCTTTGATTTGAAGTCTGGATATCATCACTTAAACATTTTTGAACAACATCAAAAGTATTTAGGGTTTTCGTGGAAAGGAGAATTTTATGTTTTTACTGTGTTGCCATTTGGTTTAAGCTCCAGCGGGTATATTTTTACTAAAACTGTGAGACAATTGGTCAAGCACTGGCGTAAATCTAGCATAAAGGTAGTTGTTTACTTAGATGATGGTTTTGGGGTGGAAGATAGTTATGAACTATGTGAAAAGCACGCTCAAAGAATCAAAGCAGACTTGATTGCTTCTGGTTTTGTGCCAAACAAAGACAAGTGTGTATGGTTACCTTCACAGCACGTTGAATGGTTAGGTTTTTTATGGAATTTAATTTCTTGCAAATTACAAATTCCTCAAAGAAAAATAGACGATATCTTGAATTTGGTAGCTTTTATACTAAAATCTAGTTACAGGGTAAAGGTACGACAGTTGGCCAAAATCTGCGGTTAGTTAATTGCTTTAACACCAGCCGTAGGCAATGTTACCCAGATCATGACAAGATGCATTTATTGCAGTCATTAATATAAGGGACTATTGGGATCAATATGTAAACATCGGCAAGTACCCTGATTGTATCAATGAGCTCATTTTTTGGAGAGATAATTTGCCTTTATTAAAGGCGGTTGATCTGGTAAAGAACATTTCAAAATTTTCATGTTTTCACAGACGCAAGCGATACGGGCGCTGCTGGTTTCATACAAAATTCATCGAAAATTTTGCACAAAATGTGGTTAGAAACTGAGCGAGGTAGGAGTTCTACTTGGCGAGAAGTAAAAGCAATTCAGTTATGTGTCAGTGCCTTCTCAAAACTCTTACAAAACAGTATCGTGACTTTTCACACAGATAACAAGAATGCTGTTAGCATCATAAATAAAGGTAGCAAAGTGCAAGAGTTACAACAATTGTCTTTAGAAATTTATAGGTGTTGTTTACTTGAAAACATTTCATTACTCATAATCTGGTTACCCAGAAAAGAGAACGAGAAGGCTGATTTATTAAGTCGGATTATAGATATTGATGACTGGGGTATTTCTTCAGAGTACTTTCAGTTTTTAGACGACCTCTGGGGTCCTCATACCTTCGATAGGTTTGCTAATATGGACAATAACAAAGTAGATAAATTCAGTTCGTTGTACTGAAACTCTAGTTCCTCAGCAGTAGACGCTTTCTCTTGCCACTGGGCACAAGAAAACAATCTATTAGTACCACCAGTGTCTTTAGTTTGTAAGTGCATAAACCACTTGGTTAGATGCAAAGCAGAGGGAACACTGGTAGTTCCGAGGTTGGCCGTCGTCTCCTTACTGGCCATTGATTTTTGATGAAAATGCAGAATACAGATCTTACGTATTAGACGTGCTCGAATTTAACGAGGTAGACAGAATTTTAGTTTCTGGAAACAATTTAAATTCTATTTTTGCGAACGGAAAATTCAAGGGTAGAATTTTAGCTGTTCGTTTGAAAGCTACTGATTGATATTTGTGATAACATTTTATTATTTTTTGCAGATTTTACTTACTGGAGGTTTTTTATTCAGAGATGTTAGCTTACAGAAGCTTATTGATGTAGATATTGTGTCACTTGACGATAGTTTTGGGGCCACTTGGCCTGCAGATACCACTGGGTATAGTAATGGTCACTGGACCTGTTTTTTCTGTTTGTGAATGTTGAGCAGTTATGCATATTTCAAGGTAAATATTTATTTAATCTATAATTATTTTACAGAAAATATTTTCAACGGGATTTTGGAAAAATGAGACACAAGTAAAGCACACAGAACTTAAGATTTTGTTCAGAAAAATGAAGAATTCAGTTATTGACTCTAAAGCCAGAAATACAACTGTTAAATATGCATACAGTTATAAGCGTTTTGTAGTGTGGTCTGAAAAATATACAGAAATCAAGTCTGTCCTTCCTGCCAACGAAATTTATGTTAGTTTATATCTTCAATATCTAATGCAAAGTGCAAAACACTATAGTACTATAGAAGCTGCATGTTATGCTATAAGGTGGGCTCACAGTTTAGCTGGGTTTGAAGACCCATGCGACTCGGATATAGTTAAATGTATTGTGGAGGCATCTAAAAAAAAGCTTAATAGACCTATTCAGAAAAAAGAACCGATGAATGCAAACATCATGCTCAGTCTTTTTAAAAAATTTGGCGTAACAAATAGTTCGCTAAAAAATGTTAGATTATTAGCTATGTGTTTTCTGGCTTATTCAGGATTTTTAAGGTACAGTGAACTATGTCAGATTAGAGCAAAGCACATTACATTCGTAAACGATCATATTGATATCTATATTGAGAGTAGCAAAACCGATTGTTACAGAAAAGGAAAAAACGTTTTGATAGCTAAACTTGATCAAGCACACTGTCCTGTTCAAATTCTAAGTGATTATTTAGATAAAGCTAAAATAGACAGGTCCTCAGATGATTTTGTGTTCAGAGCTTTATCTTATTGTAAAAGTACAAACAACTGCAAGCTGAGAAAAAAGAATATAAAATTATCCTATACTAGGACTAGAGAGATTGTAAAAGGAGCTCTATCGGAAATAGGTTTAGATCCAAGAACTTTTGGTACACATAGTTTTAGGGCAGGCGGTTGCTCAGCTGCTAGTAACTCTGGTGTCTCGGACAGGTTATTAAAGATTCACGGAAGGTGGAAATCTGATATCGCGAAAGACAGTTACATAAGTGATAATTTGAAAAAACGCTTATTAGTTTCAAAATCTGTAGGTTTATAAGATTTATTACTGTAATTTCTTTCTTTGTACAATTGAGAATGATCATCGTGCCTGACAAGTTCTAAAACTAGTGTTTTAGTTATTTCTATTATGAATGAGATAAGAAACAGATTGGGTCGAGGTATACAGAAATTATATAGTCTAGTACATAAATAATTTATGTTCGTTTGAACGAAGAGAATTTAGAAAATAAATATATTTATGTACGTGGCGGATGAATTTTATCGTATGATAATTCTATTAATATACCAATAGAATTGTAACCGGTTTTATGAACCTGAGTGTATTTAAATACGGCGGACTCGATTTGAAATTATCGATAAGGGCGTTGACCATTCGCATGTACACAAGTAGTTTTGTTAGATATACTTAAGCACATATATATTCGAAAACAGTATTTAATACTTTTTGTAATATTTTTTGTTTGTCTTTTGTAGATTGTTGAGTGCAACATTTTTTAGTTTATTTAAACAGAGGACTAATTCTGTGGTGTGGACTTTATTTACAAAATTATAAATCTATGTTATCGTTTGATATACATGTATTGCAATGTTTGATATATAAAAAGGAATGGTCATCGTGCCTGACAAGTTCTAAAACTAGTGTTTTAGTTATTTCTATTATGAATGAGATAAGAAACAGATTGGGTCGAGGTATACAGAAATTATATAGTCTAGTACATAAATAATTTATGTTCGTTTGAACGAAAAGAATTTAGAAAATAATGACAAATAATATTTCATCCAGGGATTGTTGATCGCAAGGTAATTTATTTCGAGTTTGTTGCCAAAGTTTAACCGGATCATGACAGTGATAAACAATTAACACACAGCATGTCAAGCACATATTAAATAAGTGAATTGATAGAGCCATGATATTCGTATTCATAATTTTGATGCTTCACTATATTAATTAAACTTTTCCTTATCAGTTGTTAAAAACTTTGTTGTATTAAATTAGTTCTATAAGAATCAGTTCTTACTATCTATCTTTATATGCACATTCGTTTACATTCTTTTATCACGGTTTTCCCTTCGCTTATGCACTGGTTTTCCCATTGCACATGCACTGTGCGGTTATAAAACATCTGACGAGAGGTCTCGTAGTTAAGGTCATTGGATACAGGAAAAGTCGGCAAATTCGTGTACGGGAAGATCATAATTCAGCAGCAGTACATTTTTGAAGATTTTGATGATGTAAAGGGTTTCTGTTGCAAGAATGAATTGTCACGTATACTAGTTTATAGTAACAATTCACCATACAAGTATATGGAATATATTCAACTTTTTTTTTCAATTTGAAGTTTCATATAACTTTTATGTAACATCGTTTGAAGCTTATTACAGATTGGGATTATACATTTTCAATTGTATAAAAAACACAAAAATGCATTGCTTTCTTTATGAAAAAAAACAATCACATTTTCTTACTTTCTTGACAACAAGCTGCTTCAACAAACTTTTACTTATTCATTATCTAAATCATTCTGAAACGATATCAGTTAACAGTTTGTTTACACAAAGAAGTCGTGTTTCAAAATACTAGATATATAAAAGTCAATTACCTCTGAACAACCGTAACAGTGCAAACAATCTTGTGTATCAATTTTCAAACTCAAAGATCTTCAATTATATGTGTCTGTCCAATCAAGAATATATTGAATCCTTCATAATCAAGACGTCATGAAGATTTTATTTTTTGTAAAAAATTCCAAAATAATTAATATCAAAGTTTCACTGAAAAAGTCTTAAGTAAAATAGTGGCTTTACTTCAAGTATCATCTTTTAACAACCAAAAATAAAAAATAATATTAAATCCTATCACTATAGATTTTAAAGAAAACAAGTGGTAAACCGTAGTATATCGCTGTTAAATTGTCACCAATCGACTTAGATCAAAAATGACCTTGCCAATGCTTGTGTTGTATCATATAAGTAAAATGACCTTGCCAATGTTTGTGTTGTATCATATAAGTAAAATGACCTTGCCAATGCTTGTGTTGTATCATATAATCAAAATGACCTTGCCAATGCTTGTGTTGTATCATATAAGTAAAATGACCTTGCCAATGCTTGTGTTGTATCATATAAGTAAAATGACCTTGCCAATGCTTGTGTTGTATCATATAAGTAAAATGACCTTGCCAATGCTTGTGTTGTATCATATAAGTAAAATGACCGGGTTTTCAGCGGCTTACAAGTCTACGTAGTTAATCTAAAGTTATCCTTGGCTGGTAATTGTTATGTTCTGAGTTCGGATCTTAATTGCGGTGATGCATGATGGACCCCGATCATAATTTACAATTTCCTGCCGTCGATCGGTGCATCCCTACATGAACACCGGTTTCGTCTTTGAGTTTAAACTTACGGCTTTGAGATTCCTTGATGTCAAAACAGTTATTAAGTTTAAACTTGGTATCATCTATTTTTCTTATAAAAAAAACGATGATGGTTACCTTGCGTTCATATTTTAATACTATTTCTATTCGTTTGTTTCCAAATATTTCTTCTAAGTTTGTAGATGTTAAAACAAAAGTTAATCTGAACAATTGACTACGTTCTTAATGGATTTACACATATTATATTTGACTTCCTCGTTTTACCAGGTAACTCCACATCAACCATGTCCATTAAACTTTATGAATACCTATGTCAGAATATTGTTGGATCAGTAGATCACGTAAGACTTATCAGATTGATGAATGCAACAAATGACCAACATAGTAGTTCGGAAGTGTTCACGATTATCACAAGTGGTAGTTTTGGCGAAGGACTTGAGTTGCAAGGAAGTGACACAGATATGATGTTTGTATTTCGTGATATAGAGGTTACTGATCAAAAGAAACTACATGATGATCATTCTGCTAAAAACTACTTTTTTCCAGTCACTGACGATGTTAAACCTGGCTTTGCATATTTACGTCTGATTAAAGGAATTACAATAAGACATGTTTTGCTGTGTCGAAGTTTTGAAGGACATTTATATCTGTCAAGTGCATCAATGAAACAATGTTTCATTAGTAACCGTCTTTCTGCTGTTCATGGACCGTGCGTATGTGATAAAGTTGGCGGTCTTGACTATGCACATTGCTTACATTCAAAATCAAAATGGGTTACAAGATCAACAAGTTCATGGCCAACTAGTGAAGTAAAACAAAGAGTTATTGATCATGGTGTCTTGTTTGTACCAATTGGCTCAGGGGAAAATCTAAATGAGGAATTAAAATGGCGTTTATCCTTCTCAGTAGGTAAAAATTTCTAATATATTCATTCACTCATACACAGTTGTTATATTATTCTCTAATGAAAGTTCTTCTGAAAGATGTTATAAACGAGTCTCCTGGATGTAAAGATTTACTTTGTTCATACTTCATTAAGACTATTTTATTCTGGCTATCTGAAGAATTGCCCAAATCGATGTGGAAAAAAAATTGATTTGATACCTTGTTTTATGAAATGTTTAAAGAGACTTGTAGTTTGTGTGGAATACTCGATGTGTCCACATTACTTTATTCCAGAAAACAACCTTTTTGAAAATAAGACTGTTGGACAAGGCAGGGCAAAGTTGTTAGAAACATTGTATATTCTAATTGATTACGGATGGTGATGTATTTTTATTTCACCACAAATACCCATTACGTCTTTGTCTTGTAGAGTACAGTTCAATGCCGATTGGTTTTTTAATGATTTTAAGAAAATATCTAAATCAAAAGTACTCTTAACCATGAAATCCGAAGAACCGATGGATTATGTACAAAATTTACAACTGGTATTTTCATCTAAAAAAATGAAATTAAGACATATTTCTTTACTCAGTATGGCTCAAAATTGTTTTTGCATAGCACAAACTATGCATCTATCCAGTTTGCATTGTAACAAATACAAATATAAACATTACAAACAATGTCTCTGTTATCTATTACAAAGTACACACCAAGATGCTGTAACTGGTTGGTTGATGTTGGCGTCATTATTCTACGAGAAGAAACAATACAACAAAACTCTTTATGTTCTGACATATTCACTGAGAAAATGTACCACAGAAAAGCTGCATATCGGTGCGAATTTATCTGACTTACATCGAGAACTATTCCGTTCCAAAACATTCAAAGAGTTAGGAGTAATTCGCTTGCTAAGAATCTTATTTATATCTTTTGTAGTTTTCCCTAAAGATTCTAGTCTAATTCCAGACGAAATTTATATAGAGTCCTATATTTGGCGTTATATTCTACCACCAGTAGCATATCTTCATTTTCTTACATTCTTGTGTCATTACCATTTGACCAATATCAGGAATTATCAGGAATGACTAGGAGAACTTCGTTTAACAATAGAGGAGGATTATTTCATTTCATGTTTTGGTGAAAAATCTGAAGCATACCAATGTCTTGGCGTAGCTTTTCAAGTTATAGGAGATAAGGAGTCAGCTAGAGAGGCTTTTATGAGATCAATAGAATATTTTCCCGACCAGTTAATGAATCGCTCGTTTAAGCGACTGGCGATGATGGATGTAGTGTGATTTTTTTTTATATCGTTTCGAAAAAACATGAACTCATCAACAACAGTATATATGCACAATACAAATCATTTCATCAGACGAAATATATTTTAAGTAGATTTGTATTTTCGCAACTAATGTAATCAAAATGTTATTATTTCTGTATCTTATATACAAGTTATCGAATGATTTACGTAAAACAAACATTTTTTTACAATAACTTTGCATTCAAAAGATGTAAATCTAAAAACGAATCAATGAAAAGTAAAGTTATTATTTTCCTAAATAATTGACTATATACACTAAAATTGTATTTATTAATTATATTAACACTATGCAATGGAAATAATGATTATAATCCTTTTATAAATAAAAAGAAAATTACTGTCATGGAAACATTCGTGTTGCTTTGGTCCACCGATGTTTATTGTTATATCAATCTGAAATTAGTTATAGCAAAGGATTATTATTGAAAATGGTACGTATCTGATATAGTATCTTCATAACTGTAAATGTAAAAACGTTTGGAATATGTTTAATTCCTGAGCTGTAGATTAGAAAGGCCTTCATAAATAAATTATCAATTGTCAGTTCGTTTTTAACGGATGAATATGAAAAATTCCTTCGGTATTTTTTCGGTCTCATTGACAATCATACCACATCTTCTTGTTTATATTAACCTCGCCACATTATATGAGTGCCTGTCTCAAGTCGAGAGCCTGTAATTCAGTGGTAAGCCTCGATTGCTGTCGGTCATTTTGCTTTTAGTATTTTTTTTCTTTAACCAGTTCGTTGTGTTTTTCCCATATGA
This sequence comes from Mytilus coruscus, assembly GCA_017311375.1. Lineage (NCBI taxonomy): Eukaryota > Metazoa > Mollusca > Bivalvia > Mytilida > Mytilidae > Mytilus > Mytilus coruscus. The sequence continues at coordinate 18,975,881 of CM029607.1, forward strand.
ATTGTATTACATATTTCCATGCCTTGGTATTTTATAGCTGAATATTCGGTATAGTGTTTGGTCATTGTTGAAGGCCATACGGTGGGTGACCTTTAATTGTTTAAATCCGGTCCATTGGACTATGTTGGATAGTTTCCTCATTAGCAATAATCCCACATCTACTTATCTTATATCATTCAAAATGTATTTCTTTTTTATTTTCTTTACATTTTTCGAAATAAATTTATCAATAATAGGCACCTTTCCTGTCCGTTTATCTGCGAATATATAATCCATCCCTTAACCCATATCGCACAAATGATTTCATTGAAGTCTCTGCACGAATTATACCAGGGCCGATGTTGTACTCTACGATCTTGTTGTTTTTTTATTAATGCTTCAAATCTCTTGAATTTTGCTCTTTATCTGTGTAAATATGTTACATGCATTTTCTAAATTTAGACATTTTTTAAAATGGCTGAATTTAAGGACAATTTATAAAATGCCTAACCGTTACAGGCATTACACGAAATGACTGGGAAAAAAAACTAGCCATTTTGCAAAAGCATGTGATAAATTCAACACACTATTTTCCAGTCGAGCTCCCTTGGGCCTTTTTCTGTTGGTATAAAGACAAAAATGATCTTTCAAGGTACGTCTCATTCATTCGGCTACATTTGATTTTTTAATTACACTTAAATGCGGCCAAGCTTAGCGAAAGGTAGTGCGACGTAATCAGTCAAACAAACTTTATTAGATTAACTCGTAAAGGAACGATCGTTTTCATTGGTCAATTCAAACCTTCGACCTCACACCTGCGAAAATAGAACACGCGTACTATAAAGTTGAATGGACTGATCAGTATTCACGTAGCCGGTCAAGGTTGTTATAACCTTCCATCGTCGTATTCACATACATGATTGTGTTCTTGATTATCCCATAGCAATTCTAATTTTTATACATGTGCATGTAAAATTCATTGATTTTATAATTTTGTGCAATAGTAAAATTTAAATAAAATCTTAACAGTTTTCACGTCGAAATATTTAATTCAACTGACTCCTCTTAGTTGGTTCTGGATTAAGAGACCTACCATTTTATTTTGATTAGGGGGACTTGGATGAAACATTTTGTTCTTTTTTTAAGTTGTAATCTCTGTCCTGTCTTCTTATTTTTCAGTCTATTCGGTCCTGCCTTTTTTTTTTTGTTTGTCCGGATTTTTTGAACATAAAACGTCATCCTGCCTTTTTTGCCAAGTTGCTCATCCTGCCTTTTTTGCCAAGTTGCTCATCCTGCCTTACAATATCTTTCGCAAGTTTTAGGTATTCGACTAAGGGAAGTGTGATTTTTTTTCTGATTCAGTTTACTTGATTTTGAAAAAAAAATCCCGATATTCTAAGTAAATTCAGAACATGTAACCATGCTTTGTTTAGAGAAAAATGGAGATGGCAAACCTGATGGCACAGTGGAAGGAAATGTACTTTATAAACTCCAGCGATATAATTCATGAATTTTATAGTTAACTGTTTTGCTTTCTCGGTTGAAAAACGAACGTAAATTATATATTGTAAATATTTAAATAGTTACATAGAAAACAATCAGGTTTTAAAAGCGTGTTTATTCGTTAAATGTATTGATAAAAAGGTGAGTGAGTCCCTTCTTACATGCATTCAGTCATCCTTAATTTCTTAATATTTCGTTTATCAGTTTATTATACATGTATGATTTTGTATTTCATTTTAAATACGCATACATACTACATGTCACTTTGGCGGATAGTTCAACAATGTTATGCAAATCACTACTCTTACGGTATGAAATTAAAAGATAAGTTTTCAGCAAATTAAAATCGAAAACAGTACATTTAAATTGTTAAAATAAATAAAATTGAGAATGGAAATGGGGAATGTGTCAAAGAGACAACAACCCGACCATAGAACAGACAACAGCAGAAGGTCACCAACAGGTCTTCAATGCAGCGAGAAATTCCCGCACCCGGAGGCGTCCTTCAGCTGGCCCCTAAACAAATATATATACTAGTTCAGTGATAATGAACGCCATACTAAACTCCAAATTGTATACAAGAAACTAAAATTAAAAATAATACAAGACTAACAAAGGCTAGAGGCTCCTGACTTGGGACAGGCGCAAAAATGCGGCGGGGTTAAGCATGTTTATGAGATCTCAACCTCCCCTATACCTCTAGCCAATGTAAAAAGTAAACGCATAACAATACGCACATTAAAATTCAGTTCAAGAGAAGTCCGAGTCTGATGTCAGAAGATGTAACCAAAGAAAATAAACAAAATGACAATAATACATAAATAACAACAGACTACTAGCAGTTAACTGACATGCCAGCTCCAGACTTCAATTAAACTGATTGAAAGATTATGTCTTCATCATATGAATATCAGGCACAATCCTTCCCGTTAGGGTTTAGTATCATACCATCATAACATATATGAGAAGAACATAACCCGTGTCATGCAAACAACTGGTTTTAAATAAATGTGTTTAGTTCCGATGCAAAGACCCTATAAGTGAATCAATATTAACGCCAAAATATGCAATCTTTAATGACCTGACAACAGTATCGTAACTATATCCCTTCTTAATAAGTCTATTTAAAGGTTTTGTTAGCTTCTTAGGTGAATACTGACATTTTGTGCTTTATAAAGAATATTTCCATAAAAATTGGATGTGAAATACCTGAACGTATAAGAAGTCTGTTGAGCTATATTTACGAATGATGCCCTTATACCGATGATAAAATTTAGTAAATGTTTTGACTAGTTTGTGGTATCGAAAACCCTGGTGTAATAATTTTCAGTAATACATAAATTTCTCTCGTTAAAATCTAAAACATTGTTACATACACGAGCGAATCGTACAAGTTGAGATATATAAACACCGTAAGATGGTGACAAGGGAACGTCACCATCTAAAAATGGATAATTAACGATAGGAAATGAAAAATCCTCTTTTATCATATATTTTAGTATTAAGCTTTGTTCCTTATAAACTACGATATTTCTCACAAGTATTTATTTATTTTTTTAGTTCCACACATGCAAAAGAAAAATCTTTGCCGATGTAACATTTCGATCCTTTTTACACCAATGTGGCGTGGTCAATTACATCAAAGATTTGATGGTCAATACTTAATCAGTTTAATGATCTTTCATCTTGATTACTGTGACAGTTTATACGGTACATGGGTTGCACAGTAGAATTGCAATAACATTTAGAAGTTGATCAAAATACTGTAAGACCATAAAGCAATGTTTAATCTAAATTAAAAACAGCTGTTTATAGCACGATTTTGTGAGAAACTTTATGTATTGGTCAGTTATATTGGAGATGTAGCTTGGAGTAACAAGTTTGTAATATAGATGAGAATTAAGTAACAAGTTAAATTGAAAATTATATTGTGAACCTATATATTTATATCCTACATGTACTGCTATATGAATATCTATACGATTAAACATGTGAACATTAAACGGACTTCGTTACTAGTGTATAGACAGTAGTGAGCTTGTGGTGAAATATGCAATAGATATAGGAAGATGTCGTAATAGCTAGTTCCCTATATTAACGGGCAAGATGGATTAGATCCCAGAGACATAGTCCCAAAATAAACACACAGAATAAAGACCCGTTACACCAACATGCCTTCACTGAATTCATTTGAATTTCGTGGTGACCATGATAGTACATTGCATACTACGTCTTCATTCACGTGCACGAATGATACGATTATTGTTGTTTTGTTTCTATATTTCGGGGAAAATTTGCTCCGTTTATGATACGTAATTTCTGAATGACCAAACGCTTAGCTACCGTGTAACGTTCTGTGTGTTCGTTTTATAACATGAAAACACTAAAAGAGCTAGGAATGTGCAACCCATCATAAATTATTGTAATGGATCAGTATAATATTATGAGATCCTTATTATAAGTAACTACGACATTGAAAGAAATTAAAAGTAGTTCCTTAATCATCCGTATAAAAGCGGCTCATGTATTTTATTTTATCCTTATATTTTTCATAATGCGGTACAAGATAATTGTGTTGCTGCAGAATAATATTTCGACACAACTATTTGAAATTCACAAAACATTTATTTAATTCTTTTGACCAAAGATTTGTAAACTATACAAATCCTTGATTTTACGTTCGTAGTAACATAGTACATTCCACTGTCAGTCACCTGTGTCAATTCACGTGCACACTACGATTGTTGTTGTATTTGAATCTTTCGGCCAATGAAATGAGACGTTACAAGTTGTTTGTTTGTGATACGCCAGAATGTTATCAATGAACTATCAATCGCTAAACTTGACTGCATTTCACTGTAAAAGTTTTCTCTTCTGTTGGCTTTTCTAACATATGAACCTTCGATTCACACCGGATATCAAGATCTAAAATCCGCAGAGGAGCATAATCCTCTGTGGGAATCAGATCCAGATTGTTTTAACAAATTGTATCCCTCCGCGGATTTCGGATCGGTGTAGTCGGTGTGTCAATTAGTCCTATAGGCATCAGAATCCAATTTGGTTAAGAGAAAACAAGTTGCTTTCTTTAAAAAAAGAAAAGCAATACGTGAACCTAGGATCGCTGGTTACCAAATGAGTGTTGTTGAATTTTTGTTTGCTTTTGAACTGAAATAATTGATTGTGAATATAAGAAGATAAAGATGATGTTAAACTACCTTTATTAAAACTATGTTTTAAACAGTTGAAAGCAATGCTGGATAGTTGTGAATATAAAAGTGTAGTCCATATATACAGCTACTATTTGAATATACATTTTAAAGCTCGGCTATTTTATGTATTACCTGGGAATATACATAATTTTTTCATAACACTTTTGCAAATCCCAGTTTCTATAAACCAGATATCTAATGCAAATTGCACAGACCAATAGCAATATAAATGTAACCACTCAGTTTGCTTTTGGATGCATTTATTTTATCTGTCATATCTTTATATTTTGTTTCCTGCATGGATGCCTTCAAATTCTCAACTCATTATTGAAGCTGTATGAACTCATGGTAGATGTTGTATAGATAAATTAATAGTCCAATTTCCATTTGAAGTGAAACCCTGTGGCATGCACTTATACATGTAAGAAGTTTTCGTATATTTTTCTTAAGAGTAACACACCAGCTTTATTGGGCCCTCTTACATAGAGACTTACTTTAGTCTCATAAAACATATCAAATTTTAAGGATTTCTTGATTTTAATTAATCCATCCAAAGATTCTACAAAGAAACTTGGTTTTGAAAAATATCTTATCTATGAAGTTTCATGAATACCTGAACATACTCTCAAAAGAAACAATTTATATAAAAGATAAATTATGAAGATATAAAACGATACCAGCTAGGATTAAAATGTTGTACGCCAGACGCGAGTTAAGTCTACAAAGAATCATCAGTGACTATGGAATAAAAAAAGTTAAAAAGGTAAAGTAAAGTAATATATTTCTTGGGTATAAAATCCTGGGCATTTCGAAATTGTCTCAGTTAATAATAGGACAGTGACTCAAAAAAGAAAACAAAAGAGAAACAGCTAGAGGTCAGAATACCGTAAGTTACATAATGACCGTGCATGAAAGTCCCATGTCAATCTCTTACTGCCGTGTCTTGAATTTAAATAAGAAAAGCGAAAATTCTCATGCACGAGTGAAATTAATATTTATGCATGCACGTGTTATTTTTGTCCAAGAAATAGTAAATAGAAAGCTTACGCATTGATACTCTGGATAAGAATACGCATTTGCGTCATCGCATATATTAATATAACAGTTGAATTCGGATGTCAAACTACCTACCTCAAGTGACATTTTATCCAGAATTTTCGTGAAAGTGGGCGTGAGAACAGGATGATGTATAATGTGAATGAACCAAGACGTGTATGATAGCTGGTCAACACAATGAATACAATTTTCAAAACTGTACCATAGTACACATATTTAGATGCTATAAGGTTGAACTATTAAAAAAAAAAAAAGAATTGAAATTGTATAAGAAACATACATTCTTGCTTGTGAACTTTTTCCGAAAATTCAGAATATAATATCAATAAACAACGAGTATTTAATGATAGACATTGTATGCTATTTATCAAATGAATCTCTTTTTGAAGTCTATCATTCGACTATATGATTATATTGCTATACAAAATATAAGCAGGGACTTATAAATCCATACTAAAACAGTATAAAACAATTAACATTATGATAGTTATTAATTTTGTTATAATTATTGTAAAATGATAATTACGTTTTTTTTTTTGTGAGGTGCAAGGATTTAAAATGCGTGTGATTTGAAACGTATTTTTCTTTCACGACCGTTTAAAATTTAGATATTTAGCTAACTTGGGCACGCATCCCTGCTCATTGGTGCTTATACATTACATATAATTTTCATAAATGTAATAACTGTTCAAATCTGTGAGACATGATAATGCACGTATAAATTACAATTTTCATTATATTCTATTAAGAATAAATTCAGTCTCAGTTTAAACTTAACAATGAATATTCTCTTAGTCTGGTAGTATCTATTGATGAAATAATATTTTTTACAGAAAAATCTTTTTGTTTGATTATCTTTCTGCTCTCCGACCACTGTGTTTCCGACCTAAGATAAATATTTTAAACAGAAAAATCGTTTTTTAAATTTTCTTATTGCTTTCCGACATATTCTCATGTTATGATCTAAATACACAATATCAAATGATAAACGTTCAGAAATAATCAGTTTATTCTGGGTCATTGCGTAAACCCCTGAGGGTTTACGCAGTATATATTGGACGACCTCTGTAGTCTTTCGGAACACCGGAAGTCTTTTCGGAATACATCTGTTCTTTTCTATGACCACCTGCGTAATAGGTTATTAATTGATCTAATGAATATTCATTAACGCTATACAGTTGTTGAAGAGATAAGTGTTTATCGAGACTATATATATATATTTGATATCCTCTGGGACTATATATTATACTAACATATTTTGTCACAGATATCCTACATCAGTAGTTATTGATAGAAGCTGTTGTGTAACGTTTTCTGAAGAACAAGCTGTGTTCCCATTCGGGATAAGATTTTAAGCGAAAAAGTGACTGTCAGTGAATAGATAGGGCGTTTTTGGATTTAAAATTTGGCCATTTTAAAAAAAAAGAGCGCAATCCATTCAAGCAGGTTTAAATTCTTTATAATAACAGAATAAAGTACGACCATGCGGTTGCCAGTAATAGCTCACCTCCACTTCATTTCTCTACTGGATAGTTGTCTCTTTGGCAATCATACATATGTCCATATTTGTTATCAATCTTATATGAAAACAATGCCAGGTAATGCTGGAAATTAAGTCGAAATTTAAAAGGCACCTTTTGGGTGTGTTAATTCAGTGAAATATAATACAGTATTATAAGTGTCTGGCCAATTAAATGCAAAATTATATCATATCGAAACATTTGATTGGTGAATACGCGTCTGACTAAGTCCTTGAAATTATTCTATAGATCTATATAAAACGATTCACGAACACTAATCGATGACTTCCTAATTCTTTAAAACTTGTGGTCATTGCGATAAACAAAATGGGGTTTGATATATTCCTCGATGTTTGCCATCGAAAACTATTGTAAATTACTACCGGTATGTGGTTTTCGAGAAAATATTATCAATATTGTTTACGTACTTATTTAGTGATGATTATCTTATCAAGTCAGAGATCTGTTTGTTTTCTCTTTTGTTTGGGGGAGAGGGTCGAGCTTTCAAAGGACACTGACCTGTGTCGACTACCCTCTCCAAAAAAATAGTTATAAATTTAAAATCCATCCTTTTGTTTTTGTCATGTGAAACCCTCCCAAATAAACCTAGTTAAAACATAATGTAGCAGGTGCACAGCTTTGTGTCTTAAAATCTTATAGATGAAGTTTTGGGAATTCCGTCAATTCATTTACAAGGAGTTGCGGCAGTCTGTATTTATAAGTCAAGTTAGAGGGTCTAGTTGACAGATGCCCAGAGCGTGTTTGGCGAAAAGTTAGGACGATATGTTATAAGCAAAATTAAACACACACAAAAAAAACCAGCTTAGTACAAATTATTTTTCTTAAAATGAAAATCAATATCCATATTCAACCGACAGGCGATTGCAAACATAATATATATTTTTTTAAATTGCGTACTGGACATGAACTACATGTAAACTGCATTAGCCTTTTCATTCCTGCTTCCTTCTCAGTTTCTTTCACAAAGCCGTATAAAACAACAAAGCTACAGCTTCTTTTTATTTGGGCTACTTTACAAAAGGACAGGCTAGAAATAAAAAGTGAGATTCGTTTTAAAAGTATAATAATTCCGGTTTCAAACTGTTTCACTCCAAAAGCTTGGTTTGAGTTTGTTGCCCGTGCATGGTATTTATAAATTAATCAAAATATCGTGTATATGATAGCCAATGACCAAACAACAAAACAACACCAATTTTAAAAAGAAAACATTAAATGTGATTATCTATAATACCGCAGTCCCACTAGGCTACGATCGCACTACGATCTGTGAAAAAATGATCGTGCAGATCGCAGTAAGGTCGTAACTTACGGTCGTGGTGAGGTCTTCATGATCGTGATGAGCGTGGCCAACTTTGAACATGTTCAAAACAATCGTGGTGCGGTCGTGGCGAAATCAGGTCGTAGTCGAAGAGTAGTGAGAGCGCAGTAAGGTCGTGGTAAGATCGCAAAGGTCGCTGTACCATCGTAGCGACAGCGTAGCGAAAGCGCGATTCTAGTCGGTAAGACTGCGCTACGATCTCACAGCGACTTTACTACGACCTCACTACGACCATCACGTTCTTACCGCGACCCAAACAGACTATACCACGTTTATACCACGCTTATACCACGCTGTTCAAGACCATAGTACGATCTTAGCACGCCCATGCCGTCCTCATCACGCTGTTCTTACGACCCGACTACGTTCATACTACGATCATCATGCTCTTTGTTATTGTCATATAAAATTTATAAAAGCTCTCCAGCTTTTGTTTGTCTGTATGTTATTTGGATCTCTTGTCCTTTATCTCAAACGGCTCAATAATTCTTGACACATCTGTGTCATCCCTACTATCGTTCACTAAAACATCGTCATTTGATCTTGATGGACCAGCAATAAGTTGTGATTCAGGTTGGATTGGTCGGTCCAACATATATCTTCTGGATCGATCATGATTCGTTACTATCAGATCTTCCTCTGCCCCTACCTCTACCCTTACCCTTACGTAGATTTTGGTTGCATGACTGCGTTGTTTCCGAGAAACTCTACGTATCAATGAGAAATAGAAGGAATGATACAGTATTTATATGGAACAGCAGTAGTAGCGTGGTAAGATCGTGTTGCAATCAGATAAATCGTAGTATGGTCGTAGTGGGGACGTGATGAGCGTAGAAAGATCGTGATAATCGTAGTGAGGTCGCAGAATAAGCGTGGTGAGAATGTGGTATAATCGTAGCGGGATCGTTGTAGAAGCGTAATGAAGACGTAGTACTAGCAACGTGATTGAAACGAAAATTTACATTTTCATGCCGCTCATACTGCGAGCTCACAACGATCTGAAATTATTTTCGATCGTGGTGAGCGAGGTGCGATCGTGGTCTAGTGTGACTGGGGCATAAGCATTTCCGCGAGGAAAAAAAAAAATTTGCTTCCGCAGTTGCAGATTTAACATTGTTGTTATGATATTTTGAGTAGTTTTAAAAATATAAACCAATAATATATATATAAAATTGAGAATGGAAATGGGGAATATGTCAAAGAGACAACAACCAAAGAGCAGACAACAGCCGAGGCCACCAATGGGTCTTCAATGCAGCGAGAAAATCCCGCACCCGGAGGTGGTCCTCAGCTGGCCCCTAACTAAAATTGTGTGCTAGTTCAGTGAAAATGGACGTTACACTAAACTCCAAAACATATAAATGAACTAAAATTAAAAAAACATACTAGACTTACAAAGTTATATATATATAAACCAGTTTGATACAATTATAAAAAAAAAGGTTTTAGTTTGGGATTATCAAAAAAGAATGCAGCTCAGAATTTATAACTTTTTTCAAACTGGCTACAAAAACAAATAATCATGATTAATTGATTAAATTTCTTCACATTTGAACTTTAGCCTGAAAACTAACTCTTATATATATATAAAAAAACAGCACCTTAGAATGGAATATCCAATGGTTGACTTAGCATGTTGTCTTTCGGGAGTGCGCAGATTAAAAAAATGATTCCTTTAACAAGAGTAAAACAATGCATCTTTATTAAACAATTATCTGATATTTATTGCCAATAGATATAGGAAGATGTGGTATGAGACAACTCTCCATCCAAGTAACAATTTATAAAAGTAAACCATTATAGGTCAAGGTACGGCCTTCAACACGGAGCCTTGGCTCAAACACGCATTTGGGTTTACGATTGCATTTCTTTTTTTAAAGAAAGCAACTTGTTATTTATCAGTAAACTATTCCCAGGTTTATTATCACAATGCACGACAACACGCTGTTTTAATGCACAACACACAACGCGTAGCGGGACCGTCTCAAAGCATAAATTATATAATTGCGTTATCATTATACTTGATATTTAAAACACATATGTTTTGTAAAGGCAAATAGGTTCTAACATATAAATGATTTTTAAATGCAACCTAGTTTTTATTGTTTTACTTTCCGACCTTCAAATGATCTTTGATAGTTGAAATATACAATGTCACGTGGTAGCCTATCCACAGGGGGACCGTATCAAAGACATAGATAACTACCTGTATAAATGATCGAAAATTGCCGAGACGTTCCGAGAATCTTGATTCCGAGGTATATCGAGTGGCCCATAGACACTTCCAAAACTCGCAAATATATAAGCGTGAACCCCTCAGGGGGATCACGCAAAAATCACTGCACTCTGTTAGATTTGCTTGACGTGGCGTTGAATGATCTGTAAACATTCAACAATGGGTCATTTTCGGTTTATTTTCAACGTGTAATCAACTCTTGTGTTCAAATGTTTTTTTTTTAACTTTGAGTAATCAAAAGTATTATTTCGAACTATTTACGAACATTATCTTGAACTCCCTTTTTTTAAATTTTAATTCGATTAAAGTCGATAACCCTTTAAATCAATATAACTGTTTCGAATGTGCTAACCTTTGTTGCGGGTAAAAATGTATTATTAAAGTGTCAGCTTGTCTTTCAAAATAATTAATTGATAAAGAATAAAAAATGAATAGGCCTCTAAACATGACCCCTTAAAGATCTAATACGTCACGACAAACAAATCAAATGGAGCAGAGTACAAAGTAAGACTTAAGAATACTTGGGTCGATGGCACTGCTGGTGGACGTTTTGTCCCTAAGGACATCAGTAGGTTTATAGTAAGCACTTTGTGTTGACATGAAATATCATGATATATTGATATGGTCCTTATTTACTTAAATTTACTGCTTAAAAGATGTTTGGTTATTTTTTTCGAACTTCTTAAGGCATTTTACCCAAAAGTATAAGTTGTCTACGCAGTATCAGATTTTCTTAGCTTTTAAAGCTAAAATACAACTGCTTTAATCTGAGGTACCACTGCTAAGCCTTATTTAGATAAAATGCGTATCTGGCGTACGAATTTAAGCCTGTGATCTTTTAGGAGTTTTATCATAATCCAAATTTGATCACACTGAACTAATTGCAAAGGATATTATTAATCTGCTTTCCATTTATGATAATATTTCCTAAATACGGAGTAGGATATGCTTACCCTTTCAGAGCACCTGAGATCACTCACACGTTTTGTTGGATCGCGTGCAGCTATAAATTTTTCAAGTTGCGTTTTATAGTTCGTTGGTCATTTCGTTTTTTTTTTTTTTTTTTTCGTTTTTGGTAAAAATGTAAAAATGTGGAAGTTAAAACATAAGATTTACTTAAAAAATTAGAAAGCTGAACATTTTCTGTAGACATTTCGCAAAATGTCTTCGAAAATTTAAAAGAATCGGGTCTGTATGGGATTTAAGGAATAGTGAATAATGGGTCAATAGTATGGATAAATGGTTCAACAAAAAAGAAGGAGAAAAAATAGGCCTTCAAAGAATAGTGAATAAAGGTGTTTTGGAAAATGAACAAAGAATAGAGAAAAATTACATAAAAGATAATTAAAAAAAGGGGAGGTGGAGTAAGAAAACTTAAAATCGGAAAGCTGAAAATTTTCTGTAGACATTTCGCAAAATGTCTTCGAAATTTTAAAAGAATCGGGTCTGCATGGGGTTTAATGAATCGAGCATAATGGTATGGATAAATGTGCAAAAATAAAGAATAGAGAAAAAAAGGCCTACAAAATAAAGAATAGTGAATAATGGTGATTTGGAAAATGAACAAAGAATAGAGAAAAATGACATAAAAGATTATTAAAAAGGGAGGGGATACAGAAATGGACGACCCCTATCCAGACCCTCTTAAAACGGCTGATCAAATTCTAAAGACCGCGGCCAGAATGATAGAATAATTTTATTTTAGTTTGAACATATACATTTTACTCAAGGCAAAATAGATTAGACACAAGTAAACCATACTTATGAAGTCCGCTCCGAATAACAATATACAATTAAAAACCAATTGTTCAGAGAACAATTGAAGGTCTTTCCACCCATACAGATCTATTTTGATATCAAACTTTTAAAAGTCGGTTAAAAATGTCATTTCCAGGTCAAATTATAGCTTATTGTACGCTGATTCCAAAAATATATGGTTTCTATGCATTTTTATCTAAATAAGGGAGATAATTTGTAACTTCCGGTTTTGAAAGTGTCACTTCCGGTATTAATTGATAGTTAACTTCACACTGATTCCAAAAATATATGGATCAAGATACATTTTCATTAAATAAGTACAATAAATAGCTACTTCCGGTTTACATAAGGTCACTTCCCGTTGGCTTTTCCATGGTCAAGTGGTTTGCAACTGATGCAAAAAGTCCCATGGCCTTATCATGTATACATATGAGGTAAAAGCAAAGGTCAAAATCTAGATCGTCAAATTTACCTATGACCTTGAGCTGAATTTCAAGGTCATAAACAAAGGACCTCAAATCAAAAGACCCTAGGTCTTAATTATATATGGTTAATGAGTTATACCACTATATGCATAATTTTAAATATAAGAGGGGAGAAAACTCAATTTCATGTTAGTGTACCCTTTCAACCAAAATGGGGGGCTTCGATGGTCGAGTGGTCTAAGTAGTTACTACTGAAATCATTAGCCAGTCAACACTGAGGTTGCGAGTTCGAACCCCGCTCGTGCGGGTGCACTCGACTCCAATCTTAATTGACTAGGATTGTCAGTTTTCCTATCGAAGGTCGGTGGTTCTCTCCGGGCACTCCGGCTTCCTCCACCAATAAAAACTGGCCGCCACGAAATAGCCCAAAAGCGGTGCTTAAAAGTGGCGTTAAAACACCAAAAATCAAAATCAAATCAACCAAAATGTATGTGTTACGACATGTCGCAACTAACAATTTAGTAAAATTTGTTGTCGATATCCTTATACGGTTTTTGAAAAGAAGTGAAAATAAGCCAAAATCAAAATTCAAAATATGACCTTGACCTCTGACCTTGACCTTATTTTCCAATTTTTGGACCAAGGACCTCAAATCAAAAGACCCTTAGGTCTCTATCACTTATGGTTTACCAGTTACAAATGCATATCCCTTATATCAAATGCATAAGGGGAAATAACTCTCATATGGAGTCTCCGGATGGCTTCGGTCAAAATTATTCTTCAAATCCTGAGGATATAACGAGCAAATTGGTGAAATAATTTTGTCGTAATCTTTTAGTTGCAAAGTAGATGTTCACACATGAAAAACAGTGTTTGGGGAGATAACTTTTACAGTAAAAAGTGTTCGGTTAAACAGGGTCAGACTTAAAAGTGCAATAACTGTTCGATATCATATAAAAAATATTTTAGCGACATACTGCGAAACAAAAATTTATCGCAAGAACAAAGTTTGGCGGAAGAAAAAAAAAAGAATAATAATCAGAACAAATACAATAGGTCTTTCCACAGAAAAGTGGAAAGACCTAATTAATTTGAGCATACATTTAAATAAACAGAAAAATACATGTAAGGGTTGCGTTTCTTTTATCACTCAGTATTATGATTTAAATAGAAACGAGATAGTACGACAATCAAATGTGTGCAATGTATTGTTACTAACGAATAAATACAGACATGTTTGTTTCTTTCTCAAGTTAGCTAAATATCATATCTATTTGTAAAAACAAATCATTTTTTTTAATTTTAATAATACATGTCACTTTTTATATCACAAACTTCTGTCTGTGTACTTTTAGTATACTAATGTGTTCTTCTATTTGGGACACAGGTCAAGGTTCCTTCCACTAACAAACTAAGTCGGCCGACCGATTTGGCAAATACTTGCGTTGCATTGTGCAGTTCTATATATATGTTTTAGTTTTCAGTAAGACGAGGAATACTGATTTTGTAGCTAACCTTAAAAATGTGATAAGTTAAACTGTTATCTATTGACACAGGTGAAAGGGGCGTGTCCATTCAAAGGTAAGAACAGTATTTTTCTCTGATTTATTCTTAATACATTTTACAATTCCTTCAAGAGTTACTGCAAATAACTGTAATTGAATAAAAGTCATTTTCAAAAATACAGAAATAACTTGTTATGTAGAATTGCATGATGATCAACAAATGTTGTAAATTGAGTTCAATGACACCGTTGGACGCTAGTTGTGTATGTTAAATTGATAACGAGACAAACTATGTTAATAGAGCTTATATAAATTTCTTTATTTACGTCCAAAATACTAGAAAATGTTCATACCAAACCCTAAGTGAGAAATGGGAACATTTGTATAGTTTGTTATTACTATACATGTGTTTTTGTAAATTCTCCTTGAATTTATCCATGAATATATCAAATTGCACTAATTTTAAATGTTCGTTTGAATATAATTGTTTAAACGGTTATAGTAAATAAATTCATTTATTGTCATCATTCACAGTACATGACAGGAAAAAATATGTTTATAAATGTAGAAAATGTGAGAGGCAGAAATTGTACAAAACTATTGTCCATCAGTGCATCTATCTGTGAAATAAAAATCGGCAAGGACTAATTTTACCTTTTTAGATGATTCAAGGTTAGATAAGAGTAAATGTGTTACCTTTACCATGCTTTTAACAACATGGTAATACTGGAATTTGAACAAATTATCAGCGTTGTGTCTCAATTTTTTCAAAATAAAAAGCATGATCTATCTGTCCTTTAAAACGACTATATCGATAAATGCTCAGTACATAGTACCACTGTACAGTACATGTATTATCGGTTAAACGCTTGACACCGTACAGAACAGAAGTCGGTGAGTTTTTGATTTTTTTCGTTTCGTATTGAATTCAGCAATAATGTAACTCTGTGTCTGCATGTTTGGTACATTTAACCTCCCTTTTGGAGAGTAGTATACACAGGGTTAGTTTTCGTATCAAATATTGATGGTGACTGTTGCTTGCTTTATGTCCAGTGAAAAATATTTCAAAGTCAAAGGCAAAGACTTTATTGATATAAATTTAAAATCTGGATTTTCAGGCATGTTTGGGACGGGAACAAATTAACAGTATATTCAATAGGTAGATCCTGCAATAGGGGTTGATCGGGAAGATTGGTGGTTTGGAATGCCACTGGAAAATGGAGTTTACATTGAATACCGACAGCAATTAGGCTTGTAATAGGCTAACCCCCCCCATTCAAATGTGTAGCTTGCATGATGTTATTAATTTATTAAACATTTATATTAACACATAATTTTGTTACGAAACGATGTTCTCGTAGACATAGACTTGTTCGTCCATTTTCAATTTCATACGCGTGAAAATTATCCTTTAAAAAAAATTTATTCACCTGTTGTAAAAGGGGAAATAAACTTCATTTTTCACTTTATTTCATAATAATAATAATAATAATAATAATAATAATAATAATAATAATAATAATAATAATGACTTTATTTAAAGAGGGTGACTCAATTAGCATTCACTAATCTACCTTGAGGCCCTCACAAAAAACATACAGAACAAGTTTTACAAATATTACAATTTTTGAACATATTATTAAACTTTTATTATTAATTATTTCATAACACTCAACTACCTATAAAATAAGTAGTCGTCCATGTTCTGAAGCTCCTAACTTGTCAGTGAAATGTACTTTAATCAGAATGTTTTTATCCTGCTTCTAAATTACTGCTAAGTTATCTATAATTTACTACTAAAGTTTGATGGCATAAACAGGTATAAACAGATTATGTAAATTAATGTGTACCTTAGTTGACACTTAGACTTCGTGTAAACTAAGATAGTGCAAAGTATCTTAGTCAAACAATTCGTACACATAATGAGGTCAAACATATTGTGTGTAAATGTTTATTTACACTGACACGTAGTTTAATAATGTGTTTTCTATGGATTTTACGAAATTATCAATTGTTGCTTGTTAAACATCCAGTGGTATAATCAGAAAGAGAATATATTAACAATTGACACAATAAATAGGTTCTGTTTGGCGGATCCAAGTTTCGATCGATTGATTGTTGGTTGATTAACGTCCAGTGGCAATTATTTCATGCATTTTCAGGATGATCCAAGTTTCGAGGAAAGGGGTGCGTTTTATATCCATAAATTGTGAAAATACCAGCGAGCGTAGCGATGCGAATTAATTTTCGACGATTTTGTGCTATCAGGGTCCCCTTGATGTAGCTTCATATATAGTTAATACATAGACCTTTTATAAGTCCCATCCTTATGTTGTCTTGTTGATCCCCCCTTTTTTTTAAATCCTATATCCACATCTTTCCACGATACTAACATGCGAAAAATGAATGGATAACACATGAAAACTCTTGAGAAAGATATGATAATGAATAACTTTTAATAACTGTTTCAATTCAGTTATTACGTAATTATTAAATTGATAAGTATGCTCGGATTTATTTACATAAAACAATTTCTGATTTTTGTTTTTTCCTCTGAAAAAGGTAAGGCCAATTTTCCTTACTCCCGAACAAAGCATCTCATTTTTATTTTTCTAATTAGTCCAACATTTAATGGCATACGTCATTTGGTTTCTGGTGGAGAATTGTCACATTAGCAATCATACCAAATCTTATTATTTTATATATACATTCCACGTTAACAGGGAAAAGATCTCTATGAGTTTTATATTTTCAAAAAGATGTCTTCCTCCGGAACATGTCCCCCCTCTCTGCTACATTCCTTATCTTTGCAGTGCCTGTACAGTGTCAGAAAATATTAATTTAATATTTTTGAAATGTGCATTTGCTGCTTCTCCGCTTAGCACGCGGCATTCCGGGGTAAGACCAAAGATAGGTCGGCCCGGAGTAGGAATAAAATGTCCGGTACCTTTGTGAACTATCACGTAAACAATTAGGCTCAGTCTGTAGGTCTAGTACAAAGCAGGGTTTATGTTAATATCTGAAATAAACATGTTCTCGTCCTTAATTTGCATCCAATTTACCACTAGACGTTTAACAGCCATCCATCCTTCATTATTATCTACTATTTATGACAACTTCGACATGACAGCAACACTTGAGTCGAAAGTATGAAACTTAATAGTTATATCTACAAGAAGTCTCATTTGACCTTGAATCAAGTTTAAGATAAACACGAGAACTTCGGAAAATAATACTTCTTATAAAATAATTGCTGACTGTTCCATTATGTGCAAATATGAAACCAGATACTAGTTGTCTTGTAATGAGAACGAACATACACGGTACAAATGAACTTGGTTGTTTTTTTTTTTACATTTTACAGGTTAGCGATCTCAGGGCATTAAATACAGGCAGCCATGGTTATGACAGAGGTATGTTTAAAATAGTATATTATAGAAAAGGTAAAAAAAAAATGGTTAGCTCTAGAAAATGTACATAAACAACAAACCTAATTTTTCGAAAAATATTATACCAACCACAACTCTTAGAGTGGGGCTATATTGCACTCACTTTGTCCGTCCGTTCGTCCAATATAACTTTCCGTCACTTTTTGTTTTATTATTCACTCCACAGAATTACTTTTTGACAGCGTTTGCGCACTTTTTGAATCTGTCATACACTTACTTCATGTATGTTTAACTTTGAACTTTCAATATGTTAAATGAACTAAAATTTATCGTCACACCTTTCTCAGTACTTCTTTACACATGAATTTATATTTAGTCACGAGTTTGACAGTGATGAGAAGTAACATGTGAGCACTTTTTGAATTTGTCAGACACCTACTTCCTGTTTGTCGATACTTTCAATTTTTCAATCTAAAAATTTGTTTCAATATTTTCTCTTTGTATCGAAGAATTTCTATAAAAATATAATTGAAAAATCGGGGGATAGTGAAAAATGAAATATGTTCACCAAAGGTACTTGGGGACAGGACAATTTATTTAGCCCTCCGCCTTTTTTCTAAAATCCGTTATTTATTTATTTTTTTATTAATTTCAATCATTTTCGCGTGTTTATGTATACTAGAAATAACTTGTATTTGCTTTTTACTATCAATTCCAAATTTACTATCCACAGCGGTCACTGATCTCTATATAATATATCAGTGACCGCTGTGGGTAGTAAACTTGGAATTGATAGTAAATAGCAAATACAAGTTATTTCTAGTATATCTATGTTCATTTAATACATAAACACGCGAAAATGATTGAAATTAATAGAAAACCAAAAAAATAACGGATTTTAGGAAAAAAAAGTGGGAGGGCTAAACAAAATTGTCCTGACCTATGACAAAAACAGGTGGAGAGCATAGACTCCTATGGATAAGAATCACGGGATCGTAATAATTTTAAGGATGTTCGCTCCACTGTTTCAAAATAACTAGGTTTTTAAAAAATTGTTATAAATTGATAGTATACAAATAATGGAACGTAAAAAGTAGAAAACTATGACAGGCCGGTGACCTTGATTTTGAGATATAATCAATTGAAAATTTGGCGGGAAATGATTCTCTCTAGATTTTTCGTACATTTAACACTGGCACTTTTTTCTTTCAAAAACTATGAAAATAATTAGGATTTTATAAGATTTTTAAAAATGGCTTTTTAAACTATACGTAGTAAAATTACGAAAAGGAAAGTAGGGGTGAGTTGGAAAAAATTTGATTGGCACTACATGGATAAAACTAGAGGATTCAGAATAGCGGGCAAAAAATTTATAGGCACTACATGGATAAAACTAGAGAATTCTGACAAAAAGTAAAATACAAGAGTAGCGAACATCCTTAATAACTTTGTTAAATTATACACACTTCTTTAATATATGTATGCTATTGTATGTTTTTTTTTCTCTCTCTCTTTTTGTGGGGAATCACAAACGGTTATATCAGTTGATTTATATGACAATAAAGTTTGAACTTTAACTTTGAATACATTGTGAATAATGCATAATATTATCTGTACATATATAATTTGCATCGTATCATAGACATAAATATGATATTGAGTTTCGAAAAAATAAAACCTGTATTAGTATGTTATTGAACAAAGTTTTTCTTCAAGAAAGTCAAACCCCCTCGATAGTGTGTTGCTTCATGCCGTAAGATTCTAGAGTTTAAATTAAGTACTTACAGTCAACTTACCCCTAGGCTACTTAAAATCAGACGTTTTTTAACACTATATGGAAATATATTCAACTATAATAAATATTTAATGATTGAATGTGTTCGAACATTAATATACATATTATATAGGTCTGCTATCGTGTTACACTATATACTCATTTCATCTCAGGCCTGAAATTATCGTACTGAATTGAAGATCACATCTACTTTGTCCTCGTTTTAGGAATATATCTCCGTTATATACCATTGTTTAAGTCATGCAATTAATTAAGTGTCTGCAACCTAGACACCAGTTATAATTCAGATGTCTGAAAAGGTAGGGGTCAGTAGTCAAATCCATTATTTTGTATTGCGTAAATAGATTGAAATGAATGTCGGTTTATAACATTAGTCGTTATGCGTTTAAACTATAGAGAAACGTGCTAGTCGAGAAAAAGATTTTCTACGGTCCCCCTCAAGAGTAATGTATGATAAACTGCAATCTAACTTACGAAAGGCAACACTAGTCAACAATTTGGTTAACACCCTGCTATTTAAATTTGAACTATATGATACACTGCAACCTAACTTACGAAAGCGACACTAGTCAACAATTTGGTTAACACCCTGCTATTTTAATTTGAACTATATGATACACTGCAATCTAACTTACGAAAGCGACACTAGTCAACAATTTGGTTAACACCCTGCTATTTTAATTTGAACTATATGATACACTGCAACCTAACTGACGAAAGCGACACTAGTCAACAATTTTGATTAACACCCTGCTATATTAGTTTTTACTATCTAATAGTCTTAAGGAAGGCAACACTATTGCACTTATTACATTTTTTTCTGTCCTTTTTTCTGAAAATCCCACACAGACCCTCAATAATATGAAATGGGTTGGCGTTACAGCAATATTGCGGAATTGGAAACTGGTCGTGCAGACTTATCAATTGGTCAACAAGTTTGTCTATACACCCTATAATGTATTATAAATATCTACAGTGCAGCATTTATAGTTGAAACACTGGTCAACCGTTTTGCCGATGAGCATCCTGGCGTGTGAATGTAAAGCATGGTGCACCCATACTGGAGGAAAACTCAATCAAACAGTTTGTCGAGAAGCTCCCTTCAATGCCAGTTTTTAAAACAATGCTAACCTAAAAAAATCAATCGTTATATTCCGCTCCCAACCACCAAACCATTAACTCGAGTAAAATATGTCAACCATTTAATCAAAAAGCATGTTTACATTGTAGTAGCTTGTGTAAAATTATGATCTCTTATGAGATTTTTCTTGTATGAGATTTTCATGCGTACGTACTGTACTTTATGAGTCTTTCCGAATCCCAAAGAAACGAATAGACTATTTTCATATTACCGACTTTTGTCTCCGGAGTATATATTTTTTTCGACAGGTTACCTTCTCTGTGGTAGGACATTCTTGTACACGGTCAAGCAAGAACAACATAAAGAAGTAAAATCAAGCTTACGATCGGTACAATTTAGGGGGGAAGTTAACTGTTTTATGTTTTCTATACACGACAAAATCTTCGGAAAACAGTAAACTTTATCCCCAAATTGCAACGATTGTATGTTTGATTTTACTTCTTTTGGTTGCTCCTACCTGACCGAGTACCAGAATGTCCTACCACAGAGTAGGTAACCTGTCGAAAAATTATAAAATCCGGAGTCACAAGTTGGTAATATGAAAATAGTCTATTGAACAAGCCAATTGATAAAATTGATATGATGATAGCGGACAAGATCATATTTCTGAGGTTAATAGTGATTGGGTCAAATTGCGAAGTTTGGCTTAAACAATTATTCTGAATAATTATTCCAATCTAAACTAACAACAGTGGTTTATATATAACATGGACTGTTTAATATCCTGTAAGTTACAAATAATAATAATAAGAAGCCATTTTGTATAGATTAAAAAATTCTTAATATCATGATTGACATGATTTATATCATCGGAAACTGACTTTTGTCAAAGACAACAATTTACTGTCCGAAACTTAAGCTACAACATTAAACGAGTGTCTTCTCAATCCAATTAAAAGTACCGCATCTGTATCAAAATTCACAAAATGACAATTTGAATTTGAAGGTTAAATTATAGTGCCGGTTAGAAGACATTTGCAATTCAGCCATTTAAAAAAAAAACATAAATCTAAAAATGACATTTGATTACAGTTATCTTATTCTTGTTAAGTTAGATTTGATCAGGTTACATTTATAATGTTACCAGTAATTAAATGTTTGATCAGATGTTTGATATGTGAGTGTCTGGATGGGGGGTCCTTCATTTCTATATTCTTAAATTTTTTAAGTCATTTTCTCTATTCTTTCTATTTGTGTGTCCCCGCAGCAGCGGAGGGAACATTAAGTGTTACCTTTGTCCTTCTGTGCGTACGTCTGTACGAACGTCCGTAAGTTCCGTTCTCTAACTTTAGTTTGCCTCAACTAAATGTTTTGAAACTAATACACAATGCTTATGCTTATAACCACAAAACTCAGATCGAGTTTGAATTTGGGTGGCGTCACTTATGGCGTTCTAAAGTTATGCTCCTTTATATATGGAAAAATTGCTGAATTTTTCGTTTCCGTTCTCTAACTTCAGTTTGTCTCAACCAAATGTTATGAAACTTATACACAATGCTTATTTCCAAAAAACTCAGATCAAGTCCGATATTGGGTGGCGTAACTTTTACAGTTCTCTAGTTATGTCCCTTTATAACGTTATATGCATCAGCTGTGTCCCATGGGCACATTCTCCATTTATTTAATAGAAAAACAAAGGATATGGGGTATCCATCCACGACACAAAATCAGTACATGCACAGCAAAAAAACACAAAAAGCAAAGGAACAGCGCTTGTATTGCTGTTCTTCATCTAAAAGTCACAGTGAGGCCTTCAACACGAAGAAAAATAAAGAGAACAAAACTCTCACCTCACAGCAAGTTTAAGACGGCCCCTAGCACCGGCTTGAGCGGAATTCTTTGCAAAAATAATTTGGATAGACTCTGTAAGATGTAACACCACCTAATCGGGCCCGGTCAAAAAAGAACATACTGGAAAGTAGTACATATTTAAAACAAAATAGTTCCTACGCATAAGGGTAAATCTTAAACTATGTAGCATATATTTTAGTAAGTAAGGTATCAGATGAAAGGCAAAGGATTGTGATCCTTGTAGAACACACAATTTACTGATTATTTTAAATAATACAAAAATGTATGAATGAATTCTAAAATTGAGGGCATATATAGCCTGTTTCTCAGATATGAAGTGCCTGGTTTGGTATCCAAAATTCCGGTAACCAGTGCAGTACGGTCTGATATTACTTATAAATACAGGTATATTGATCCCGCTTCCATGAAATGTTTTGAAGTGAACAATTTAACGTGGATAGGAATGAGGACCAACTTGCAAGAATAGGTGGTGTGCGTCTGATTAAAATTTTACTATGCAGCCTGGCCTAAAATTGAGAGAATGATGTGGCACACATAATTTAAGAGAAGTTATCTCAAGAATAAATTCACCATAACTTTAAAAATACAGAAGAGCACATAATTCTCTATTCTTTATATCTAAGCACCCCATTATTCTCTATTCTTTAATTTTTTGCCTATTTTTCTCTATTCTTTATTTTTCTGTAGTATTGGTCCATTATTCTCTATTCTGATTGATTGGTTGATGTTTACTTTACGCCGCTTCAGTGCTAAAAGGCTATATCGCATTTATGACGAGTCAGCGTAAAAAGGCTATATCGCATTTATGACGAGTCAGCGTAAAAAGGCTATATCGCATTTATAACGATAGAAAATGAAAGGATATGGAGTAAATGTACATGGGACAAAATCGCACACAATACATAGAAAACATAGAAAATTATCAATGAACAGGGCTTTTATTCCTGTTCTTCATCTTGACAGTTGATGTAGGGTCTTCAACAATGAACAAATCATTCATACCCTACAACAAGGTCAAGACGGCCCCTAGCGTCGACTTAAGCGGTACTATTGATAAAAATAAAGTAATTTTGAAAGACATCGATCGCCACTAAAATATGCATTGAAGTTAACATGTCGGGAGCGGTCAATGAATTACATAATTTATAATTACGGGCGAGGTTTTGAACATATAGTCAGCGTAAAAGGCTATATCGCATTTATGACGAGTCAGCGTAAAAGGCTATATCGCATTTATGACGAGTCAGCGTTAAAGGCTATATCGCATTTATGACGAGTCAGCGTAAAAAGGCTATATCGCATTTATGACGAGTCAGCGTAAAAAGGCTATATCGCATTTATGACGAGTCAGCGTAAAAAGGCTATATCGCATTTATGACGAGTCAGCGTAAAAAGGCTATATCGCATTTATGACGAGTTAGCGTAAAAAGGCTATATCGCATTTATGACGAGTCAGCGTAAAAAGGCTATATCGCATTTATGACGAGTCAGCGTAAAAAGGCTATATCGCGGCGATTATCTATTCTGTAAATCCAATCCAGACCCTCATAATTATGGCAATACAAAGTTCTTACTTAATCTCAAAAGACAATCCTGTAATCAGCCAACATTTACAAATAACAGGTATACAAATATTGAATTAAAAAAATAGGAAGTAAATTCTTTTAAAAAATAGACAACGGGTTCATCAGATAAAACTGTTTTTGAAACAATACTATATAAGTAACTTAATTTTGTAAAATATTGTTTCCGTAAATCAACAACATCTATACATTCGAAGGTATACAAATACATGTTTGCTATATTTTTAGTACACCTACCTAAAACAAGTACTAAAACTTTCGGTTATAGATTCTGCTTCTATATGCATTTTAAGGATGTTGGCTACTCTGTTTCAAAATAACAAGCTTTTATAAAGACTGTTTGAAATTGATAGTATATAAATAACGGAACTAGAAAGGTGGCAAAAATAAGTAAGGGCACTACATGGATAAAACAATTAAGAGGATTCCAAATATCTGACAAAAAGTCAAAGCAAGAGGAGCGAACATTCTTAAAATTACTGTTTAAGTCACACTCCAATTTGGGTTCATCTTTGCTGTTCGCTTTTAAGTCCTTGTCTCATCCCAAATTGATGTGTAATACTTGTCACTGAACATACACAACCTATAATTTAATTAGAAACTATTCTAGTACTTGAATAGCTTACTTTCTTTAATATAGAAGAACACGTTGTTTTATGCTCCCAAAGGCGTCGAATTTTTCGTCGAAATAACAACTTTTATGATTTAATGACTAAGGACAATGTCATGTTAAATAAAATAAGAAAATAGTAGAATGCAGTTGACAGTGCAAATGTATAGATAAAAATATTATTTTCTTAAGGTAGTTAGGTGAAATTAAAAAAAAAAATCTAGAATTTAAAATTGATACTATAAGTCAGAAGAGCATTAGTTAAGGAACAAAATTAGCCAAAAATATTGATAGGTTATGGGACTCCATTTTCAGATATTTGATTTTTTAAATGGCGGGAAAAGGCTGACTCGGACTTTTACCTTATATTTAGCATTGGCATCAGTTGGGTCTCAAATCGTTACAAAACAATCTAAAATCTGTTAAAATGATGGTAAAGGACCTTTTCATGATATTGAAATCTTCTATGAAAAGAAAAGTGGGTGATATGGGGCAAAATATTGTACCCTGTATCTTTGGAAAAAAAACCAAGGAGTCTGAACATCTGATCTGACTATATCCTTAATAAACCCATCGTCGTTTTTCGTATAAGGTCTAATTCATAAAACTATTAAAGGCAGATGTAGTTGATAGAAGTCAATAAGACAACAACCCAACAACACAAAAAAACCAAAGTAATTTTGAGATCAACATACAGTCTGTACATATACAATATGCCAAGTGTTTTTTTTTTTTTTAATAAGTCGCTTTGAGTCTAGAAAAGTTCATTCGATAGTGTGATTGTGATAGTGATTATACATTCGTTTTACCATTAGCCTGACAACCACAATAACATAATTGAAATTTTAAATTATTTTTTATTCCTTTCAGAGGAAGGTCAAATATACAAGAACGCTTTTATTTAGTATATTTATCGCCGTATTTGGAAATTCTTTCCTCTATGGATACAGCATCGGAGATGTCAATAATCCAGCTGGGGTGAGTGTACTTTAATATTAGAGTCATTTTCTACTTTTGTAAACTACCTGTTTAAGTGCACCGCTGGTGGCAGGGATTGTCAAGACAACAAAAAGATTAACTTATAATACTTTTTCATCAAAAAATCATATAGTGTTTATGTTGCAATGGTTGTTTTTTTTTTTACTTAATATAATTTAAAATACAGTTGAGAAAAGCATGCCCACCCTTTTCCGGCATGCATAAATTGCCTAAATAAAACCAAAGCAGACGTTCAAGAAATAGTGAAAAATGTGGATATACAAATATATATGAAACAATATCTCATAAAATTTCCCAATTTATATTTTTATTTAACTTTTTCATAATTTTTCAAAATTATGTTTTTACACAATTACTTTTGTATGTGTACTTTTTAAATGATGAAATTATAGTACGAAAAAAAGTACAAAGGTTCGGGAGTACTAAATCAGTACTATATTATTCAGGTACATTTTCAGCACTGTAAATTTATAATTATACTGAAACGTGTCTCTGCAAAAGTAGATGAGTATACATGGACCAGTACTTTTAATTGAATGATGTTGGACATCTTAATTTGTCGACATGCGCATCTGGTGTAGTAAATTGGGTACCGTTAATATAATTTACAAATGCATTTTCAATAAGTTTATGTTTTATAAACCACTGAATTTGTAAGCAAATGTTTTCTTTTCTTCCTTAAAGTCAAAATTACATTCTTTAAACAAAATTATCGCATATCTGCTCTTTATATTAACTACTACTCATGGTGTTTTTTCCCGTTTAACGTACTTATAAACACCAGTACATACACAAATTTTGGTCTTTGGTATGTGTATGAATCTGCTGTACCGTCGTAAAACCATTCTAATTATATGTTTTCAATGCCATGAAATCGTATGTTGCATATATACAGGACATTATATCACTATAAAAATAAGAAGATGTGGTATGATTGCCAATGAGACAACTCACCACCAGAAACCAATTGACATAGAAGTTAACAACTATAGGTCACCGTATGGCCTTCAACAATGAGCAAAACCCATATCGCATAGTCAGCTATAAAAAGCCCCATGTACATATACTTAAATATAAAATTACTATTTGATTTTTTTTTTTTTTTTTTTTGTGATATACCTTTATAATTTAATAATGTCTTTTTTCGTCGTTTAGTTGTATTATGGATAAGGAAATAAGTAATTATTGATTCAGAACTACCTATCCAAAGAAAATACAGAGTTGTATAGATTAAATACAGCTTTTTATTGTCATATTATTTATAAACCAAAATTGTGTTAAAAAGAGGCGGAAGAAACCACGGGGACATTCAAAACTTAAAAGTCGAAGAAAATCTGACGTAATGGCAAATGACCAAAAACGACAAAATTTAAAGATGAACATGATCACAAAACACTGAATAGAAAACTAGTAACTAATCAACATGAATCGGTTTTGTTTGCTTTTTCATTTTTAACAAACAAAAAACGAAAAAGAGGGTTCCGACCTTTGGAATCTACACAGACTGTCCTCTAATTCATATATATGGCTTTTCCTTTTACAGGTAATGAGAGTTTTCTACGTTAAAGTTCTTTGGGAAAGGGCAGGCAAAATACCAAAAGACTGGGATGGAAACGACATATCACCGGTAGTTCCACTAAATGGAACAACATCTACTACAACAATAGGGCCAGTATCTAATTCAACAAATACGTCCATGAGCTTATTCGAACAAATGAAAAAATATTCAGAAGAAGACGATTTTGTAGAGCTTTTATGGTCAATAACTGTATCTATTTTTGTATTATTTGGAATGATTGGGTCGTTTATGTCAGGAAAACTTGCAGAAAGGCTTGGAAGGTATGTATTAACAGGACTTATAACCAGAATAATCGAGATGGGTTAATTCCGAATGATTAAATGACGATTTTTCATTGTGTATACATTCAGGCGTGAATGTAGCCATCGTAGATCAGTGGAATATAAGGACACAATTTTTCGGGTTACTGGACTTACAAATTATGAACTGTTTTGACTCGTCGTGCAAAAGAAGCTTAATTTTGAAAATGATATTTTGAACAGCTGTTTTTTTTATGCCCCCCGTCGTGGCGGAGGGGGGCTACAATTCTACAAATAATTATTCAAAATAGTTAAAATCTCTAAAAATTCAGTTTGATTATTGAATACATCGTGATAATTTATTCGATAAATCTGTGTGAAAACGACTTCCGAGTAGACATTGCGATTCTATCAGTATTTAAGGCAGAAATCAGACTGTAACGTTGAAAAGAAAACAAAAGAACCCAGAGTTGTTTCTATCAGTGTCTTGATGCGGTTTACATAATAGAAAATAATGGGTTAAAACAATAAAGAATAGAGAAAAATCGAGCGAAAAAATAAAGAATAGAGGATAATGGGCAGCAAAATTATAAGGGCAAACAATATACATTATATAAAAAAATGGACGAAAAAAAAAAAGTAAATGAAGGGTGTCCACTCCAGACCCTCATTTTTTAGTCTTGTCTTTGTTTTACTACTTTTTTTGTATTTTCAGGAAAGGTGGAATGATGGCCATCACTTTCATCATGATGTTAGCTGCAGTGATTGGTGGAATACCTATCGCGGCCCAATCATTTGAATGTGTCATAGTTCACAGGGCACTTGTTGGACTTCATAATGGTATTGAATAAATCCCTTGTTATTTTGCCTTTCTGAATTTTAAATTCCATAACATATTGTCAATCTAATATAAATTATAGTATGTTTCGTGATTATGATCGATTCAATTTCCATTGGCGCTCTTTACCATCCTATTTTCTATTTAGTTGCACTACTTTTGCTCGTAGTTTTAACCGCGGAGCATTAACAAAATCTGTTGTCAATTTCTAAGAGATTTTGCCATTTGCATATTGATGCATGTTTAAGTTCTGTCGTTCTTCACCTACTAGGGGTTGTTTAACGACCTTGATTACACACGATGGTCTCGAACGGTTGGCCCTATCTTACGCCTTTTTGGGCGTTTATATAATTTATTTTTACCTTATGGCAATTAATGTAATTTAGAAAGACAAAAATATAACAGAGATATTGTAAAACAAGAATAAAAACAAAATAAAGAATAATTTGATAAAAATAAATGAGTAAATAAATATGATGAATAATAATTGATAGATTAAATAATAAAACATAAATAAGACTAAATAAATAAAAAATAGTTAAAAAAATAAAAGAATGAAAAACAAATCGTTCTTCGGAGAGCATTTAATTAACTTTCTGTAAACAGTCTTTATTGGTAAATTGTGTAATATTTATGTGGACATGCAATATGATTTTGACGTGTAATAAACTTTCGTCGATGAAAATATGAATTTATTGCTGTAGTAATTTATAGAACTTTTATGATTTTTCCAGGTCTTAGTTTGAGTTTAAATGCATTATACCTAGCTGAAATTTCACCGAAGAAAATAAGGGGAGCTGTTGGTACCTGTCAACAGTTATTCATCACCGTAGGAATCTTAACTTCCAATATCTTAGGTGTTAGTAAAGTATTTGGTAAGTATATCATCTTATAAAACGTATTATTCCACTGTATGTTAAATTTGATAGCTTAATCAATATTTGATTGGTTGAGACCAATCCACGTGACATTGAACAAAAACTTTATGTTCCCCTCTCGGTATCATATTCCCTTCTGAACATCGGGACATCCTCGTGCGATGTTACGAATTTTCTTAGGTGAACAAATCTTTATATCTTCCTGAGGCACGGGAAATAAATATATATTCTGTATATTTGGGTCGGTGAATTGTTTTGGTCGTTATATTCTATGTAAAGTCGTTGGTGAGTCTATTTTAATAGAATAAAACACAAAAATGACTAACCTTAAATATAATTTATGCTTGAAGAAAAACATGTCTTTTAAGAAAGCCACGAGTATAGATCGTGTAAGGCAAACATGTTAAATCTAACTTTATAGATATATATGTATATTCTGAAGTAGGACAAAGCCATGCATGCAGTAGAAACACTGAAAGAGAAACAATGTTCCAAATTCATTTGATTAAATCAGATTAAGTGAAACGAACTCTACCGGTAATGCCCTCATGTTCCCCGTAAAGTAAGCGCAGAATTTCAATGACAGAACTCAAGCTACAAAACATGCTTACTTACTTGAAAGCAACACTCTAACATGACCATAACACAATATTTACTTATAAGATACTTAATAGTTTTATGTCAAATTATATACATGGAATGTTTTCTTGCAGGTACCGATAAACTATGGCCTGGGGTATTTATATTTAATGCTTTTCCTGCTATCGTATGTCTAGTTGGACTTCCATTCTGTCCCGAGAGCCCTCGGTATCTGTTGATTACAAAAGGGAAAGTAGAAGAGGCACGAATAGGTAGGTACGTGCTTTAATCTTAATTATTTATTCCTTATGCCGTTTTATTGTAACTCCTCTTTGATAATAGCATTATTAATCGAAAGTTTTAGTAGTTGTTTTATTAGACATGCCAAATGGGTTTTATTAATCATCTCTCGACTGTTTCGGTGTCATTGTTATATGTGAGCGCTATTAAGGAATACTGCATGTAAATCGCAAGATACACATATAATAGTACCGATTTTCAAGGACGTGGCACTTGTTTAAAGGTTAAACGACAAAAAATCACGGGACTGTTTGTATCAACCATTGTATTAAGTGCCAATCTGCCTAAATATCAGGCAGTGGTGAAAACATGACAAACAAAAACCCACTCAGGTTGACATTAATTTGAGTTCAGAATGTATAATGGTGTATGAATATGACATTCGTTTCCTTTTCCAGTTCTGGTAATTCAAGATATAATTTGGTTGAAATGCACTAGAAATCATCAATTAAGGGGAGATAACTCCGTAATTTGCTATCATTCTAACCAAAATTTATCTAGACATATCTCGAATTACCAGACACGCATAAACTCAAGATGAGGGCACGTTCAAAATAGGGTGGTTAGGTCGGTGGGTTTTTTTCGGCCATTTTTTTCTAAATTGCCTGATTCTTACTAAGACTGGCACTTAAATATATTTTATTAGCTCTTATTTAACACAGATAGTTTTGATTTTGTTTCATAATTTAAAAATAAGACGATGTGGTATGGATGCCAGTGAGGCAAACCTCTACCAGAGTTCAAATGACGTAAAAGTTTAACAACTATAGGTCATTGTACGGCCTTCAATAATGAGCAAACCCCATCCACATAGCCAGCTATAAAAGGATATAAAATTTATAAGAATGCTGAAAAGGCATTGATGAAATCAGCCTTTACAACAGAATAGCTGATCTAAAGATTTATCTCCCTTTGCATCTAAAATACCACTGGTATGTTTGATGTGTCAACCATTTGCCTATATAAAGTGTAAGACTTTGAGTAACACGAATTATTTTAATTTGGTTTCACAAAAATGTATTAAAACCATTACTTAACCAGACCATTACAATAAAAGGCTGATTTAAAGATTAACCTTCCTCAATCCAGGCCTACTCCCTTAAAAAGTGCAAATAATACATCGATTGAGTAGATCATATATTTGTGTATTTTAGATATATAGTAATAAAACGTTTCTTTGACAGCAATGAAAAGACTGACAGGATACAGCGATGTTGAAGATGAATTAGATGAGATGAAGGCTGAAGCAAGTAAACAGAAAAGTGTTAAATCATTTACCTTAAAACAACTGCTGGTAGCTCCCGAGTTACGGCTGCCTATCATCATAGCATGTGCGTTACAAGCCGGACAACAAGCGTCCGGTATTAATGCTGTAAGTTTCAGATTTTACTTATTCTTCTTGTTATTTTAATTAATTGATTGGCTATTCATTTTACCTGATCGGGAGGGGATTTGAATGGCTACGTAATTTTCATACATTCGTTTAAAACGAAAGTAAATATTCATACTGATTTATTATAATTTTAATAAAACCACCTTGTTTTGAAGCTAGTGGCTGCGATAACTTGTTTTATTTGTATATTCAATATGTTTTGTTTGTAAATTACGTTTTCGAGCTAGTGACTGTGATAACTTGTTTTAATGGTATACTCAATATGTTTGTAGTATTTATGATATGGAAAAAAAATATTAATTTTCAATGGAATATAAAATTCCTAAGTCAGCAACAGTGCTTTTAATACGTTGTTTTTTTTCGAGTCGTGAGAAGTTATAAAAACGCCTTTGTCAGATCTCATGAAATATATGTTGAAGTCAATGGTGGGTATCAGGGGCGGATCCAGGATTTTGGAAAGGGGGGCGTAGTATTAAAGATCGCCGAGTGGAGCGAGGCGAAAATTTTTTTGGACCTTTTTTTGGCTAAAAAACATAAAATAAGTGTAAAATGCATTTTATAGTTAAAGTGTAGGGGCTGGACATTTTTGGTGCCGTATTCTCTCCATCAATTGTCTATTATGAAATGATTGGATGGATCTAAAGCTATGTACTAATTAATATATTTGATGTGGGATTTGTCAGTAAAAAATGGACATGGAAAATTCTCGTTTGTTGTATGGTTCGTTAGCATAACCTCACAGATTTCATTGTAAACATGATATACGGCTATTCAATGAAATTTACAATACGACCGACACGAAGAAAGACAAACAAGCAATTTTCATCCAAATGTTTGGTTGAAATGTTTCACCCAACAAGGGAAGTGAGGGGTTCCAAATCAACCATAGGATACAAATGAGTCGGAAATGACAATGAAGTTGTGAATGACGGTCGACACATGGAGACATATAGGCCACACCCAGCAGGCAGGTTGCAGTCGGGCCTTGAAAAAAATATTCAGTATATCAGTTCGGCGAAACAGATATTCCGGTCAGAAATGGGATTCACATGCAACTCCCCCCCCCCCTCAAAAAAAAAAAATTACGCCCGTTTTTTATTCATCATGTTCATTTAATGCTAAATAATTCTGTTGAAAATATTTTTTTCTAATAGCAAAAAAGTGGACAAGATTATTGTTTTCAATCCAGATACGGCCAGAATTTTTGTTTAATGCAAAAATCAGGGTCAAAATTTGTTCTCTAAAATATCTCAGACTGCCCCCTCAGATCAAATGGTCCGTACCTTAGACTTTAAATCTATATCTAGAGCTTACTGACTGGGGATCACTATTCAGCAATGTTATTAGTGGGCTGGGGCGTGTGGGGTTAAACATGTTTTCGTAGGTAAATAGTATTGCTGATGAACTTTTTTTCATGAGAGTGTAATGGAGTATTACTTTCTGTTTGGTGGAATTGTGAAATAGAAGTCAATACGTTCTTGCTCATGATACTTTGTCGCTTTGAAGGCGTCATGCTTGTCATCCTCAGCCTAAGCAATGTGTTACTGTAATTTGAATTTTAAAATGACTGAGTGACGTTTTTTTCGACGAACTGGTCAACTCCACCGTAGAGAATCACATGACTTTGACATAATCAATAATATATTACAGTAAATACGAGCGAAAAAAATATATATAAGTAAAGAATTGTCGCATAAAAATTAAATACACGGGAAATGGCAAAGTTCACGAAGTCTAGTCTGATTAATCATTTTACAATAAAAAAAAAAGTGCAAGCAAAGGGGGGGGGGGCGTACGCCCTCTACGCCCCCCTCTGGATCCGCCACTGGGTATTACCTAAAGTATCAAAGAGTACGAGATGCAGTCAAACCTTTTTTAAAAATCACTTCTATTAATCGTAAACCTTTCTTGTCAAGTCACCATCTTCTTTTCCCGATGCAGTAAATTAAAGCTCACCTCATTTTTTAGGACGAGTTTCTTATGTCACGCGGGTGACCTTTGTATACATGATTTTACTGTATGTTAATAAATGAACTGCGTCGGATAGAAATCGACCTTATGCAAATGAATATCAATAGATCTGTTAACTTTTTTCATGTTTAAAAAATCTCTATGCAAAGTCTGTTACTGTTTGAAAATTGAGTTAATATAAGAACCCGACAAAGCAGACCAACATTCATTTTATTTCGTATTTGAATGTTCCAACATCAAACGAAGTCTATACATGTACTTGTATACATGCACTTGCATAAGGTTGATTGCTATCCGACACAGCTCAAATTATATTTATTAGGAGTAATACCACCATTGATTTTCCTCTATAAGTCTTTGTTAAATTGGCACTTTTCAAAAAATTGTGCAGAATTTATATTTGTTTCAATTAAAGAAATACTTGTCATGAGTGAAGTTTTATCCTGTCTTGTACCACACCTTGATAACTAATTGTACTACAGACAAAATTTCACCTAACATTTCATTGCATATAGGATAATAACCATCACTGGAAGTTAACCAATCAAATTTTTACCCCTTTTTTCTTGTTTACAAGCTTACCTCAAGTTTACAGAAACACCAACTAAAAAAAGGATGGTGCTTTGAAACACCCAAGATATATGTTTATGACTCAGAAATATTTTACTGCAATGAAATGTAGGATTAATTTCCCACAACTGTCCAGTTCAAGGGAATAATTTTTCGACCCCTTTTCGTATGAAACCGGATGTGACGTACTATGGTTTGGTGGTATTATACCTTTTAAACATGTACTTTATTTTTTTTCAGGTGATGTCATATTCAAGTTTCATGTATAAAAATGCTGGTGTACCACCTCACACAGTAGAATGGGTTGTCTGTGGTACTAGTCTTATAAACATGCTAACAACTATCCCAGCCGTACCGTTGATGGAACGGCTCGGCCGGCGGCCTCTGTTGATATATCCTATGTCATGCATGTTGGTGTCATTCATAGTTCTTACCATTTTCCATAATTTACAATACGTAGATCATATGGAGGTGAGTTGCATTTTACTATAGCTGAGGGTTTACAGAATAGAGTGGTTAAAAAGTGCAGAATAAAGGGTAAAAATTAAAAGAATAGAGAAAAAATAGGCCAAAAGAATAAAAAATAGAGAATAAGGGAAGAGATAAATAAAGAAAAGAGTAAAATGGTCTCAAAAGTTAAAGAATAAGGAAATGAAGGACCCATCATTTAAACCCTAATACCTAGCTTTAATGGACACGTCACTATGTCCTTTATAAGTATGTCTTACATATGCTTATTAAAACCTCAGTGTAGATTCCACTGCTAGTGGACTAGTAATCCCCGTGTATACTACCCACCAGAAGCCAGTGCATTTCCAGTTTATAAATTATCTTGTAATCGCACTTAACTTAAAAACGATGAAAATCTGTTGTGTTAATTCTTCGAAACAGTTAATGTATTTGCGTATCCATGTGTTTGATCTCAAACTTAGCTGCTGAAGGTTTTTCAAGAAACAAATGTAGTATGTACTGAAGTCGGTAAACAAAACTCATCAAAGATACCATAAGACTCATCAGTGGC
Organism: Mytilus coruscus; assembly: GCA_017311375.1. Classification (NCBI taxonomy): domain Eukaryota; kingdom Metazoa; phylum Mollusca; class Bivalvia; order Mytilida; family Mytilidae; genus Mytilus; species Mytilus coruscus. The sequence goes on from CM029607.1 coordinate 19,011,108, forward strand.
GCCCAAATAAAAAAGTTGAATGTCCAAAATCAAACATAAAGTTGCAGAGCATTCAGCCAAAAATTCCCCAAAAATATTGCAAAATACAGCTAGGTCATCTTTGCCTAGGGATTCAAAAACATAGTGTTTCGACATAATTATAAAAATTTCATACACATAAACTTATAGAAAATTACAAACACAATGATATTTCATGTCGACACAAAGTAGCTTATAGCTAGCTGGTGTTACCCGAAGGACGAAACGTCCACTGCGTAGGCATCAAACACAGTGGTTGTGAAAAAAATCATCAAGTATATCAGGATTATAATTTGTTTCGTCAAATGCGTGCTTCGTCTAAATGAGACTGAAAAATACTGTAGCATTATACCACTGCATGGGTCAACGCCACTGCTACTTGACTATACATTAAGTGCCAGTCTTTGTAAGAATCAGGCAATTTTGAAAAAATTCAAAACATGGCCGAAAAAAAACCACCAACCTAACTATCCTATTTTGAAGTTACACTCATCCTGAGTTAGAAATGGTAGGTCTTTCTTTTCTGTGTGACTGGTAATTCGAAAAATCTCTAGATAAATTTTGGTTGGAATGATAGCAAATTACGGAGTTAGCTCCCTTTAATGGTTAATTTCTAGTGCATTACAACCAAATTATGTCTTGAATTACTAGAACAGGACAAGTAAACGAATGTTATATACTTGCACCATTATACATTTTGAACAAAAATTAATGTCAACTTGAGTGGGTTTTTGTTTGTCATGTTTTCACCACTGCCTGATTCTTAGGCAGATTGGCACTTAAGTCCTTGTGGTGACCATCTGTATACTTTTATGTATGTCTATTTTGTCCTCTTGTCAGTTCTGAAATTTCAGCTTCGTCTCTTTTCTGTAGTCTGAGCGTGCTTTTAATATACACTTGTTAAATCGAGATGTTCATACAATGACGTTATTTTATTTCATACGCACTTATTTTTGGATTTCATGAATTATTACAACTTCTTTTTATGTTCTAAATTGCAACATACTCGTTTAATTTTCTTTCATTGTATAACGAATGAAATTCCAGAATATTCCAACTAAATGCATCATATGGGTTACTTATAGAAGTGTATAGGCCTCTACAACAACATTTAAGCCCAATGCCTGTCTGATAAGAATCAACTCGTTCTGATATACTACTAACTTTATATTTCTGTAAATGTTCACTTCAAGTTTGTTCATTTTTTTAGAAACGCACACTCGCATGGAAAGTTGTACACTTTCTCCTCTGTATTTCATATTTTATAATTCTGAAACCTATATTCATGGATGTTCTTTATTTCAGTCGCATCATAATATATTTGCCATCATAGGCATTATAGCTATGCATACATATGTAATGGGATTTGCATTAGGATTAGGTACGTATTATTTATTTGACTCTTCATTACATAATTGAAAAACCTATGGGTAAATCTTTTGTTTGTACAGATATAAATTTGTTTTTACACCGATAGCAAATATCTATATCCGTAGTAAATGAGCATAAGTATTCACTTAAAGTAATGTTTCGGTGTACAATTTTCAAAATAGTAACCATAGTAGTGGGGAGGTATTGGAATACTTTTCCGGTTATATATGTACTGCTCTCCTTTTATCGAGTGTCTCCCTTTACATTTATTCCAAAGAAGTATATGAAGGTTTTCATCTGAGTAATTAAGTGTGAACATTTTTGTAATCTTGCAAGAAAACGTTCTGTTCTCTACCCAGAAAAATACATAGAAGAGTATTCATATAATGAATCGTCATTTTATTGTTTTACTTATAGTATATTTCTAAAGGCGATATTACAGATTGTTTTTTTTTAATGACACGTCTTGTACTCATAGGGTATTGAACTAGCGTTCATCAAATCAAAAGAGGTTATCCCTCTTTGGTTATAATTTTTGAGTAAAATTGTCCAAATCACAACCAGGCTCTTGACTAGGAACACGGACGTAACGTACGTGGCGGGGTTAAACATGTTTGTGTGCGCACAACGCTTCCTCAAACATGGGGAAATAGTGTGACAGTACAAAGTAAGAATAAACTGTAAAAATCACTTGAAATGACTTGACTCAGCAGACCTGCACGAAGCGCAAAAACAACTAACATAAACTCAAGAGACACAAAGTATCGATCAAAGATAATCGTTGTTTATGAAAACTAGTTTAAAGCCGATAATGAATTAAAAAAAAATAAATCATATTCCTCCAGACTCAATGTTGGATTTTTTGTAGCAGCTGATATGTGTTTTAAATGTTAAAGTATCTTACGAGCAAAGTAGTTCTTTGCTGTCATTAATAAGTTAAATCGTACTTTCTTGTTAATTCGACCTGTTGATACTATTTTTAATACTTTTTGTTATTTTATATTAATATGGATCTTGTCTGTATACCAGCTTTGATTATTTGGAATATCTACTAATTTTCACTTCTTCGTACTACATTTGTATTAACATCAAGATTATTCTCCTTTAATCTGTACAGGAAGTTTTATTGTTGATATTTACCCTTATGTATCTAGTGTTAAATTAGGTATTTATATGACAGACCTTTCTTGGTATTCCTAATTATTGGAAGATTTTATATAGACAGAAAAAGTATACCTAAAACGACAAAGTTATTTTTCATTTACCTGTATATATTAAGAAAACCGGTTTTTCAAAAGTGATTATTTTCTAAGGGTTTAATATTTCGCGGTAGTGTTTTGCCATGGCTTTATTTGGACTTGTTTGTTTGCTTTTGGCCTTGAATGTTTGTCCCTAATATTTTATTAACTATGTATTTACTTTCAGGTATCACAGATCGAATTTATTCGTTCAGAGTGTGTTAATTTACGTTTTTGATTGAGTTAAGCCTTCCAATTGATGTTTTATCGTGTGTTTTCTATGTTGTGATGTTATACTATTGTTTCAGAAAAAGGGAGAAGGTTTGGTACCATTAAAACGTTTAATCCTGCTGCAAATGTTTGCACCTGTCCTAAGTCAGGAATCTGATGTACAGTAGTTGTCGTTTGTTTATGTAATTTATACGTGTTTCTCGTTTTTATATATACTAGACCGTTGGTTTTACCGTTTGAATGGTTTTACACTAGTACTTTTGGGGCCCTTTATAGCTTGTTGTTCGGTGTGAGCCAAGGCTCCGTGTTGAAGGCCGTACATTGACCTATAATGGTTTACTTTTATAAATTGTTATTTGGATGGAGAGTTGTCTCATTGGCACTCACACCACATCTTCCTATATCTATCATATTACCTATTAATGATATGCAATATATTTCTATATTTTTATTAATTTGAAAACTTAAAAAATGTCTATTAAACGAAAAAAGTACTTATATTAAACGAAAAAAGTACTTAATCCTTGTCATGTTATAATGAATTTTTATTGCATTATTGCAGGTCCTATTCCATTTTTTGTTGTCGGAGAAATTTTCCGACAAGAACCCCGATCTGTTGCTATGAGCGTTTCTCTATGTTTCAACTGGGTGTGTAACTTTATATTGATGCTTGTGTTCCGTTTTATGCAGGTAAGTATATTTTAGCATGTATTTACACTTTGTTTCACAATTTATCACATGCAATATAGTCTATTGCTGTACATAAAACGAGGAGGATGATTATACCCTATGGGAATTTATGGTCGCTACATAAGGTGTAGATTGGATTTATACAGTTATAGATCACGTATTTCCATTACTGTAAATCTGGAATTGTTTGTGGAAGTTTAAGCATGCTGGTTTTCTTGGTACTTACCACTGTGTAATGTGCAATGAGTTTTAAATCTAGCGACTAGATATGCATTCATGAGAAATGCGTGTTATGTCTGAGTCTTCAACTTGTTTGTAGTACAAGCGATTCTCTTCTTTATTTGCTCACCCAATGTTTTCCATATAAAGTAACTATAAAAAATTGTCATACAACTGGTAGGTTTAGCTAACTTTAAAACCAGGTTAAACCTACCATTTTCTTCGGAAAATACCTGTACCAAGTCCGGAATATGACGGTTGTTTTCCATTTGTTCCGTTGGTTGCTATAGTCTAACGTATGACTTTGTCAGTTATTATGGACTTCCCCTTTTTGAATTAACATTGGAGTTCTTTATTTTTGTTAATATGTTTTTACATTGTCATGTTTGATTGGCAGAATAACTTCTTCATACTTATTCACTTTAATTTGTTTATATGTTTTTTCTATTTTCAGAAAGGATTACAGGGATATGTCTATCTGCCGTTTTGTGCTGTTCTTCTATTAACAATAACTTTCATAGTATTAGTTGTTCCCGAAACAAAAAATCGCACGTTTGATGACGTAGCAGCAGAGCTGTCACATGGCTTTAGACTAAGAAAACGAAAAGGAGGCTTACCGGAAAAGGAAGAGAACAGTGAACTTAAACCAATGACAACCTGATAATCTGGAAAATCGAAATAAATACAATTTTTCAAACTGATTTGTTTAAATATTGGTTATACACTAGTAATCCCTTTTTATGTGACTTGTCCACAATTTCCTCAATGGCTTAGGATGCTGATTTAAGGAAATTGATGACTAAATTTGATGCGTACACAAATACATGTAAATACTTGAATACGTGAGAGCTATGTGACCAAAAGGGACATGCAAAACCATATTAGACATTTGCGGAAACTGGCATACACCTACGAATAGGTTAACGATTACACTTACAGGTAGCATTTAAATCTTGGGTCGTTTCAAAGTATAAATATTAACCGTCGTTCCAAAACAAAGGCTAACTCCTGTGATATTTTTTCTATAACTGAAACATGGAGTTTTTAAGAAATATGTTTCGTAATGTGTACACATTAATTATTATAAATGGTTTCATCCAGGTTGAACATGCTGCAATTGTAAGGAGTATGATGAAATAAACATACATCATTTAATTAATTTTACATGAGACATGCTAACAAATTTTCGCAATTTTCGTTGCCGTGGATAGGTTGGGACAATCAGAAATTAATCTCAGCAATATTTATTGTTAAGAATCAAGCGATCAACTGAGGAGCATGTTGATAATATTTCATATTTATGTTTGGACATAAATTTTCCGTTTTTTTTTTTTTTTTATTAAAGAAAAGAGGGACATACAACAGGCAGGTGTTTTAGAACTAATTATTCTTCATGGCATTTCACTTGCTGTTCGGTATATATTTATTATCTTTAATTTTTTTATGAATTGGGCAAACAGTTTTGTCTTCTTTTTTGGTATCAAAAGATAAAAAGCACAAAGATACGATAAACGCACAACATTTTTATCAATAAACATCTTAATGTCGAATATATATATAGTTTAAACTATTCGTCAAACTCTGTTGAAATATAAAAATAGGTGTACTCTAATAGCTGTATATTAAATTGGAATGTTGCTATCTCTCTTGAAATAAAGTAATGGCAACTAGGTACTAAGTTGTTTTCTTATGTGTGCAAATTTTATAGAGATCTTGGAAATCATTTAAGTGTGTACGTTTTCTTTCACGGTGTCGATAATTCTCGCCCATGAACACGGATGAGTCTTGTATGCTCGACGCATGATACGAGACCGTTTTTTACAATTTTCTTGAAATTGTACTATAGAGTGAACTTATGACAGTGTTCATGTCAACACAAACTGTATCTGAAAAAATATTCCGTTGATTAAAAGGGACAAAATGTGCAAAGGTATATCTGACGAGAAAAAAAATACACACTATTTAAGTCGGTTAGGAAGCAGTTGCGGATGCAAAAGTGTAATAGTGATAAAGAAAGACCACACCCCAACATTAATATTTCAAATGCACTTCGCTGCTCTGCGGCGGTAAATAATAATATTGTGTACCTTTCTTGTCGCATTTTCCCGTGTTTTTCAAGTGCACCGTTTGTAGATTATCCTCTGAATGAAATTGTTGCTATACTTGAATAAGGTAAACCACATATTTAGAACCATAAGATAAAAAGAAATACTATGTTTCTCGGGGAAAGTGTATGGTTTTCTGCTTTTTTGCAGGGCGACAAAATATATCAGAACAGACATCCAGTATAGACACCTTATACAAGATAACATATTGTTTGAAAATCCAGGAATATGTAGAGGAAGTGTATATAATTTAATAGGCTTATTAGACAGTATAGAGGTCGAACACGCCAAATCATTTGGTTTTACTTTGTAAGTCTAAGTGTAATCCTAGGTATATACCTAGTTTCCGCAAATGTCTATTAAACTAAGATCAACTTCATAGAGGGAGTTGGGACCTTAGTTTTGTGATAATTTCTAAATCAGCGGATAATTAAAGAAAATACTTTATAAATCATTTCAGTACCGAAGCCATGACTACTGAGTTAATGATACTCTCAGGGACAAACATTCCACTACTTGCAGTATTGACCCAGTGCTAGGAAATTAAACTAAAACTTCATAAATTGTTTTTTTTTATAATTTCTTAATTCTAAAGATGAGAACTTATGAAAGGTGTTTTTAAAAGAAAGGCGAAGATACCAAAGTGATATTCTAACTCATAGGTCGAAAATAAACTGACAATGCCAAGGTAAAAAACGAAAAACAATCAAAAGACAGATACCAGTAATATACAAAACTAAAGACTGAGCAAAACACGCACCCCACCAAAACCATGTGCTCCGGAATTGTAATCAGATCCTGAAGTGTAATTCGGTATAGATTTTGTCTTAAACTCCAGCTTCACAACGCGCAATAACGTAAAGTACAACCTCTCAACCATTGTGTCTATACACCCTATAATGTATTATATATAACTACAGTGCAGCATTTATAGTTGAAACACTGGTCAACCGTTTTGCCGATGAGCACCCAGGCGTGTAAATGAAAAGCACGGTGCACCCATACGAGAGGAAAACTCAATTAAATAGTTTTTCAATAAGCTCCCTTCCACGTCAGTTTTTAAAACAATGCTAACACGAATAATTGTTATGAACAGAAAAATCGACTTTTAATTGTAGCCAACAAAAGACACAAATCAATAATAAAATTTAACAAGATTTATTATACACAAGTTTACAAGAAGTATTACATAAAAAGAAATGTCAGCTTAACTGTCAAAATATATGTCCAATCTTTTATCTTTTCTTTATCCGGAAATCTTCTCGGAATCCACGGAATATTATATCCAATAGATCACAATCTAGTATGATGTAGTTTGTAAATAAAAGTGTCAATCCAACTGCTGAAAATGTTGATGTCTATCGATGTCTAAGTCTATCTATGTCTAAGTCTAAATCTCTATATTTAACTAACTTTTGGGTCTGCATTTAAATACTCAAACGGAAACTTCTAGACAACGCTAGAAATATAAATTACGCATCTTTTGTTATGATCATTCTGGAAACGTTATGTAAGTGAAATAGAAAGTTCTAATCATTCCATGAGTATCAGTGATTGTTCCATTGAATTCTAAACTGCATAGTTGTAACACAATGTGTTTTATTTTGTACACAATGTAAACACATATAAACATTCTAAGGCCACACAAAACAAGCTAGGCCAACAAAATAAATATGATAGTTACAATATCATAATACCTCCCCCCTTTAAAAAAGTTTGAGTGTAACAAAAACTTTTCATGAATAATATGTACAAAATACATATTATATACACAGTGTTTTAATAAGTTCTAGATAAAGCATCTGTTATTACATTATCTTTACCTTTAATATGTTTTACAATAACATCATATTCCTGTAACAATAAACTCCACCTAGTCAATCTCTGGTTCTTGTTTCTCATTTTATGTATGAAGGTGAGAGGATTATGATCAGTATAAACAAGAATAGGATGGACAGTGAGATTTAAATATACATCAAAATGTTGAAGTGCAGACAACAGTGCAAAACACTCTTTTTCAATAGTTGAATAATTTTTCTGATGTTTATCTAATTTCTTAGAAAAATATGATATAGGTTTTTCAACATTATCATCTGTCTCTTGATATAAAACAGCTCCAACTCCTACATCGCTTGCATCAACGGCAAGTTTAAATCGTTTTTCAAAGTCTGGAGTGATCAGAACTGGACTATTAATTAAAAGTGATTTGCTATTTTCAAAAGCGTTTTGACAATTATCACTCCAGATAAATTTAGAATCTTTCCGTAAAAGATGAGTCAATGGTTGAACAACAGTAGCAAAATTTGAACAAAATTTCCTGTAAAATCCAATCATGCCTAAATATCTCATAAGTTGTTTTTTATTTGTAGGAGGAGGAAATTTGGTAATTGCATCCACTTTAGCCGTAATAGGTTTCACTTGACCTTGACCAAGTGTATGCCCTAAATAATCAACAGTGGCCTGGCAAAATTCACTTTTACCAAGATTAACAGTCAAATTTGATTGTGACATCTATCAAAAGTATCATATAAATGTGTTAAATGCTCTTTCCAGCTATCACTACACACAATAAGATCATCAATATAAGCATAACAACAGTCTAAATCTTTTATAACATTATTGATCATTCTTTGAAATGTAGCTGGAGCACTTTTCATGCCAAACGGCATTACAGTATATTGAAATAAGCCATCTGGTGTGACAAAAGCTGATATTTCTCGAGCTCTCTGTGTCAATGGGACTTGCCAGTAACCTTTCAATAAATCAAATTTGCTCGCAAATTTTGCTTTTCCAATTTTATCAATGCAATCGTCTATTCTTGGAATCGGATAGGAATCAGATTTTGAAACAGAATTTACTTTTCTGAAATCAGTTACAAAACGAAAGGTTTTATCTGGTTAGGGCACAAGCAGACAAGGAGAGCTCCATTCACTGTTACTCGGCTCAATAATATCATTGTCAAGCATATATTTAATTTCTTGTCTCATAAATTCAAGTTTGAGTGGATTGAGCCGGTAAGGATGTTGTTTAATTGGAGAAGCATCACCTACATCGACATCATGACAAACAGCAGTGGTTTTGTTTGGCACATCTGGAAACAGATTTTTAAAAGAAAATACCAAAGCTTTTAATTTTTCTCTACGATCAAAAGACAGATGTGCAAGTTTTGAATCTAAATTTGGCAAAATTTCTGAATTTTTCAATCTAACTGTCTCTTCCATAGTTTTAGAACTAAAAGGTGGTTCAATTATATCTGGTTTGTCATGATTGTTCTCCAATCTAACCATGGCTAAAGTGGCAACTGGTTTACTCTCACCTTCATTAGTACGCTCAAAATATGGTTTTAACATATTAATGTGACACACTCTATTTTGTTTACGCCGACCTGGTGTTTTTACAATATAATTCAAATCATTGATTTTACTCTCTATGGTATAAAGACCACAATATTTAGCTTGTAATGGATGTCCAGGGACTGGCAAAAATACAAGTACCTTATCACCTGGCTCAAAAAATCTGTCCCTGGCATCTTTATCATACCATATTTTCATCTTATTCTGAACAGTTTTTAAATTGTTCTGAGCAATTTGACAAGCAGTATACAATCTTTCTTTAAATCTAGATACATAGTCTAGAAGATTCAAGTCAGTGTGTTTAGTAAGCCACTTTTCCTTTATCAATTTTAAAGGTACCCTTACAGTATGACCAAATACCAACTCAAAGGGACTAAAACCAAGGGATTCTTGAACAGCCTCTGACCGCAAAAAGTAAAAAGTGAACACCATCATCCCAATCCCTGTCAAATTGAAGACAAAAACTTCTGATCATGTTCTTCAATGTTTGATGAAAACGTTCTAAGGCACCTTGAGATTCTGGATGATAAGCACTTGACCTATACTGAGCAATTCCTAACTGGTACACGACTTGCTGAAATAAACCTGACATGAAATTTGAACCCTGGTCGGACTGTATAGACTTTGGAAGTCCTACTAGCGCAAAAAATTTGATCAGAGCTTTGACAATAGTAGGTGTCTTGATATTCCTTAACGGAATAGCCTCTGGAAAGCGAGTGGAGGTACACATGATTGTCAATAAATACGCATTTCCGGTCTTGGTCTTCGGTAAAGGTCCAACGCAATCAATTAGTACTCGGCTGAAAGGTTCTTCAAAGGCTGGAATAGGCAGAAGTGGTGCTGGTGGTATTTTCTGGTTAGGCTTACCAACAACCTGGCATATGTGGCATGATTTGCAGTATTCTGCGACTTCATTTCTAAGTCTTGACCAGTAGAAATGCTGCAAGATCTTAAGGCAAGTCTTCCTTATACCTAAGTGTCCAGCCAAGGGGGTGTCATGAGCAAGACCAATAATGTCTTGCCTATAAACTTTAGGCACCACCACTTGGTATACCACTCTCCATTCCTCCACTGGGGTAGCATCAGGGGGCCTCCACTTTCTCATTAAAATGCCGTCTTGATGGTAATAGCATTCGGCCACTTTGTCTGCTTCTTCTTGTGGTTGAGCCCTCTTGCAGAGCTGAAGAACCTCAGGGTCTTTACTTTGTTCTTCGACAAATTTTTTTCGGTCTAATGAATGGCTGTTTACATCTGGCCAAGGCATAATTACATTCTTGCTAATACTAGGAGGTCTTATTACGGCCTTCTCTGAGCTACCGGGACCATCAATGTCGGCTAGAAAGGTGTCAGAAAGGTCCATGTAATCAAACTGGTCTTCTTGCAAATCCTCATTTTGCTGTTTTCTAGCCATCGCCCTAGTAACGACACAAGCTGGATACAGTTCAGCATCATCTTCAGGTGATTTAACATCCACCACCGGTTCACTGGTAACAATTGGTTCAGCAACCACTTTGTTCCTAGCTAGATCATTTCCTAGCAATAATGAAACACCCTCAACAGGGAGATTAGGACGAACACCCACAACAACTGGTCCAGTAATCAAATCTGACTTCAGATAAATACGATGGAGGGGAACATCTATACAACCTAACTCCACACCTTGCAACAAAACGGAGGCACCAACAGAAGTCTCCTCGGACAAAAGCAACACACCTTCTAACAATAAAGACTGAGAAGCTCCAGTGTCCCGTAAAATCTTAATAGGCTGAGGAGTAGTATTATCAACAGTAGAAACAAACCCATCAGACATAAAAGGTTTATAATCCTCCATGTAATCACAAAAACTGGACTTAAAAGTCTGACTCGCAGGACATTCCAACGTATTGGCAACACGGGGTGTCGTACAAGCACTGGTCTTGGGCTTTTCATCTCTGTCATTTTTCTTCTGGAGTCTAAAACAATCAGCCATCAGGTGACCATTCTTTTTACAATAAGCACAAGTCAATGACTTCTTCTCAAATGTATTAAATTTTGGACTAGACATATTATAACTAGACTGACTCTTATTATGTGCAACAGGCTTACTATCAGTACGCTCAGTGCTTTGATTCTTGTAATTTCCACTCGAAGTATTACAATTTTGACCTTTGAAACTTCTTTTATGTGAAAGAGTATAATTATCCGATATAACAGCTGCATCTTGTAAAGTCTCAACAGTTTTGTCATCTAAATGTGTATTTAAGTCTAAATGAACACACTGCTTGAACTCTTCTAATAACATCAATTGTCTTAAATTATCAAAATTTTTATCTCTTTTTTTTGATGTAAGCCATTTATCAAATAGATCTTCTTTTTCCCTAGCAAATTCAACATAGGTTTGTGAATCAAACTTTTTATAAGACCTAAATTTCTGTCTATATGCTTCTGGCACTAGCTCATAAGCTTTCAAAACCTTGTCATAATCAGAACTATTTTCTGATGAAAGTGCTGAGTAAATTTCAGCGGCCTTGCCCTCAAAAACACTTTGCAGCATTGTAGTCCAAAAGGCTTCAGCCATTTCAAATTTTGAGCAATTTTCTCAAACTGTGGAAAAATTTGTCAACTGTTTTTCACAAAATTTTGGAACCAAACGTATATTTTTGCTGCATCAAAATTAAAATGTTCTGATTTTGATTGGAATTTAGTGTTGCTTTCTTCTTTTGCCATTTCAATTTTCATTTTCTCAATCTCTAACCTTTTTCTCATTTCAAGTTCTGCTTGTCTTTCTTCTTTTTCCAATTGTTTTATTTTGAGTTCATGTTCTAATTCAAGATGTTTTAATTTGATAGCGTCAACATTTTCGACCTTAAGATCAAGAGCCTCTTCACCTAAAATTTCTGCGTCAACTAATTTATCTATTACCAATTTTTTTATAATTTGTTTTCTCATAGATACTCTAAAGTCTAATTTCAGATGTTTAGCAAGCAACACTAATTCCTCTTTCTTTAAATTATCAAACCCCTCCAGGTCTGGCGTTTTCAAAAATTTACCGGCATCAAATGCCATTTTGTAGAATTTCGTTGGCTAGCTCTAATAAAAATACTGAAAAAAGTTTTGATAAGATATTAACGTTATCCCGGAAACGAGCCCCCAATTTCTGTTATGCCAGAAAATCGACTTTTAATTGTAGCCAACAAAAGACACAAATCAATAATAAAATTTAACAAGATTTATTATACACAAGTTTACAAGAAGTATTACATAAAAAGAAATGTCAGCATAACTGTCAAAATATATGTCCAATCTTTTATCTTTTCTTTATCCGGAAATCTTCTCGGAATCCACAGAATATTATATCCAATAGATCACAATCTAGTATGATGTAGTTTGTAAATAAAAGTGTCAATCCAACTGCTGAAAATGTTGATGTCTATCGATGTCTAAGTCTATCTATGTCTAAGTCTAAATCTCTATATTTAACTAACTTTTGGGTCTGCATTTAAATACTCAAACGGAAACTTCTAGACAACGCTAGAAATATAAATTACGCATCTTTTGTTATGATCATTCTGGAAACGTTATGTAAGTGAAATAGAAAGTTCTAATCATTCCATGAGTATCAGTGATTGTTCCAGTGAATTCTAAACTGCATAGTTGTAACACAATGTGTTTTATTTTGTACACAATGTAAGCACATATAAACATTCTTAGGCCACACAAAACAAGCTAGGCCAACCAAATAAATATGATAGTTACAATATCATAACATAATTCAGTGGTTATATACTGCTCACTACCATCGAACCATTAACTCGAGTAAAATAGGTCAACCATTTACCCAAAAAGCAATTCAAAAGTATAATTAGACGGTTATAAACAGGATAAGGATAATTTGACAACACTCTAATCGTATCCTGTTAATCAATGAAATAATGAACAAGACAATAATTTAGCAATATTAATGCACTAGTCTGTGAGGTTGATCACAAAAAATTGTTAAAACATAAATAAATAAAAATCATTTCAATTGTTTTCCAGAGCTCCAGATATAGAGTTCAATATGTTTATAGATGGTTTATTCGTTCGCAGCATATTACCAAATCAGCATGTTTTTGTCGGCTAATGCCCTATTTCCAATTTTGCCATTAGATTAGGGACTTTCCTTTTTGAATTTTCCACGGAGTTCAGTATTTTTTGTGGTTTTACTTTTTACACGAGACTGCTTAACAAGTCAATATTTTGCGATGAAATGTACAAATTTATTTCAATATTTACTTTATACATAAACAAAAGGATAATGTTTTAAAAATAAAAACTAAATGAAATGACTGCTTTTTAGATAGAATGGATATCTTTAAGAAGATAGCTAAAATTCTACAATTAATGTGCAACCCAAAGAACCCAGAGAACGGCACTACTTGACGCAGATGGAATACGGAGCATATAGATGTGTGCTTGCTTTCTTTTTAAAGGCCGCATACTTAACGTATATACTTTACTGTTGTATTAAATTATTATCTTTTTTTAATGCACAACTGCGGCGTCAATCAGATGTGGATTTCTTGAAAATTCTAACCATCACTGTACGAACATAATCGTTATAATTTTGCAATAATATCAAAATTTTTTCAATAGACCATGATGACAAGTAGTGGAGAGCGTAAAAAATCAAACATTCTGATATTGATGCAATATTTTGATTATTACAAAGTACATTTTTTAAGATAATGGATTGATTGAATATAGTGCTACAAGTAGAACAAAACTGCTTACCATTAAGGAGCACCCAGGTTCATCCCTCCGTTTTAGTGTTATTTGTGTTGCTCGGTCTTCAGTGTTTGAGTAGTATTTTGTAGACTGTTGCTTTCGTCGTCATTTTTTTGATGATGGTGTTGTCAGTTTTTATTTAACTAATGTTTGTTTTAATTGTATATTAGGGAGCTACCATTTGATTTTTATAGGGGGCTAGAATGAAAGTTGAAAAAAAGGCAGGACAGGAGTTTTGGTAAAAAAAGGCAGGATTTGCAACTTGGGCAAAAAAAAAGGTTAAAGCTTTGTTCCAACACAGCTTGACCCCCCCTCCCCCACCATAAAAATCAAATGTTAGCTCCCTTAGCTGTGCATCTTCTTTCTCTCGATGAAGGCTGCCTACCGTCCAGGCGGTTCCTGAATAAGTTTTTACTATGTCATTTTCCCAATTCTTCTTCTAAAATAAGCATATTCTAATTTTTGCTTTAGTATGATTGTGATACGCTCTGGTATGTTTGCTGAACTTAATTTGACCTTCTAATGTGGACATTCAACACAATATTTTAAAGGCAATTACGAAATCATGAAATATTGACGTGTTCACCGTTGTACTGAATGTGAATTGCACATAGTTTTCGTTTTATGTAATGTCTGTACCTAAATGTATTTCCTTCGAAGTTCGTGCTAATTTCTTTGTTCTTTCGATTAAACTTCGTATTATTCCATCTAGATTTCTTTTTAGCTACCCACTCTCTTGTACAATTTGTAATTTCTAATAATTACACACCATAGAAATCTAAAGACTAAGCAACACGAACCCCACCAAAAACTGGGGTGATCTCAGGTGCTCCGGAAGGGTAAGCAGATCCTGCTCCACATGTGGCATCCGTCGTGTTGCTCATGTTAGTACAAACCCGGTAATAAGTAATTCGGTAGGTCACATTCGGGAAAAGGGGACGGGTTTGTAGTTACGACATAAGGAACATATCCGCTATCATCTGCATGTGAAATGGATATTCCATAACGGTCAACCAACTCGTGATGGCGTCCGTAAAATTTACGAAGGGATGATTTCAACTTTACCACTTGGAACGCTTGGTTTAATAGCTTCCTTGTGAGCAGCAACCCTCTATCAAGGAATTCATGATAGGAAATACAAGCCATGGAATATCGTATCAACTGGGAGATATATAATCCATATGCAGGCGCTGCTGAAATGTTGCTACGTAGAAATGGAAAGTTCAGAATTGGGAAGCTGAAATCATCTCTTTTGTCGTAAAGTTTTGTTTTCAACCGACCCTCATTGTCAATTTCTAGATGTTAGTCAAGATATGAGACAGACTTAACTGTATCTGTTGTATCCTTTATCTCAAGTTCGATGGGATAGATGCGTTCAACATAGTCACGTATAAAACGACGCTTGTTTTAATTTATTGAGTGATTTAAAGGGAGATGATTTAAGAAATATCAAATTTCTATAGATTACCATCCTGTTGAATGAAAATAATCTAACATGGTAACAACGTTTCAGAATCTTATTTTATTCATAAATCGACCTTGAAGACTTTCATAATTGCCACTTTCTGTATTGTTCAAGGTTATGACACCTACCCAATGATTTGATTTTAAATTGTTTCAATTTGGATGCAGTTATAGAATGACTTGCTTACCTTTGTCGATTTTACTCCTCCATGTACATTTTAAATTGCGTCGGCAGAATACCTCTATATTCAGCATGTTTTCGTCGGCTAATGCCCTATTTCCGATTGTGATATTTTGACCGAGTTTGGATTCGCATGGTGAGTGATGCAGGCATAGCAGGAGGTGCTTACTCTGTAGACGCACCCGGGCAAGATACTTTTGGAGTTTGTGAGATTTGAACATCGGTAGACTAATATTGCATCTAATGTATCATCGTCTTTTGAGAATGTATTTCACCAATTAGTTCAAGCATGACCTTATTAATGAAAACAACACATTTGATGTGTCCGGAGCTCCTATTCGGATTTAAAATTAAAACGATCCTCTGAGTTATATTTGATTGTTTGCATCGCTCTAGCGCTATAACTTTTAACAATCGGTTTTAGTGGTAGTAATATAAGGTTACAAGAGCGCAATTTATCGTAATATATTTTCCATATGGTACCAGTGGTGTTCCTTATTTTATTTTATAAAGACTACACAAACTTGAAAAAAAATTGGTAGCAGTTCCTGTCACTAGAAATGTGAGCGTTGTTTAACAGTAAAAAAATATATATATGGTCATTCGGCAAAAGTCTATTTTTTTCGCTTAAACAAAAAGGACATTTTGTAATGGCTCATACGTGCAGAAATTGAATATATTTTCTATACTCCGTAAAAGATGAATTTGATTTTCGGATTTTGTAACCCTAGATGGATAATCTTTCAATAAAAGTAATTTCAATCCTGCTTCATTCCATCAGAAGTCGCACAAGATTCTATTCTGAGAACCATCTTGCCGGTAAAATGTAAACAAATAATTGCGCTCTTGTAACCATAGAACATATACTATACAAGTATTGTGTCATTTCTATTGCAAGTAAACGGAAAACTATTATTATAACATTCTTGCAACATTTTTTAATACTATAATATCATTAGTGATCATTAGTATGACCTATAACTTTTTTCATAAGAAATAAGAACAGATTGTATGTTAGGTGTTTCACCTTTAGACGTGATATCTTATTTGCGTAATCTGTATAGCATTCGTTGAACTTTCGTTATAAAGATTATTACTTCTAGAACAATTTCATCTGTTAGTTATAATAATGATGTAAACAAACTCGCAATGACGTAAAGTACAACCTCCGACGCAATGACATTAAAACTATAATTAGACGGTTGTAAACAGGATAAGGATAATTTGACAACACTCTAATCGTATCCTGTTAATCAATGAAATAATGAACAAGACAATAATTTAGCAATATTAATGCACTAGTCTGTGAGGTTGGTCACAAAAAATTGTTAAAACATAAATAAATAAAAATCATTTCAATTGTTTTCCAGAGCTCCAGATATAGAGTTCAATATGGTTATAGATGGTTTATTCGTTCGCAGCATATTACCAAATCAGTAGCATTGCTTACATGAGGTTATTAATGTAGGAGTTATACAGTGTATATTTGATGTATCAGATCCCATGTTCAAGAGTAGCGAAGATCATTACTAAATATTTGATCTGTAGAAGAGAGACGAAAATATCGAAGGGACATTCAAACTCATAAGTCGAAAATAAACTGACAATGCCATGGCTAAAAAAGACCAACAGACAAACAACAGTACACAAAAGACAACATAGGAAACTAAAGACTGAGCAACACAAACCCCTCCAAAAACTGGTGGTGATCTCAGGTTCTCCGGAAGGGGTAAGCAGATCCTGCTCCCCATGTGGCACCCGTCGTGTAGGTGATGATTCACATCCTGATCTAAACTTCGGTCATAGTGCAATTAATATTGAAAACTTGTAGAGGTATACATAGTCTGAATAACATAACCACAGATAAAAACAAGGCCAATCTTTAAAAGATCACTCAAAAACATGAGCGACACAAAACCATCTAAATTTTTCAGATTAACTTTCTTTGGTTTTTTGTTTTTTTTTGTGTCGATATTCACCGTTTGTTTTTTTTTTTTTTTTTTATTTTAATTTCATTTATTGCAACAGTTGATAAATGGCTATTATGGATCAGAGACAAACTATTAGAATAAACGAATATGATCCAGAAGAATACTGAATTTCAAAAAAGGGGGAAAATATTATAGTGAAAAATGGGTATGCATGTAAACCAACCAATGGAATTTCAGGTGTGTAGTAACTTATTAAAAATGATTGTTGTTGTATTTTTTAAATTTAATTTTGGAAAAGGAGTGCGTCGCTCTTATAGCAGGCAATACAATGCTTTTGTATTAGTCGTAATAGTTATACAAATTCTAAGATAATAATTTCATTTCTCTGAAATAAGCACTCCCCATACGAAATATTGACCTAAATATAGTTTGACTAATCTTTAAGTCCTATCTGATACTAAGCTCATTTTCTATACTTTCATCATTATGTTTTTAAAATAAAGGATAAAGTTTAAAATTCGCTTCAAACACAGCATAACTTATACATGTTATATAAACTCATTATAGATAACAGGATTAAAGTTGTGTATGACAGATGCGAGTTTCGTCTACAAAAGTTTATCTGTGACGCTCGAATAAAAAAATTAAAAGGCCAAAAGCACGAAGTTGAAGAGCATTGAGGACCCAAAATCCGAAAGGTTGTGCCAAATACAGCAAAGGTAATCTATTCCTGTGGTAGAAAATCCTTAGTATTTCGAAAAAAGATTTGCAAACAGTTTATATTAATGATCTTTTACTTTTTATTAATTATTACTCCTTTATGTAATTCATATTTCAGCAAAGAAAAATGTAAAAAGTAACACGCTTGTAGGTTACCAACTACGTGTATGCGTCCGCAACGTCACGGATTAATGTGTTTATCAATTCGTTAGGAGTGTTATAGAACTATCGTGTAAAATCTATATATGGTAACAATGAACTAAAATGATTTACAAATCGATCGAACTACTGTCTGCGGCAGATGTGTTTGTCCACATGTATAGTCAGGATGACTTTCAAATGACATTGACGATTATTACATCATTTGCCTCTGATGTAAATCAATAATGATGATGAAAGTGAATTACAAAAGATATCTAGTATATCTCAGTTAAAACATCTGTAAACTTCCTTCGAGATTTTGACAAAACAAAATAAATCGGTTTCTTTTTCATTTATTCTACAAGCTAAAAAGATGTAAACTAGATCAGTTTAAAAGCATTATAAGGCTTTAAAAGAAAGACAAAAGATGCAAGGGACATTTAAACTCATAAGACAAAAACAGTATACAAAACACAACATATAGACTGAGCAACAAGAACCCCACGTAAAAACCAGGGGGTGATCACATGTGCTACGCAATGGTAAGCAGATCCTGCTTCACATGTGACACCCATTGTGTTACTCCTATACAATTCTGTTGATACGTTATATCAAGTGATAACACTCATTCAAAAGCGGGGCGAAAGATACCAGAGGGACAGTCAAACTCATAGATCGAAAATTAACTGACAACGCCATGGCTAAAAAAGAAAAGACAAACAGACAAATATAAGTACATAAAACACAACATAGAAAACTAAAGACTAAGCAACACGAACCACACCAAAAACTGGGGGTGATCTTAGGTGCTCCGGAAGGGTAAGCAGATCCTGCTCCACATGTGGCACCCGTCTAATTCGGTCAAAACTGACTTTGTCTAAGGGAGTTTCAATCTAAGTTGTATAACAATTTCATAATTTATAAATCTAATATCTTTTTTAAGATACACAAAGTTTTAGTTATATTTTTTTTCAAGAATATCATTGACACTCGGAAGCACTGGCTTTCTGTTGGTTAATTCTTGGTCGGAGTATCTGACCAGAAGCGGCACCGTCATATGCATTGATAACAAAATTGAAGAGGTTACAATATAAACAAATGATATTGATCTATTTATTAGTTTCACTGAAACTCAACCGTTGGGGAACCAAAATAAAGCATTTAAAGGTCTGGAAACGAAAAAGTAAATTTCTCTCTAAAATGTTATTACTATCAAAATTAGACAAAGAAAGTACCAATCAAGGAGACAATAAAAAAGGACTGATAAACAAGAACCTTCACCTCTCCTAAAAACGCCGGGTCGAGTTCAAGTGCTCCGGAGAGGTAAGCTGATATTGCTCCACTAGTAGTACCGATCGTGTTACTGATGGCAAGTACTTATTCAATGATAAGTCGCAATCGGTGATTACAAATCAAGGAAAAGAGAACGGGATTGTAAACATCAATTATCTATCAAGGAAGTATTGAAAGAAGAACCAAGTTTACTGAATATCGCCAAATATTTACAGTAACATTATATTACAAATATAACTTCTGTCATTAATAACCATAAAAAATAGAACCGAACTCCGAGGTAAAAGCAAAAGAGAGAAGTCCATAAAAACTGACAAAATGAACCCTTAGCAAAATGAGGGTCGTTTGAAAACAAAACTTTACGACAAAAGAGATGATTTAAGCTTCCTAAATGTGAACTCTACGTTTCTATGTAGCAACATTCCAGCAGCACCTGAATACGGTGTATATATCTCCCAGTTGATACGATATTCCATGGCTTGTATTGCCTATCATGAATTCCTTGATAGAGGGTTGCTGCTCACAAGGAAGCTATTAAACCAAGAGTTCCAATTGATTAAGTTGAAATCATCCCTTCGAAAATTTTACGGACGCCATCACGAGTTGGTAGACCGTTATTGAATATTCATTTCACTTATGACAATGGATATGTTCGAATTCTCGTAACTACAATCCAGTCACCTTTTCCCAGAATGTGACCTACCGAATTAGACTTATCACCGGGTTTGTACAAACATGAGCAACACGACGGGTGCCACATGTGGAGCAGGATCTGCTAACCCGTCCGGAGCACCTGAGATCACCCCAGTTTTTGGTGGAGTTCGTGTTGCTCAGTCTTTAGTTTTCTATGTTGTGTTCAGTGTACTGTTTGTCTTTTTCTTTTTAGCCATGGCGTTGTAAGTTTATTATCGCCTAGAGTTTTAATGCCCCTTTGATATCTTTTGCCGCTCTTTTATCAACCAACGGAAGGAGTGAAAACAACTGTTATATTCCTGACTTGGTATGAAACAGACATAATAGGTTAATGTGACCATCATTGGGATCCACCAGCTAAAACTCTATAAACAGATATGCATCACAGACATACAAATGAAGTTGACCCTCCTCGATAAAAAAAACTGCAATCGGAATTCGAATATTAAACCCGAAAAAAAACACCCTTACCTAGACCACGTAAATCGCGTATTAATTTTACCGTTTTTATATTTTTTCTCTAGCATTTGATTTTTTTTCAAAATGTATCTAAAAAGACAATCCTTATCAATATAGAATTCGTACGTGAAAAAATACCTCTTATCAACCTTTACAGAAGACAACAGATAAAATAAAATAAAATGTGGTACATGAATACGGTATAGATGCGAGCATATTTTAAAGACCTGACTTATAACTCTCTAAATATTTTATTGAGGTTGTTGTGGTCTTGGATTACCGTCTTAATGAAGTATACTCCGCATCTCATTTTTGTTCATATCCAAAAAAGAATCAAAATCATATGTCCAAATGTACTTGCAACAAAGTGATTATAACAGTGAACAGTTGATAATAGCTAGGTATACTAATTACCTTTCTTATCTAACTGTTGCAGTGGTAGTAGTTATGAAATAAAATAATATGAAATCACGTACATTTCATTGAAATAGTTAAATTAAGACACACTATATAAGGAAGATACATTAACATATTATTACACATTGTTTTAATTGGTAAACAAACTTGAGCCACTAATAAACAATCCTAGCCACTTATGTCTTCCTGGAACACTTAAAGGACTTGCCTTAGACAATCACTTAAGAACGTATTAAGATGTTTACATCGGAAATACCTATCCCGGAAGCTGATATTGAAAATATGTTTATATAAATATCCCTGGATTGATAAATCTAATTATTAGAAGAAATTAAATTGAATACTAGTACTACAAGTTATAACAATGAAGTCAGAGGTCAGTTAGTTTTTTTTTTTTTCCTTACTGCATGCCGCTAATGCATGAACATGTTTTGCATTTGATATCCTGATTGGGTAATTGTCAAAGGCGGGTTTACATTCGGGAAAAATAAAACAAAACAAAATATCCAAATGTGCTAATTGTCACCCAATCGGTGTACTTTTATTCCCTTAATGAACTATTTTAAACGTAAAGATTTACGGCCGGTTTTCAATTCATACAAATACTGAGTTTTTATTAGCTTAAAACGAATCATCCGATTGCGTCAGTTGCTTTCAATTTGGATGAATGGAATCCAGGTGTATGAATTTATAGATTTATTTTCTCCACACACCTAAGAAATCAACCTCCTTTCCTCACATTGTTCGTGCACTTCACAACTGAAAGAGTAATCGACATATTAAATATATTCAAAAATAAACAATTAATAGAAATATGAAACAACAAATAATTATCCGATGATATACATGTATAATAATGAAGGAAATTTGATAAATACGTCCTCTCTTCATTCAAACTGTGATCGTCACTTGCAATTTTTTTTCGTATAAGTTTATAAAAACAGAATTCAATTATATTTCAAAGGTAATTGTATGATTAAAGTTTATTCATGATTAATATTTGAATACTAGTAATACAAAATTCAACAATGGTAGACGTATGGTACTTATTTAATTGTGTTCAACATTTATTTCTGAAAACCCTACAATTACAATTCCAAGACCCATATTTTAAGAAGAAATTTATCATCATCAAAATTGTAAAATAAATCTCAGTTGTACAGCAACATTCTGCTTGTCAACTTTTCAAATACGACTTGTAATCCTGATGTTGTTACAAACAGATGATATTAAATGAACGTTTATACCTCATCATTTTAATCATGCGGATACGGATATACAGCAAATTGAACGCATGATACCATCGACGATAGTCCACTAGCAGATCTAATTTAATACTTTTGGTGAATGAAATATGAATGTTTTAGTGTTTTGATTCACAAATATCGAAGTTTGTATTTTATTGAACACATTTGTTGCTTCTATGAAAGACAGTGATGGTTAAGAATTAGTGCCTGCATTTTAAAGATTGCGAACAAAGCCCTTATTCTCATTTCTTTTTTCGTTCGTGCCCGAAAAATAAAACTTTATTGTTCTTCAATATAAAAAAATTCTCTATTGACGTTTTTCCTTTTTATTCACTGATTAATAACAAATTAGGTAAGTTAATCAACCCATGTGAATTATTATTGTTTTGCATGTGTTGAATAATTCAGATTATAATCCATCTGCCAATAATCTCCTTCGGTAAGTTCGGCGTCTTCTTAATGATATTTTTTGGTTTAACGTCTCCCCTGGCAAACACTTTGGCATTTCCATATTTTTGTTTTAAGTATAACTGATGAATTAAGGCGACAGTTGTTTTACCGATATTCAAATCTTGTAAATAGATCGAGAAGACACTAATCAAAGCAACAAAGAAAAACTGAGGGAATTGCATCAACTACAAAAGAAGCTAGACCGGATGTTTCGAAAGGGTAACCGTCTCTTGCTATGCATGCATCACTCACCATGCTAATTCACAGTACAAAAACAGTTCACCAAATCAGCTTCAGTATCCTGTAACTGTGTATTTACGTTCTACTTTAACATGGTTAATGACCCAGTAGTATGAGGATTTCTATCTGTGTATTTTTTAACAGTCAAAGTGACCAATATGAAATAATAAACAGCATGACATTTTATTTTCACTTTTGTTTCTTGCAAACCAAGTGGAATGCTCTTCTCGTAAACTATGATAGTGAATACCATTCTGGTATACCAGATTGAAACAGATTGCAAGATTTACCTAGTCGGGTATCTATACCTTTATGAAACAATCTTCGGAATTGAGGAAGAAATATTCTCTCCTGCAATAGTTGGTGAACCGATTCTTCTAAATAACTATCTTTTTTTCATTTACAGTACATAGCAAACTTTTGAATTTAATACTTTGATGTTCTCGACAGAGCTACCAGTACGTTCGTTACATACACTCGTTAAGAGAATACACTTCCTTATAGTGTATAAACAAAAATTCGTAAATGCAAGAGGGTGGAACAAACAGCAATTTGCCCTCTGTATAAAATAAGAAAATTTGATTTGATTGCCAATGAGACAACTATTCATAGACCAAAAGACAATGATGTGATTACTAACTGGTCACCGCACGGCCGTTCATAATAAGCAGCATTCATACCGTATAAAAAGCTTTTAAAGAATCCTGTATGATACAACGTAAAACAATACAAAAGATAAAACCAATGGCCTAATTTATAGTAAAACAATTAAAGAAAAACATATACGTCAGACAGCCATCACTGAATTATAGGTTCCTGGCTCGGGATCGGCAAATAAGGCAAATTGCGGTGTATCAGCTGCTTGTGAGAGCTCAACTCTACCTCTAGGATGGGACAGTGGTGTATAAACACATCATGAGAACGCAATGTTAAATTCAGCTTGAAAGGGCTTTATCCATCAGAGTAAAAGTAAACACAAAACAACTTACAGAAAGACGAAAGATACAAATTATAGATTTAAGAGTACTTGTCCAAAGCCCAATTCATATAAATTGAATATGTTTTCCAATACTAAAATGCCATATAGTGAACCTCCGATGGAATTGATACAGAGGCGTCTAAACAGTTTGAGAAAAATATACTTAACAATACATGTTTAGTAAGTACCAATAAATAATGACCTTTTTGTTTTTGTTATTGCCTTTATCAGCAAGAATATCAAGCGAGCCAGCTAGGGCGAGCTGATGTTCGAGCTGATGAAGTCAGTATCAAAAAAAATAAAATGCTATTATTCTCTTTATCGGCAATTTGTATTAACTGTATATTAATGGTTAAGAATATGATGTAAAATGAAATAGTAAGTAAAACTTCTTTTACGCGTGCAAAACGTTGGGATAGTTGTTAGGTTGTATGAATGAAGTCGCATGCATTTCATTGATAAATTGACGAGGATGGATTTGAGCACGTGAAGTTTCTACACTGATACATGACGTCATTGCGTAATATTTTTGAGTATCAAGTCATGTCCATGATCTTTAAAAAAATAGGCAGTAAGATCAAAAGGAAAATGTACAAATTACAATGTTAGTACAGAAAAGGAAAATATTGAAAGAGCTTATTTACTACAATTGATAACATTTGAGAAAGAGTAATTGAAAGGAACAATACGTCATTTGGATATTATCTAAATTTACGAGCTCTATCAACAACATCAACGTACAAAATTGATCAGAACATGATAATGCATTCGTTGTAAGATTTATATAGGTAAAGCAACATTTTTTAACAAAATCCCTGAATTGATTTGATAATGTATCGGAAATACACAGATTGTGCATGGATAGATGATTCGTGCAACAGATGTTTACTGATGGTTTAGTCTTATTGTCCATTTAAAATATACAACAAAAAAATAATAAAACCCGAGGGAATCACATGAACTCCAAATGAGGCGTCGACGGTGTAAGCGTCTCCTATTTTGAATAGATCACCCGACATATGAATCCATACTAATTCAAAATTTCATAACAGGGAAACGTGAAATCGTCGGTAGCTGCACAGAACAAAAGATGTGTTGTGTTATCTTAAGACATGTTAAACTGTGAAAACATGTCTCTTGTGAAAATAGACTCAGAACCATCTTGTCGGTCAACCAACTCGTACAGTTACCATTGAATGTACGATTTTAGTCGTTCTCTATCGCAACGACTAAGCATAAAAAATGAACGAGTGCGGAGATTTGATTTTCATTAGATTGCCATCATATCAAAACAAAATAGAATAGAAACAAAATGCATTATACTAATTAAAATGATGATAGATTCTTAATTATATTTTTGGCAATAAAATAAACGTAGTTCCTCTTTATCCCTTATCAATCAAAAATGGTGTTAGTCGCATATGATAACATAAACGGTACCAATTTTTTTGCACCAGATGCGCATTTCGACAATCAATGTCTCTTCAGTGATGCTCGAGGCCAAAATATTTGAAAATCCAAAGCTTATTAAAAATATGAAGAGCTATAAACCAGAAAGGACCAAAAAGTATAGCCAAAGCTGGGCAAGGAATCAGAGCTTTGCATGAGGGAGATACATTCCTTAACTTTAAAATATGAGTTATATAAAGGCGATGATTTGTTGTTTTAGTCAAGGTAAATTACGTTCGTTGTAAACATAGTTATTGACCCCTGGAGTATAAAACATAGTTACTACATTTCCGGTTAATGAAGTATTGGTCTAGACTGGGGGAAAAAAGTAAAATCACAAAAATACTGAACTCCGAGGAAAATTGAAAAAGGAAAGTCCCCAATCAAATGGCAAAATCAAAAGTTCAAACACATCAAACGAATGGATAACAACTGTCATATTCCTGACTTGGTACAGGCATTTTCTTATGTAGAAAATGGTGGATTGAACCTGGTTTTAAAGCTAGCTAAACCTCTCACTTGTATGACAGTCGCGTCAAATTCTAAAAATAGATCACCACTTAATTTATTATATACGAAAAAAATTATGTTCTCGTACACAGTTAGACTGTTCATGAAGACAAAAATGAGTAAAAACTCATCAAAGATACCAGGCTTATAATTTGGTACACCTGACACATCAGTGGCGCTTAATTCAAACCATAACCAGTTGGAAGGCCAAATCAAATTATCATTAAAAACCCAACATGCAGAAAAGTTGTGCCATATAAGGCTAAGGCAATTTATGTTTGGGGGAGAGGGGACAAAAACATAAGGAGTTCGTTAAATATCATAACATAATCTAACACTAAATTTTACAATAAAAGTATATCACTTTAATAAAGTCAGTATCGAAGCACTTACTACACTGGGCGGATGGCACAGTGGACACCATATAATTTTGAAGCAATATATGCCCATTAAGCAGGAATTTCTATCAATGCTCTTCAACTTGTGTTTGATTTGGCCTGGAAACTTTTCATTCGAGCGACGCTGGTGAATATTATGTAGACAAAACAATCGTCTGGCGTAACAAATTATAAACCTGGTGTCTTTGATGAAATTTTACACATATGAACTAAAGTTCAATTCCATTTTCCTTGGAATTTACTCGGTCTTCAGTTTTCTGTGTAATATTTGGTTGCATGCTTTGTTTTTTTTTCTAATCTGTTCTGTTGGTTGACACTGTAATAGTTGTACAATAGACCCTTGTTCCTTTCTATTATTAGATATGTGCAATAATTGTCTTATGTATGTTAGAAGACATGACGTAATCTTTGAGCGGATTTCATAGTTACACAAGTTATTAATAATTATGAGTTAGTTATTGTTGAATTGAATACTCCATTCAAAGTTATAGCAATTGGCCATTGATCGGAATTTGTAGAATATGATATACATTGACATCGTTCAGTAAATTGCATTCGAGATAAAATAGTTTAGTACTGATGAGAATTTGATAAATTTAAAATACAACATTAGTGTCTTGAAATATATTGTACTGATGTTGTGAACTGCTGTATAGGTCTGAATATGTTGTTTTAAAAATTATGTTATAATGTTTAAACAAACTAAACTAAACATAAGACCTGATAAATCCTTATCGAATCACTAAATTTAACGGACTTTCCGATTTGAATTTTCCTTGAAGTTCGGTATTTTTGTTATTTTACTTTTTTTGTAAGCCTGTACCATGCACTTTATTCCTTCGAAAGAAAAGGCGTATATCTACCAATATTTGTGTTTATTTGCTATATGTCTAAAATATCTCAAATAAACAATTCTAACTACAGTCATGGAGGATAGAATAAGAGACTGCTAATTTTGAAAGAAGGACAAATAAAAGAAGAGCCAAAATGAAAAAAAGACGAAAATGAAAAACACTTTCGTAATACATTTCACAGAAAATTTAAAAATGAGCAATTACACATTAAACTCATTATAAAAGGACATTAATACATTTTCTCTGAAAGAGTGTCAAATGCCTGTGCATGTTCAAGACAAATTTGATCACGAAAAAAGACTATCAGACACATTTATGACAGAGAAGCAAATGCAAGTCCTGCAATAAAGCTGAGACAAATGTTCATTCACGTTGACCTCGTGTGCCAGCGAAAGTTTAGATCTTGTTGTCCCATATAATCATGTCAGTCTATTTTTTTGGAAAGGTATGATGATTTAAAAACGGCGGATGATCATATATATTCTCTTGTGATAAAAATAGGAGATTCCTTAGTATTGGAGACCAACTGTACATGTTAAATTGAAAAGGGACAACCATGAAGCTGAAAACTTCCAAGCACGCGCACAGTACTTGCTTTAAGTTGAGAGAAAAAAAATGGACTTTCATACTAACAGTTGATCATTTTTGTTTTAATGGGAGTTCACTGTGCTTGACCTGTTTACTTGGTTTTAGCAGACAGTTTCGTGTGAGGGGGAAAGATATGCTCTCCTTTTTGTAGAACATCGCTTCGCCTCATCTACATCCGAAATTTTAGATTTAGTGAGGCTCCGTGCATTCTATTATGCTGTTTTATCACTTTCGTTCTGTTTGTGTTTACATTTAAAATTCATGTGTCATCTGTTATGATCGTAAACCTTTGAACTTCTGATATGTTTCTGTTTATAATACATGAATTTTAACATATATAAACAGTTAATGTAACAGATGTCTGAGATGATATACTCGTGAAAGGATTGAATTTTATCAATGTAGTACATTTCTGCTATTTTTCCTTGTGATGTAAACTACTGGTTAAAGAACAAATATTTTTTTTCAAAATGCAAATATATGTGGCCGAATCCCTCTTTTAGATCGTTGTACATTTGCAAAACATGCAAATATATGATATTTATACATATGTAGATTCGTTTTTCATTTGTTTTTCTTGATCTGTATTCTGCAATATAATATAAGAAGTGGATTTTTCTAGTTGTAAATATATAGCATTCTCGCAGTAGGATTCAAACTAAGTTATGTGCGTTTCCTAAAATTCATCTCTCGTTTACTCAAAGTGTTCAAAACTGCAGACTTGCTGTTTAAAGTGTTATCAACAATGTTATGTTCTTTGATTGTATTCGATGTTTTGTGTTTTGAATAACATATTTGTTTAGAACATCATTCTGCGTTTGATTGTTCATAAACTACTTTTAATGGTGTTCAATTACTTCGATTAATGGGGCATATAGGATTTTTACATGTACAGAATTTTTACCTCTTTCAGTGCATCGGAACTGGAAATTGGATTGTTTTTGCTTATTTATATGTTTTTGATTATGTTGCTCTATCAACTATTTTGTATCCTTTGATTATATTCGATGTTTTGTGTTTTGAATAACATGTTTGTTTAGTACATCATTATGTGTTAGATTGTTCATTTCCTACTTTTCACGGGACATATAGAATTTTGAAATGTGTCCTCTTTCAGTGCTCTAGACGTGGAATTTGGATTGTTTCGCTTATTTATGTATTTTGTGGCATGTTCTCTTATTCAAGCTCTTCTTTTCGTATGTTTTCGCTCTATATGTCTTTCCCTTTCTTTTCTTGATACAATTTAAAATAGTTTTTAAATTACAAAAAAATTATGTTCCGAATTTTGAAACCGGACATACTTTTAGAAATTACCCTGCAAAAGTTATATTGATGAAAGTAAATACGTGAATCAATCATTTGGCCTATAACAATGAGCATACTATTTAAACTGTCAGATAAAAAGTAGTTTTTTGTGCAATCAAATAAAAGTTGTCATTAAACGATTACATCTTGTTTTCCTTGTTTCTTGTTCCTTGTTCCTTGTTCTGTTCTCTTACTTTCTTATATACTTTTCAATATGGGTATCCTTACATTTGCCTTTTTCGGAAATTCGTTATATTTTCAAAAGCGTACTCCGAAAAGTTGTGATTTGCCGACAACGTCCTGGGGTGTCTTCAATTATGTATTCTTTAATTTTTAGACCATTTTTCTCTAATCTTGATATACATATTTGTGCCATTATTCATTAAACTTCATATTTTAGCATCAAATTATTCTCTTTTCATTACTATTTCCATCATATTTTCTCTATTTTGCAAAATCCCATCCATACCCTCGATCCATTATGCATATGTTTTTTTTTTCAAAATGGAGAATGTAATTTAAAAGAAGAATAATTATTGGAATTTTTGATTGACGTTTTGTTTATATAAAGATCATTATTACCGAGCACTGAACTTTTGATATGTAATAGAAGTTTTCCACTTTTGGGCAGCTGCCATGTTTAAAGAAATAAAATGACGAAATTTATTTGGCAATCATTTTAATTTTCTAACACTTGAATGTTAGAGGTGTTTCCATTAAAATAGCTTTATGCAATATCTGAATCCTATACTTGAGGGTCTGGATGGGGAGAACAGAATAGAGAATAATGAGCAAAATGTGCAGAATAAAGGCAAAAAAAAAAAAAAAAAATTGGAGAAATATAGAACAAAAAATAAAGAATAGAGAATAATGGGGTACTAAATTATAAAGAATAGAGAATAATGAGACAAATGAATACAGAATAGAGAGAAATTGTATAAAAAAAATTAAAGAATAAAGAAATAAAGGACCCCCATTCAGACTCTCATACTTTGGCAGCCATTTAAAAAAAAGTAACATATTCCTAAAAAAGAACTGCAATTTTTATCTTAATAGTACCACAATGAGTTGAAGACAGAATTCTGTTTATATCTTTTATTAGGAATGTTAAAGTTTGGAAACGTTTAAAATAAAGACTCATAAATGACGCTCGGATAAAAACAGTTAAAAGGCAAATAAATGGTACCGTACTTTCAACATTCACTTATCTAGAAATAAGGCACCTTCAATATTTTTTAGCTATAGAATGTGTCAGTTAAACATAAACTTTTATGTTATGCATGAAAATAATTTCTATAAAATCCACAAAATTCGCTACATATGTACAACATTTACTATGAAATTAAGATAAAAAACAAAGGCACAAGTAAACCGCATAAACAATGCATATGCCCACAGACAATGCAATCAAGCTCAAAGTAACTTGTGAAATCGAGATTAAAAACAAAAAAAGAGGCACAAATAAACAGATTTATATAAACCACATAAACAATGCTCACAGACAATGGAAGCATGCCAATAGTACTTCGTTCTTATGGGAATATAATTCTAACTAAATGGAATAATTCAAAATTAGATATTGAATAGTTTGAAGTTTCATTGTTTCAACTTCCACAGGCAAAGTTACCCATAAATGGATTTGGCTATCATTTTCAGATCTTTTTTTTTTGTCTTATACATGTGTAACTCTTCAACTGTTACGGTTCTTGTACATTCTTGGCTTTCAAATATTTGGCTTTGCGTTCTTTATGAAAGTAAATCAAGAAAAACCCTTCGGACGCATGAAATTTATAAAGTGTTGTTTTCATATTTGTTGAAGTCTTTTGCTCTTAATATAACCTGTTTTGACTTTGAAATGGTCTACTGTTACTGGAAATAGCCACTGTTCTGCCATTGATAACAAAAATATTTACGAATTCAATTTGTTTAGTTTTCAAATTTGTATTTATATACATCGCATTAGGTGACATTGATAATTCTAACAGTTTGATCATAGTGTAATTTTTCCTTAATGTCGTATATAAGGATCTGGATGGGTCGTCTTCATGTCTGTATTCTTTAATATTTTGGACCATTTTTCTCTATTCTTTACTCATTTTTGCCACTATTCTCCTTTCTTTATGTTTCTGCACTCTATTTACCCCTATTCTTTATTTTTTGGGTCTTTTTTCTCTATTCTTTATTTTGTGAGTCTTTTTTTTCTTTATTCTTTTCTTTTATTTTACTATTTTTTTTTTGACTTTTTTTCTGTAATCGTGGTCCATTATTCACTATTCTATAACCAAATTAGTAAAGTGATATTTCTAATAGATGATTACTATAACTGTCATAACTGCTATAATCTCCTTATCGCTAAAGTAAATATGTTTCTATATCGGACAAATTCGCCTTAACTCTTAATCTCGTGGCTGTTGTGCGATGGTAGGATGGTAGTTGGTGACGGACTTGCATGCACATGACTCTGCTTTAGGTCTCTTTAGTGAAGTTGGGTCACTTGAGTGCAGGTGACAGCTTTGGATAACTGATATGACCCTATTTTTGAGTTATTGGAGTGCAGATAAATTTGTCAGAACTATAGCCTAGAAGCTGCAGAACCATGGTAGGCTCGCATCCAGGTGACTCTGATTTAGGGTCTTTTTCGTACAGTTGGGTCACTTGAGTGCATGCAGGTGACAGTTTTGGATAACTAAAATTACTTTATTCTGAGTCATTGGTGTGCAGAGTTCACTGCTTTTGGTTACATCCACTAAATGTTGTCAATCAAACTGTTAAGATGTTATTGTTTCTTCTTTGCCTGAGGGGGATAGGAGGCAACCAGGATTTTCATCATCATTAAAATTGTGAAGTAGTCAGAAATGGCATCCTTCTTGATTATTTGTGGAAATTAACTTAATTGTGGAGAGCAGACTTTTTAGCTTCTGTTATTGTAAGATCGTATAGATATAAGAGCAAGAATATATCAAATAAGTGAAAATAGGTTGAGATATTTAAGATAAATTAAACAACAAAAAAGGAGGTTCATGCATCGGGTCTGAGATCTGCCATTTTGATTAAAATCATTGTTCTGCGTTGTATGTTTGTCGTTTTCCTCCATTGGCTTCATTGTTGTTTGTTTTGATTCTATATATGCCCGTACAAATAGTGGCTTCTCCTGCCTTTACAAAACCTGGTCTGTCATTTCAATTTCTACTTGTAATACTTGTTTTATATCTTTTAATTTTGATGTCCTTGTCAATGACTTTGTAAATTTGGGTTAAGTATTATATTACTATAGAATACGACATTAACATTATTTATGAGAATTATGGTAACGTGGTGGGTTTACTATATTGTTGATATCAATAGTATTAAAATACCGGAACTCGAACTACTAACCTAGTGAATCAATTGTCCACAATATTTAAATGACATTATTTGAATTTCTGCCAAATAGGCCAGAGTAGAATATATTATATTCATCGAATAATATATCACATTGCTGAAGAAAGAACCTCAAAGAACGGTTAACAGACGACATAAAAAATATCAATAGCAATTATTTCATGAAACCATACACTCATAAATTGATGTAAACGAGAGGAATTAACTTTAAAATACGAAACTTCATACCAAACCACACGAAATTAAATAACCTTCAAAATATCATTAAAATTAGCATTAGATAAATAAAAAGATAAAGATAGGAAGAAAAATAGAATAATTAGAAAAACAAAAAGGTCTTTCCTAACGGAGTGGAAAGACCTTAAATATTTTGAGCTAGTTTTTACTGTATCACAAGATTATTGATTTGTTCAAAATTGCAGATTCCCCAGGCTCCTTAGCAACTGTTTTAACAAGTATCTATAGATTTTATATTCTGTAAATGAACATTTTACTCGAAGATATTTCTGTGTTACCTTGTTCTAGAATTTAAAAAAAAAGTACTGTGGGGAGGTCCTAAAATTTCACGGTATACGTGTTTCTTTCAGAATTATACAGATGTTATTCATGGAAAAATTATAGCGACTATATACCTGGGACTATTATACTGTTAGTATAATAATCCCAGCAACTACGTTTTCCAACTAAAAACACCAAATATGTGTCTGTTCATAAAAAAGAAGAATTAAAGGCGCAAAACGCCATTGAGTGCTAAAGAATCTCTGAAAGTTCCAACGTTCCATGAAAGTCCATTCAATAGTTAGATGCAGGGGTTGTGGACAAAAGACATAGCTAGTGCAGAATAATGGACAAAAAATATAAAGAAAAAAGAAAAGTAGGGTTAAAAATAAAGAATAGAGAATAATGGGGATCTACAATATAAAAAAATGGCCTACAAATATAAATAAGACAGAAATGAAGGACCCCTATACAGATCACCCTTAATGT
Source organism: Mytilus coruscus (assembly GCA_017311375.1). Classification (NCBI taxonomy): domain Eukaryota; kingdom Metazoa; phylum Mollusca; class Bivalvia; order Mytilida; family Mytilidae; genus Mytilus; species Mytilus coruscus. The sequence goes on from CM029607.1 coordinate 19,044,766, forward strand.
TCCTATTGCAGCTCATATATTTTTGAGGATGTCATTATAAATCTTGCATGATGAACATGTGGTTTGCTTTAATGAGTTCAGTTTACATTGAACCCTAATGTTTTAATGCAAATTGTCACCCCTTAACCTCTCCTGTCTGACGGAAACCCAAACTTAAGAGGGCCGCTGTTCGTTTGGCTATGCGGTTTCTGTGTGGCAAAAGTGTAACACTCTCTGCGTCAATCCTTTATGAGATCATTATAGCTTGCCTTTTACAAGGCAGAATGTCTGACTCTATAGTCAGTAGAAATTTTCGCCCTTCATTCCAGTCGAACTATTTCAATTTGCAGATCTTATCTATTGAATTAATTTATCAATCGTTTGTTCTTTTCCTGAATATGCAGGAAATCTTTGGCACTGGACGTTTGAAAACACCAGTCAACCAAGCATCTTTGATTTATTTATTTATTTACATATATATATATACTAGTATATAAGTTTATCGGCCTTCTTCCGGCTCCGGCTCATGGATGTGAATTAAATGATACCTTTGTAAGAAAGGTGATCACCAAGGATAAAATCACAAAACTGTTGTACAATATCAGGAAATGTCTTGCGTATTTAAAATTATAGCGGAAAATCTACCCGGATTTCGATGACGTTGAAGTTTTAATCTCATTATATTATAGATTCTAACGGAACTCCAATTAACATCACCCAATATTTGTAGAGGGAAATCAAAAATGTCTTGGCGCGGTAGCTCAAATAAATATCCAATATAACAATAATTCTGAATTGAAAAAAAAGGTAACTCGTATCAAGCTAGACTTCAATTAAACAGCTTAAACTGTAAAATTACCCATATATTTGTAAAATTTTGTTGTAATGTATAAAAAATAAAAAAAAAAAAAAAAAAAACCATTTGAACATTTAAATTCGAACGTCCAAAGTTTCTGTCTAAACGGGGAAAATGAAATAAACTTTAAGAAAAACTAAAGGTCTTGCCCACTGACTTATTGAAGATTAAACGACTGCCGAGGGACATGCAGTTAATCGCCATGATTATACCTAGATTGATATATATATATATATATATATATACAAGCAGATAAAATAAAAGGGGTAGATGATTAGAAATAAAATGAATGGACCCAGTAGAATGATTTAGAGACATTCTACAAAGATTCCACATCAAGCTATGAGCTGGAATTAACAATTTGATACGAACATTGATTTAAAACAGAAATCATGTCGTTAAGAATTGCTGTATTGTTAAAATTTATAATTTTCTATGTTTTCTATGTATTGTGTGCGATTTTGTCCCATGTACATTTACTCCATATCCTTTCATTTTCTATTGTTGCTTTTTTTTTTTAACTCCCTTTAATATAGTTTCTGAAATTGCGTAAAAAACACGTGGAGGTTAGAGTTATTTACTAACAATGCAGAGGTAGGAGTGTACACATCGCGCGCTTTGATTGGTCCTTGGGTTGACGTAAATAAAAACTGGTTTCTGTTAAACAGGTACCAGTTGACCTTCATTTTATCTTGGACAAAGTATATATCAGAAAAATTTAAGTAATCAATGCCACAGAAATGCAATCAAGCTCAAAGTAACTTGTGAAATCGAGATTAAAAACAAAAACAGGGCACAAATAAACAGATTTATATAAACCAATAAACAATGCTCACAGACAATGGAAGCTGCAATAGTCTTCGTTCTTATGGAATATAATTTAACTAAATGGAATAATTCAAAATTAGATATTGAATAGTTTGAAGTTTCATTGTTTCAACTTCCTCAGGCAAAGTTATCCATAAATGGTTTGGCTATCATTTTAGATCTTTTTTTTTTGTCTTATACATGTTAACTCTTCAACTGTTACGGTTCTTGTACATTCTTGGCTTTCAAATATTTGGCTTTGCGTTCTTTATGAAAGTAAATCAAGAAAACCCTTCGGACGCATGAAATTTATAAAGTGTTGTTTTCATATTTGTTGAAGTCTTTTGCTCTTAATATAACGTTTTGACTTTGAAATGGTCTACTGTTACTGAAATAGCCACTGTTCTGCCATTGATAACAAAATATTTACGAATTCAATTTGTTTAGTTTTCAAATTTGTATTTATATACATCGCATTAGGTGACATTGATAATTCTAACAGTTTGATCATAGTGTAATTTTTCCTTAATGTCGTATATAAGGATCTGGATGGTCGTCTTCATGTCTGTATTCTTTAATATTTTGGACCATTTTTCTATTCTTTACTCATTTTTGCCACTATTCTCCTTTCTTTATGTTTCTGCGCTCTATTTACCCCTATTCTTTATTTTTTGGGCTTTTTTCTATTCTTTATTTTGTGAGTCTTTTTTTATTCTTTTCTTTTATTTTACTATTTTGTTTGACTTTTTTCTGTAATCGTGGTCCATTATTCACTATTCTATAACCAAATTAGTAAAGTGATATTTCTAATAGATGATTACTATAACTGTCATAATGCTATAATCTCCTTATCGCTAAAGTAAATATGTTTCTATATCGGACAAATTCGCCTTAACTCTTAATCTCGTGGCTGTTGTGCGATGGTAGGATGGTAGTTGGTACGGACTTGCATGCACATGACTCTGCTTTAGGTCTCTTTAGTGAAGTTGGGTCACTTGAGTGCAGGTGACAGCTTTGGATAACTGATATGACCCTATTTTTGAGTTATTGGAGTGCAGATAAATTTGTCAGAACTATAGCCTAGAAGCTGCAGAACCATGGTAGGCTCGCATCCAGGTGACTCTGATTTAGGGTCTTTTCGTACAGTTGGGTCACTTGAGTGCATGCAGGTGACAGTTTTGGATAACTAAAATTACTTTATTCTGAGTCATTGGTGTGCAGAGTTCACTGCTTTTGGTTACATCCACTAAATGTTGTCAATCAAACTGTTAAGATGTTATTGTTTCTTCTTTGCATGAGGGGATAGGAGGCAACCAGGATTTTCATCATCTTAAAATTGTGAAGTAGTCAGAAATGGTTTCTGTGCAAATGTACCTGTTCGTTTGACTATTTAATCGATTTCTGTGTGGTACGCTAAGCGTGTAACACTCTCTTCATCAATCCTTTTTGAGATCATTATAGGTTACCTTTTACAAGGCAGAATGTCTGCCTCTATAGTCAGTAGAAATTTTCGCCCTTCATTCCAGTCGAACTATTTTAATTTGCAGATCTTTCCTATTGGATTAATTTATCAATCATTTGTTCTTTTCCTGAATATGCAGGAAATCTTTGGCACTGGACGTTTAAAAAATACCAATCAACCAAGCATCTTTGATTTATCTATTTATTTACATATACTATTAGTATATGTTTATCGGCCTTCTTCCGGCTCCGGCTCATGGATGTGAATTAAATGATACCTTTGTAAGAGGGTAAAATCACAAAAATGTTGAACAATATCAGGAAATGTCGTACGTATCAATTATAGCGCAAAATCTACCCGGATTTCGATGACGTTTAAGTTTTAATCTCATTTTTATTATAGATTCTAAATGTCATTTTCACCACCCAATATTTGTAGAGGGAAATCAAACATGTCTCGGCGCGGTAGCTCAGATAATAATTCAGAATTGAAAAAAGGTAACTTCAATTAAGCAGCTAAAACTGTAAAATTACCCATATATTTGTCAAATTTTGTTGTAATGTGTAGAGAAGTAAAAAAGTTAAAGATAATAAAAAAACAAAAAAAAAACAAAAAAAAAAACAAAAAAAAAAAAAAAAAAAAAAAAAAACGAATAGAACATTTGAATTTCGAACGTCCAAAGTTTCTGTTTAAACGGGGGAAAAAAATAAACTTTATGAAAAACGAAAAGGTCTTGCCCACTGACTTCGTCAGGATTATACCCTAGATTGACATAACAAGTAGATAAAATATAAGGGGGTAAATGCTTACAAATGAAGTGAATGGACCTGGTAGAATTATTTTAGACAATCTACAAAGATTTTCTATTAAGGGTTATTAACAACAACAACAACAATACTTTATTTTAAGAGGGTTACACATCTTCCCCGTGAGGCTGGAATTCACAATTTGATACTGAAATTGATTTAAAGCAAAAATTTAAGTGATCACGCTTCAAAATCATGACAGAAGTGAGTATATTAATATCATTGGCTTATGTCATTATAATTTCACTATTTTAAACTCAAGATAACATTTTAAATTTCAGAACTGAACAGAAACATTTCCGTGACAATAGTCTTTCTTGTAACATGCCTTACTTACATGGCTACTATAAATTCGTCTGTGTATGGATATTCATGTTTCTGTGGTATTTAAATTATTGCCACGTTTAAAACTGATATAATTTGACGAAAATATAATACTTTTATTTCTTTATCGTTTTCATGTTGTAAAAATCTCATGACGGTGTTAACACATGATTTTATGATGGAATTTATTAATGTTCCCATATGAACTGATAATTTATCAAATTAAATCAAATATTTCATTGGATGAAGTACAAATATATTCATTGATATAAAGGATATTAAAATTCTTGTTAATTTTTTAATGGGAGTTGTTTCAGGATATTCAGGGTGATTTTTCAAGGAAATACCAATTAAATACATATACAAGTGGTTTCCTTGCATCAGTTATATTTAGACAAGGATGGGTGTTTGCACCTTGCAATTGCATCATTCTTTCAGATTTTATAGATTGTATTACATGACAAGTGATTCGTGAAGATATTTGAAAATAATAAATTAATTTGTTGATTCAAAACAAAATTTAAACTGAAATATTGATTTTTGATTTGTTTGTGGAAAAAAATGTAAACTCTAAGAATTTTATAGTCACAAACAATACCATCATGATCATACATGTCGTCGTCGTCTGCGGTGTCCACAAATATTCACTCTGTGGTTAAAGTTTTTGAAATTTTAATAACTTTCTTAAACAATCCTGTATTTCCTTATTTTACTTTTAAATGGACTTAGTTTTTCTGCCAGTTAACATTACATTCACTCTGTGGATAAAGGTTTTGAAATTTTAATAACTTTCTTAAAATATCCTGGATTTCTACCAAACTTGGACAGAAGCTTGTTTATGATCATAAGATAGTATCCAGAAGTAAATTTTGTAAAAAAAAAATCCTATTTATCCGTATTTTACTTATAAATGGACTTAGTTTTCTGCCAGTTAAAATTACATTCACTCTATGGTTAAAGTTTTAGAAATTTTAATAACTTTATTAAACTATCCTGGATTTGTACCAAACTTGGACAGAAGCTTGTTTATGATCAACAGCTAGTATCTAGAACGAAATTTTGTAAAAATATATTTCCTGTTTTTCCGTATATTACTTATTAATGGACTTAGTTTTTATACGACCGCAAACATTTTTTTGGGTTCGTATAATGCTATGATGTCGTTGTCTGCGTCTTCCAAAGATACATTTGGTTTCTGGACATTAACTTTAGTTTAAGCGAATGGATCTCTATGAAATTTTTTAAGAAATTTCAATACCACAAAAGGAAAGTTGGGATTGATTTTGGGAATGATGGTCCCAACTGTATAGGGATTAGGGGTCCAAAAGAGGCCCAAAACGAGCATTTTTCTAGTTTCAGGATAATAACTTTTGTATAAGTATTTCGATTGCTCTGAAATTGTACCACAATGTTTAATACCACAAGTAGAAGGTTAGGTCTGCCTCATATCTTGACATACATCTAGAAATTGACAATGATGGTCGGCTGAAAACAAAACTTTACGACAAAAGAGATGATTTCAGCTTCCCAATTGTGAACTTTCCATTTCTATGTAGCAACATTCCAGCAGCGCCTGCATACAGAGTATATATCTCCAAATTGATACGATATTCCCGGGCTTGTATTTCCTATCATGATTACTTGATAGAGGATTGCTGCTCACAAGGAAGCTATTAAACCAAGAGTTCCAAAAAAGTAAAGTTGAAATCATCCTTCAGTAAATTTTCGGACCATCATGAGTTGGTTGACCGTTATGGAATAATCGTTCACAGATGATATTGGATATGTTCCTTATGTTGTAACTACAATACCCTTCCTTTTCACGAATGTGACTACCGAATAAGACTATTTACGATTTGTAATAACATAAGCAACACGACGTGTGCCACATGTGAGCAGGATCTGCTTACTCTTCGGAGAACCTGAGATCACCCCAGTTTTGTGGGGTTCGTGTTGTTAGTCTTTAGTTTTCTATGTTGTGTCATCTGTACTATTATTTGTCTGTTTGTCTTTTATTTTAGCCATGGCATTGTCAGTTTGTTTTCGATCTATGAGTTTGACTGTCCCTCTGGTATCTTTCGTCCCTGGATTCATTTTGGGGGTTATGGGGCTAACAGTTTAGGAATTAAGGGCCAAAAAGGGGCCAAAAACAAGCATTTTGTAGTTTCGAACAATAACTTGTGTGTAAGTGTATGGATCTCTCTGACATTGTCGACAAGGTTCCATATCACAAAGGAAGGCTGGGATCGAGTTTGGGGTATTGCCCCAAACATGCAGGAATTAGGGCAAAAGGCCAAAATCAAGCATTTTTCTAGTTTCCAAACAATAACTTGTGTTTAAGTGTATTGATCTCTCTAAAATTGTACTACAAGGTTCCATACTACAAAGCAAAGACTGGGATTGAGTTTGATGGTTACTGCTCCATGGGAGGGTCAAAAAGTTGAGGGGGGGGTTTCCAATTTTTTTAAGGGGATCATATTTTTTTTTCAAAATTTTTCAAATTTCAAATTTTTGAAAAGTTTCAAGGAGAAATCTTTAATTGCACAGTATTGCGCATTAGATTTGCAAGATCTTTGACCACATTTATTTTGTGTCAGAAACCTATATTATGTCAAAAATTTGATCACAATCCAAATTTAAATAGTATCAAGCTTGAATATTGTGTCCAAATTTGCCCCAACTGTTCAGGGTTTGACCTCTAAGGTCATATCAAGATGCGCTCAGCGAGTATTTAATTCTTCAGTTAACATTACATTTACTCTGGTTAAAATTCAAGAATTTAATAACTTCTTAAACTATCCTGAATTTGTACCAAACTTGGACAGAAGCTTGTTTATGATCAAAAGCTAGTATCTACATGGAAATTTTATAAAATTTTTCCTGTTTTTTGTATGTTTCTTGTAAATGGACTTAGTTATTCTCAATGATCATCACATATAGTCTAAGTTAAACTTTTAATTCATTTATTAGATTCATAAACCATTCTGGGTTTAACCAAACATTGTCAGACGCTTCTCACAATCAAAAGTTAGTATCTGTAGGAATAAATTAATTTGTTGATTCAAACATTATGAACATGTCAAAAGTAATTTCTTTATTTTCTCCAAAACAGCTGTTATTTTTTTTAAAGTTGCTTTTTATAACGTTACAAAATGTAAACAGGAAATATTGATATTTTGATTTGTTTGTGAAAAAAATGTAAACTCTAAGGATTTTATAGTCACAAACAAACAAAACCATCATGATCATATCTTTAATAAATACAGTTGATGTTTTCATGACGTAATTAACATAATTAAAGAGTCTAAAAATGTACATGTATGCAGGACATACATGTATACAAGAGCCTGGCAATGACAGAAAATTTACATGTTACTCTTATCTCAAAATTTGACAATTACAAATGGCAAGATCGACTGTACATCAAAACAGAAAATTACAAATGACAAGACAGACTGTACATCAAAACAAAAAATTACGAATCACAAGATCTACTGTACATCAAAACAAAATTACAAATGACAAGATCGACTGTACAATGTACATCAAAACAAAATTACAAATGACAAGATGGACTGTACAATGTACATCAAAAAAAAATTACAAATGACAAGATCGACTGTACAATGTACATCAAAACAAAAATTACAAATGACAAAATCGACTGTACAATGTACATCAAAACAGAAAATTACAAATGACAAGATCGACTGTACAATGTACATCAAAACAGAAAATTACAAATGACAAAATTGACTGTACAATGTACATCAAAACAATCAAAACAGAAAATTACAAATGACAAGATCGACTGTACATCAAAATCAGAAAATAACAAATAATTTGATTGGGCAACATGATATCGCTATTTGGTGGTTGGGTATACGTAAACGGAAGTAACACACAGGATAACAACTTCTTCACTCTATCCATCCTGAATCAGATCCATGGAGACTCTTACATGTCTTAACGGCAACTCAAATCTCAATAAAGAGAAAAAAGACGTCATATGAATGGTTCCTAATAATAGACAACAAGACATATGAATGTAGAATGTCTCAAGCATTGATTCACCCTCAAAATACATGCATTCAAAAAATGTCGCAACATTTTTTATTCTTAATAGATAAAAACATGTTCTATTAAGCACATTATAAAATTCATGGCCTGGTACTCGCACATTATAAATAAAAGGAGTTTGAATTTACATACTATGTACATGTAGGTCCAAGTTTGCATATATATATATACAAATGTATCCTATTTATAGTACAGGACTCTAATTTTGATACTCTCATCCTCATTTATATATATATATCATTATACATTGTACATGTATGTAAGTTACTGCCTCCATGATCTAGTGGTAGCCTGCTCACTTACAATTAGAGTACCTGAGGTTTTGGGTTCAATCAACGACCAGGTCATATGGTCAAACCATGGACTAAAAAGTGGTATTTGCTGCTTCTTGGCTAATTATATATATATATATATATATATATATATATATATATAGCATGCAGCATTTAGGAGTTAGGAGTAAGAACAAAAATTCAACAAATGTCACTGATGTACTGTAAATATGTATTCATTTTTTTGTACATGGATGTGATAAAAAACATTCATAAAAGATCCCAATTTTACACCAGATGTGAGTTTGTTCTACGACTCATCAGTGAGGCTCAAATCAAAAGACCAAATACAAATCAAAGATGAAGAGCATTGATTATCGATAAATTATTTTTTAGAGATATGCATTTACTTTTTGGAAGTAATATAGATAACAAAGATAATAAAAATGGCATATTCAGCTAAATTGACAACCACACAAAAATCAATTGAAAATTAAAGCATCTGTTGTTTCTTAACATGATTTTCATTTATATCTATATATTGTTCAGACAAATGTTGTATTGATGTGGCTCAACACAAAATGACAAAAAGATATCTTTCTGAGCATAACATGTCAATATTGACATTTGTATGACATGGGGAAGTTGCAGAAGCCATTTTACGCTTTGAATTGTGAACAATTGTATATTAAATATAACATGTATTAAAAGTTAGAATTGAACCAGAGTTTCAACAAATTAATATCCAGGTTTGATCCACCATTTGCTACATAAGGAAATGCCTGTACCAAGTCAGGAATATGACAGTTGTTTTCTATTTGTTTGATGTGTTTGAGCTTTTGATTTTGCAATTTGATAAGAGAATTTCCGTTTTGAATTTTTCTTGGAGTTCTGTATTTTTGTTATTTTACTTCTTTCTTTGATTTCACAGTTTTACCTTGAAACATGAAAATAAGAATGGTTTACACTTGACATTGTTCTTGGTTACCATGGTTACAGTTACAACAGAAATGTTGCTACCAAACATTTTTTTTTTCTTTTAGTACATGTATGCACTACAAGTATAGTTGTAAAAGTACTTCATAGCCTTGAAATAAGTGCCTCAATACTTATCACCATGTCGAGACATTGTAGGGTTAAAATATCTTCCTCCTTCTAGACATAATTGTTGACTTCTTATATTGCAATATATATAAAGAATCTCATTTTTTCGATACTTAAAAGCATGCGGGAAGTTTAAAGGTTAAAATATCTGTCACCTAGACATACTTGTGGACTTCTTATAGTGCACTACAATATAAAGAATTTCATTTGTTCAATAAAGAAACATGCTGGGCGTTCAAATGTTAAAATATCTCTCACCTAGACACAATTATGGATTTCTTATAGTACACTACAATATAAAGAATTTAGTTTGTTCATATGACCTTTTTTCAAGGACTAAGTAGATTTAACAATATACATGTATAGGTCAAAATGTAGATTAGAGTAAGCCTATTTAATTAATTAGTTTTAACACCCCATGTTTAAATGATCATATTAGCTTACATGACTAAATTTGACCTCCTGTTGTTTATAAAGTCAGCATTTAATTTGACAATTGACAAAACTCATTTGTCTTTGTCATAAATTTTTGTAGAATTTGCTAGGGACTATATATTATAAATAGGTACATGTATTTGTGTAGATTGTGTATTAGATTCACACATGAGGGTGTTTGTCTGTAAGGGTGTATTTAATTTACACCAAGATATTATGTTTAATGCAAAAGGATAGATTTCAATAATTTTAGGAGCAGGGTCTTTTAGCAATAAATGCAGGATATCCAATTTCATTTATAATAATGACATCTTGGTGTAAATTAGTAATACAGCTACTGTGTATTAAATTTATCTTCTAGAGTACCAATTTTCGTGGATTCGATAATTCTATAATAGGGGATATTTGATGTCATGGTTCTGACAAATTATGCATATAGCTGATGTAAAGTATATACTTGTGGATTCATTTATTTTTGTTGGGTATCAATTTTCGTGGATTGAGGAAAACTTGCATTTTCATGGATATTTATTTCCTGGTTTTGCCAATCTCTGCATACAAGGCCTATAGAAAACTTGTAATTCGTTGAACATCTAAATTCGTAGTTCACCTGTAACCATGAAATCCACGAAAATTGGTATCCAACGTGAACACTGAATTTTGTTGTTCTCCTACATCCATGAAAATTAAATTAAATTCCACTAGGGAATTTTTATGTTGTTGAATGCTGAATTTTGTTTCACCTATATCCATGAGAAATTGAAATCCGCCAGAATGTAGCCGGTCTACAACTAATAATGTATCTACTGTATTCACGATATTTTGGTGGACAGACATATGAGACAACAACGATTCAATGAAAATGATGAAATGTTTTCTTTCCTTGGATTGTTTCTTTCAGTTAAAATACTTTCTATAATTAGCAATTGAATTTTATGGATGATTAACATTTCTACAGAATTATTGATGGTCATTTAGGGGTTAAAGGTTGGAAGTTTGTAAGATTTTCACCAAAGTCTCGGGCTTTCAAGTGAAATTTGCGATTGAATTTAGGTCTTCTAACATTCAGTGGTGTTACATGTCTGATCTGCTTTGTATAGAAGTTTGAATTAGTTATAGATTTTTCCGCTAATAGAAGAATAACTCACGGGTCTAGACAAGTGAAAGTCTTAACTATTTGTCGCATATAATAATGTACAAGGACATGAAGGAACCAAAAACCAGAATTTAATAATCATGATAATGTCTGTGAAAGTTTTCACTTTCTTTGACGTCAGATTCTGTTGTACGACATGTAAAAGTTAATTTTCTCACAAGGATTAAAATAAATTGCCTATTTATAACATGAATAATAAAAATAAATTCATTTAAATCTTTAATTTATGAATATTTTTATTGTACATTACCATATTCATGATATTTTATAAATACTTAATTTATTATCATGATTATGTAAAAAAAGTGAAGTTTATAGTAATTTAAATGTACTTTTGTTATTTATAACACACTGGGACATTAATTTGAGATAGTTAACAGCTGATCTTTCTTTACATGTAACATGCTTAAAAGCAATAATGTCAACCAACTGTGTGGGTCAATTCTCAATTCCAAGATACATGTACAGACGTAACTTGCCATTTTCTGCGTTTCTTTTAACATGTCTAATCACAAGTAAAGTAAATAAACAAAGTACACAAATGAAGTAGTTGGAAAGATTTGCACTGTGTTCCATTTTGTGGGGACTGATACCTGGGGAAAAAAATTGTCAGCAAATCTGAATTGTTTCACATTTGTCATATCAGGGCTTTTTATAGCTTGCTATGCGGTATGTGTTTTGCTCATCGTTGAAGGCCGTACATTGACCTATAGTTGCTAACTTCTAAATCATTTGGTCTCTGGTGTAGAGTTATCTCACTGGCAGTAATACAACATTTTCATATTTTTATACTGATTCACATTGTTTTGTTATCTCCCTTGAATAATGTACAAATATGAACATAATGCTTGACCCTTTGACACCCTGCATATAAATTTATTAGTCTATAGACTTCCTGTATAAGTTCATGTTTGACTTCCTAACAATCCTATGTTAAAATGCAAAACTATAAAAATTTTGATGTGTATTTCCGTCAGATTGGGGATAAAGTTTTATTGACATTCTGAATGTAGAAGTTTAACTGGGTGCAAATTTTTGTTTTATGATGCAATAGTGTTTGAGTAGACATAGGTTCAATGAATGTCTGGTAACGGACATAGTGACTTTTATATACATGTTTTGTACCTGTGAAAGATTAAAAGCTTATGAAACATACCTTTTCATGCTTTTCAGAGAAGTAGGCTAAAATATGATTAAATTAAATTTACGATCATGAGTCATGACATTAAAATATTCTTAATTACTTGCATTTTTGTAATATATACACATAGAGATTAAAATTAAAGTAACTTGCATATTTGTTGTGTCTAGAATTTATTCAGATCACGATGATCTATATTTGTTCATAAATTTTTCAATTAATATATACATTGCTGTGTCTGGAGCGTAATCAAGTCAGGTTGATCAATATTTGTTCATTCATGTCGTATGATAAATTTTTATTTAAATTTTTCTATAAATTTAATCATGAATTGATAATTTCTTTACTATAACATTCATCATGATTATGAATGAAATGATGTCATTAAATTTCAAATCAAGTATCACGTCATTGAAGTATATACATGTATAATAGTCAATATATTTATGGTCATGTTAAGGGCATACGATACAGTTTTGATCCCATAATGACATTTTGATGAAAATTTGCATATAGCCTATTTTTCACCTGATTAAATCAAATATGTAATAAAAAATATACCTTCATGTGCTACTGTTTGAGTAAAATGTGGTCGAAATTTCAGATATTTGCTCAAAATTCAGATTTGTTGACGTATTTTTCCTTTCGACAAAAACACAGAACTTTTTGTTTTAAAAGATAAACACAAGCTGTTTTTGTTAAATTATTTGTAATTTCTGTTTTATATTTATCAATTTCATTTATAATAATGACATCTTGGTGTAAATTAGTAATACAGCTACTCACTGTGAATTAAATTTATCTTCTAGAGTACCAGTTTTCGTGGATTCGATAATTCTATTATAGGGGATATTTGATGTCATGGTTCTGACAAATTATGCAATATAGCTGATGTAAAGTATATACTGTGGATTCATTTATTTTTGTTGGGTATCAATTTTCGTGGATTGAGGAAAACTTGCATTTTCGTGGATATTTGATTTAGTGGTTTTGCCAATCTCTGGATACAAAGCCTATAGAAAATTTGTAATTTGTTGAACATCTAAATTCATGGTTCACCTGTACCCACAAAACCCACGAAAATTGGTATCCAACGAATAATATAATAATGAATTCACAGTGAACTCTGAATTTTGTTGTTCTCCTACATCCCTGAAAATTAAATTAAATTCTACTAGGGAATTTTTATGTCATTGAATGCTGAATTTTGTTTTACCTATATCCATGAGAAATTGAAATCCGCCAGAATGTAGCCGGGCTACAACTAATAATGAATCTACTGTATTCACAATATTTTGGTGGACAGACATATGAGACAACAACGATTCAATGAAAATGATGAAATGTTTTCTTTCCTTGGATTGTTTCTTTTAGTTAAAATACTTTCTATAATTAGCAATTGAATTGTATGGATGATTAACATTTCTACAGATTTATTGATGGTCATTTAGGGGTTAAAGGTTGGAAGTTTGCAAGATTTTCACCAAAGTCTCGAGCTTTCAAGTGAAATTTGCGATTGAATTTAGGTCTTCTAACATTCAGTGGTGTTACATGTTTGATCTGCTTTGTATAGAAGTTTGAATTAGTTAAAGATTTTTCTGCTAATAGAAGAATAACTCACGGGTCTAGACAAGTGAAAGTCTTAACTATTTGGCACATATAATAATGTACATTGTACAAGGGCATGAAGGAACCAAAACCAGAAATTAATAATCATGATAATGTCTGTGAAAGTTTTCACTTTCTTTGACGTCAGATTCTGTTGTACGACATGTAAAAGTTAATTTTCTCACAAGGATTAAAATAAATTGCCTATTAATAACATGAATAATAAAATAAATTCATTTAAATCTTTAATTTATGAATATTTTTATTGTACATTACCATATTTTATAAATACTTAATTTATTATCATGATTATGTACATGTAAAAAAGTGAAGTTTATAGTAATTTAAATGTACTTTTGTCATTTATAATGCACTGGGACATTAATTGGAGATAGTTAACAGCTGATCTTTCATTACATGTAACATGCTTAAAAGCAATAATGTCAACCAATCGTGTGGGTCAATTTTCAATTCCAAGATACAGACGTAACTTGCCATTTTCTGCGTTTCTTTTAACATGTCTAATCACAAGTAAAGTAAATCAACAAAGTAGTTGGAAAGATTTGCACTGTGTTCCATTTTGTGGGGACTCAGATACCTGCGGAAAAAAATTGTCAGCAAATCTGAATTGTTTCACATTTGTCATATCAGGGCTTTTTTATAGCTTGCTATGTGGTATGTGGTTTGCTCATTGTTGAAGGCCGTACATTGACCTATAGTTGCTAACTTCTAAATCATTTGGTCTCTGGTGTAGAGTTATCTCATTGGCAGTAATACTACATTTTCATATTTTTATACTGATTCACATTGTTTTGTTATCTCCCTTGAATAATGTACAAATATGAACATAATGCTTGACCCTTTTACACCCTGCATGTAAATTTATTAGTCTATAGACTTCCTGTATAAGTTCATGTTTGACTTCCTAACAATCCTATGTTAAAATGCAAAACTATAAAAATTTCTGATTTGTATTTCCGTCAGATTGGGGATGAAGTTTTATTGACATTCTGAATGTAGAAGTTTAACTGGGTGCAAATTTTTGTTTTATGATGCAATAGTGTTTGAGTAGACATAGGTTCAATGAATGTCAGCTGGTAACGGACATAGTGACTTTTATATACCTGTGAAAGATTAAAAGCTTATGAAACATACCTTTTCAGAGAAGTAGGCTAAAATATGATTAAATGAAATTTACGATCATGACATTAAAATATTCTTAATTACATGCATTTTTGTAATATATACAGGTAGAGATTAAAATTAAAGTAACTTGCATATTTGTTGTGTCTAGAATTTATTCAGATCTTGATGATCTATATTTGTCCATAAATTTTCAATTAATATACATTGCTGTGTCTGTAGTGTAATCAAGTCACGTTGATCAATATTTGTTCATTCATGTTTTACTTAAATTTTTCTATAAATTTAATCATGAATTGATAATTTCTTTACTATAACATTCATCATGATTATGAATGAAATGATATGTCATTAAATTTCAAATCAAGTATCATGTTTTATTGTCATTGGGTTGCTGTCTCGTTGATGTATACCGTACACGTTAATTTATTTTTTTATGTCATTCCAAAGAACCTTTGGTCATTGACAAAGAACTAGTAAATTAGTTATTTAGACCTATAAAATGTGGCTCTTAATTTGTCAACATAACCATGATTACGAGTATATTTCTTAAAAATCGTCAGAATCACTTCACATAAACAAACAGGACGCACAAGATTGGTTGAAAGTAGTTGTCCAATTTAAAGTTAATATTGGGTCTGGTTGGGTACAATTTTAGTTCTAGAGGAGTGAACACTATTGAAAAAGATTATTCATTCATAAAAGTAAATATGAACTTAGTGACATTTTGACTAATCTGTGATCAAAGAAAAAGGATATTTCTATTTAGAACACTCTTCCTGCTGCATTTGTTAGAGCTATTTTTGGATATATTTGTCTATATTTGGTATTTTCAACTGTTAGATATGTTTGAAACATTTAAAACAACACTCTTCCGGCTTGCATTGTTAACATTTTTGGAAAATTCGTCAATTGTTATCAAATGTTTGAAACATTCTCAAATTCCTTGAAAAAAGTATTTTTCCCATATATTTCTATTCATCAAACTGACGTAGGTCTCACACCTCATGGTGGTAATTTTAAAGATTTCAAAGAAGGCTATTGTCAATTTATTGACTTTGATTTCAAATGTAGCCTTGTATATTTTAATAATAATTATAAGGTAAATAATTATCTATGTAAACATCATCTATTCATTCATATATTTGTATAAGATATTTAAATTACAATAATTATTTGACATGTTTTAAATGTTTAAAATTCTTTTGTAATACATGTTTCAACATTTAACAATGTTTAAATCAAATGTTACATGTGAATTTTTTAACAAATGTACTGTTTGGTGTGGACTTAAAGGCCAAGGAAAAGACAAATATTTGTTTGTTTTGGGTTACGCTACATACACTATCCCACTTTTAGCACCTACATTTTTGTACTTTGGCTGTTATTGATAATTAGGACAGATAATATGCAAAATATATAAATAAGTACAATGATATGAACTATTACAGGTCATCGTACTATAGTACTATCTTCAACAATGAGCAAATTCATACTGTGTAGAAAGCTATAAAAGTCACCAGTATCATGAGTTTGTCAAAATGTGAAACAATTCTAAACACATAGAGAAAACCAGTGGCCGAATACTACAACCTAAATCATGTAAATAAAGAAAACAATTTGACAGACGGCAATGATGTTTATATCCATTTGACCGATTTTTGTACCTACGTACGCTACAGCTGAGGTTGTTTTGTCGTTAACACCTGCCCACTATAAATATGTACATGTGCAGGGTACTTCTTCTGCTCACTAAAATGTCACCTCAAATTATGTAAAATATTGAAAACAAAGTACAACTAATTTTAAGTTGCAAGACCAAAAATGAAATGTCCACTTCACAAGGTGGGCATAAAAGATTTCCATGTACTGTGCACTTAAATGTTTTTCTCACTATGTGCCAACTCACTTGTTGAACAGAGAAAACCAACCTTGGCTCAAGTGTATTTCAAAATATAAAAGAATTTTTCCTGTTACAAGAATTAGAACTTCTGCTTAACTATAGTTTCTGTTTAAACAATAAGGTGTGTGATAAGGGCCTTTTTTTTGGCCTATTTTTTCACTGAAATATGAAGTTTTAACTTAAGTGATACTTTTATGTCTATTTAAAAGTTAAGGTAATACTTACAATGACTTACATAAAAGAACAAAATCAGGAAGTTTACAATCCATGACGTCACAATAAATGTAATGAAATAGTCCTTTCTATACATTTTTTTTCATGGAAAAATAATGGATTTAGGTCAATTTTCAAATAGTTTTAGGACCACTAAATATTAATACTAACTTAATAATTTACTATAATTTATAATGTTTGACTACACCTGGTTTGAACAACACTTTTTATGTGATAGACTATTTTTATGTTACCGACTTTTGTCTCTGGAATTTATATTTTTTAGACAGGTTACCTTTTCTGTAGTAGGACATCCTGGTTCTCTGTCAAGTAAGAGCAACTTAAAGAGGTAAAATCAAGCTTTCAGTCGGTACAATTTGGGGAATTAATTGTTTTGTGTTTTCTATACACAACAAAATCATTAGAAAACAGTAAACTTTCCCCCTAAATTGTACCGATTATATGTTTGATTTTACTTCTTTTGGTAGCTCTTACCTGACAGAGTACCAGGATGTCCTACCCATAGAGTAGGTAAAAACGTCGAAAAATTATATAATCCGGAGACAAAAGACAGTATTACGAAAATAGTTTATTGTATTTGTGGAACTTGCATGTGCTAAAATTTATGCACTCACATATCTGTGTCAAAATATAGAATTTTTGTCATAATCTGTAGAAAAATAAAATTTATGCTATCATTTAACCCCAAAATGCAAAATCTCAGAGAAGTTTCATACTATTTGGAAAAAAAAAAACTTTGTACATACTTGATAATTATCTTAACGCATTGATCATCTGTGGGTTTTTTTGCCATAAAGGGCCCTGAGCACAGTCACCTCCCCCTTTATTCACAACTTTAAGATGCTAGTCTGTTGAAAGAATCAAAAATGATAAGAGTAAGTATGAAGTTTAAAGAATTCTTATTTTTATATAGCCCTAGCCAATTTTCATTTTTCTGGTTCTTTTTCTAGTGTTGGCAAGTTATTACATCAAGTTTTTCTTTTCTCAAAAGAAAATTTGTCATTTTGAATAACTGTATCTTCACTGTATTTAAAAATAACTAAACTTCATGTACAAGAAAAAATGTATGTGCAGAACAAACACATGATTAATTTTCTTGTTGGACAAAGTAGATCACCAGACATATATATTGGTCAGTACATCACATAAAAATTCCTCATGTCAATTTCATGTTGACAGATGTACTTTGCATGAAGAAATAAACAACCTCAGCATCATCCATCACAATAAGCATACATACTTGTACTTTCAGCT
Source organism: Mytilus coruscus (assembly GCA_017311375.1). NCBI lineage: Eukaryota > Metazoa > Mollusca > Bivalvia > Mytilida > Mytilidae > Mytilus > Mytilus coruscus. The sequence goes on from CM029607.1 coordinate 19,063,330, forward strand.
TTAACATCTTGCATTTAGATTTTTTGTGTGTAATATAAATCATACTGTCATTGACTGTTGGTAAGTGGAAGAAAAAAAACAAGTCATTTAAATATCTGTTTTTTTCTTTACTAGTTTTCAAGGTTACGTTCTACAGAGGTAGGAATACTGTGGGTTTTTTATATATTTTTTTATAGAATCCTTATAAATGTATAATTTTATGCGATTGTTCAGCTTTAAGAACTGATTTTTTGTTTATTATATGCAGTACTAGTGGGTTTGGGGAATTTTTCATTTTATTGTAATGTATATTATGCTTGCAGTTGTGTCGGGTAACGGCCTTGACCCTTCCTCTTTTTTGCTTTACCAAGTAAGGTTGCTTCAGGGTTTTTGTTGATGGAAGCAATTTTGGGTTAAGTGACTTGGTAGTGAAACAATGTGGTTGCTGGTGATTTGGGGATGGAGAGGGAGAAGTAATTTGTATCTTTATTAAACAAAAAAAGTTCCACAGTGAATTCTCTCCAACTCATCAGCAAGCATTCTCTTTCACTGTAAATCACTCAAATACTGTGAAAAATCACTACAAACTTCACTTGATCAGTTCATAGTGACTGTACGTGCAATATTGTTTATTTTTATGGTTTTTAGTCTAAATTTTAGGGTTTTGAACAAATTGCTAACCTGCAATATCATTACGCAAATATTTGTTTACGTCTGACTCATTTAACATGTGTAACATGAAAATCAGTGTAAGTGGCAACTATCTGTAGTACCTTTCAAGTTGTCAAATTGGCTAATTACCCAGTAAATCTTCTTGCTCTGTATAGACAATGGTCTAGGTATGCAAGGAAAGGCAAGTTATTCCCCCTTATCTAGCTTTTTACAGTGCATTCTATAGAAATTTGGAATACGTTTTTAAATCTTTGCAACCTGAATGTGTTCTGTATCTTTTCATTTAGCAATGATATATACAAAATTACAGAAAACAGTCCTGAAGTTTAAATTACATGACAGGGATCCTATAATTTAATATTTAAAGATTGGGCATGTTCCACTTTGCTCTGTTTTAAGAAAATTTTTACATGAATGATTAAAACATTTCCAACAAAAAAGAAAAACTACCAATTGTATAAAAATTCATGAATTTGAAGTAAAATTACATCTTTTCTTTTCTCTTTCAGCGAGAGATAAATTTAACTTCAACACTACTATTTAGTGTAGCAATATGTGTCATTGGCAACAGTTTTCTGTACGGGTACAATATTGGTGTGGTCAACAACCCAGCAGGGGTAAGTCTTTATATAATTAAGGAATACCAGGTTATTTTAATAGATTTAACACAGTTTTTATACGACCGCAAAAACTTTGCGTTCGTATATTGCTATCACGTCATCATCGTCGTCGTCGTCCGAAGACATTTGGTTTCCGGACAATAACTTTAGTTTAAGTGTATGGATCTCTATGAAATTTAATCAAAAGGTTCAATACCACAACAGGAATGTTGGGATTGTTTTTGGGGGTGATGGTCCTAACCGTTTAGGAATTAGGGGCCAAAAAGGGGCCCAAAATAAGCATTTTTCTAGTTTCAGGACAATAACTTGTGTATAAGTATTTTGATTGCTCTGAAATTGTACCACAAGGTTCAATACCACAAGTAGAAGGTTGGGATTCATTTTGGGGGTAATTGCCCAAACCATTCAGGAATTAGGGGCCAAAACAAGCATTTTTCTAGTTTTCAGTTTCCAAAAAAAAAATTTGGGGTCACAATTTATTTTGCTAATTCTTTGTATATAGTCTGAAAACAGATTTACTAAGTATTGCGCAACAGCACAGTGTATTGCACAACAGCAAGAAGTCTTCAATTGAATATAAATTCAAATCATATAACCAATTTCAAGTTCTTTGACTACATTTATTCTGTGTCAGAAACCTATAATGTGTCAAATATTTAATTACAATCCAAATTCAGACCTGTATCAAGCTTGAATATTGTGTCCATTTTTGCCCCAACTGTTCAGGGTTGGACCTCTGCGGTCGTATCCAGCTGCGCTTGGTGAAGCACATTTATTCACATTAGTGTAATCTTTCTTAGTCTACTGTCGACATTAATATTTTCACAGATTGTTATCCCGATTTCAATTCATAAACCTTTTCGCATAGGGTTTAAATTCTCACATCATTTGTAAGTTCACACTTAATTATTGTTGCTTTTTACAATTATTCTCACATATTACATGGCCGCAAATAGACGTATTTACACTTGTATGCAAATTTGTCCGCCATTACGTAAAATCACACAGGTTCCCGTAAACTTTGACATCATAATTCAAAACATTTGACGTCACAATTAAAAACTGATTGTTGCCTGACGTCAAAAGGTGATTCGGAGTAGATCTAAGGTCATTCGGAGGCAAAATATAGCTAAATACCAAAAGTGTAAATACGTTTATTTAGCAATATTAATGCACCTCCAGTGTAAATTTCTAAATTTCAACATTTGAAGTATCTAATTGACACAAAATTGTAAAATCACATGTCAAGTACAACTTCATTTCTTGAGCACACAGGAATTACTGAATTGCCGCCAGTACTAATGCAAGCAACTCCATAAACAGGAGGGCCTGGACTCCTGGGCCATATCCCTAAATCCTCTGAGGTTGTGTGGATACTTTTAAACATGTAATGTATACATACTCAAGGGTCATAACCCATCTGTAGGATTATGATTTAAAAATGATAAGAAGATGTGGTATGATTGCGATGTTGGGTTACAGTACAGAACATACTTCATGGCAATGAAATAACAATTTTGATAAAAGAGCATTTGCTGCGACCGATTTTGATTCTGGCAATTTCAATTTTGGCCATTTATACTGTTTCCTCTACTGGTAGAATTAATGTCATGCTTCAATGATGAGCAAAGGAGAGTAAAGATTTTTCAAAGTTGAATTTTATGTTTATGCCATGAGATAATAATTTTAACATTGCAACTACAAATTATATTTATATAGACATTTAAAAAACTGGAATGAAGTTACAAAATGTTTTTCAGCACCAAAATATTACAATGTGTAAATTTTGATAATTTTCCCTTGCTCAAGATGGACAAGGATTTTTTCCATTTAGGAATCAGTAGAAACCATATACATGTACTTCATCAGTTGCTCCAAAGGCACTAGACATTCTATCAATAATAATAAAATATGCACAATGGGAAGAAAAGAGAGACCACAGAATTAATCGCCATCTTTTCAATGTATACATATTTTAAGAAGAAAACATTTTTGTGAACTTTTTCAGGTTTTTCAACGAATGTTTCAACACCAAAAACTTTCATTCAAATTTATTTTCAGGTGATACGTGTATTTTATGTAGAAACAGGAATGATAAGAAAACAGTTGCTCCCGGAAAATTGGTTTGAAATCAAAGATCAATATCTAGAAATGATGGAGAATATGAAGATGCAGAATCTCACAGTGACATCAGACACTAATGCTACAGCATCTGGTAATGGAACTGGTTTCGACATCGGTAAAGTTATGGCTCAAATCAAAGTGGCTTCCATAAAAAATGACGGAATTGAATTCCTCTGGTCTGTGACTGTTGCAATATTTGTTTTGTTTGGAATGATAGGAGCTTTTGCGTCTGGAAAATTTGCAGATTATTTTGGAAGGTAATTTAGGCAACATTCAAAAATTTTTCAGGTTTTTAGAATACAACTGCATCACTAACATGAATAAGAAAAGAAGAAAGATACCAAGGGGTAAAATGAAAGATGGACCAATAACCCCCTAAAAAAGAAATAATGCAAACAAACAAAAATGACCCAAAAAACACGACACACAGATCAAATGATTAAATAAGAAAAATCCCTAGTATGAAAATTGGGGCTAAACCTATTAATGACTAATGTACATATGTATAGTGTGTCATGCTTCAGATGGTGAAGCCGTTCCTAATTCTTTTGTTCATCTGTCGTTTACGAGGAAAAAGACTGAAATTTACTAAACAATAAACACTAGATGCATGAGACGATTCAGTTAAAAAGCACATTTAGGGGTGTTTAGTGATTCAATGTGTAACGAGGTGATTGTAGTTATTTACACTGTAAAAAATATATTTATATTATATCAGTTGTTATATATTCTCTATATTCAGAAATTTTTTCATGCATTTATTGTTTGGATTGTTGAATGTAAAAAAAATGTGATATTTATTATTATGATTTCAGGTCATGCTGCTTACAAATAATGCTTTAAAATTTGTGTTGAAAAGCGACTTTTTAATTTTTTTTTGCAAAACCTATCTAGTCACAATTTTTGTATCAAATAATAAAAACATAGCAAAAAATCCCATTCTATTTATTAACTATCAAAGTTAACAGATTTTATTTTCTTTTATTTTCAGGAAGAAAGGGATGATTATTATTACTGTCATCATGTTTTTGGCGGCCATTTTTGGTGGTATTCCAATTGTTGCACGTTCATTCGAGGTTATCATAATTCATAGAGCTTTAGTAGGATTGCATTGTGGTATGTTTATTTGTAGATCAATTCACCATTTTGAAAAAAATGCATTCTCGGTCATGAATAGAATGCAATTTTCATCCAAAAGACATATTTCCTATCTATTCATTGTATTAGCTATGATTCATTGTGATATTAGTCAATAAATCCTAATTTGAAATTTAAGCTAGAAATAGGGGCCATTCTAGGACCATTTCAAACCCACTCCTTTCAAGGTTGAATTTATATTTGCTAATCTTAGGTCTACTTTTTAAGTTTTTCCTGTTTTCTTTATTATCTTGTTTATTCTATCTTTAGGTTTAAATGTAAGTTTAGCATCATTGTATTTGGCGGAGATTTCACCCAAGAAGATCAGAGGGGCTATTGGAACGTGTCATCAGTTGTTTATCACGATCGGTATCCTCTGGTCAAACATCATGGGAGTATCTAAACTTGCAGGTAATTATATCATACATATATTCATTTTAAATCTTATCACTGGAAAAGATTTGCAATCAAAAGGGCTTGGAAGAAAAATCTTATATCTAGCTCTTCACATGTTTTGGTACTTATAAATCCTAAGGACTTTCAAATGTTTTTCTTTGAGCATTCTTCATTTGTTGTTTCGAAATTATTGGTCTTTTGTTGGGCAATGTATGACAAATATATGTTCGAAAACCTCGCCCGTAATTATAAATTATGTAATTCACTGACCGCTCCCGACATGTGTAACTTCAAGGCATATTTTAGCGGCGATCGATGTCTTTCAAAATTAATTTATTTTTATCAATAGTACCGCTTAAGTGGACGCTAGGGGTCGTCTTGACCTTGTTGTAGGGTATGAATGATTTGTTCATTGTTGAAGACCCTACGACAACTGTCAAGATGAAGAACAGGAATAAAAGCCCTGTTCATTGATAATTTTCTATGTTTTCTATGTATTGTGTGCAATTTTGTCCCATGTACATTTACTCCATATCCTTTCATTTTCTATTGAGGAAGGTAAATCCAAAATAGTTGCTCAGACACATTAAATTTATATAAAGTGTTATTTTTGTGTTTTTTTTTTTTTTTTACATGACTATGTAAAAGGGGAGTTCAGAAAATGAAAACAAATATCAAATTTGAAGAGCAACATACCATGACCAAATTAGGGATTTCTTACGAGGAAGCTCCGAGCATGCTCCGAGCTTTTTAAGTAGGCTCTTCTCAGCAGTTTATGTGACAATAATTATCATGATCCATTAAGATGTCAATCAAATCTATAGCACTTCTATAATAAGGAAAGTAGAGTATTATAGAGGAAGCTCAATTAACACCTGTGTAAACATCTGGTCTATTCAAAATAAATCTTGCATGATATTTTACAAAACTATAAAATAGATTAGAAATTCTTCAAAAGTACTGTACAATGCTTTGAAAGAAATATCAAGTCTCCACAGAAAGAAAATGTTTTAAAACATTAAATAATCATTCTTTTCAATACAAAAAAATACTGAAATTTTATATTTAAAATATAAATATATCTTAAATTTATACTATATAAAATGAAACATAAAAGTCATCAAAGACAGAAACTATGGTAATTGATTTATAATCATTTGTTAAACTTTATATGCATTAGCAAACTTAAGTTCTTTAATAGAAAATGATGGCAACTTTGGGAAAAGTTGTAATGTATAGGCTAGGTTAAAAGACTAATCACAATATAATAGTAATGATAAATTGATTTTAGTTCAGCAATCCTCTATATCTTTTTCTTGAATAACATTTTTGATTTTGTTTTTATGATAATTAAACGGATTCAGTGGACCGAAAAAGTTATAACAAAAATTTATACTTTATACTGGAATCCCTATTGTCTATGCAATACAACTTCTTTTTTCAAAATATTTTATATATGATATCCACAGGAAAGTATTGAGAAGATATTTTATCGATACTGTTTAATTATGTTTCAAAAATTATACGCGGATTAAATAGAATAAATAAGAAATTTATGAGCGTTATAATTAGGCTCCAATATAATTTCTTATTAATTTTTTATGACTTTACTTTTCTTTTTCATAGCTACAAAATAACTTAGAAAAGTGCATTAAAATAATTCAACTGCTCTGACCAATTACCATTACCACCATTTATACAATACTATTAAATGTACAAAGTATTGGAGCATCTTTTTCTAAGCTCATAGCTCTTAGCTCTTAATTTTATTTTAAATTCTAGTTCTTCAATACACATTGATTTGTATAAAAAATGTCAACTTATTTTTTCAAATATCTGTTTTAAGCTTAATCAAAATGCAGAAAGTCATAATTACATTTGATATCCCTAAATGATAATTGCATGAATTCTATTTCATATAAACCTCCTTTTTCTATTTATAAATGTGAATAGAAGAGCAAATCATCATCAAACTGAGAAGTCATTTATACAATCTATTCTGCTGTCTGCTTAAAATTTATAATTTTGATTTATTACCCTAATGCTTTAAGTCAATTGAATACCAGTTTAAAACATACCGTTATTTTATACTATATATTAAAACTACAGTTAAATTTCTTGTAATAATCTGTTTCAAAGTTAGGAATATGGCAATTTAGAAGTTTTAGTGTTTGAGGCCTAAAGAACAGGCAATTTTCTTGAATAATTTGCAGTCTTGACTTAAATTTGCTAGGTCCCTCACTTACAAATATTTAAAGATGTATAGTAATAGTTCAGTTGGTTTGCTTAAAAGCATTTTTGATTCAGCATACTACTGTCATGACTGTAGGAACATGTAGGATGACTATACCACTTTACTTTATTGGTTAAATTATAATGTATCTACCATATATCTATTTTTTGGGTTGTAAACATGTATCTTGCGTGTTTCAAAGCAATAAAAAAAATTCTATTTGGTGTTTCTATAAAATATTTAGGAAATTTAAGAGGACATAGCTACTAAAGCTTGTAAACAGGGAAAAAAAGGGGGAGAGGAATTTGAATGGTTAACTTCTGGTGACGTTTACTATCTTATATGCAATGAAAAGTTATGTTGTATTTTCACTGTAGTACTGGACAGGATAAATCTTTACTCATGTGTAGTATTTCTTTATTTAAAACATAGATAAATTCTGCACATGTTTTTGAAAAATGCCAATTAAACAAAGACTTAAAGGGGAAAAACAATTTTATGTTAAATTTTCACTGTAGTACTGGACAGGATAAAACTTTACTCATGCCAAATATTTCTTTATTTAAAATAAAGATAAATTCTGCAAAATTTAAAAAAAAGTCAATTAAACAGAGACGTACTAGGGGAAAAACAATGGTGGTATTACCCCCTCAAACCAGCCTTTCAATAATGAATTACAACTTTTCCTAAAGTAGCCATAATTTTCTATAAAAAAAATAAGTTTGCTATTTTATATATAAAAAAAAAATATGACCATTGTTTAGTTATAGGGTTAAACAAGTAATTTTCAAAATTACCTATACAAGTTATGTTGAAAACAAGGCTATTTCAAATATTACTTTTATATCATGTATAAGTAACTTTTGTTAATTTTATTTTTATAGGTGTCCATTCATACAGATTTTATTAGCTTTAACAAATTTTCACAAACATCTGGTTATTTTTCCCATGAAATATAAAACCAATCCTCCTGAAACACTAATTGCCTTTCTGACCTACGCTTCTGGGTCAAAGATTGGTCTCTTGGGGCTATTAAGATATCATTTTCCTTTAAAATCTTAAAGGTAGACAGATATAAATAGATGGAACCTTGTGATTTTATTAAGACTTGAAGTTATTTATAATTTGTAATCTAAAACAATTACATATGTTCCTTAAATAATTATAAGTACTAAGTTTTTCAAAGATGTATAAAATAATTTATAAAAGTAATATTTTGTCATTATTTTCAAAGTAACTTTTATAAATCTCTATACTCATCTCAAATTTGATAAATTCTTACAAATGTAATTTTATCTAATAAACTGATATAAAAATTCTTAAAACTACATTTTAGTCCATGTTTCTATTGACATTTAAAATATTTATTGAGTTATTAAATAATTTTTAAACAAAAATACCTATATAAGTAACTAAAAAATAACTTGTTTAGTATTGCTCCCTGACTGTTGTTTGTGTCTTGATGACTTTTATGCAGCATATTATATAGTATTAACTATATTTTAATTATATAATCTAATTATAAAATTTGAGAATTTTTTTATTATTAAAAAAGAATGATTATTAAATATAATAAGAAAATATTTTAATGACTTTTACTTTTTGTGGCGACTTCACATTTCTTTCCAAGTATTACACAGTACTGTTGAAGAATTTCTAATCTATTTTATAGTTTTGTAAAATTTCATGCAAAATGTATTTGAATAGACCAGATGTTTACACAGGTGTTAATTGAGCTTCCTCTATAATGCTCTACTTTCCTTATTATAGAAGTGCTATAGATTTGATTGACATCTTAATGGATCATGATAATTATTGTCACATAAACTGCTGAGAAGAGCCTACTTAAAAAGCTCCGAGCATCCTCCGAGCATGCTTGGAGCTTCCTCTTAAGAATAAATCTATGATCTCTTACTTTGTAAAGTTTCTTTTTTTATACCGCGGAGGGTATAATGTTTTTCACCTTCCTCTGTCCGTCCGTCCATCTGTCTGTCTGTCCGTCCGTCAGTCCTGTTCTTGTCATCTCAACTGCTCTGAAACCGCACAACAGAATTTCATGAAACTTTGTAGATAATAAGGACATACTATGTAGATGTGCATATCGACAGGAAATTACAATTCAATTTTTTTTTCTAGGAGTTATGCCCCTTTAACTTAGAATTTTGGCCAGTCCTGTTCTTGTCATTGCAACTTCTCTGAAACCGCACAACAGAATTTCATGAAACTTTGTAGATAATAAGGAAATACTATGTAGATGTGCATATCGACAGGAAATTCAGTTTGATTTTTTTTTCTAGGAGTTATGCCCCTTTGACTTAGAATTTTGGCCAGTCCTGTTCTTGTCATCGCAACTCCTCTGAAACCGCACAACAGAATTTTATGAAACTTTGTAGTTAATAAGGACATACTATGTAGATGTGCATATCGACAGGAAAATACGATGTAATTTTTTTCTAGGAGTTATGCCCCTTTGAACTTAGAATTTTGGCCTAATTATACTACTGCAACAGTTTGTCATCGCAACTCCTCTGAAACCACACAACAGAATTTCATGAAACTTTGTATATGATAAGGACATACTATGTAGATGTGCATATCGACAGGAAAATACGATGTTTTTTTTTCTAGGAGTTATGCCCCTTTGAACTTAGAATTTTGGCCTAATTATACTACTGCAACAGTTTGTCATTGCAACTCCTCTGAAACCACACAACAGAATTTCATGAAATTTGGTATATAATAAGAACATATTATGTAGATAAGCATATCGACAAGAAATTACGATTCAATTTTTTTTTCTAGGAGTTATTCCCCTTTGAACTTAGAATTTTGGCATAAATATACTACTGCAACAGTTTGTCATCGCAACTTCTCTGAAGCCACACAATAGAGTTTCATGAAAGTTTGTAGTTAATGAGGACATAATATGTAAATGTGCATATCCACAAGAAAATTTTTGTCAGTTGACTTTTGTAGAGTTATGAGTTGAGATTTTGTTTGTCCAGTGACAATGTGGGGGCGTGGGGTATGTGAGCGTGCTCACTAAGGTTCTTTAATGTTACTTTTTCAAAAGCTTTATCACATTTAGCAAAACCAATAACAGCAAGAATGAACATAATACAATGATAATTTATGCAATGACTATTGATTGTCTATTGATATGTACAAAGGAGATAATCAATCAAAATGCATTTTCAAAAACATTAGAAAAATATCAACTGTTTTCAAATTCAGCAGTTTGCTCTTGATATATAATTAGTAAATCTATATTTCCCTTTGTTTCATAGAGTAAAATATAAAAATAAAAGCATACCAAGTTTTTAGACAAACAAAATTGTGGTTTATTTCTATGATTCTGTTGAAAAATGTCAAAACTTGCAATTTCTTACAACAAAATTTGTAAAATATCATTCTCTACAAATATGTAGTTTTAAAGTGTATATTTGTCTAGGAGGTGTCATTACATAACAAATAACAGTGACAATAAGTATTGATATCTATATGACCAAGGGGAGAATCCAAAGTTATAAAATACACTTTATAGATAATTAAAGCTGTTATATTTTATACTACTTTAGTATCTAGAATTTAACCATCAAAATTACACAAATTTAAAATTGTGCTAATATATATACCTGCTTCTGTATTCTATAAAATATTTCCATATCGTTCTATTTTGTCACCTTTAGGAATAGTGAAAGTTCAATGTTTTTTAGACTAATGAAAATCTGGTGTTTACACAAACATTATACATGATTTCTAAGACAATCAAGCATAGTAACAAAAGTAACACATACTGGTATTCTAAATTCATATTTATAATCAATCTCTTTTAGGATTCACAATAACAATAATATCAATTACTACATATTTAAAATTTCTGAATTCACATTATATATATAAAAGTAAGATGTATAGAAAATTGTTTATGAGTGCATTAACGCCTACATGTATGTAAACCCTGATAAATACAGAAATTCTTTTAGAAGTCCATAAAAAATATTTCATCTGGTTCCCATTACATTCAGCTTGGAGATGCTGAAATGTGTTTCTGAGAACCATAACCGTTTTCCATGTCTGAGGCAGTATTTTCAAAATATGAAAATAAAATTGAGAATGGAAATGGGGTATGTGCCAAAGAGACAAACCCGACCATAGAACAGACAACAGCAAAAGGTTACCAATAGGTCTTCAATGCAGTGAAAAATTCCGCAACTGGAGTAGTCTTTCAACTGGCCCCTACACAAATATATATGTAACACTCCCAAACGTGCCCTTTCCCCAAACGTGTCCGATTCCCCAAACATGTCTATTTTCCCAAACGTGTCCATAATATTCAATATCCCCAATTGTCCGATTTGAGAACCGCCAAACTTGTCCGACAATTGTTTTTGCCAAAATGTGTCCACTATTACCGCCAGAACAGCTCACGTCTTTTAGCGTTAATACACTCATTTCCCGAATGAAATAACGTTACGGCTATTCTATGATGGGGACACAGTTGATGAAGTGGTCATTATTATAGCATTAGTTTGTTCAATGCCGGTTATTGATGATTATTATAATTGTAAATTCAATCTATAACATATGAATTAACTTTTGACTGTATTTGCTTATTGGCCAGTTGCAAGTATTTCATGCTCATTTTGAGCGAACATACAAATAATTCTTGTACAGTTGAAATAATCGTTTACTATGTAAATTAGTTAGTACTAAGTACGATTAAAACTATAAATAAACCCCAATGATGCTTTTATATTAATCCGAATATTGCATGGCGGGCTTTCAGCAGAATTGACTTCCTTTTTTAACTCTCAGTGGTGTTGTAAAAGCTCTTCAAATCATAAACTGGTTGTCAGGTTTTTTTAATAAATTTTAGGTTTCAAGCAGCACTAAAGACACACGAACAAGAGACATAACGTCCAGTGTCAAATATTTATGCATTATTTAAACGATATTAGGTTTGTAAAAATACATTTGTCCTTTTGCAGGGGCTGCTCTGGCTCCCAAAAATTGGAGCCAGAAAAATAGCCAGCTCTATATATGTGTCGCCAGTTTTGAAAACTTGGAGCAAACTTTAGAGCCAGCTAGAGTCTTTAATTCTTCTATCAAAATTTAAACTATGTTCAATGAAAATTTCTTATGCACTCAGCCTGCACTTTACATCATTTAACATGTTACACTAAGTAAGTTATTGTATAGGGTTTCTATACATACAACAGAACTGACATGTGTACTTTATTTTCTTTGTCAGTATTTCATATGTAGAAGAATATACATTAGCTTATGGTCTGTAAATGCTACAGAATAGAGAATTTTTTTAAACTAAAAGATAAAAAAATAGAAAAAAATGATGAAGAAAACAGAAGAGGGTGTTTAGATTTAGAGAATAGTGAAAAATTGTATTAGAAATAAAGAATACAGAAAAAGATGACCAAGGCACCCTACATGTACCAACCCTACCCATCCTGCTACTAAACCCCTCTTTAACTCTTCCCAAATTCAACACCCTGAAACTTATAAATTCTAAAGCCAGAAGTATGTAGCCATATCTAAGACATGTCTTAAGTAGGTATCTCAATGCTAGGAAAAAGTAAAAGTGAGTTATCTTTCTATATTAGGTTTGTAAAAAAAACATTTGTCCTTTTCAAGTTTTGGGGCCTTTTATAACTGTTTATGCGGTATGAGCATTACTTATTGTTGAAGGCTGTACGGTGACCTATAGTTTTTTGTATACTTTCTGTGTCATGTGGTCTCTTGTGGAGAGTTGTCTCATTGGCAATCACACCACATCTTCTTTTTTATACTGTATATAGGTTCTATTATCATACCAGGAATTGAGGATTGGACCTAAATGTTTACGGGTATTCGTGATTAACACTAGTTGGGATTTTAATTTAAAAAAATCAAGAGCGAGTAAAAACAATTTTTTTATGACTTCAGTTAGAATTGCGCAGTGAATGGGAAATTCTCCTTACACAAGGAGCATGGCTGCTTTCATTTACATCTAACATAGCTCAACGAGCGTCCCACTTTTACCCAGGTTATTCTGGCGGAAAACAACGAGATAAAGTTATTTTCTATATCAGACAAGAAGTATATCACTAAGGATTCATACTATACTGTACATGTACTTCAATTACTGCTAGTATTTTAGAATGCTGTGCAAAATACTTATACAGGGTGGTAAGAAAATGTATTATAAACTTTATGGTAACACCCTTGTTGGAGTAGGGAATGAAGGATCAGACATTTATGGTTTTACTTTAAATTAAAGTGACACTGTATCATGTAACCTCTTCTTTCCTAGTAAAATTACTTCATTTAATTTCTTTGAAACATGAAAACAATGTATCTTAATTACCATCTCCAACTAAAACTATTTTCCCCACAACAAATATATCTCAACCGTTTGTTAAAATTAATTCCCCAATCTGCTTTCTGCTTGGCCGGTCCGCAGGATGTTTGCATTGGTTGGTGTTTCCTCTCTTCCAGTAAATACCATATTGATCACGATGGCTTTGGCATATTGATAAATTATTTACAAATTCAGAGGATACAAATAAACCGCTCGTGATAATATTAATGTTGATTCTGATATATCTATTTGATCTAAAGCATGGAGAGATCTCAAATGTTTGAATATACTTTTCACACAATACAGTTCCTCATGTGTATTGTAATTTTTAGAAGCCCACATGGGTCATGTCTGTGAAATAGACATGCATATGGACCAGCCATATACAATTTATAAAAAAAAACACTTTTTTTCTTCAGTGTGTATAATTCAAAGTAGGCTAAATGTCAGTAGAAATATGTATCAGAGTCATGTGCAAAACGAAAATCTGTCTGCTGTCAATGTTTTCTGTATCATGTACATTTTACATTCTTATTGAAGAGTAACAATAGGAAGATAACTCTATATTTGAAGACAACTCCTTTACAAAATTATTTATTAGTTTAGGTGTTTTATGTAATGGGTTTACACAATTAGCAATGCTATCATAAATACAAACTACATTTTAAAGTTTTAATGTTTATTTAAAAAAAAAAAATGAAATAAAACCAGAAAAATAACCAAATGAATGATGATTTATTGAATAATCAAGTTTTTAGCTTTAGAAATTCACCAGTACATGCATTTTAAAGAAACAGTTTGTGGATTATTCCAAGGAGATAATCCAGTAAAAATATTTTCTGAAAATCATAAAAGTACATTTTTAAAAACTATCCAGCCTTTGGTCCATTAAAAATATAAAGAAAACTCACTTTGTTTTTAATTGGAATACTTAATTATGTATTTTAGATATCAATCGTGCTGGGGTCTCATTTCATATTTTCTAGAAATCTTCAAGAAAAATGCCTAAATTTACAAATTTTCCTTAATTAGTTTAAACTAGCAATGGTAGATAATTTTCAAAATTAAGCGTTTCTTTTTCAAAAACACTATAGCATTTAAAAAGGTAGGTCAAAGTAACAATGCTCATAGTACCATTACAAGTTATGATGCAATACATATTGATTTTCAATGGTACAAAGGGAGATAATTCAATAAAAATGAATTTTCTAAAATTTTAAAAGTACATATTTAGGTAACTAAACAGGCCTTGGTCCAATAAAAAATATGAAATTATCAGTGAAAGAGGTTATTCAGCATTTAAGCATATACAATTTGTGGGCTCTTGTTCAAATACTTTCTAGAATTCAGTATGAACAATGCCTAAACAGCAATTACGCTCAATAAATCTAGGAATTTAAAATATCAACCTGTAGATATTTTATATGACAATCAAAGTGTTACTTTTTCAAAAGCTTTATCACATTTAGCAAAACCAATAACAGCAAGAATGAACATAATACAATGATAATTTATGCAATGACTATTGATTGTCTATTGATATGTACAAAGGAGATAATCAATCAAAAATGCATTTTCAAAAACATTAGAAAAATATCAACTGTTTTTCAAATTCAGCAGTTTGCTCTTGATATATAATTAGTAAATCTATATTTCCCTTTGTTTCATAGAGTAAAATATAAAAATAAAAGCATACCAAGTTTTTAGACAAACAAAATTGTGGTTTATTTCTATGATTCTGTTGAAAAATGTCAAAACTTGCAATTTCTTACAACAAAAATTTGTAAAATATCATTCTCTACAAATATGTAGTTTTAAAGTGTATATTTGTCTAGGAGGTGTCATTACATAACAAATAACAGTGACAATAAGTATTGATATCTATATGACCAAGGGGGAGAATCCAAAGTTATAAAAATACACTTTATAGATAATTAAAGCTGTTATATTTTTATACTACTTTAGTATCTAGAATTTAACCATCAAAATTACACAAATTTAAAATTGTGCTAATATATATACCTGCTTCTGTATTCTATAAAATATTTCCATATCGTTCTATTTTTGTCACCTTTAGGAATAGTGAAAGTTCAATGTTTTTTTAGACTAATGAAAATCTGGTGTTTACACAAACATTATACATGATTTCTAAGACAATCAAGCATAGTAACAAAAGTAACACATACTGGTATTCTAAATTCATATTTATAATCAATCTCTTTTAGGATTCACAATAACAATAATATCAATTACTACATATTTAAAATTTCTGAATTCACATTATATATATAAAAGTAAGATGTATAGAAAATTGTTTATGAGTGCATTAACGCCTACATGTATGTAAACCCTGATAAATACAGAAATTCTTTTAGAATTCTTTTTAGAAAATAATTTACTGTCCTGTCTGCAATTTCATTTATGGAAAAGCTAATGTTTGTTTCTGAGAAAGCATAACCGTTATTGTTATCTTATTTCATTTCTATAACAGAAGCAGCCATTTTCAAAATATCAAAATAAAATTGAGAATGGAAATGGGGTATGTGCCAAAGAGACAAAACCCGACCATAGAACAGACAACAGCAAAAGGTTACCAATAGGTCTTCAATGCAGTGAAAATTCCGCAACTGGAGTAGTCTTTCAACTGGCCCCTACACAAATATATATGTAACACTCCCAAACGTGCCCTTTCCCCAAACGTGTCCGATTCCCCAAACATGTCTATTTTCCCCAAACGTGTCCATAATATTCAATATCCCCAATTGTCCGATTTGAGAACCGCCAAACTTGTCCGACAATTGTTTTTGCCAAAATGTGTCCACTATTACACGCCAGAACAGCTCACGTCTTTTAGCGTTAATACACTCATTTCCGAATGAAATAACGTTTACGGCTATTCTATGATGGGGACACAGTTGATGAAGTGGTCATTATTATAGCATTAGTTTGTTCAATGCGGTTATTGATGATTATTATAATTGTAAATTCAATCTATAACATATGAATTAACTTTTGACTGTATTTGCTTATTGGCCAGTTGCAAGTATTTCATGCTCATTTTGAGCGAACATACAAATAATTCTTGTACAGTTGAAATAATCGTTTACTATGTAAATTAGTTAGTACTAAGTACGATTAAAACTATAAATAAACCCCAATGATGCTTTTATATTAATCCGAATATTGCATGGCGGGCTTTCAGCAGAATTGACTTCCTTTTTTAACTCTCAGTGGTATTGTAAAAGCTCTTCAAATCATAAACTGGTTGTCAGGTTTTTTTAATAAATTTTAGGTTTCAAGCAGCACTAAAGACACACGAACAAGAGACATAACGTCCAGTGTCAAATATTTATGCATTATTTAAACGATATTAGGTTTGTAAAATACATTTGTCCTTTTGCAGGCTGCTCTGGCTCCCAAAAATTGGAGCCAGAAAATAGCCAGCTCCTATATATTGTCGCCAGTTTTGAAAACTTGGAGCAAACTTTAGAGCCAGCTAGAGTCTTTAATTCTTCTATCAAAATTTAAACTATGTTCAATTTAAATTTCTTATGCACTCAGCCTGCACTTTACATCATTTAACATATTACACTAAGTAAGTTATTGCATAGGGTTTCTATACATACAACAAAACTGACATGTGTACTTTATTTTCTTTGTCAGTATTTCATATGTAGAAGAATATACATTAGCTTATGGTCTGTAAATGCTACAGAATAGAGAATTTTTAAACTAAAAATAAAAAATAGAAAAAATGGGTATTTGTATGAAGAAAACAGAAAAGAGGTGTTTAGATTTAGAGAATAGTGAAAATTGTATTAGAAATAAAGAATACAGAAAAAGATGACCAAGGCACCCTACCAACCCTACCCATCCTGCTACTAAACCCTCTTTAACTCTTCCCATAACTCAAAAGACCCAAACATATAAATTCTAAAGCCAGAAGTATGTAGCCATATCTAAGACATGTCTTAAGTAGGTATCTCAATGCTAGGAAAAGTAAAAGTGAGTTATCTTTCTATATTAGGTTTGTAAAAACATTTGTCCTTTTCAAGTTTTGGGGCCTTTTATAACTGTTTATGCGGTATGAGCATTACTTATTGTTGAAGGCTGTACGGTGACCTATAGTTTTTGTATACTTTCTGTGTCATGTGGTCTCTTGTGGAGAGTTGTCTCATTGGCAATCACACCACATCTTCTTTTTATACTGTATATAGGTTCTATTATCATACCAGGAATTGAGGATTGGACCTAAATGTTTACGGTATTCGTGATTAACACTAGTTGGGATTTTAATTTAAAAAATCAAGAGCGGTAAAACAATTTTTATGACTTCAGTTAGAATTGCGCAGTGAATGGGAAATTCTCCTTACACAAGGAGCATGGCTGCTTTCATTTACATCTAACATAGCTCAACGAACGTCCCCACTTTTACCCAGGTTATTCTGGCGGTTAAGAAAAAAGACCTAAAGTTATTTTCTATTTTTAATGAAATAGCAAAATGAGTATACATTAATGAAAAGTAATAACCAAATAACCTACGTATTTATAATATTGACACGACACATTTCCAGTAAAAATAAAATATGTACACATTAGGGGATTGGACACGTTTTGGAGCTAGTTTATAAAAAAAATGGACATGTTTGGGCGTTTATACAAATGACATGCTTTGGCGCTGTTTTATAACTTAGACATGTTTTGCAGTTCAGTAATGTCATGTGGACACGTTTGGTGGAATAGGACATGTTTTTGGGGGAGGGACACGTTTCTGAGTGTTACATATATACTAGTTCAGTAATAATGGACGTCATACTAATCTCCAAATTATCCACAAAATTAATAGTCCATATAGGATCCCATCCGTATACATGTACCGGTACATGCAATATAGTATATGGTCCATAATACACGTACCCCAGACTGAACACAAGTGGTCTGGGCTTTCAAGATCAGACAAGAAGTATATCACTAAGGATTCATACTATACTGTACATGTACTTCAATTACTGCTAGTATTTTTAGAATGCTGTGCAAAATACTTATACAGGGTGGTAAGAAAAATGTATTATAAACTTTATGGTAACACCCTTGTTGGAGTAGGGGAATGAAGGATCAGACATTTATGGTTTTACTTTAAATTAAAGTGACACTGTATCATGTAACCTCTTCTTTCCTAGTAAAAATTACTTCATTTAATTTCTTTGAAACATGAAAAACAATGTATCTTAATTACCATCTCCAACTAAAACTATTTTCCCCCACAACAAATATATCTCAACCGTTCTGTTAAAATTAATTCCCCAATCTGCTTTCTGCTTGGCCGGTCCGTGCAGGGGATGTTTGCATTGGTTGGTGTTTCCTCTCTTCCAGTAAATACCATATTGATCACGATGGCTTTGGCATATTGATAAATTATTTACAAATTCAGAGGATACAAATAAACCGGCTCGTGATAATATTAATGTTGATTCTGATATATCTATTTGATCTAAAGCATGGAGAGATCTCAAATGTTTGAATATACTTTTCACACAATACAGTTCCTCATGTGTATTGTAATTTTTAGAAGCCCACATGGGTCATGTCTGTGAAATAGACATGCATATGGACCAGCCATATACAATTTATAAAAAAAACACTTCTTTTCTTCTTCAGTGTGTATAATTCAAAGTAGGCTAAATGTCAGTAGAAATATGTATCAGAGTCATGTGCAAAACGAAAATCTGTCTGCTGTCAATGTTTTCTGTATCATGTACATTTTTACATTCTTATTGAAGAGTAACAATAGGGAAGATAACTCTATATTTGAAGACAACTCCTTTACAAAATTATTTATTTGTTTAGGTGTTTTATGTAATGGGTTTACACAATTAGCAATGCTATCATAAATACAAACTACATTTTAAAGTTTTTAATGTTTATTTAAAAAAAAAAATGAAATAAAACCAGAAAAATAACCAAATGTGAAAATTTAAACTTCATTTTACATCTTTTTTTGTGTGATTTTTAAATTAACAAGACCTATCAAGCATGATGAAAAAGTTCTGAAGTTGTAATCAAATGAAATAAACATTTTCATAATTTTAAGGATAAAATAACATAAAGTTGTTATCAGTTTGCATGTTTAAATACATGAATTATTGGGAAAAACATGTGAAAACCACAGATTTTAAATCGGTTGCCATGGTAACAGTGTTAGAGACCCCAGCTCAAAAATTTAAATCATTAAAGCACAAATGCTAATCTTAAAATAAATATTTAATATATTTAAAAAATGGAAGTACTTTATGAGATTTCAAGTCATTTTGGTGGTCTTTTCAGGAATTAAAAAAAAAATGCTAAAAAGGCACTTTTTATACCCAAAGGCCCAGAAATATAGGGACATTCAAACTATTACATTATGTGGAATTTTGAAGGACAAATGATGCTTGTTGTATAAATCAATTCAAATATCAGCTGCAATTAACCATATTTAGCATATTTAGGGCGACAGAAATGAGAAATTTTCATGGGATTTTTTGGAAATTATGCATTTTCCAGTAGATGGCGCTGAAAGTCTATAAATAGCACCAGATCAAATTTTAAAGATGGATTTTTTTTTCTTTTGGCTATCTTAACATATGTGCAAAATTTCATTACATTTGGTTGACATGTCATGTGGACCCACTAATAAGCTTTTTGCATGGCTCTATCAAAGACAGGGTGTTAATTCTTTCTTTTTTTTTAGTGTCAACTTTAGAGTATAATTTTGACTGAAAGTACATGAGCACAAAGATACCAACTAAATATTAAGTGGAATTATGTAAATAGCTACTGTGGATTCATTCATTTTTCGTGGGTACTAATTTCCGTGGATTGAGAAACATTTTTGTAGATATGCGTTGTTCTGCTAAAGTCTGCATACAAGCCTTTAGATAATTTGTAAATTCTTAGTTTACCTATACCCACAAAGTTGGTATCCCAAGATTAATTCTGAATCCACAGTACATGTATAAGAAATCTCCCAACAAAAAATAAATTGTCTTAAAATAAGTAAATTTATTAATTTTAGGCACTCACAAACAGTGGCCATGGGTGTTTATTTTTAATGCTTTCCCAGCATTCATTTGTCTTGTGGGCATGCCATTTTGTCCCGAGAGTCCAAGATACCTGCTTATCAAAAGAGGAGACGAGGAAGCTGCAAGACATGGTAAGAAATACAACATGACTAAAAATACCATTGAAATTTTATTTTCTGATAATCATTAAAAAAAATAATGGATAAACATTTCTACTTTCCACTCCACTTGTCCACGAACAACAGCCAACCCATGGTCATTTCATTTCATACAAGAAACAAGAAGCTAGAGCAAGATGTATTGTAAGATGCCCTTTTCTTTCACAATGTGACAAACTTATAAATAAAAGCAATAAATCTGATTTTATTTATTCTAAATGCCATTCATGTTTTTTGAAGTTTTCAGAGGCAATTTAGTGGAAGGGGAGCAGGGGTTGTCCTGGATTTGAATCAGTGCCTTTTGGGGAGTCATTACACTTCTAATGGACTATAAAAAGCTTGTTTGTCTACTTACACTGATTTCTTGGTCTGATATTGATTTTTCAATGCTATATTTAAACACAGTATATTTCATGCTGTAGGATTAAAGTCTTTACGAGGATACCTGGATGTGGAAGACGAAATTGATGAAATGAAAGTTGAAGCCAGGAAATCACAGAGTGTTAAACAGTTCTCCCTCAAAGAGTTACTCACGAGTCCAGAATTACGTATACCTATTATTATAGCCTGTTGTTTGCAGATTGCACAGCAATTCTCAGGAATTAATGCTGTAAGTATACACCCACAGCAGAGCAGGAGTGGGGGAACTCCAGTAAAAAAAAGCGGATGGGAAAAAATGTCAACAATTTTTTTCCTGTCAGTTTATACAAGGAAAAATAATGTTGAGAGAGGGGTTAGAAATGCCCCAAACACCAAACAATTTTTTTTTCTGATTTTGTGATTTCATTCAATTATATTTTTGTGGTGGGGCTGTAAATACTTAATCTTATTTCAACCCCTAGATAAATTTTATTGAATAGCCACACCTATTACTGGAAGAATATTCCTATTGGTGAAATTGCCACTGGATGATGGGGTTTACAGAATAGAGAAAAAGTGGTCCAAACATAAAGAATAGAGAATAATGGGCCCTAAGATATAACCCCAAAAAACAGATAATAAATAAAAAAGGAGTGCTGAAATATAAAGTATAGAGTATAATTGGCAAAAAAAAAATGAAATCAGACCATGTATTTAGTTAAAGAAGGTACATAACACTACAGGGAGATAACTCTGTAAAAATCAGCTGAACTTTTAATCACGTTCTATTGTTAAGGAAATATTAAGCTTCTCAATGATCAAAATTAGAGTTTGTCAAACTGCTATATATCCAATGAAATTTTTCCGATAAATTGTGTGATTCAAGTTTCTTGAAATTTTATATTTTTGTCAAAGGATTAAAGTAAATATTTTATCAAAATTTTATGAAAATTAAACAAGCCAAATTAATTTTGTCAAGGTGTTTGGTACCACCTTAAACAACATTTATTCAGATAAATCATCACATAACAAAATAAAATCTGACCATGTATTTAGAGACCAGAAAAGATAATTGCTATTTGTTCTCTGCAGGTGATGTCCTTTTCTAGTTTTATGTACGAAAATGCAGGTGTTGACATTAACCTTATTGAATGGATAGTTTGTCTGACCAGTTTGATCAACATGCTCACTACCATACCAGCTGTACCAATGATTGAGAAACTTGGTAGACGGATACTTCTTCTTTTCCCCATGGGTTTGATGGCAGTGTCTTTTATAGTGTTAACAATCTTCCACAATCTGCAGTATAATGAGTCACTACAGGTAAGTGTTAACCATCTTCCACAATTTATAATGTATGTTGTGTTTTCTTGTTACATTGCAGTGGATTTTTACAAATTTCTACCTGTCTGTGGTGAGAATGATTGACAGAGGGCAAAACAGCTAAATTGTCACATGGAGTACATCTAATTAAATGGCTACTGTAAATTCAGAAATTATTGTGTGCATTTATTATTGCGATATTTGAAGAACGGATAAAAATGCAAGATTAACAAATGCCATTTCAGGAAAATCTGCATACAGATATATATATCAGATATCACAATGCTGTTTCTTATTATAACAATACTCAACCAGTTGGATTATTCGAAAAAAATAAAAACCTTGCAATTATTTCTGAATGCACAATATTTCTTTTGCTATTAAAGACTTGTAAGTTAAACTTAATGACAAATTAAAGAAATAATTATTGCTACAATAAAAGGGTATAAACTAGAATGGCAATAGATTAGCTGCCTACCGTAAATATTATCATCATAAAACAATATAAACTAGAATGGCAATAGATGGATTGGCTGCCTACCGTTAATATCGTTACAAGAAAAGGGTATAAACTAGAATGGCAATAGATGGATTAGCTGCCTACCGTTAATATCGTTACAATAAAAGGGTATAAACTAGAATGGCAATAGATGGATTAGCTGCCTACCGTTAATATCGTTACAATAAAAGGGTAAAAACTAGAATGGCAATAGATGCATTGGCTGCCTACCGTTAATATCGTTACAATAAAAGGGTATAAACTAGAATGGCAATAGATGGATTGGCTGCCTACCGTTAATATCGTTACAATAAAAGGGTATAAATTAGAATGGCAATAGATGGATTAGCCACCTACCGTTAATATCGTTACAAGAAAAGGGTATAAACTAGAATGGCAATAGATTCATTGGCTGCCTACCGTTAATATCGTTACAATAAAAGGGTATAAACTAGAATGGCAATAGATGGATTAGCTGCCTACCGTTAATATCGTTACAATAAAAGGGTAAAAACTAGAATGGCAATAGATGCATTGGCTGCCTACCGTTAATATCGTTACAATAAAAGGGTATAAACTAGAATGGCAATAGATGGATTAGCTGCCTACCGTTAATATCGTTACAATAAAAGGGTATAAACTAGAATGGCAATAGATGGATTGGCTGCCTACCGTTAATATCGTTACAATAAAAGGGTATAAACTAGAATGGCAATAGATGAATTGGCTGCCTACCGTTTATATCGTTACAATAAAACAATATAAACTAGAATGGCAATAGATCGATGGGTGCCTACCGTAACTTTTGTTATCAATAAAAAGATAGAATATTTTTCTTGTACAACAGAATTAAATTTTTGTTTCTATTTTCAGGACAGTCGTCATATCTTCGCCATTATAGGTATCATCGCCATGCACACATATGTCATTGGTTTTGCAGTTGGTCTTGGTAAGTTTATGTTAATATAGTGTATACATCATGTACATGATACAATAGGGTTGAAAATATTAAAATTTGTGATCCTAAAGTCATTGATTATTAACTACTATTTTAAAATAGCCCCCATGTATCCCATTTGCTTATTGTAATTGAAAAAAAAAAGGACGAACTGTTTGAAACCGGCAAAGCTGTCTTAGTTTACACTGAAGTTTATACAAGTGTTATGAAACATGAAACTATTGATAGTAATTGTGTCAAGGGAAGGATATTTTATGGTAACTTTGTGCAAAAACTCTAATAGGCAAAAAAATATTACTTTCCAAACAATTGAAAATTTTAACGAATCAACATCCATGTGCAAATTATTGTATGTTTCAGCGTATAGAGGTATCAACCTTGGAAAAACCTTTAAATTTTTTTGGGGATTTTGTTCATATGCAAAAAATAAATCACAATAAAATCCCAAACGATAGACCCTATTTTATAATTGTTAAAGGCAGAAAATTATAAATTATTTTTGGCCTTATCTGTTTTTCATACTAAGAGGGCCTTTTTTTTTACACTTGCTTGGCCTACTTGAAGAAAGCTTGATATTGCAACCTCCCTGATAAGTTCTGGACAAGCATAATTAGCGAATTATAGAACAGATTGATAGAGGGGAAGGAAGAATGATAATCTAGTGTAATAAAGCTTTTGTATGGCAAGAATGATATCAATGAATGTTTCTGAATAACAGGCAAGTCAAATTTAAAATAAATTTATTCCACTCAACATGACATTGTTAAAACAGAAATTCAATAGAAGGTTATTGTCGCAAAGGAACAGTTTACACAGATATTTTTTTTTTCTCTCCTTAAACAGGACCGATTCCTTTTATTGTTGTGGGTGAGATATTCCGGCAGGAACCCAGAGCTGCTGCTATGAGTTTATCATTGACCTTCAACTGGATCTGTAATTTCATTCTTATGATGGTCTTCAGATTTATGCAGGCAAGTATTTATGTAGAAAATTTATCAAGCATGCTAACTTTTCACAAAATTTAGTTACAATTGTATTTGTTTTTCTTATGTATTTTTCCTTCCATGATAATGGAGCACTCAAAATTTTGTTAATGTTTGAAGAAAATGTAATCAAGCATGATTGCTTATTTCTTAAGTTCAAAATTGACTCACAGTTTTTTGTTTTTCTTATATATTTTTCCTCCTTTGATAATGGAGCACTCAAAATTTGGTGACATGTTAGATTACTGAGCACTACTTATCAGTATTTATAATCTTCCCTCGGCACGGAAACAAAAATCAACACCCACACTTATTTTAAATGAATACATTGAGATGTGGGGTATACACAAATGAAACAGCAACCCAATTACAAAAAAATAATTGAAGGACATATAGAGGTCAACATACTGTCTTCAACAACAGACAGGTGCTGATACTATATATCAGTCTATAAATCGCCTGTAGATTATAAAAGTTGAGAATAAATGAACACCCTCCCCCAAATGAAATACAAAGATCTGCCATCAATGCCAATTTCTGAAAATCACAAAAAAAGATAAAAAAATTGAAACAAAATAATAATGTATATCCCGATATTTGACAGGAACTGGACAGGAACATTAATATGCAGCAGTGTCATACAAGTTTTTTCAGATCCTGATCCTCCCCCTTTTTGTTCCCCTCGTAACACTTTGCGGAGGACATGGAAATACTGGGTGTGTGTCCTTCTACCCATCCATCCAGTCTTGTTAGAGCTCTCACGGGTAGAATTCATGCCAGAATTTTATAAAACTTATACAATAGATTAATATCAGCAATATCTCGGACAAGTTCTAAAATGGTGGACGATCAACTTTTTTTAAAAGAGCTATGCTCCTTAGAAATATTAAATTTATTGAAAATGGACCTTTATAGCTTGTTCGGTGTTAGCCTAGGCTCCCTGTTGAAGACCTTACTTTGACCTATAATGGTTTACTTTTACAAATTGTGACTTGGATAGAGAGTTATCTCATTGGCACTCGTACCACATCTTCTTATATCTATTGTTAGCGCACTCACGGGTACAATTCTTGTCAGATTTTTATAAAACTTATACCTTATGTTAATATCAGCAATTCTCAGACAAGTTCTAAAATGGTGGACGATCGACTATTTTTAAAAGAGTTATGCCCCTTAGAAATATTAAATTTATGGAAAATGGCCTTGTTAGCGCTCTCATGGGTACAATTCTTGTCAGATTTTTATAAAACTTATACTATAGTTTAATATCAGCAATATCTCGGACAAGTTCTAAAATGGTGGATGATCGACTTTTTTTAAGACAGTAATGTACCTTGGAATAAATTTATGGGAAATAGCCTCGTTAGCGCTCTCACATGTACAATTCTTGCCAAATTTTTATATAACTTGTACCATAGGTTAATATCAGCACTATCTCGGACAAGTTCTAAAATGGCAAACGATCAACTTTTTTAAAGAGTAATGTATCTTGAAAATATTAAACAGGGTTTCCGCTGGCGGTCGCCATTTTCGCATCTTGCGAAAAAATAAAAATTGTGGCAATTAAAATACGTTATTGTCGAAAGAATTTGGCGAAAGAAATATAACTGTTCGACTGCGTCCATCTTGTTTACCTTTTTTCGTGTTTCTCGGACTTTTTCCGTGATCAGACAATACTGGGAATTCACCTTAAACTCGTTACGACAATAATCATCTGATTGCATTTTATAGCCATCGGCAACAAAGGATTATAATTAATAAATGTGTTGATTGTATTGTTTCGTGAAATGGTGTGGTTAAATGGCTTCACATGTCACTTTAAGGATATTTTACAACTTTGATTGAAATAATTGTTTTGAAGTGGGGACTTTACAATCCTTTTAGCGACGCACATTTTACGTCTCCTCTTTTTCTTTTAACGATGGTCTGGAAAAAAATCTGTTGTAATGACAAAAATGTTCAAAAGTAAGAAAAATCCCTGACTTTAAATTTTATCTTATAACTTTTGAGAGTTATTATTCTTTTGAAATTGGTAATTTACAATCGTTTTAGCAACGCACGTGTTTGAGGCATAATTTTACGTCCAAACGTTTTTAATGATGGTCCGGAAAAGAAATCTATTGTTAAGAAAAATATTCAAAAGTAAGAAAATTCTCTGATTTTATCCTTCAACTAGACGGGAAGTATCTTATAAACTATTATAGATGAATCCCGTGCTCCCTTGCAGAAGTCAACATGATGATTTCATGATCTTATTCTATATTGCAATTTCACAGTATCTTTTCAAAACTAAATGTTTGTTATTATTGAGTGTTTATTTATGACAATGAGATTAAAAAATATATTTAGAATTATAAAAGACATAGTTAGTTTTCTCGTTTGAATTGTTTCACAATTGTCATTTCGGGGCCTTTTATAGCTGACTATGTGGTATGGGTTTTGCTCATTGTTGAAGGTTGTACGGTGACCTTTAGTTTGGTAACTTCTATGTTATTTTGGTCTCTTGTGAAGAGTTGTCCCATTGGCAATCATACAACATCTTCTTATTTTCATATACAAGTAGCAATGTGGCAAACTAATTTTTTTTGTTAGAGAAGGAAATTTTAAACGAAAAATATGTTTTTGTTTGTTGGCGAAAAAAAATTGAAAGTGGCGAAAAATATATTGTTTTGGCGAAAGAGGTGGCGAAAAAGAAAATTGACCCAGGGGAAACCCTGTTAAATTTATGAGAAATGGCCTCGTTAGCGCTCTCACAAGTACAATTCTTGTAATATCAGCAGTATCTTGGAAAAGTTCTAAAATGGTGGATGATCGGCTTTTATTTAAAGAATTATGCCCCTTGGAAATATTAAATAAGTGCAACACGGGGGACATTGGAACTCTGTTCTTTTATTATACAGGAAATTCTTTGGTAAAGTTCAAATTAAAATAACCAATATTGGTACTCATTTAGTTAAATTATTTCAAAGACTACTTCAAATGAAATTAATATTTGCTGCTTCTTTGCTAAGCATGTGGCATTAAGAAGTAAGAACAAAGACTTGTTATCTTAAAGTCCAAACTGTTTGTCGTGGTAGGATGACACTTCTTCCTGTAAACTGTTACCGTGTGAACTAGCATTTAAGAAACCCAGCTCAGCGTGTCTATATAAAAATAAGATGTGAAATGATTCCCAATGAGACAACTCTCCATTAGAGACCGTAGGAAGCAGGAGTTAACAACTAGAGCTCACAGTACAGCCTTCAACAATGAGCAAAAAACATACAGTCTAGTACAAAACAGGGATCAAATTCATATTGCTATTTTATGTTCTTATCTTGAATATGCCTTAATTTGCAGGGTTTGAAGTTTATATTTCTTACAAGTATAGAACTGTATATATTGGTTACCAAAATTTAAGCTGTGGCCTACCATGCCAAATTTTAACTTCAATCCCTGATAAATATTTGTCTTAATCTTTGTTGTATTTTCTGTTTCAGAAAGCCATGCTGGGATTTGTGTATTTGCCATTTATAGGAGTGCTTGTGTTAGCCATAGTCTTTATATATTTTATGGTTCCAGAAACAAAGAACAAAACATTCGATCAGATATCATCTTCAATACACAAAGGTGGGCTGAACCAAGACAACATGTTAAACCACGAGGGGGAAGAACTACAATCAATGAAAGCTTGATGAATGCGTATCTTAGGTGTTGTTTATTTTTAGTGGATATTTTGACGTTGATCGCTTTTGTTGTAGACTTAGGGCTCAGTTGTTTTATTAAGTGTGTTCCCAACATATTTATTGAGGCCCTGTTACAAGATCACTTTCATAAATTCACTTCAATAAGGGTATCTGTTAATATAAGCGGGGGAAATCATTCCAGACAGGCATTTAAATGTTTAACCATGGCAACACTATTGAAGTTGCCATGGTTTCAAGGAATACATTTTAGATGTGCTCATGATCATAAATACATACATATTTACATGTATGTATATTCACTATTGCAGTTTTATTGCTATTCTTTGTCTAAGCACTGTCATGATCGTCATTGAATGTATTATAATACTAGCTAACTTTCATTCCCTATCATCAAAAAGTCACTCATTAATTATATGTGACAATTGGCTAGTTGACATAAAACCCCTACTTTATAAGTAGACAGTAACTTATGCTAAGTAATATTATTGTGTATAAAATTAATGATTTGAGGATTTTAAAATTTTACCGTACACAGGAGAATCACACAATTTGCCTACAGGTAATTTGTTAATTTCACAGGATAAAATCAATGGTGAACAAACCTGAATTTATAATTCAATGCTGTGTATCATCTGATATATAGGCACAAAATTTACAACCATGCAATAAAAAAAATCAGATAAGATTCAGCTATATTAAAGTAAGGGACATATGTTTTGTCCGTTAAAATGTTGAACATGGTTTATTTGTTCACATGAATCTGTTAGGCCCTTATTCTGGTTATGTCGGATTATTTGGCCGCTGTAGGATTTTGTAGCAGGGCCTGTTGTTAACCTTTGATTGTGGCTTACCTCATTGTTAATGCTGCTAATATTTTGTGATTGTTCTTGTGAAATAATGTCAGTATATGATATAATATATGCATTATACATTAGAGTTGAACTTGTGTAGAGCTGTCATTGGGCATTATGAGCTGCTTGTAACAAAAATATTCCACACAGGGAGGAAATTTTTTACAATAGATAAAAAGCTTTCCTCTGAAGGACTGTTCCATAAAAAACTTAGGAAGGACCATGTGTAGGCACTTTGGTATGGGGTCAAATATTTTTTTGTACAGAGAGTATGTTAGAAAATCTCTGTATTTGGTTACTCTATTTACAAATAGACTTCCCCAGGTCTCATATGTTTAAATGGAACAGCACTTGGTTCTTAATATTAAAAATGGGACAGTCCTTGGCTCTTAATATTAAAAATGGGACAGTCCTTGGCTCTTAATATTATAAATGGAATAGTCCTTGGCTCTTATATTAAACATACAACATACATCTTAACCAATTGATCAACAAAAAGTCTATCCCTTGCATGCGTGTTTTTAACAGTAGCTCTGTTTAAGTTGAGTGTCAATGGAAACACAACTCTACATCATTTTTTGCACTGCCATTTTTTCTAGTCGTATCAACTCCTAGATTGTGAGGGGGAAAAGGGTCCGCCACTGTAAGTTAGGGTTTCACAATATTAAACTACATTTGAAAAGTTGTGGTACGTCATCAGTGGTTCAAAATAAAAAAATTGAATGTAAAATTTAAAATTCATCATGTTGAAAAAATTTTTTTAACCTTTGAATTCACAAAGATATTTTTTATGTTCTTTGCAGTTTGGCCCTGAATTAAATATAATGTTTTTACTTTGGGGTTGAAAACAAAAGCTATTTGAAAACCACAAATTATTAAATGTACCAAACATCTCAAACACACACTGGACAACCGTATAAAAGTTCATGTTGAATTAACAATAAAATAAGAAATGGATTAATGTTTTTTATCATAACAGAAATATGATATGGGCGTTGTGTTTCATTTGTCACTTAGTATATATATCAACCAAAATAACATGTGCCAAATACCATCAATTGTAAATATATGAGGTATTTATTTAAAATTTTCGACTCACTTCACAGCAATGTTTAGAAGTCAAAGACAGCTGTAATATAGGCTTATAATTATCTTATAGATGAAGTGATTAAAAATAGAAATATTAGATATTAATGTAAGATGGATACCCTGGTCATTTTTAACAGGAAGTTTGAAGAACAATTATAGATTTATGTATATATATATATATGGCCTTATTTATTTTTAAATGCTTATCAATAAAATAATGGAATCTCCTTGAAATATATACTATAGATTGTTGTTCCCTTGGAAGCCATCTATGTTATTATTTTTTGTTTCCATGGTAACATATTCATACTTTTGCCATAGCTTTTGAAGTTGAATGGTGAATTAAAGAAAGTTTGTGTAATTTTGTAATTAAGTCCTTAATTTGTAAACAAAAGAGTGAAACCCCCTTTTTGCTTAAAAATGCAACATTTGTTGTTGTTTTAAGAAATTTTTATTAATCAAATTATAACACTTTTTTCTCTTTGTGCACATGTTTAATTGTGACCTTGAATCTCACATACACATGCACATATTTGTACTCGGAAAAAAATGTTTGCACCCATGAGCACATGTTAGTTTTGTGAAATAGACATGTATTTGTTTTTTGTTAATTCTGGTGAACTTAGAACTTTGTACATGCATTTATTGTGACATATTTTCAGAAAGTTTGTTACATTTTAAACAAAAGTTTTAAAATTTAAGATTTTTTTAATGACATATTTTACCTAAGTAATTTTAGACTAAGGATGGTCCTAAATTCACCAAAATATCTGTAACATCGTAACTTAACTCTGAGTTGGATTATCAGGGGCGGATCCAGCCAATTTTTGAAAGGGGGGTTCCAACCCAGGATAAAGGGGGGTGTTCCAACCATATGTCCCCATTCAAAAGCATTGATCGTCAATGATGAGAATACTTTTAATATTGGAACTCCAATTTAGTTATAACCCTTGACATTAACCAGTGGTTTAAATGGCTACGGGTGAATTCATGCTTTGATTGTTGTACTTAAGTATGGGTGTTAAGAATGTTCGTTTGTCATGTTTTGGAATTTTTGTCAGATTTTCGGAATCCTCTGGTTTTATCCATTTGAATGCCTTAAAAATTTTTGCCCATTGACCTCCATTTTTCTTTTGATAAATCTTTTGCATGTATAATTATAAGTCATTTGTAAAAGTCTTATAAAATCTTATTTATTTTTTAATAGTTTTTGAGAACTTTAACTTGTCAATGATAAAGCTATGAAAAATCAAGAGAGAACATTTTCCCGCCAAAATTTCAATGGCTAATATCTCGAAAACAAACACATTGACCTCTATATATTTTTTGCTTTTTTGTTTTCTTAATTAATCCCCTATCAATATATACTAGTTTTATGAAAAGTTATTTATTTTGAAACTGAGTAGCGAACTTCCTTAAGAGATTCTGATTAAAACATCACACTTTGCTTACAAGATCTAACAACACTTATTTCTACTCTCTGTTCTGGTGATTATTACATCAGCCAATGAAATTCCTGCATATAAATTTTTAAAGGTGTGTGTGAAGGGATTGCTTTTCCGAAGTATATGTAGTAGATACTTAGCCAGCCGTGGGACTCCAAATGTAACCGGAGAGCATGATTCTTATGAGAAAATCACATTGTCTCCACTGGGACTTGAACTTGAGACCTCTGTGTTACAAAGCAGCGCTCTAACTGACTGAGCTAAAGCAGTACTTCCCTAGCTCAACAGCTTACGGCTGGCTAAGTATCTACTACACGATCTAAGGGAAGCAATCCTGTCACATGTGTATGTATCATCACAATAAAACCAGAGGATCCTGAAAGGTCTTTAAAAACAGAAAGTAGATTAAGGCGTTGTCAGATCCTCGTAAAAGGATGGTGGGCACATGATAAGTATTTTAATCAGATTGGGTTGTCAAGAGAGAAGTTTATAAACAAACATCTTCTTTACTTGCTGTTTATTTTATTGAGAGAATACTATTTGCGAAGCTTGTTTTTGTTTCATTTGTGTGTAGATTTTTGGAGCTAGTTTATAATAAGGACTTCTATTATTGGTTCGGTGGGAAATAAAAAAATATATGACTTAATGTTTACTTTTAATTTATAAATTAGGGAAATTTTTTTTCTTGAATTAATAACCTGTGAAATTTTGTACTTGCTGTTCATTTTAATGAATAAGTTGTGCTATAGTTTTTCAGGTAAATACACAATCCGAGATGAAACTCGTCATGTTTTTTTTTATGTTTTTGTTAAGTTTTTGTTTTGAATTTAAATGAAAAAAGGTTAAATAAGAAAATGATTTCAAAATTTGTTTTGAATTTAAAAATTAAACAGTTTGTTCAGATTGATTGGAGAAATAAAGTAAAATTATGGTATGATAATCTCACAAGCAGAATAAGTTTGTTGAAGGTCGGTGACTAACTTAAAAAAAGATCTAACAATAAAGTGTTGTACCTTTCAGTATAATTATAAATTTTAGGGTTAAATTTTTGTATACAAACAGGGACATGTACTATTTTACTGAAAAAAAAATGCTGCATTTGGTTTTTAAATTTTTGAAGTTCTCATGCGATTTGAATTCAGTGTTTTGCATACTAAGGGAGACAATTCAAACAAAAAAAAAATGCTCTGAATTGAAAAAAAAAAGCTGACTTCTGAACACAATTTATTTAGGAAGGACAAAGGTTTTGTTACAAAAAGCTTCTTAAATACTCGTGTTATACTACAAGTATGCTGCTACAACAACTAAGAATTCATGACTTTTGTATTTGTTTGCCTATATCTTTTATAGAAGATCTTTTATTGAAATTTTTTTTTTATCTTTAATTGAATTTTAAAATGTTATATACATTTGTAAATGAATTATGAAATATTTAACCATATGAGAATTTTAACCCATTTTATAGTTAAAGATCTATAATGTATTTCACTTTATCTTATAAGTATTGTTGTTTATTTGAGAAAATAGTTTAGCTCAATAGTTTTCATATACATGTTCACTGGCAGTTTATCTTCATTTTTGGTAAATTTGCATGTGATTTACATATAATTGGCATATATTCATTAAAAATAGCGGGTTGTTTATGTAAAAAAGGACATGCACATATTTTAAATGTTCATGTGACTTTTTGTGTACTGTATAAACTGTTTAAGTGCAAAATGTATATAAAGTGGGATAAACAATTAGGATATTAGCCCCTATTTCTATTTGTTTGCAAAAATATGCATTTCTTAAAATTTACACTGTATTTTTTTTTAATGCAAGGTCTTTTCAAAACTAAAAAGTGTAGTAGTACAAAAATGTAGTTTGTTTTAAGTGCTGTTTTGTCTATGCTTTCCTGTTAATTTTCTTTTTTCATAGTGCTTTATTTACAAGCTTGAAATATTTTTTATTATTTTAGTGCTGAATGGACAAAATTTTTTTTTAACATTTTTTAAATGCAAAGAATCTCAAGAAAATAATGTTTGTCAATTTTTGAGTGTTCCTTTAATCAAATGAGTGCTTACCTGTAGATTATCTCCAGTTTCTGTGTTTTTCATATTTCTAATTTCAAATTTGATGATAAAAAAAGATCATTTGTAATTCATATCATGAAAAACGTTATGCGAGTAAATGGAGTATATAATATTTTTTAAAGATTTATATGATTTTAAAACTTGTACAAATTGCCAGCCATTTTAAGCACTGAAAACAGTAACATATTTTTTGGTAATTTTGACATGCTCATTGTTAATTAATTTATTAATTATCTTCAAAATAATCTGGTTTTTAATATTTTTTTAATCAGGGGAGGTAATCACACTAAATTTGTTAATATTAATAAAGGAATGTACACACACAAAAGTCAGTTAAGTCATTTGTGAGAACTTTTTCAAACGATGAATCTCTAATTATATATAATGTGATTTTTGTATTTTTAAGACTCATTTATCTCTGAATCTCTTGTGAAATAGAATCTCTAAAATATTTATGTAAATAGTTTTGAATTAAAAAAATATATTAAAAATAGTCGGTATTTAGTGAATGTAGTTTTAGACATAGAGCACCATGCATACACCTTTCGTTTGTTTATAAGATTTTTTTAACAAATTAATTTTAACATATGAATATAAAAATATGACTTTATATTCTAAGAAAATAAATTAATGAAAAATATTTCTCTTTCCTAAACTATCTTAGAAATATGTCTAGATAATAGAATAATCATGTATACACAAAATATAATTGCATGGAGCATATACATTTCTATTAATTTTTTTTCAATGAAAGACACGTTCTATCTTCATATATGTTAAATTTTGTTTTAAATATTTTGCCATAATGTATCTGCAATGACGGTTTGCAGCTTGTATACTCATTCCATTTTTCAGTCGTTTTTATTACCCATATTTTAGATGAAATTATTTATTTTTGGATTGTTTTTAAACTTTATTTGTCAGTTTGCTGTGAATATTTTAAAATATGTAGCTAGTCTGTGTTAAAAATTTTCACCCAACATGTCAATTATTTTGTGTAACTTTTTTGAAGGAAAATTTGTTTCTGAATGAGTATTGATCTGAATGCCAAAATAAGAGTATTATGTTTTGTGAGACAGTGAGAAATATTAGATAGATGTCTCTCTTAGTTGTCAATTTAAAAAGGAAGGAATTTATTACCTCCCTTATACAACTAGGAAACAGCTGACGATATTACCTCCCTTATACAACTAGGTAACAGCTGACAATATCTAATATTTCTTTCTGGTTTCTTAATCAAATTGTAAAAATGTCTTCTGAATGAATAATTGTGGAAAATTTTTGTCACAAAGTGAGATTCAGTTTCTTCTATATTTATGACATTTGCTGTTACCATGGTGATTTGACATGCAATTTTTTCATTTATTTTTAACAAAAGCAGTGTTTTCTAAAATATTTTTAGATATATTAAGCTACAAATTTTATTGTTCTTTTTTATTGATGTATTTAATATATGAAAAAGGAGTCTTAATATGTATATTTTAACAATATGTAAAAGGAAAAGCCTTCCAATCGAAATAATTAGATTATCGAGCTTCACTGATGAGTCTTTTGAAGACGAAAAGTGTGTCTTGGGTACAAAATTTTAAGCTTGGTTTCTATGATGAGTTTACTTATAACCTTCAAACAGCTTATTGTCATGGTAACAAGTTGTTAAAAATTTATTAAGATAAATAACACATTACCTTAACAGGCATTGTTCAGAAGTCAGTTCAATTGTACAAAATCATAAATATATTTATTGATGTGTGGTGTTCAGTTGTAGTGGATAATTAATAAACAAGTTAAAATCATTTTGTTTTCATTTTCTTGTCCAAAACTTCAAGACATGATGTCTTCTTGCACATGTACTTCAACAGAACTAATTTTCGCTTAATTTTTGGGAAATTTTTTTCTTTATTTTATTGAAATGGAGTGATTGTGAGAATTCAAAGATAGGTGTGAGAGAAATTTGGAACACATTCATGTGCTTGGAAGTGCATCTTTCTTCATTGATCTTGAACTTTGAATTTGAGTAAAAAAAGGTAGAAACAAAAAGTAAAATACAATATTTTTGGTCAAAGAAGAACACACAAAACGATGGTTAAAATAAAAAAAGGTCCACAAATCAAAGACAATGGTTCAATACATAGAACAAATACAGATACAAACCAGACTAAAAACTATGAATAACTCGTGAGCTCTTGAATGGTAAGCAATTCCTATTGCACTAGTGGTTTTTGTTGTAGTGTTCATAAATCAGAAACTCTTATTACTTTTTCAGAATTCTATTTATCAATCATAATTTTGCCTCTGAGGAAGGTCCATTAAGGACCGAAACCGTTCAGGCTATGAGTCATCACCAGGTGCTGTTAGCGGTAATTGGTCATTTTTGTAATGCCTACTCTTTGTCATAATTTCTTCTATATAACAAGAAATTTATAAAGAAAATATTTGTTTGAAGTACATGTATCTTAAAACCCCAAACCCTTTATCTTCTCATTTTACAATATTATTGAAATATTGGTGGCTTAATCTAACCCTTTAACCTCTGTTAAAACCATAGGGGCATTCTGGGATAGTCGTTTGAATGTGGAGGTTGAAAAGGTAGTATCATGTGATATTTTTTCTATGCACAATGTTTCCCACAAGAGAATTAATCAATTAGCACGATTTAAAAAATATTTCGACTAAAAAGTCTACCTCACTCTTCTTGTCTGACCCCCTCACATGGACAAACCTGTAGGTGACATCACCCATTTACCCTGTATTGATGTTTTCATGCAGAGTACGTTGTTTTGATATGCATAAATTTCTGATGTTATCCCCTGGCTTAAGTGTGTCAAATGAAATCAGACATAGAAAAAAACTCCATCTCAAAACTTATGTATTGAAGGTTATTTTTGTCTCGTCTTTTACAGAATATGAGTTTTTTTGTACAAAATTTCATATTTTAGAAGGTTACAGTGATTGATAATCCTTATAAATTACAGATGCACAACTTCATCGAATAAAGATGCATTATGAGTTTTATCATTGATTCAATTTCAGTCATTATGAGCATATTAATTCCAATGACATTCGGTTAACATAATTATGACTGGTATATGTTCAAGTCAGACCTTACCCTGACCTCATTTCAGGATTTAGTGATAAACCAGGTTTTTGTGATCAGGTCCCTTTCTCAGGTACAACAATAGGTAACTATTTTCAATGTACAGAATTATTGCATGATGTACACGTCTCTTGGACAGGGTTTATCTCTGACCTTGATCTAATTTTTACAGCTCATAAGTCAATGTCAAGTTTTCCTGATAAGGTCTATTTCTTAGATACTAAGTAATAGGTCAATTAAAGTTGGTGAGAAGAATGATTGTTGTACATATATCCATCAGAAAGGGTTTGTCTGAACTTGACCTAGTTTCAATATTCAGAGATCGAATTCGTTTTTGTGATTAGGTTCCATTTTCAGATACTTTCAAGTTATAAGTTAATCATATTCTACATAAAGATAAATTGTAAGGTATTCACATCCCTCAGACAGGGTTCAGATGACCTTAATCTCAATTGTTACTCTTCAGATGAAGTTGATGAAACAAATTAACTGTGACCTCATTTTCAAGGTTCATCGGCCCTCATTATTATTGTTAATGATAAGGTCAAATTTTAGATACTATAGGTAATTGGTCAACAATATTCAGTGTAAGGAATGATTATAAAATATGTTGTACTTCAGACAGGGTTCATCTGAAGAGTAACAATTGTATTTTTACCAAAATAAGTTGCAGTTAGTCTTTCATATGATTTTCAAGAAATTATCAATTGAATTTTTAGCACACTTTCCATTTTAATAACAATAGCCAGTTTCAAGACAAGAACACATTGAAAGAAAAAACCTAATTTGATAACTTCATTTAAACTCTGGTGAAGAGTTGTCTAATTGGCAATCATACCACATCTCCATCTTTTTTTACTAATCATCACAGAGTTAGATTCTTTACATGCTAGCTTTCCAACTAACCATCTACAGAAAACCTGTCACTCCATGCCAAGTCGGAGATTGCTCTGTGTCTAATGGCATGTTTAAAGACTTATTTTGCCGTGGGACATACTTGTGTAGTAAAATGAATAAGGAATTGAATGATGAACTATTTATCTACTTGAAAATGATCTATTATAATTTCTCAACAGATACTTTCTGCGTGGGTCAGCAATTTCCATGTTTTCTATATGACTGTGCTCTGACATCTCACGGCCAGAAGTCCTTAATTAAGGCTGTCAGACATCACAGCAATCTAGGATTATCTAAACCAAGCATTATTTAATTTTACTCCTTAATATTTTTTTTTCAGGGGGCTTTGTGGACAAGTGGTTTAATTTCAAGCTGCATTTTTATGCACCTGTCCTAAGTCAGGAGCCTGTTGTTCAGTGGTTGTCGTTTGTTGGTGTGGTTCATAAGTGTTTCTCGTTTCTCGTTTTTTATATAGATTAGACCGTTGGTTTTCCTGTTTGAATTGTTTTACATTAGTCATTTTGGGGCCCTTTATAGCTTGCTGTTCGGTGTGAGCCAAGGCTCCGTGTTGAAGGCCGTACTTTGACCTATAATTGTTAACATTTTATACATTGTGACTTGGATGGAGAGTTGTCTCATTGGCACTCATACCACATCTTCTTATTTATATTAATTGACTAGGATTGCCAATTTTCCTGTGGAAAGTCAGTTGTCCTTTCAGGGTACTCTGGTTTCCTCCACCATAAAAACAACTCATACTCATAACAATATCACGGCCAGCAGTTTTTATTGTCTAAGGAAGCCAGAGTACACTGAGAGAAATAATGACCTTCGGCAGGAAAACTTGCAATCATAGTCAATGAAGTTGCTGAAAGTGGCATTAAATATATAAACTCTAGATTGACATAGAAAAGAAAGGGAATGAACCAACTCTTCAGCATTAATGTCAATTTGATGGTTAATGCCTTTCCTGCATTATCACATTTTCATGTAAAACTTCATCATAAACCAACTTTGCCAAATAATTTGCCAGATATGGGATGGATGAACAGACAGACAGACCGATCAGAAAACATAATGCTCTCCTAAACTTGTAGGCGTGGCATATAAATAAATTGGTGTTTATTTTCTAGTTTAATATGATAAACAATTTTTCCACAATTTTTGATTTAATAAATCTATAAACATGATAAATATATCCACTAAAAACACAGATTTATTAGTTAGTTATGTTTAGGTTTTTTCTTCCTTTTCAAATAATTTTGTCCTACCTACTGGAACACTAACCATTCAGCCTGTGCAAATCAAATTATTCCTCTTCTTTTTTCAAACCTAATTATTTTTTGGGCCCACCTTTGCAGTGAAGTCAGTATACAAAGTTTTTAAAAGAGGAATTTATTTGTTCTTGTATCTCTGTGAAAGTTGTTTGTCGTAGGCAAGTCCTACGAAACTCATAATAATATCCAGCACAGTTCAGAAAAACAAAGTCTACAAAGTTCAGAAACTATTTCTTGGTTTTATACTGTTCCAGCATAGAATCAAAGTCTTTGTCGGTAATGTTTAACATCAGGTTGTTGGCAGTCAAGTACACACGGTTCTGTGACTGGGCAAGCTACAAAAGAAAATGGACAATGATTGTTCTAATTAAAATGTAAAATCAAAAAGTGTCATGTATATGAATTATCAATGAACTCACAAATAGCCAATGAAAATGTCACAATATTGTTTCAATATGCTGGATAAACCCACCAAATAAACACATTATTTGCTTCACTTTTCAAAAATAACTCTTTATGCGAAGAATAGATGGCAGTTAGATAGTAGATAGGTCACAACCATCAAAGAATACAAGTTTTCATTATTGTTTTGGAACAAATGCATTACTTATTCAAAATGGAAATGACTTCATAATTATTCAACAGTCTATAAAATTTGATTAAAATTATTTCTCTAATGATTCTTTTCATAATTTTATTACTTGTATGTTTCATATGAATCCGTACTTTTGATTGGCTGACAACAAATATAAGGTTTTCCAGAGTTACATTTTATTTCTCAATAAAATTCAAAATTCATGACTGCATGTGCTTCCCATGAAAACATAACAGCAGTGTATTAGAAAACAAATGAACAGCTTGATATAACTTACTTGTATTTCATGGTCGTAGCAAATAAATGTACTAAAAAATTTGTAAGGGTTTCACAGAACCCAGTGTCTCACCTTCTTTTGCTGTTGTCGCAGGCTCAACAAAAATGGGGAAAAATTATTAAAAATTTTCCTCTAGATACTATTTTTTTTATTGTAAAAAGCTTCCATCCAAGTCTGGTAAAAATCAAGGATGGTTTATGAATCTAATAAATGTTTTTAAAAAAGTTAACTGCAGATTGTATGTTATGTTAAATAGAAGAAAAACAAGAAGTCC
Organism: Mytilus coruscus; assembly: GCA_017311375.1. Lineage (NCBI taxonomy): Eukaryota > Metazoa > Mollusca > Bivalvia > Mytilida > Mytilidae > Mytilus > Mytilus coruscus. Next base: position 19,103,751 of record CM029607.1, read on the forward strand.
ATTTATAAATAATATACAGAAAAACAGGAAATAAATTTTTACAAAATTTCCTTCTAGATACTAGCTTTTGATCATAAACAAGCTTCTGACCAAGTTTGGTACAAATCCAGAATGGTTTAGAAAGCTATTAAAATTTCAAAGACTTAAACCAGAGACTGAATATTTGTGGACGCCGCCATCACCAATGACGACAAGGGTATGTAGGATCGCTATGTCTCGCTTTTGCAAAAAAAGTCGCAGGCTTGACAAAAAAAGAAATAAAAGCCTGTTTTGTAATTTCTAGGGTTGTAAATGCGTTGTCTACACATTTTTAGTATGGAGCACTTCCGCAGCGCTTTATACAAAATGTGCTTGGGTGAATGCTTTTTCACTCCATAAAGATTACAAAAAGAATCATTCAATTTCTTCAATATCTTTTTCACATTTAAATAAGAGTCTATTGATAATTTTTTTCACTTACCGTTCTAGAAATACCCTGTGATGCTCTGATTTTTCTTAACTTCAAGTATCCAGGATTTATTGAAATGGCTTCACCTATGTATGCAAGTTAAGGAAAGCAGTCTTGTAATGATTGATTGTTGATGGTTGGTGTTTAACACCACTTTCAGAACAGTTTGCTAAATCATGGCAGCCACTTTTTTTAATGGTGGAGAAAGCCAAAGTACCAACGAAAAAAGTACACAACTTTGACAAGAAAAAACTAGCAATCCTAGTCAATTAGGATAAGAGTCTATCACACTTTGCCAATGTTTGCTAGAAGTGGAGTTGGGACTTTCAACTGCAGTTTTGATAGGTTAGTGATCTAGATTAACTAAATAGACCTCTCGCCAATCAAGGGCTTGTCTTATAATAGCATGATTATGTTACTTCAAAGCAGTATTCAACAGTTTGTTTCAACATTTAAATTTCAAATGGGTCAAGCTAAAATGTCTTAAAATTGATTTTAAGAAGTGCAACTCAAAATGTTACAAAGAAGAGGTTTCAGAGCAATTAAACAATTTTGCCACCAAACAGGTACTCAAGGATTGGCCCCAGAAAGTCCTAGAAAATTTGTATATTGTTGCTTATGTAAAATTTAAGTTTATTTTACACAATAATGTACCAAATTAAAATGGGAACCAGTCAACAAGTGCATCTAAGGATGCAAACAAGGAACTAGTCCTACAGATTCATTTACATCTGTGGGTACCAGTTTTGTGGATATTTGATTTCCATATTTGCTTAATTTTTCTTAAAACCTATAAAAAAATTATACTTCATTTGTATCTAAATTTCTGATTTACATATACCCTCAAAATATATTCTTATAAATTGCTTCGCTGAGCGCAGATGTTCAACCCTGAAAAGTTGTGGCCAAAATGGACACAATATTCACGCTTGATACAGGTCTGAATTTGGAATTGTAATTAAATATTTGACACATAATAGGTTTCTGACACAGAATAACTGTAGTCAAAGAACTTAAAATTGGTTATATGATTTGAATTTATATTCAATTTTTGCTTTTGTGCAATACACCATGCTGTTGCGAATCCCCACCCCAAAAAAAATTTACCCTGTTTTTTGCTTTTGAGCAATACTCAATGCTGTTGAATATTTGAAGAAAATTGTACCGCCCCAATTTTTTTTCACCTCCCCTTTCCTTATTCCAAAAATAATCTCAATTCAAATTTCTTATGGAGTTTGCAACAAATACTACTCATTTAAATATATCATAAAATATTAAAATATAAAAAAACATAGTCATGGTTAAAATTAATATTAATTAACAGTAATTACAGCTGATCATCTCAAGACAATCATCATTTCTTAATACATAATTTTCAAGCAGTGTAAGGAGGTAATCAAACATATTCTTTAAATGGAATTGGATTACCTCCCTTACACTGCTTATAAATTGTCTAAATTGTCCTTTATTCAGAAAAACCCGTGTTTTTCCCCCTTTTTTGCCCCTAATTGCTAAATGATTTAAGCCATAACCCCCCATAACCATCCCTTTGTAGCATGGAATTTGTGGTAAAATTTCAGAGAGATTCATACACTTAAACTCCAGTTATTGACTGGAAACTACAAAAATGCTTCTTTGGGCCTCTTTTTTGGTCTCTAATTCCTAAACCTTTGCCAGGTGTTTGGGACCATAACCCAACCTTCCTTTTGTGGTTATAAACATTGTGTTAAAATTTTATTGATTTCTATTTACTTATACTAAAGTTATTATCCGGAAACCATCCGTCTTCGGACGACTCTGACGACGACTCTGACGATGACGACATGATACCAATATACGACCAAAAAATTTTTAATTTTTGCGATCGTATAAAGATTCCAAACAATTATCACTCCATGAAAAATAAGGATTCCACAGTATCACATTTGGCATCAGATTACTAAAGATAGAAATCATTGACCATTGACTGCCTGTATAAAACCCTTCCCACAATGCACCCCATTACTACCCATACCCAAATTTGTGCTCCATCATTCACAGCAGACTATATCTAGAGTCAGCCATATTGAATGACAGCGCCCCCTATATATGTCTGGCCTTACAGCAGACATACAAACTAAGATATGTCCACCAAGATTTCAGACAATGATTTTACTCTGGTTTGGTAAAACAGTCAATGGCCTCCTACATACAGTTTTCATCACTTGCCAAAGGTTATTATGGCTACTGAATACTATGATTTCTTTTCTTTGGAAAACTACATTACAATTGTGAATTAAAATTAAACAAGAATGTGTCCATAGCTTAGACACCATGCCCTGCTCACACTATCCCATTACAATGTTTAGTGAAACCTGAAATCTGGGTCTAAACCCCAATTTGGTACATATTTTATTAAATCAACATCATAATGAACATAATAACTTAGTTTCAAGTTGATATGACTACAACTTCATGGTAAACTACTAGTAAAACCAAAACTTTAATGTGATATAGGATCGGACAGGCAGACCCCAAAACATAGTGCCACCCTGATATTTTAGGCAGAACATAAAAAGAAACAAGAAACCTTATTATTTTTTATCTAAGTTAAATCTACTCTATAGAATATTTGAAACAAGAATGTGTCCATAGTACAAGGATGCCCCACTCGCACTATCATTTTCTATGTTCAGTGGACTGTGAAAATGGGGGAAAATCTCTAATTTGGCATTAAAATTAGAAAGATCATATCATAGGGAACAAGTACTCTAAGTTTCAAGTTGATTGGACTTCAACTTCATCAAAAACTACCTCGACCAAAAACTTTAACCTGAAGCGGGACGAACAGACGGACAAACAGACAAACGAACGAACGGACGGACGGACACACAGACCAGAAAACATAATGCCCCTCTACTATCATAGGTGGGGCATAAAAATGCCTGAATAGGTTTTTCTTAGTTTCTGTACTATCAATAGATCTAGAGATAAGTAATCAAGTGTACTGCTTCTTTAAGACCCATTTTCCAAGTTGTTTATATTCATAAAACTTGACAGAAATGACAAGTTACTCCTATAAATAATCGACTGACAATTTCTATCATGCTGATTTTTTTGTAGATCTTGCTTAGCTGGTCAGTTTTGTTGTTGAAAGTTTCTGTATACAAAAATTAATAAAAAACATTATTTACAAATTACAGGTACATTAGCTATGTTTTTGACAGTATAAGTTGAAATAATTAAAGTATGTAACATTTATAAAAATGGAATATTGGATAATAATTTGAAATCAAGTCAGTTTAGTTAAGTTTGTCAAAATACATTAAAAAATTTTTCTCCAATACATTAAACTTGCAAGACAATAATTCAACCTCATTCAGATCCAAATGCATGCAACCATTTGTGTGAACCCAGCTGAAGATGATTGTGCATGTGCTCAACAAATACAGAAAAGAATGTCAGCTGGAAAAGTAAAACTAAGATCCAACAATAAACAGGTCTTGTCTACTGTTTCTACTCGCAAAATAAATCATTATTATACAGGTTACAGGTAAAACAATGGTGTACATTATGTTTTTTTATCTATGTTTATGATAAGTACTCTAACAGAAAAATTGTAATTTTATTGCAAGTGTTCTTTATATTTATCTATTTAAATTGATATCAGAGTCACATGCCTATTGGCAAACTTCAAAGGTCATGTCAATGATTAATTAGTTAGCATCCAGTCAAAAGTTGTTTACATTTTTTACTATTTAATGCAGTTTCTTTTTACCTGTGGAAATTATTTAAAATAGAATAAAATTTACGTATGTCATTAATCATATTTGAAAGTTTGAGTCAATTTGCTGGAATTTTGGTGGGGTATGGGTTTTGCTCATTGTTCAAGGCTGTATGGTGACCTATAGTTGTTAAATTCTATGTCATTTGGGCTCTGGTGGAGGGTTGTCCCATTGGAAATTATACCAAATCTTTTTATTTTTTATAGAACTTTTATTTGCAATAATATAAAGAGCTTCCTGAGAAATGACAGCATTCTTCAATCATTTTTTAAGGAACAGGATAAGAAGAAAGCACAATAGGTGGTAGCTGATACTACTTAAAACCCTGTAATTTTGGAGGAATTTAAAGAAAATTCAATTTAAAATGGATTTGTTCAAAAACTGAGGTTTATTGTCAAACACCAATGGGCCAAACTGGGAACCAGTCACATTAGGCATCCAAGGAACCAGTATCACATTTGGCATCAGATTACTAAAGATAGAAATCATAGACCACTGACTGCTTGTTTGAAACCCTTCCCACAATGCACCCCATTAGAACCCCTTACAACAACTTTGTGCACCATCAATCACAGCAGACTATATCTAGAGTCAGCCATATTGATTGACAGCGCCCCCTATATATGTCTGGCCTTACAGCAGACATACAAACTGTGATATGTCCACCAAGATTTCAGACAATGATTTTACTCTGGTTTGGTAAAACAGTCAATAGCCTCATACATACACAGTTTTCATCACTTGCCATAACTACCGCGGCTACTGAATACAAAGGTTTCCTACTGTTCAATATTAAACAAGAGTATGTGTCCATAGCCAGGACACTATGCCCTGCTCAGAGTATCCCATTTCTGTGTTCAGTGAACAGCAAAATATGGCTAATTCATATCAAAATGAACATGTGAACTAAATTTCAAGCTGTCATGGTTGTTGTGACCTCAACTTCATGGTAAAGTACCCTAGACCAAAATTTTAAGGGATCATAGATTTATTCTTACGAGGAAGCTCCGAGCATGCTCGGAGGATGCCCGGAGCTTTTAAGTAGGCTCTTCTCAGCAGTTTATGTGACAATAATTATCATGATCCATTAAGATGTCAAATCTATAGCACTTCTATGATAAGGGAAGTAGAGCATTACAGAGGAAGCTCAATTAACATCTGTGTAAACATCTGGTCTATATAAATAAGTCTTGCATTAATTATACAAAACTTTAAATAGATAAGAAATTCTTCAATAATACTGTACCATGCTTGGAAAGAAATATCAAGTCTTCACAGAAAGAAAATGTTTTAACACATTTTCTTAATAATCATCATTTTTTCAATACAAAAATACTCAAATTTTATATTTAGAATATAAATATTTTTCAATTTATACTATATAAAATGAAATATAAAAGTCATCAAAGATACAAACTATGGTTATTGATATATAACCATACTACTAAAATTTAGTACATTCAATTTCATGCGAAAAGGGTTGATTTATTTTATATTCCATTTAATTTGACAGTTGTTGGAAATTAACCTCCATTTCATTGCAGAAAAGTGTTTTGAGACGCAATCATGTATCTTGGGTGTTTTAAGCAATAAAAAATTCTATTTGGTGTTCTATAAAATATTTTGGAAATTTTAGGGACATGGCTATTAAAGCTTATAAACAGGGAAAAAGGGGAGAGAATTTGATTGGTTAACTTCTGGTGATGTTTTCTTTCTTATATGCACTGAAAAGTTATTTTGTATTGTTACTGTAGTACAGGACAGGATAAAACTTTACTCATGTCAAGAATTTCTTTATTTAAAACATAGATATATTCTGCACAATTTTTTTGAAAAATACCAATTAAACAAAGACTGATAGGGGAAAAACAATTTTATGTTAGATTTTCACTGTAGTACTGGACAGGATAAAACTTTACTCATGCTAAGTATTTCTTTATTTAAAACAAAGCCAAATCTGCACAATATAAAAAAAAAATGCCAATTAAAGAGAGACGTACTAGAGGGAAAACAATGGTGGTATTACCCCCTCAACTTTTCCTAAAATAGCCTTAATTTTCTATAAAGGAACTAAGTTTGCTATTTTATAAAAAAAACAACATATTACCATTGTTTCGTTAGGGGCATTACTTAAACAAGTAATTTTCAAAATTACCTATACAAGTTATGTTAAAAAAACGATGCTATTTCAAATATTACCTCTATATCATGAATAAGTAACTTCTGTTAATATTATTTTTATAGGTGTCCATTCATACAGGTTTTACTAGCTTTAACAAATTTTCACAGACATCTGGTTATTTTCCCCATGAAATATAAAACTATTTAAATCCTCCTGAAACACTTATTGCCTTTCTGATGCCACACTTCTTGGTCAAAGATTGGTCTCTTGGGGCTATTAAAATATCATTTTCCCTTCAAATCTTAGAGATAGACAGATATAAATAGATGGAACCTTGTGATTTAATTAAGACTTGAAGTTATTTATAATTTGTAATCTTAATCAAAACAATTACATATGTTCCTTAAATAATTGTAAGTACTAAGTTTTCAAAGATGTATAAAATAATTTATAAAAGTAATATTTTGTCATTATTTTTAAAGTAACCTCTATACTCATCTCAAATTGGATAAATATTAAATTAATTCAATGAAATGATATAAAATTCTTAAAACTACATTTAGTCCATGCTTCTATTGACATTTAAAATAACTATTGAGTTATTAAATAATTTTAAAAACAAAAATACCTCTATAAGTAACTAAAAAAATAATTTGTTTAGTATCGCCCCTGACTTGTTTGTGTCTTGATAACTCTTATGCAGCATATTATATAATATAAAATTTATTCAAATCATATCATCTTATTATGAAATTGGAGAATTTTTATATTATAAAAAAGGAATGATTATTAAATATAATAAGAAAATATTTAAATGACTTTTACTTTTGTGGAGACTTGAGATTTCTTTCCAAGCATTACACAGTACTGTTGAAGAATTTCTAATCTATTTTATAGTTTTGTAAAATTTCATGCAAAATGTATTTGAATAGACCAGATGTTTACACAGGTGTTAATTGAGCTTCCTCTATAATGCTTTACTTTCCTTATTATAGAAGTGGTGTAGATTTGATTGACATCTTAATGGATCATGATAATTATTGTCACATAAACTGCTGAGAAGAGCCTACTTAAAAAGCTCTGAGCATCCTCCGAGCATGCTCGGAGCTTCCTCGTAAGAATAAATCTATGATCCCTAATGTGATGGGGACAGGACAAACACATAGATTGCAAAACATAACGACACCCTACTATCCTAGGCGAAATAAAAATAGATCAGGTAATGTTATTATCTTTTGTACAAGTGAACTCTAGACTATCAAGCATTCCAAAAAGGAATGAACAGTTTTTTCTTATAAATTCCTGTACTTTCAACAGACATGCATGACTAAAATTTGTATTTTTCTTAATATTTATCAAAGTTGCATATATTTATTTTAACTCTAAAAGCATAAAGACTGTGACCAATAATTTTCAAACATGATTTTTCATTCTCGACATGTGAATTTTGTTGTTTTTTCTTTGAACCAAATGATGTCAGCTCAGGCAAATATGGCATCCCCACACTAGTGCAAGCTGAAGCTTAATAGCTTAAAAAATTTGAAGGTTTGTGCTTATACTGAGTTACATACGTATAAAACAAATTCTACATTGACTAAGGGTGCACATTTAATATGAACTCTTCTATTAATTATTTAGGTACTGTAAATTCAAAATATTTTTGCAAACATTTATCAGTGCCATTGTTGATAAATGGACAATGTGTTAGATTATTTATTGCGATTTCAGAAAATGCTCCATAAAAATTAAAATTCAAGTTTTTTTGGCAATAACTAGCTATCCGTTACAAAACAAAGCAAATACATGTACTGTATCAACAATTAACAGTTTATACCTTCTTTTTTTTTTACAGCTATGAAAGGTATGACTTGGTTTTAATTTTTAGTTGTTAATAGTATAAGTTTAGCAGTTTCAAACATTTGCGCTTGTTATTATATTTTGTGGTGTGCAAATTTGTATGGGATGGACAATGTTATCACAACAGCCGTTGTGCATCCTACGCCACATTAGTTAATAGATATTGTACCGAAACGGCTATTTTGCATATCTTTAAACAAAACTGAACAATAAATTATAATCTAAGTTCAGTGTTTCAGTCAATTTCTAAACTTATCCACTGCAGTAAATTCAGAACTGTTTCTGACATTTTGCCTTCAGTCAATCAAGATCTGTCAAGACTCTGAAAATAATGTTAAATAGCTGTTATTTACCTCGGTAAAACAATAAATACTGAATTACCTGAAGAGTGGCTTTACAGTTTTGTTTGACTACAAGGAAAATGCCTCAACAGTACAGAATTTACTGCCAGAAAAAATTATCAGGAAAATAACTTAAAACTGCACAATATTCAGTCATTTCATACTAAAAACCCTTTTAGAGAGATGAGAACCATTGATTGAAAATTGAAGTATAACATAAAAGGATATAAGTTTAGCAGCTTCAGCTTCTCCAGAGGCTTGTACAACTTTCTGTTGTCTTTCTTGTTTGGCTTTCTCTACCACAAACTGAGCTCTCTGAGCCTCTTGTTGGGCTACCTAAAACAGTGCATTAAAAAAATCAATAAATAATCCAAGGTTATGGATCACAACAGCAAAATGTAGCAAACATATCGAGGTGAAATCTAGTATATTTTTTGGGACCTGTTATCTACAGTCCAGCTATCGCGATTCACCAAAACACGCGATTCCATGATGGAAATTAATTAAAGATCGTGGATTTCCGTGATGGACGATTTAAAAGATCGCGACCTTTTACCTAAAAATATCCAAATCTGGTCCGCTAAGTCCACGATGACAGTCAATTTATAGGATAAAACAATTCCTTTACTGATGCTAGCTGATACAATGTAGCTGTCTAAATGCGAGTGCAATGAGATAAGACAACGAGGTGTAATTGGGTCTACGTGCAGAATAATAACCAAAAATGTTTTAAAGTTTTTATTCATTAAGCAAATGTATGATGTGATTACTAAATACTTCTTATTCTGATTCACCGATAAAATATTTTAATTTCATCCTCCCAAAAAAGCTTTAAATTGTTTATCAAATTTGACACAAGCTACCTTTGTCGTACCTTAATTTGGATCTTATTGTGAGTTCAATAGATAAGCAACAAGGTCTAACTGGGTGTACATTTAGAATAAAAATATATTTGTTTTTTAAAGGCTTACGATTCATAAAAATATGTATGATGTGATAACTCATTTCTTTTATTCTGATTAAAAAATAATTTTAATTTTATCCTCCAATAAAAGTGGTAAATTGTTTAATAAATTTAAAACATGCTACCTTTTTGTACCCCAATTGGGAAGTTACAAAGATTACAATGCCTGTCAATCATTACCCGATGAAGGTTAATAAACACATGACCTGTGTCGGCCAACAGACACCTGCTATTATAAACAAGTATGTGTCTGGTTTATATTTCAACAGGTAAACAGAAGTTGGTTAATAGAAATTGATAGGTGTTTTATTAAATTGTTGAATGATAGTTTAAACCAAGCTTCACATGCTCTTAATTTAGTCTTTTATGCAAACATTTATTTCAGGAGGATAATACGTCACTTGGATCGTCTGATTATTGTCTTTGATTTCATTTGAATAAAATACAGAATTTAATCCATCAACCCTTTTAATCTTTTGCAATAGAAAAAATACTGGTTGTTATTTGAAATAAAATTTTCAGCTTTTTATGCTATAATTATTAAAACATGACCAAATTATTAAATACAATCTTTTTACTCATTTTGGACTGGTTGGAAGTTGGTTGTAAAATGTCCAGTGACAAATATCTCGTACATTGTCGTGCAATTTCTTTAAGGGATGTTGCTGGTTAGCACGTTTATTTAATTAATGCCCCGTCAACATACCCGTCTTTAAAATCCTGGGACTGTTAGAGAACAGGAGAGTTATGAAATAGAGTTTAATGGCATTTAGTATACATACAAAGTTGAGCACTACAAGACATGGTTTAGACCCGGGTTAATACTTATATGATGCAATGGACAGACTGTAAATTTGGATAATTATTTTCTGCATGAATAAGTTCGTGTCATATTGGATGATAACGGTTTAAACATTATGTATATAAGAAGAAAAAAATGGTGGAAAACATGTTTGTCGTACATGTATGATTTGCCAAAAAATAAGCTTTAACAAACTTAGTGGGGTATATTGTATATGTAGTGCTGGGCAGACAAAAGATATATTTTGTAGTAATATAGCATAGAGGAAGAGACAGAAGTTGGACTGGGAGAAGAGCTAAGTTTATTGTATTTAATTTAATGCAACAATTTCAAATATCTTTTTGAAAGATATGTGTGGTCCTGAAAAGGACCGTTTGTAATCTTTGTGTAAACTGTATACACCTCAAAGGACGCCGAACTCTAGCTCTTGATAATGGGGTCGCCTGCTGGTGGGTTGTTTTCAATCTGGACAGCAGCAAGTGCAGGTCTTTGCTTCTTTGGTTGTCGACGCAGCATCTCATTGACAGCATTGATGACATTGGTCCGGAAGATGTCTTCCTGACGGACCTCAGGGTACATCCGAACTGTGAATTGCCGGATTATCTCTCGCCTGGCTGGGTCCAGCTCACGCTTACCATGCTTTCCACCACCATTCCAGTTGTAGAAGTAGCGCAGGTTGTCCATGCCGTACAATTCTGGAAAAAACCTTTTGGTTAAGGCAGCCGCAAAATTACCAGCGCTCTTTGCCGAAATCTTGATTCTTGTCAGCTCCTCATTTGGAAGGTTGTACAAGTCTGGTATGGCAGGTACCTGTTGGTCGTCTACTACTGCTGCTGGAATGGTGGGCCTATGTTGTCTGGCTAAAATCTGGTCTTGTTGGCTCGCCAGTCTTTTATGCATAACTTCCAGCTCTGTTAACCTACGGAGGCCTGTATCAACTTTTTTGTTCAGAGTATCAAGGTTTTTCTGGATTGATGTTACTGCAGAACCTATTGCTGCTAGTGCAGACATTACAGGACCGAGATGACTTGAAGTATGGGTTGGTCTGGCTGGTGTAAAGGGCGATACTAGCGGTGGAGTTGGTGCTGTCGGATTTGGACCACGGATGGAAACTGGTGTACTAGAAGTCGGTACAGGTAGGGGACTGCTGGTTGTGTCTGATGGGAACTTTCAGCAGATGCTGGTTGTAGTGTAGTGGCAATGCGACGCCTAGGTGGTCTGATGACTGGTAAAGGGTCGTAAAGCCCTGGCTGAGTGACAACCCTAATCACTCTTGCTGCCGGTTTACCACTTTTGGTTAGGGGTCGACAGTTTTGGACTGGGAAGCCTTTGGTCTGCTTGGTGTTTGTCGTATTGGACCTGATGGTTTGAGTACTGGTTTTTGGTCTGTCTTTTCTTTTTGGGTTGAGCTCTCTCGACAGGTGGGCTTGAAGGATCATCACTCTCGACTGCTAGAGAAACCGGTTGTCCTGCTTTGCCTTTTCTACTAGGGCTGACATTGCCGCGTAGTCACCAGAACCAAGGATGACGGCACTAGCGCATTTCTTCTCTGTTCCACTTGACTTGGTAAATTTCATTTACTCTTATTCTGTCTTCTGTTGCTATGTGGACTCTCTGGCGTACTCATGACACCCCACAGTTAACAAATCTGACAGCAAAGTCAGATTGCTCTCTGGTTAAGGCACGTAAAGACATTGTTGTAGTAAATTAATTGGTATTTTAGCTAACGGATAACTGAAATGATAATATTTTTGTTGGCTTCCGTATTTATTGCTAGTAAATTTGGCACCGCCCAGTTGAAGATTTTAATGATTCCATAAATTTCATTGGTGGAAAACCAAAATTTACCCCAAAAACATGTGCACTGCCTTGACACGTTACTGTGTATTACAGATGATTTCAAGAGGCGACACTATGTCTGGCTGAACACCTGTGCTTCAAAAGTTTGTGAAAAGATTTCAAACTATAGAATAAATATAAAATTTTACTAATTTTTTAAACTCCGCAGTCTTTTGTGGCTTTATAGTATTTTGGGGTACAAATGTATTTGCATGAATAAAAAGAAGTGTGATACGCTAGTTTTACACCTGAATTAAAATATGCCTTAATTATGACTATAAAGATTATAATAATTATTCTACATCAAAACAAATTTTCTTTCATCTTCACAACAATAGTATTCAAAAATAAATGTATTACTTCATTAGTTTTCTGTCAAACTGATTTCTATTCAAGGTCCGTATTGACTAAAATATGTATTTGATAGATGTTGATTTTAATCGATTGATTGAATTAAAATGTATGGTTGCTCGCTTAACCTTCAGTGACAAATATTAAATGCATATTCTGCGAATGAAAAATACACAACTGATACAATATATATGCAGGGTAACCGGGATTAAAGGCTGGATGTTTGAAGTCGCGTGAGAATGAGAGTATATGTATGTTGTTTGGTTAGAATTTACAACTGACCATCTATTGACACCTGCAATTTTCAAAAGGTTTTATTGACTTCTCTTCTGATAAAGTTATTTGCAGAAGGAAAATTTCTTTCAGTTGCGTCATTTAATAACTAAGAGAATGACTATCTTTGTAAAAAGTAAGTTGTATAAGAAGCATAAAGATCAAATTAATAGAATTTTTTTTAAATAAATTCGACAAAGGTGTGTACAAGAATTTAAACGCTTTCAATTAAAAAATGGAAAGTAAATTCTGCAAAATGCATCTGTATTTTATATGTATTACCAATTGTTACATTTACGTGTATTTATAATATTCTTACAACCGTGAGAATTTTTGGGAAATTGTTTACGATGACATTTTCGGTATTGATCAGCTAAATACCTGTATATTATAGGTACATGTACATTTACCTGGTTGAAGTCCGTTGACCAGTTCGTTTATTTCTGGGGCAGTATATTGTCATTTGCTGGTATATTGTGCAATTAACTGGGTTTTATGGCTTGATATTTCTCAAGTTTACCACCTAAAGAAATTTATGAATTCGCTGTCACATGTTGATTTCTTATTAAAATACCAACTGTTTGATGAAAATTATCAGTTTCATCGTAACAATGGGCAGAGTAGACGACAAAATCAAACAAGAAATCGCAGTACTGAGAAAATCGGGCAACACCATCCAAGCAATTACTGGAATATTGAGGACCAGGGGCCATAACATTTAGCGTCATTCCGTGCGGTACTGGCTGAGAGCCTATGACAGGGGTTTTATTTCCGAGCTTGGTGTTCATGTCCAACCAAAACAACGGACCTTCAGAAAAGTTTCTGAGAGAGACGCCGAACTCATCAAAGAACTTATCAAGTCAGACTTTTCCATGTCAAGCAAGCAGATCCACAAAGCCCTAGTTGCAGATGGTGCCAACATGAGTCTGTCGCTCACCAAATTAGCCATCGACGCTGCAGGTATCACCCATTCACGACCGCGTATGGCCAGATGGTGAGAAGGGCAAACAGACCAAAACGTGTTGATTTTTGCCAACACCTCATTGACGAAAATGACGACTTTGCAGACATCATCTTCTCTGATGAAAGTTCCATACAGACCTTCCAAAATAAGACCAATTATTACAGAGAGAAAGATTCTGCTCCAATGGTTCATGGAAAGTCGAAACATCCACTGAAAGTCCATGTTTGGGGTGCCATAAGTCGGAGGGTCCGTCAAAACTGACCATCTTTGAAGATATAATGGAAAAGAATTTTCACCAACTCCATTTTACGGGACAACCTTCTTTCTTATGTTCGGGTAAAGTTTCCTGATGGGCACAGATTCCAACAAGACAACGACCCTAAGCACAAGTCAAAATGGCAAAAGAATTTATGAACGACAACGGCATAAATTGGTGGAATATATGGCCTTCGAAAGTCCTGACTTGAACCCCATAGAAATGGTATGGAATCAGATGAAGGCCATGTTGCCCGTAGACCCAAAACAAAAGAGGAGCTTGTCAACACTTTACAGACCTTTGGTGCGAGATGATGACAGTGGAGCAATGCAACATGTACATTGATCATATATACAAGGTTGCACCTGTATGTGTCTTGATGAATGGAGCAGCAACTGGTCATCTGCCCGACAAGATTTTTCCTGAGAGGACAAGGGGTAAATCGCTAGCATATTTCAACAATAAGCTGAAGACTGACCCAGATGTAATCAAGCGATTGAAAGGTCTGCAGTTCCAGTGATAAAGCCTCTGTTAACTCAGTTGTAAACGGCCCTTTCAGGGCCACCAAATTTTCAAAAGATTCTTTATTTGTTGTAACAATTTTTAAAACAATAAAATCAATATGAAAAGTGACCATGCATACAAATATAGAAGATGTGGTATGCTTGCCAATGAGACAACTATCTATCCAAGACATAAAGTAGAAAATATAAAAAATAGATCACAGTACATAACCCATTCAAATTTTAATCTTCATCCTTTCAGACTTGTAACGAAATTATCAAAGAATTCAAATTCACCAGTACATTTCCTTCTTAAATATATTGACCCGTTATTAATTTTTTATTGCTGTCCTCTATTCTTATTTTCTACGATCTTTTATTGTTAAATCGCATGTATTAGAGTTAGAACACTTTAAAGTAGTGAAAAGTTGAAATATGAAAGAATATATTCAAAAAATTATACACACTAAAAAGGGGACCTACCCACATGTGCCTGTGATTCAAAGAAACAATAATTTCTAATTATAATAGAAACTTTCACTAAAAAAAACATGAGCATGAACATTTTGTCTAAATAAGTACATGAAGGATTTACAATGTTAAGCACACGCCCATTTTCAATATCAGACGATTTTTCTGTACAGGTTATATTGAACTGTCTATTCTGAGTATGCACTGATATATTGGTCATTGGACGTTTAACCATCAATACGGTAATCCCTGTGAAATGGTGAGCAGAAAGATGTTTGTATAACAAGTGTCTCTATTCGTCTTTGCTGATGTCCTTTTCGGTTTTTTAAACATACATGCACCATACAATAATCAGTTACAACAAAACAAAAAGATGTGTCTCCACGATAAAACAATTCACTTAAAAATCACCAGATGTCAGCCCCTTCCTTATTTTTACGTAGTAAAGTGTTTTTCAAAAATATGAACTGAATCATTTGTCAATTGACATTAAGCAATCAATAATCGAATGCGATACATTAAGTGAGCCTATAAAATGTACATAGTTGTATACAGCGTGACATTGAAAATCCGAATGAGCTGTATCAATAATTATTTATATTTTCCCTTTTTCAAGAATTCACGCTTGTAAAACCCACACAAAACCATACAGCCTTTCAATAAGCCCGATTTGTAAGTCAAATATCATTTTATTGATAAAATGAATATCACATTTTAAAAATTACGATTTTTTTCTACGGTAACAATAAAATAAAAAAATAATTAGTCACAGGATTTTGAACTAGAACTACTACAGTCTCAGATATTTTATAAAAACTGTCTGTTGAACTTTTTTTTATTGATAATTAATAACTTGTAACATTAATGATTTTACTAATCTCAAACAATTTTCAATTTACAAATTTCTAAAGATAATAAGTTCAAAATCAGTCAATATAATGTAGCTCCTCCTTCCACATTCGATTATTACCTGAACACCCGCTCATTGGTTTAAACTTCTCGTATGACTTTTGTGTATGCATCACCTTTCAGACAAGTGTACACACGAAAGACCGCCCATGTCAATCAAACTTTACCTGAGCTTGAATAGAAATAACAACAGGACAAGAGGAGTAATTACGGGTCAATGTGATTTTAAATAACAATACACACAACCAATAAACTGACAAATATATTGTTTTCTCGCTATTAGCTTTTATCACCACAATTAATTCTCATGCACATTCATTGTAACAATAATTAAACGTTATATTTTATCGATAACATAAAATTCTGCGTTATTACAATAGATATTCTATTGATTTCTCGAATGTCCACGATAAAACATTGGCCTGTCCGCGATCATAATGGACTTTTCGCGGCATATTATAGGTGAAAATATAATTTCCCGTCGCGATAGTCCACGCCTTTAAATGGACTTTATGGAATCATCTTGTCGGGAGTGTAAACATATGACGATAAATTTTAATACAGAATAATTATGGAAAATGAAATGTTTACTCCTTTATCCTTTAGCCATCCATGTGAATAATGACAATTATTTCAGCATTTCAAAGTGTTCATAGATTTAAAAAAAAGTCTTAGGATAATTAAATGTTTAAATGTTCTCTTCCTGGTAAAAGCAAATGAAATCTTACGAAAAAAAAAAATTGTTGCTCTCAAGTATGTAGAAAAAATTACTTTGACTAATGATTTTTTTTTTTTTTTTTTTTTTTTGTAAATGGGAGATAACTGCATTAATTCATTTTTAAGGACTTGGGTTATCTCCAATTACATTTGTAGGGGTAATACCACCTTTGTTTTTCCAACATAATTCTTCACATACATAAAGTTTTATCCTTTCCAATACTACTGTGAAAATTTCATGCATTTTTTCAGTGCATATAAGAAAGTTAACTTTCCTGGAAGTAAATAAGGCAATTTCTCAACCTTATTTTTCATTTTAAAAATTGTGTTAATAAAAAAAGAAATGTGCTGCGAAATGTAATTAAATTGAAGAAACTCATTTGTACAAAAAACAAATGTGCATTTGCCTGGTTTTTTTTTCAGTGGTAAATTGGGGATAACTGCATTTATATGACTCTCCCTTTACTTTTGTATCAAAAACTACTTATTCTACTGCAGCCTCTATCTGTTTTGTAGAGTTCTTTTTATAAATGGGAGATAACTGCACTTATTTGAGTCTAAGGACTTATTATCTCACTTTATTTTTTGTTTGCACACCTGTCGATTCTACTGTAATCTCTTCACCTGTTTTGTAGGTTTTTTTGTATATAGATCACTGCAAATTTCTGATTCTAAAGACTTGAGTGATTTCCTTCTTTTGCATTAATATTGATTTTCACTTGTTTTAATGGATTTACTTTGTAAATGGGAGATAACTGCACTTATTTGATTCTAAGGACTTGAGTTATCTCCCTTTATTTTTGTTTACCTACCTGTTTAGATTCTACCGCAGCTGTATATTCTTTCCCAAAACTTAATTCTGTGATGGACACATCATCTAAGATCATGTAGAAGTCTTGTGCTCTTTCCTTAAGTTCTCGTCTGATTAATAAACTGACTTGTTGACGCTGTGTGATTAATTGTGAAGCGTTGAATTTAGCTACGACTGATTTTAAAACCTGGAAATGCATAACTAAAGAATGTCATCATGATATAAGCATCATATCTTTTGGTAAATTCTTATTTTTGAAATTTAACTGTTTCATACATTGAAAGTCTTCATTTTCTTCCCCTCAATAATGTGTACTTAAAATATACAAATCAGAAGCAATAATCCAAAAGGAAAATTAGTCTGCACCGTTAGCCACTAATTCGATGCCCCAGACTAGTATAATTTTATTCAGACTAGTAAGTTTTTTGTAAAATTTTGTTTAGACACATAAGAAAAATGTCAGAATATTGATCTTCGGAAAAGATTTTAGTGCAGACTGTAAGTTAGCTTTTTTGCTTACTCCATAATAATGTAGAATTCTTTTGAAGTAGCCTATAAAACTTAAACCTTCAAGAGAGATCTATAATTACTTGAATCATCTTGTGTGTATGGCTTAGGATCTACTATATTAGAATATAGTAGTGATATCTGCATGTTTAAATTGACTAAGTTTGACTAAGTTTTCAAATTCTTACTAATTTGCTAAAGTCATATGCATGTCAAGGCCTGATAAACATATTCTTATTTCCTGCCTCCTGCTTAAAAAAAAATTGTCAGTCAGTATTTTTTTTGCATATCAACAAAATTCCAAAAATTAAACGTTTTCTCCAAGTCTATTCCTGATTAACACAAAACATCCTTTTTAATTTCCATGTTTTCACTATTATGGTCATTCATATACAGGGTTTCTGCTGGCGGCCGCCATTTTCGCATTTTGCGAAAAAATAAAAATTGTGGCGATTCGTTATTGGCGAAAGAAATATCACTGTTCGACTGCGTCCATCTTGTTTACTTTTTTCGTGTTTCTCGGACTTTTTCCCTGATCAGACAATACTGGGAATTCACCTTGAACTCGTTACGCCAATAATCATCTGATTGCATTTTATAGCCATCGGCAACAAAGGATTATAATTAATAAATGTGTTGATTGTATTGTTTCGTGAAATGGTGTGGTTAAATGGCTTCACATGTCACTTAAAGGATATTTTACAACTTTGATTGAAATAATTGTTTTGAAGTGGGTACTTTACAATCCTTTTAGCGACGCACATCTAACGCCTCCTCTTTTCTTTTAACGATGAACTGGAAAAAGTCTGTTGTTATGACAAAATGTTCAAAAGTAAGAAAAATCTCTGACTTTAAATTTTATCTTATAACTTTTGAGAGTAATAATTTTTTGAAATTGGTAATTTACAATCGCTTTAGCAACGCACGTGTTTGAGGCATAATTTTACGTCCAAACTTTTTAATGATGGTCCGAAAAGAAATCTATTGTTAAGAAAAATATTCAAAAGTAAGAAAAATCTCTAATTTTATTCTTCAACTAGACGGAAGTATCTTATAAACTATTATAGATGAATCCGTGCTCCCTTGCAGAAGTCAACATGATGATTTCATGATCTTATTCTATATTGCAATTTTACAGTATCTTTTAAAAACTAAATGTTTGTTATTATTGAGTGTTTATTTATGACAATGAGATTGAAAATATATATTTAGAATTATAAAAGACATAGTTAGTTTTCTCGCTTGATTTGTTTAACACTTGTCATTTCGGTGCCTTTATAGCTGACTATGTGGTATGGGTTTTGCTCATTGTTGAAGGTTGTACGGTGACCTATAGCTTGGTAACTTCTATGTCATTTGGTCTCTTGTGAAGAGTTGTCCCATTGGAAATCATACATCTTCTTATTTTCATATACTAGTACCAATGTGGCAAACTAATTTTTTTTGTAAGAGAAAGAAATTTTAAACGAAAAATATGTTTTTGTTTGTTGGCGAAAAAAAATTGAAAGTGGCGAAAAATATCTTGTTTTAGCGAAAGAGGTGGCAAAAAAAAAAATTGACCCAGGGGAAACCCTGTTCATATATTAATTAGTTTGATTGAATAATCTGAAAGAAATATGATTTGTAGACTACTCAAAGGACACAAAATGCTGTTTCTTGAATAATATCTTGGAAAGGCAATTATGTTGGGTTTTTTTCCAAATCAAATTAAGGATGTTCGCTTGTCATGTTTTGGAATTTTTGTCAGATTTTCGGAATCCTCTGGTTTTATCCATTTTAATGCCTTAAAAAAATTTGCCCATTGACCCCTATTTTTCTTTTTATAAATCTTTTACATCTGTAAAAGTCTTATAAAATCTTTGTTATTTTTTAATAGTTTTTTAGAACTTAAACTTGTCAATGATAAAGCTATGAAAAGTCAAGAGAGAACATTTTCCCGCCAAAATTTCAATGGCTAATATCTCAAAAACAAGCACATTGACCTATATATATTTTTTGTTCTTTTGGTTCCTTTATGAATCCCCTATCAATGTATACTAGTGTTATGAAAAGCTTGTTATTTTGAAACTGAGTAGCGAACCTCCTTAAGGGTTAATCAGGAGGCAAGTAACTGACACTGTGGCCTTATGTCCCACTCGGGATGAAGAGGATAAGAAAGTAAGTAAGTAACACACAAATTCTTAATTTCATCACATATTATGTGGAAAGGCTGTTTTTTTCATCATATATTACATGGAAATGCTGTTTTTTTCATCACATATTACGTGGAAAGGCTGTTTTTTTCATCACATATTACGTGGAAAGGCTTTTTTTTTCTTATCTAATCAGAACAGTTTTATTAGCCCCATAGAAGTTAGCTTATAATTAATTATGTGCTAATTGAGCTTTCAATTTGGAAGACATCACATATTATGTGGAAAGGCTTTTTTTTTCATATCTAATCAGAACAGTTTCATTAGCCCCATAGAAGTTAGCTTATAATTAATTATGTGCTAATTGAGCTTTCAATTTGGAAGACAAAATTTCATGGGCATGTTTCAGCTTACTTCATTACAAATTGATGGCAATACTCTTTCATCATAGTCCAACCCCAGTTGCCTATAGATTTCTGGCAGAAATTTTTGATCTGGTCTGTATAAAACTCTTAAAGAAATGTTCACCATCTGTAAATCTGCAATAAATTTAAGACTTTTTTAAAATGCTGCTATATTTTTTTCATACGTGATCATACGTAGACAACTATCTCCTAACTTCAACCTTGCCAAATATTAACTGTTGATTAAAGTGGTTCTTAAAGCCTTCTGCAAGGCCATACATGTTGTTCAGTGATAAATTGTTATGACTTTTATGCAACTCTCAATCATTTTAGTGATAAATTGTTATGACTTTTATGCAACTCTCAATCATTTTAGTTTTCTAAAGCATCATGGTAATAATTTGAGCTCCATTGTCCATCTCTGCCTTTTTTTTTCATTGCCATGATGTAGTCTGGCCTTGATTGAATGTTTTAAAGTGGTCTTTTTTATTTTGAGTGTTGGATTACAAATGTACCAGGGATCACCACAGGCTATTTAAGGGTGGAGCTCCTCCACCCTTAAATTTTCAGCTCCACCCTTAAATCTCCAGCACCACTCTTGAATTTCTCAGCACCACCCTTGAATTTTTGAAAAATGTGATGAAAAGGTAAAATTTTTGACAATTTTTACTTCAGAAGTATAAATTCATGCCTTAATTACTATTTTTTTTTACAATAGATTTCATATGTTTATCTTTTTCCTAATAAACAGATTATGATCTACAATAAAGATCGTGTGTGATTGTAATTTCAATATAATTTTTTTTTCGTGAACACCACCCTTAAAATAAATTCTGTGGTGATCCCTGTGTACATAGTAAGGCTGAGACACCAACTTATACTGAACTAATCATTATTGCTTGGTTTAATTTAAACAAGTGATATTTCATTAATCATATTACACAGAAAACAAGGAAAATTAGGAGATAACTGTATTGTATTTTAAGCTTGGCCTTCATAAATGTAGATTTTACTGTCGCAAATTGAGTTTACCTAGCGACACGTAGCCAAGCTTAAAATACAAAACAGTTATCTCCATTCTAATGCAGCATATTAAAATAAATACCACTTAATATTTTGGCGTAAAATGACATAAATGAAAAAGTCTGCGAAACTGTAGCAGTGTCTTTAGCAACTAAACAATGTGACGTCATGTGTATACTCACGATGTCAAACATCAATACAAGACGTATTTATACCTTTCGTACGCTTGAGAATGGTTTCCACGTTGACAAAAAGAAGATTTCAAGGCTCAAAATGTGACTTTCATGTTTATTTTGTGAGAAATTACATACCAAAAGAAATAGGAATTCAAAATGGTGGCTTTCTTAGTTACGGACAGGTAGAACGTGGAATTTACCCCTCCAAAATAATTGTCAACGTCCAATGAAATTTATCGTTACAAACGAATTGCATTAGAATTATTATTATAATTATTATACTGTTGTTCCAACTGGGAATACAATGATCATTCAAACATAACACAACCCAAGATTTAATTTTAAGTAACAATGTTGTCAAAAATGTTTAATCTGATTAGAGTTTTTTTCTGCTGTGCTTTCTCATGACACAACCTTTAAACCAAAAAAAGCATTTCAGAAGTTCTTCCTTGATGTTCCCTGTTACACCCTACCAATTTTTTTTCTTTACTAAGTTTCTATGGTTTTGCATTAGCGTAAGTCTGGTGCCCTGTCACACCTTACTGGTTATCTGTACCTTTACTTCCTGTTGGTGAAGTTAGTTTCTTTGGCTTTGCTCTGATATCATATATAATGGGATAATGAAACCATGGTACTCTAAAGTGTAATCCTTCTGGATATATTTGCTTCTGTACTCCACCAATTCTGCTAAAAATAATTGACCTATGACCTCCATCAACTGAAAATAAAGATGTTACAAGATACATTTGTGTCAGTCATTTTTTAACATTGCATTGGAGTTCTTAGAATATGCATCAGCACTGTTCTTTATAAAAATCAATTGTAAGCTATACTGAAATGTTCAGGAATAACAAATATTTTGTCACAACATTTTTTGGATGATGAATTTGCTGATTTACTACATCCAAGGCATTCATCAAGTTCAAATGGAAAAAAACTTTGACATTACATCCCGATCACTGGAGCAGCACAAATAAAAATTTCCAGAGGGCCAAAATTTTTATATTTTAGATTTGAGGAATATACATGTACATGTATACATATTCAAACAGAAATCAACCAAATGTAACTAGTTATACTTAAACTGACCCCTGCACTCTAGAAAGAGTTGTAATCTGAATAATTTTAGTTATAACTGTTATAGGAAAACACGTATTGGTTTGTTTATGTTGTCTTTTATTTTATTTTTATGACTTTTTGAATGAAAGAACGTTTAATTAATGTTTAATACAAAAGGAAATAATAATTCTTCCCAGCAATTTAAATATTTCGTATGAATTAATGTTTTAAAGCCTTAATAAATTGATTCGCGAGCGCAGCTGGATACAACCGCAGAGGTCCAACCCTGAACAGTTGGGGCAAAAATGGACACAATTTTCGCACTTGATACAGGTCTGAATTTGGATTGTAATTAAATATTTGACACATAATAGGTTTCTGACACAGAATAACTGAAGTCAAAGAACTTAGAATTGGTTATATGATTTGAATTTATATTCAATTTTTCGCTTTTGTGCAATACACTTTGCTGTTGCGACTGACCCCCAAAAAAAAAAATTACCCCCTTTTTTGCTTTTATGCAATACAATTGGTTGTTGCGTATTGACCCCCCAATTTTTTTTCACCTCCCTGCCCTTTTTCCCCCAAAAAAAATTCTTTCCCTCAAGATATGGTCATTATCAATTCAAATTTCCAAAGGAGTTTTCAACCATAATTACCCATTTAAATACATCATAAAAGTCTTAAAATAGAAAATGACATACATAATCATAGCTAAAATTAATTAATAGTAACCTTCTAAAAATAAATTTACAGCTTATCTCAAGACAATATAACATTTCTTTATACATAATTTAAAAGCAGTGTAAGGGAGGTAATCAAAACATGTTTTTGGATAACCTCCCTTACACTGGTTTTAAATTGTCTTAAGTAATTGTCCATTAACCAGGAAACCCTTGTTTTTTCCCCCTTTTTTGCCAATAATTCCGGTTTGAGCCAAAAAAAACCAAAGCCAATCCTAACCATCCCTTTGAGGTATGGAAACTTGAGGTATAATTTCAGAAAGATCCATACACCGTTCCACAAGTTATTGTCTGGAAACTAGAAAAATGCTTATTTTGGCCCCTTTTTGGCCCCTAATTCCTAAACTGTTAGGACCAAAATCAATCCCAACCTTCCTTTTATGGTTATGAACCTTGTGTTTAAATTTCATAGATTTCTATTTACTTATACTAAAGTTATTGTCCGGAAACCAAATGTCTTCGGACAACGCTGACGACGACGTGATACCAATATACGACCGTATAAAAACACTTGAATCTCGCTTAGAAATAAGTAAACAAACCAACACGTGTTTTCCTTTTCTGTAGGCGTTCCTCACCTCCAACATAGGAGATCGAGGATATTTGAGTTATCTTTTCTTGTTTTTCATGACGTCATGACAAGATTCAATATGGCTGAACAAAATAGGCGGAGAATGTATACAAATGGAAATAATTAGATAATATAGTGTTAAGGAAATGAATGTTCAAACATAAATAGAACTTTCTTGTTTATTTGACCTGTTGATACTAATTGTAATGCTTTGTTGTTATTTAATGTTTGCTTACATGTATTCAGGGTTATATCTGGTCTATATACCAGCTTTGATAAGTGTTTGGTATTACTATCAATTTTCACTTCTGCACTATAAACATCAAAATTATTTATTTTGTAAAACTATTTGCTTTCTCCATTTGAACTGTACACGTACACCTAACAACAATATTATTTTCATTTACCTGTGTTTATAGTAATTGCAAATGGCTGATATTTTTGTTAAAGCATATTGTTTTTCTTAAATTGTTTAACATTTCACAGCGGTATAAAATATTACTTTAATTATTCTTCCCTTTGTTTATTTATTTTGTATTTACATTGTATCATAGATCAAATTTATTTGTTCAGTGTATGTTCACTGGTGTTAATATGTCTTTTGATTGAGTTAAGCCATTTCAATTGATATTTTATAGTGTGTCTTTTTATGTTGTGATGTTATACTATTGTTTCAGATATGGGTGAAGGTTTAGTACCATTAAAATGTTTAAACCTGCTGCAATTGTTTGCACCTGTCCTAAGTCAGGAATCTGATGTTCAGTAGTTGTCGTCTGTTGATGTGGTTCATAAGTGTTTCTATGTTTCTCGTTTCGCTTTTTATATAGATTAGACCGTTGGTTTTCCCGCTTGAATGGTTTTACACTAGTACTTTTGGGGCCCTTTATAGCTTGTTGTTCGTGTGAGCCAAGGCTCCGTGTTGAAGACCGTACTTTGACCTATAATGGTTTACTTTCATAAATTTTGACTTGGATGGAGAGTTCTCACATTGGCACTCATACCACATCTTCTTATATCTATGTACGTCATATCCTACAAAAATATCTAACGAAACGAACTATATATATTGACAAGCTTTGCATGGACGATAAACAATAAATTTTTGGGAAATAAGAGCGACCTAAAAATTACGATAAAAATATTTAGTAGAATTGTTAAGGAATATTTTAGACTTACGATAAATTTTACTCTTAAGATTTTTTGTGAAAAGGGCTACTGGGTCGCAATTCCGAACGTTTTGAAATAGGAAAAATCTGTAGCTCTATGGTCATCAAATAGTCAAAAAATAACATGTGGACCTAAGATCTACTGTTCGGCAGCTAGGTTTCAAATTTTTATCATGTTTTCTTTTACAGGGACTGTACAGTTTTATTTCTTCAGTGTACATCTAATTTGCAATGTTCATTATTTATTATTATCTAATAAATACAAATTAAAAATATTATTTGAGATTCTCTTCACTGAATTCACAAAATCCCCATGATTTCTGTGTATATTTCACTTTTCATTCCCAATCCGATGACCTTTTGTTATAAAACTGGATGCGGGGACGCATAGCCTACGAATGCCAATTTGACTAATCGTCCCAGCATGTGGGGTCGTGCAGACACTGGCTTAAAATAATGTATTGTATACTACATGTACATGTGGAAATTTTGAGTTGACAACTACGCCAGTTTTGCCAACTAGTTTGCATTATCTATGATGCTTCTATTATTTTAAAATTTTATATAAATTGTCACCACCATGTTTACATGATTTAGTTGTATTGAAAGGTTGTAAATATAATTTTAGATATGCTAATATTGTAGATATACCTAGGGTCCGAACATCAACCTATGGTAAGAACTCTTTTAAATACACAGCTGCTGTTTTATGGAATGATCTACCTGATGATTTTAGAAAAATTGCTAATTTTAGTCAGTTCAAAAATATTTTAAAGTCATGGAATGGAAATGACTGTAAGTGCACAGTTTGTGCAGATTTTAGTGAATATATTATGCTAAAATTTACCATTTAGATCATACCCCTTTTTTCTTTATAACATTTTATGCTATGCATTTTACCAGCTTTTATGCCTAGTTTACACTTATGTACTTTTAGCTTTTATACCTAGCTTATGCTTATATTCTGCTTATTACCATCATGCTTTTAGTGCTTCATTTTGTGCTGTGTAATTTATTGCATGTGTATTACATGTATGTGTTGTATTGTTATATGTTGTATTGTTATAAATGTCTTGTATGTCGGTTAAAAGCTCATTAGAGCTTATGTTGTCTCTGTTTGTATACCTTGCCGACTCTAAATAAAGCTTATTTATTTATTATTTATTTACAATAGTAGCTAAATGTGACATGTTATCACAGTGTGTAAAATAGAGAGACGATTTTTATTTGTTTACATAACTGAAATAATTATAAGGTGACCCTTTTCTGATGTAACAATTCTAACCAGTGTAAAATGAATTTGCAATTCCAAATAAGCCCCCAGCGGCCGCTAAAAGGCCTAGACCAGCTCCTGCAAATTTGCCTCCACCGCCTTTCATGCGGCCAAGAGCTTCTCCCATTTTTTTAGGATCCATGGTCAGATTTTCTACGTTTAGCCGGTATCTTGACTTTCAGAACATGTGGTGTAAAATCTCGTGTCATCGAAATCGCGAGAGTGTTTTAGAGCATGTCAATATAGTTAAGCGTTTGTTTGACATTGACGGAAAAAAAGAAATGAAATAATGTCTTTGATATTTATAAACATCAGAACACTTAGTACTGCAACTAGGCAAATAATTCAGAAATCATCACCCATTATTAGACTTTACCCTACCTCAGCTTTTTATGTTCCACACAAGAGACCGACTATATGTGACAAGTATGAATAATTTCTAAAACACTTTTAGTTTACCTTCAAGACTCAACTCAAGTTCAGTTGACCTGAGTGTGCACAGTTCTTCTTCTTCTTCTGGTATACAGTTTTACAACCCTTTTATGTCGATCTGGCAACAAGTCGATCCATCCAAAGTCGTTCCTGTCCAAGTATTTCCGGCCCACACTTAAAGACGATTCAGCCCCATTAAAAATATATGTACAAGCAAGGACGTTATACGGTATATATACATCCTTGGTACAAGGGATAAAAATGACATATATTGTTGACATTTAGTTCGTAAATGTTATAAAGGTTGTCACTTTGTTAAGGTTCATGTGGATCCTTTGGCTAAAATGGCTGCATTTTCACCTCAACATTTACTCTGAGTACAGACAAACCTGTGTATCGGGAAAAGTTTTAAGGCATAGCATGACCTAGATTAATAGAATTCAAATATATTTAATGTTTAGAAAATTAAAAACTTAACAGGATTTTGCAGTGCACTTTATTCTACATTGGTTAGAGGTATAGGGGGAGGGTTGAGATCTCACAAAACATGTTTAACCCCGCCGCATTTTTGCGCCTGTCCCAAGTCAGGAGCCTCTGGCCTTTGTTTGTCTTGTATGTTTTTTTAATTTTAGTTCATTTATATGTTTTGGAGTTAAGTGTGACGTCCATTTTCACTGAACTAGTACACAATTTTATTTAGGGGCCAGCTGAGGACCACCTCCGGGTGAGGGATTTTCTTGCTGCGTTGAAGACCCGTTGGTGGCCTTCGGCTGTTGTCTGCTCTTTGGTTGGGTTGTTGTCTCTTTGACATGCATATTCCCCATTTCTATTCTCAATTTTAACTTGTTTATATTTACATGGCTATGTACATGTACATGGTAGTTTAGTCCAATACCCCCAGGGATGATTCCAGGTGTTTTCAAATTGGTCCCTTGACCATCAAATTGGGAATATTCATCGCATTTGGGAATTTTTTATGTATAAAATCTTATATGAAATAACATTATTTTTTCTGTAAAAATGGAAAGTGTATTAAGTTTTTTATGTACACAGCTGTACCAAGTTGTAGTAACATTTGGAATAATCCTCGACAGGCTATTGATTATGATATATATATATATATGATAACCAGATTTCTTGACATTTAGTGGATTGAGACCAGGGAAGTTGTACATGAAAATCATTGCACATGATGCACTATCTTTTGTAGGCTTGCATCTTAGATATGGTGTTACCTTTTACATATATAACATCTAAGATATACCACTGTAAAAAAAATCATCCATTGGGTAATTTTTTCAACAACAGGTCCTTTTTATAAATTTACCTTGTTGTAAATGGATATCAAATTGACCAACTGTTGAATTCAGAAAAAGCAATTACAAAAGTTTAAGTAGTCAATAGTTTATTGATAAGATATTTTTTTGTGATTTTTGCTTGCTGTTTAATATGTAGGAGGCTGCCATAGTTTTACTATTGGACTATTATATTAATGTCCCACTTGAGGAAATATAGCCAAACTAAATATAATTAGTCCCCTACCGACGAAGTCGAAGGGGACTTTAGGTTTGCATTCCGTCCGTCTGTCTGTCAGTCAGTCTGTCTATCCATCCGTCAGTCCGGCAAATCAGTTTTCAACACTTTTTTCTTCATGTTTGAAGATATTAATTTAATATTTTGTTCATTGTTTTATCATAACAAGTTATAGATCACGTTCAAATTTTGTTCCGGTCTGATGATTTTGTGCAGAGTTATGGTCCTTTGACTTGAAAAATTCACTAAAATAATCAGTTTTCCGCACTTTTTTTGTCATTCTTGAAGATATTGATTTGATAATTGGTATATAGTTTTATCATGACAAGTTACAGTTCAAGTTTGAATTTTGTTCCAGTCTGATGATTTTGTGCAGAGTTATGGTCCTTTGACTTAGAAAATTCACTTAAATAATCAGTTTTCAACATTTTTTTCATCATGCTTGAAGATATTGATTTGAAAATTGGTATTTAGTTTTATCATGACAAGTTACAGATCAAGTTTGAATTTTGTTCTGGTCTGATGATTTTGTGCAGAGTTATGGTCCTTGGACTTAGAAAATTCACTTAAATAATCAGTTTTCAACACTTTTTTTCATCATGTTTGAAGATATTGATTTGAAAATTAGTATATAGTTTTATCATGACAAGTTACCGATCAAGTTTGAATTTTGTTCCGATCTGATGATTTTTTGCAGAGTTATGGTCCTTGGACTTAGAAAATTCACTTAAGGGCATACGATACAGTTTTGATCCCGTATTTAAATTTTTATGAAAATTTGCATGTAGGCTATTTTTACCAGATTAAATCAAATATGTAATAAAAGTATACCTTCATGTGCTACTTTTGAGTAAATTGAGGTTCAAATTTCAGATATTTCCTCAAAATACGGATTTGTGGACGTATTTTTCCTTTCGATAGAAATACATAACTTTTTTGTTTTAAAAGATAAACACGATCTGTTTTTTGTTAAATTATTTGTAATTTATGTGTTATATAAATATTGCATAAATTTGTACATTTTATTTTTACAAATAACTCAAATTTATCAAATGTTCATGAATGTAGGAAAAAACCGTCATTTTTTGCTGTATATTAATCAAATTTTAAAAAATTGCACTATTTACGTTTTCATGAAAATTGGTACACATAATCATCTTACGTAATTAAACCAAATGTCATTTTAAAAAAGAGGGGTCCATGAACTCGTTTTCAAGTTAAATCAGTTTGAATGATAAAAATCAGCCGAAAACTGCATCTTTTCCCGATAAGTCACCGTTTGACGTCGCGAAAATAACAATTTACGTTAGCAACGTCATTACCTCCCCTGTAACTGTATCGTATGCCCTTAAACTGTTAAATAATCAGTTTTCAACACTTTTTTCGTCATGCTTGAAGATGTTCAGTGTTGACTTGATATTTGTTATATAGTTAAGACCATTATAAGTTATAGATCAAGTTAGCATTTTGTTCCAATACAATGCATTTTTAACCGGTAGGGGACTATGTATTGCTGTGCAATACTCACAGAATGCTTGTTTTTTTTTTTTTTTTTAAGTTTAACGAGATATCACAAGCGCCTATTAAATTCATCAATGTTATATCAGAATTTATATTTTGCTCACTTCAAGGTCTGCTTTTAAGAGACCCATTTTGACAAAAAGCATCTTTTTTATCGACCTGCTGAGCAATCTGCTTATAAAGATAGTCCAAATAATTATGACGTCTTGAAAGGCTAATTAAATTTTTTGCTGTTGCAGGAAAGGTGTCATAGCTAAACATTAAAATTGGCCTCTCAAGACGTCATAATAATTTGGATAACTTTTACGAGATCAAATACACCATAGTAATTTCGACAATTGTATATGAGGGTTCTGATTCCGCTGCTTAAATCGTTTACCACATGTGACATAATTGAATCGTTGTAAATAAAATGCGATCATTGAAACCATTCTTATCCAGATTTTAAAACATGTTGACGACAAAACTGTGAAAAATTATAGTTGCCTAAATCGTTGACAGAAACATTTCTGGAAGTATAATTTTTTTTCTTTCCTGAATTGGGAATTTATGTTTGCATAATTTTTTGGGGGCGTCAGCCGATTTTTGGGCCATTAAGCGGACCTAAATTATATAGTAGAATCATCCCTGATCCTAGAACTCGGGTAGACAACAAAGTCTGTATAAGAAAACATCTTGTTTATATTTATGTAGTTTATACGTACATGGTAGTTTGTCCAATATCCAAGAACTTTGCTAGACAACAGAAAGACCATAAAAATGCTTTGCTTGGAGTGTTTACACTGGTATAAAGATGTCTCTTTGGAAAGTTTTATGAACAATACATTGTTAAAACAGGGCCCCAGATAACTTTAACTAGATGGTGATGTCATGGAAAAGTTGTGTAATTTCCGATCTTGGGGTAGGAAGTAATTGATACTGATTACGTTCTACAATGACATAGCATAGAAGATTGAGTATAGTTAAGTTCAGTTCAGTGTGATATCAACCGAACAATATCATGAAAAGTGCCAATCTGTAATACTTTTACATGATCTATCTTTTCTTTTGTATTGAATTACAGACAATTTGTATATATACATGTTATATAATTTTAGGTGTATAGCATGTTCCAGTTTTCATACATCAAGGAAGAATTATGATTTAATGGAATTTTTTGATGACAAGGCTAATTGGAAAGAAAAAGAAGTTAAAACAGGTAACTATATATAGCTTATCGTGTTTTCTTGTGTAGAAATTCCAATAGGGAATACATTTTACATTATTGTTGTAATTTAACCATTCTTTTATGTTTTCTGTTGTCTGGTTTTGTTCCTGACTTCCCTTAGATGATCATCAAATCACATTTTGTTGAGAATTCATACTGAAATGATTTCAAGCTTTATTCTCTAGACCTGTGGCAAAGATAATAAGTGTTACATGAGCCACACTTGCATCTGGTTTTTGCAGGGTTTCTGTTGCTCAGTATTTAGATTTCTATGTCATGTATGTCATTGTTTGTCATTGTATGTTGTGATTTGTAGACTATTGTTTGTCTTTTTGTCTTATTTTGGGATTTTTTTTTTGCAATGGTGTTGTCAGTTTGTCTTCAACTGATGAGTTTGAATATCACTTTGGTATCTTCAGCCTCTCTTTTGTAAATAAACAAAAATTGTCCTTCCTTAATCATTTTAATTGCAAAGCAAAATATTTGATAACATTCTTACATGTCCACTTTTTACAGTTGGTGTCTAGATCTCCCAACACTTCATCCTAATTGACTTTCTTTGCAGAACTTGGCAATTGGCTTAATTGTTAAATTGTTCTTGTTCTAAATATGCATAAAATATTTGCCACTGGACAAAATAAACAAAAAACTATTTAATCAAAAACTTTCTTCCAAAATGTGACAATGAAAAAGATCAGTGCTATCAAAATTATCCCCCCAAAAATCATACTTAATAATTTTGATTTATAAACAAGAAAATGAGGTTGCAGAAATAGTCATGTTAGTCTACCTGTCATTACTGATATTTGGATAAAAATGACTGAATAATAATGACTGTTTCACCACAAACAGATAAAGGACAGGAAAATAGTTTAAAGTATCATAAAATTGTTTTGACAGTTATGGACATTGTCAAATTATGACCAAACAGAGATTTAGGTGAAGTTAAACAATTGAATCAAAATCTCTTAAAAAAACATGATTTCAAAATCATATCATCTGACTATTCAAATATGTTACCTTGGAAAATAAATTTTACTATATTACACAAATTTTAAGTTTTATGTCAATCACTTTCTTTTACAGGTCGACCATGGAAGATAGAGGAATTGAGAATAAAGAGTAATGAAGATTTACATAAATTATGGTGTGTAGAATTTCATCATACAACTATTTTCTTATTTCTACAACATTGTGCTTGGCTTACATTTGTTATACTTGTTTGTGTTAAAATTGAAATGACCGATGGTTTACAAATGTGGTGATGTCTTAGGGTAAGATAAGAATCAATTACCAATCTGCTATTATGTGATGCCTAAACCCTTGATAAAGCTTATCAACATATATTATAAAAGTAACATGAGAGGTGTCACATTTGGAGCTGGAGCTGCTAATCCTTCGAATTCAGGAGCACCTAAGGGTTTAGTTTTCTATGTTGTGTTTTGTTTCTTGTCATTGCAATGTCAGATTCTCATCAACTTATGAGTATGAATATATCTTTGGTAACTTCCACCTCTCTTTAAGGATGTAGATGTATATAGTCATGTCAGGTTTAGGAATTTTTGTCAGATTTTCCATATCCTTGGGTTTTTCCTATGATACAGGGTGAAATATTTTTTCCAATTTCATCCAATTTTCTTTTCTTAACTTCAATACAGTACACACAGAGAGTTTGTAATCCCAAACTCCATACACATAATTATTCCTGGTGTGACACCAGGAAACTCCGACATCCCTCCCTAAA
Source organism: Mytilus coruscus (assembly GCA_017311375.1). NCBI lineage: Eukaryota > Metazoa > Mollusca > Bivalvia > Mytilida > Mytilidae > Mytilus > Mytilus coruscus. Next base: position 19,136,634 of record CM029607.1, read on the forward strand.
TTCTCGGAGAAATTTGGGAGTATTCCTCCGACTTCGCGTAAATTCGCTACCTTTTGTTTATTGTATTAGCGACATCTCTCCCAGTCCGTGTGACACGGTGTCACACCAGGTAATTAATTGCACTAATCCTTCTGATCTATGCCGCACACGACAGTCAAGGTATGTGAGATTTCTAATGTAATTAAACAGTTGTATTTCCTGTCTATTGATAATCAGGTTACATATCTGATTGCTTGAAACAAATAAAAGATTAAAAAGCAAAACGTTATTGTTAATTCTTTCAATTACACTGTACATTTAAAATTAGTTTTATTAAAACAACTATATTTGATTTTGACCTCGGTTTTTTGTCAGTAAATAAATGTTTAATTTACAAAAGAGATATAATTGTGTAAAATAAACGGAGACTAACGCTGAATAAATGTGGCCAGTTTGAAGAAAATTACACGTCTCAAAGTTTTGTATACAAGTAAAAAGAAAATATTATTCACTATTCGTTATGCTAATAAGTCTACGCCATTTTCATTTTACGATTACATAATTGCTTGAAAAAAATAAAAGATTTAAAAGCAAAATGTTGTTGTTAATTCTTTCAATTGCATTAAAGTTTTATAAAAAAAAACTATACTTGATTTTGACCTCGTTTTTTTATCGGTAAATTATATTACTTACGAAAAGAGACATACTTGCGTAAAATAAACGGAAACTAACGCTGAATATAAAATGTGAGCAGTTTAAAGAAAATTACGTGTCTCAAAACTTGTATATGCAAGTAAAAAAGAAAATACTATTCACCATTCGTTATGCTTAATAAGTCTACGCATTTTCTCTTTACGATTTGTTAGCGTTACTTTAGGATAAATAATACATTTCGCTACAACAGGAATACTTCTATATCTGCATCAACTAGTCGTTGCATAATATTCATTTACGCACAATGAATGTAAACTTTGTGTTGTATTTAGGACAGTGATCTTTAAATATTTTAAAGGAATTAATAGCCGTGGAAGACGATACACATCTCAGTGATCAACAGTGCGTGGTTGAACTTTGAACTTGACTTCGCTCACAATATTGAATGCTAAAATAGTGACATCAATTTTGTCCACGAGATTTTTATTTGGCGGAAATATTATCACGTAACAGTAAACTCAGGTGACCTTTCTGGATGACCGTGGGAAAATTCATTCAGGGTTTAAATTTGCTTTGTAATGATTGACATTTGTGTGCGTTAAGATTGAGGCTCTAGAAGGTCCTTTTACAATTGATTAACCGGAATCTAAAATATAATCCTTTTCTGAATAAACGAACACCAGCCTTTTATTTTACGCTTTCTCAGTCAGCACAGAACGTAAACCTGGACATTATTTATACGTCCATGGTTAACAATATACATTAATGGTAGATGAAAACACGATGCATGTCGTTCAGTTCCTGTTGGGCGTTGGTAGAGATCCTCTGTGAAAATGTGCAGATCGTTAAAATCCGATCGACATTTTTTTTCACGTATTTCTTTCACGATATAGTTTCATTTTAATATTCTATAGTAATTGTTGAAATACTTCTTTTTTTTTTATTTCGAGTCCGACAAGGACTTTTAACATCCAATTTTATTTTAAATAATAAAGGATCAATAACAGATCATAACAGAGATAAACAACACATGATTTTTTCTTCTTCATATAATTAATTAGGTTGTGATTATTGTGTTGTGTCTGGGCTGGGAATGTCTCTTAGTGTTGTGTTTTTATGAATATAGGGCACATTGCATACAAAACGTTTTCCCTTCGTTCAACAGAGTTGTCACTTTACAGTTTCTTTTCTGAATTCAAATAATTCAAGTCGGTAATGTACCGGAGGTAGTGAAACAATATTTTACATTGCAAAATAAATTGAAAGTAACAGAGTTCACTTGGTGATCCGATAAATTAACTCTTGGGTTAAGATTGGACACATTACCGTTAAACAACATTTTGTTTTAAGCCAGTTGATTTTTATATATTGAACAATTAATGAACCGGATATTGCTCACTGAGTAGGTCATAAAAGATACTAATTGTGGTAAAATTGTCTTTGTTGAAAAAACACAAATTATGACCTGACCGGACTATAATAAAAATACAAAATAAGTGTTTTATTCGTATTTTTATTCGTTGGTACGTTTTATTTCAAATGACAATGACATGGGACATAACACAAAAACATGCAAGAATAATTATCTTATTTTGAATGATAATGTCACATTTTTATCTGTCAAAGAAAGGACATTTTAATACCGTGTTTTAAAGCACACAGGTGCAATCAAGATCGATTAAATGTACATAGGTAATAAATCTGGCTAATCCGATTATGTTGTCACGCATCATTAATCTTCAGTACATCCGATGGGCAATAAACCAATTAACAGCCACGCGGTGTTGGGAGAGAATCTTTGGAGGAAATTGGGAGTATAATCCGTGATTCACGGTGTCACACCGCTACACTCCGAAATCGGTGATTAGAGTTCGCGATTACAAACTCTCTGTGCGTACTGTAGCTCATACAATGACATTTACCAAAATTTAAGCAGATTCTAGATTTCTTGTCTTACTATTTGAGACCGAAATAACCAAATAATGCCAATGCTTAAAATAAGGTAAAATTCCGAGTCAGCCTTTTGCCCTTTTCCTGCCATTTTTTAAAAATCAAATATCTCGAAAAGGAGTTCGATATTTTAAGTTTATTTTGTTCCTTAAGTAATGCTCTTCTGATTTATAGTATCAATTTTTTTTAATTCCACCTGACTACATCCTTAACTGATAAAGTAGGAAGGTGAAGAGTATTGAGGAACCAAATACAGTTAATTTAAAAAAGGTGATTTGATATTTGAAGGTTTCGTACTTAACTTAAGTACACAACACAAAAGGTGATTCAGTTTAAAATCATTTTTTGTGGTGATATTTCACAGTGGATTGTGTTGAATTCTGGTGATTGTGGTCAGTGATTCATGAATTTGTTTGCTTTATATATATAATTACAATTTTAATTACATGAATTGATTTACTGGGTACAGTTTAATCCTTGTGTTTTGTTTCTTGCATTATTTCAGGTATGTCTTAATAAAGGAGAGAAATATGTTGTTTACTATGGAACAGATATATGATGATGATGTCCTCACAGTCCCTAATCCTGAAAGAAAGTGGAAGGTATCTCAAATTATTTTTAGACTTAAAATGCAAAAGACTAGAGCAGGTCAAGTAACACCTTGATTCTGTCCACCATTACTCCCATCGGTCTGGGCTGATATGCATAAAACTAAAGTTGAGATTTGTTCCGAATGTCGAGCGACTCTTTTCACAAAAAAAATATGATTAAAATTGATTCTAAGTTATACTGAAATGTGTATGACTTACGAGTATTTTTAATTTACTCATAAGATTTTTGTGAAAAGAGTCGCTGACTCCTATGATAAATTAGTACTACGATTGGATATCTTAACTTAAGTGGTTTTATGCATATCAGCCCTGAAACACACAAGGATACTGATGTGCACATCCTACTTTTGACAGCTTTGAATAATTTTTCCTAATTTTTAAGAATGTTATAAGTATATATATATAGTTTGTGTTGTCTGTACTCCATCAGTTTCCCTTCAACATTCAAGACAGAATTTAACCAAACTTTGAAAGATTCTTCAGCAGAGCACGACATTGTGCACCTGCTTTTTTGATTTCTGATTTGAGTGGTATTGGGTTTTCCCCTACTTAAACAATGACTTAACAATTTTTGTTTACATTATTTTGAGACAGCAGGCAACACACACATTATTTAATAAAAATCTTCAGAGGAAAATAAACATTGTTATTTCCAAATCACAACAGTTTTAGTTATATAGAGTATCTTTTTCAAAGGGAAGATAACTCCTACGAAAACTATATTGAAGACTGAGAGATAATTTTCACAAGCATTTTAATATGAAAATCATTACGCAATGTAAGGAAAACTCATTATATATAAGAAAATTCATCAAAGATACCAGCTGACTTAAAACCTGGTACACCAGACATGCGTTTTGTTTACTGAAGATTCATCATTGGGCTCAAATCAAAATGTTCTGTTGGAAGGCCATATAATGCAGTTTCATAGTTTGAATTGTTTTGCAATTTTTCATGTTGTGACCTTTTAAAGCCAAATATATGTTATTGGTTTTTGCCATTGTTGAAAGCTGTACTGTGACCTATAATGCAGTTTCATAGTTTGAATTGTTTTGCAATTTTTCATGTTGTGACCTTTTAAAGCCAAATATATGTTATTGGTTTTTGCCATTGTTGAAAGCTGTACTGTGACCTATAATTGCTTATATCCACTTATTTGAACTCCTGTTGATAGTTGTCTCATGGGCAATCATACCACATCTCCTTATTTTTATATCAAAACATCATTTTATTGTTAAAAAATTTTTTTTTAGGTTGATGAATCAATGAGAAACATTGTGGAAGTTATTCAAGAAAGAGAGCGGGCAATTAATATGTTGGAGACAGGTGAGACAGGGGATCCCAAGGTTAGAAAGGTCATGAACTTTCTAGGAATGATAGAAGACCGAACAGAAAAAGAGCATTTGGTTCCAAAGTCTGAAAATCCTGAGTACCAATTACTCCATCCAAAATACGAGAAATGGATGTTTAAATATTTGAAATTATACAATGAGAAACAATTAGAAGAAGAACATCAATTGAAAAAAGCTAAACGAAAATATCAGGAAAAGTTGAAGAAGAAATTCCCACATCTTACACAAGAAGAGTTGGAATTAGGTTGGGAGCAAAAGCAAGAAGAGGGCAAGAAGTTTTCTAGTTACAATGAATATGATTAATCAATTAAAAATCAGAAACTGTATTGAATTTTAATATATTTTGAACTCCTTCAAGCAGGTTTTTTTTTTTCAAATGTTATAAAGTCTTAAAGTAAGATCTGTGTTAAATTTCTTGCAACTTGTTTTGGGTATCTGTTAATATAAAAATAAGAAGATGTGGTATGATTGCCTATGAGACAACTTTCCACCAGAGACATGACATAACAGTTAACAACTATAGGTCACTGTATGGCCTTCAACAATGAGCAAAACCCATACCACATAGTCAGCTATAACAGGCCCCGAAATGGCAAATGTAAAACAATTCAAACAAGAAAAACTAATGGCCTGAAAGTTCCATTTCAGAATACATTCTTCTGAAAGACCATTGATATTTCATTTACAGTTGCTGTAAGAAGGACGCATCTCAACTAAATGCAGAGTATAAGGTCATACACCAAGAGCTCTGTTTTAAGACCCCTTTTTGGTCCCAAAATATAGCATTTTTACAAATTTGTTAAATATGTAAACTTTTAGCCATTTATTGGAAAGTAGAATACTTTCGTTATATAAATATGGCTGTTTTTGACAATACAATGCACATGCATCAAGTACTACCATCATTAATTCATGCCAAATTACTGAAATCTTCACAATTTTAGCATTTGTGCTAATTTTTAGACGGTTTTTGTCTAAAATGGAAGTGGCCGCACTTGTGTTCAGTCTTAATATTCAAATATATGTTGTATTTGATGATAATACATAACATATATAAAGGTTGAGACTGAACATGAATGCGGCCCTTACATTTTAGACAAAAACCATCTGAAAATTGACGTTTTATTGCATACATTGTATTTGATAGATTTTTCATATTAAATCTTGAATTTGAGCGTCTTTAATGTCAGACCAAATCAGTTCATATCTTTTACATAAACTAATCGAATTGACTGAAGCAGACACTTTTAAAGTGTTTAAAAAATTTCGAAAATCTTTCATCAGATGAACTTCAAATTTTAGGCCAAAATTAGCCCTTACCAGACTTTCTCCTTTAGAATGTCTTTCAGTCATGTATCAGGTACAGGAATTTTAGTGGAAGCATCAAAACATAATTTTAGTTTTCTGTTTAGTATATAACATGTATAAGGAGATGTGGGATTTTTTGTCACTGAGAGATATATGATATACTAATGACATTTGGTTAACAGTTGCTTCTGTCCTACTTTTGTATCCACAACTTCCCTTAAACCGCTTGACAGAATTTTGTGAAACTTTCATCAAATCCTACTCTCATGATATACTTTTGCACCTTCTATTTCATTTCTTCATCAAACTGTCCAATGCCACATATGGGAACTGTGATCATCATCATGCGGGGATGGCAAATTTTGTCGGTATATCAATCATTTTTGTTCAGTGATACAAGACAGCAAATGTAATTGCTGAAGTATGTATTTGATACAACAAGGCACATGACAATGTAAGATTTTGTCTATATAATTTTGGATTATAGTGTTCAGTAGCCTGTTTACCAAAATAAGTGTGGAGCTATCACATGCAATATTGACGTTTATATTAAAATAAGAAGATGTGGTATGATTGCCAATGAGACAACTCTCCACAAGAGACCAATTGACACAGACATTTACAACTATAGGTCACCGTACGGCTTTCAACAATGAGCAAAGCTGTTTAGTCTGTTAGCATTTTCATCAAAAGAACACAAGAAGCACAAAACATGTCATATTTGCCATTGTGACATGGTAAATGAGTCTAGATGATGCTTGATTGTTTAAAAGAATACTTATAAAATATTATTCAATCATACAACATGAAAAAATAAAGCATAATAATAAAGAGTGCACTACAGCTCTTAAATGATTTGAAATTAAAAATACAAATGCCCATGTCATCGTTCAGAGACTCATCATGTGCCACAAGGTGAAGCTACATCTACATGACCGATTTTACAGGGATCAGTGGATTTGATTTTTGTTAAAATCATAATGCTGATATTTAGTTTTATGCCAAATCATACCTGTCAACTGACCCGGATCCTGCGGGTGTGACCCGAGATTTTCACAATTCTGAGGGGTCACCCGGAACACCTGCCGGGTGACCAAATAACCCGGGAATTCGGAAAATAACCCGTTTTCACCCGGATTCCTTAGCCTTCAGACTTATTAGATATAAGGTGATTGCAATGAAATACCGGCAAATTCGTAATTCTTCCTGGACAAGAAGTTCAACTAGCTGTGTAAACTCAGCTCAATTGACCCATTTCAGTGCATGGCTTCACTTGACAGCTTTGGTGTCAAACACACTGTTAATTAACACCAATTACCTTAGCTTTAGGTCGTAAATAATTTGTCTATTTCAAAGTTGTTTTAAAAACAACTTGAGTTACTTCCCCTTTTTGTCACAATATACTCCTTAAACTTATGTTTTTTTTTTTGTAAAAAGATTAAATCCAAAATGAATTGAATGCACAAACATATCAGAATAATACTTTTACTATTGTTCTACCTTAGAACAATTAAAAAATAAAAATTTTGAAAATTACTTTTTTCATCTATACCTCCTTTAATTGTTTAACTTTATTTTATTATACTCTAATATCAACCTATGATATGTTCAACTGACCGTGCAAGGGCTGTGTAGCCAGTCAAGGTCATTTAAAACTTCCATTTGTTGATATATTCTACTGTTTAAAAGCTGCACAAATGTATGTAAAGAAAACACAAATTGGTACATTGTATGTCAAGGATTGAAAATGAACAGGAATTAAGGCATTGTAAAACAAATCTATCAATGGCCTCCAGGTGCAATGAAATAATAATATGTACAATTTTAAATTACTTAACCATGTGGACATGTTTTGAAAACTTTGATATAAATTATAAGAAAAATGTCCCCTAAATACTGAAATTCAGCCTGAAAAAGTTCGTACGCGTTATGACCTGAGATTTCATTCTTCTATGCAGGTCATCACCTGCATTTTCATTGTCATAGGTTGACAGGTATGCCAAATTAAGATTTTGGGCACTAAGTGACCAACAGTCATTTAGATAGTGTAATGATGTATTTAGGGTAGTATAGCAGCTTCCATAAAATGAGTAGGTTCCTCTGACTTGTATAATGTTTATATCTGAATTCATCAGATGCTTAGTGTAAGGATTCATCTAGAGAGTATAGCATCATAAAAGAGGGTCTGGATGGGGATCCTTCATTTCTTAAAACTTTAATATTTTAGACCATTTTTCTCTATTCTTTAATATTTTAAATCATTTTTCTTTATTCTTTATTTATTTTGCCCATTATTCTCTATTCTTTATATTTCAGCACCCCATTATTCTCTATTCTTTATATTTCAGCACCCCATTATTCTCTATTCTTTATATTTCAGCACCCATTATTCTCTATTCTTTATATTTCAGCACCCCATTATTCTCTATTCTTTATATTTCAGCACCCCATTTTTCTCTATTCTTTAATTTTTTAGTCCAGTTTTCTATAGATTTGGTACAATTTTCTCTCCATCCAGACCCTCATGTAGTATTTGCAGTTGCATGCAAGACAGCTATCAATTAAAAAAAGTTTGCCGCTCTGAACTACATTTCCACATCTCAGATACAAATTAGCCTTCATGTGTCTATAAACTTGGGGAGTATAGCAGCATCCTACAAAAACAGGTCACTCTGACCTATATTTTGGAATCATTAATTAATATATAATGATCAATATACAAGGTTCTGATCTCAAAAGCTAAGCCTCCTATAGTTTTATGACTTTGTTTTTAAGACCATCTAGGGAATTATAGCAATTACAGCAAATTGTAGGTGATTGTGATCTATTTTTCACATGCCATTTAATTGTATTTTATGCCCAATTTCATTTCTTGCATACAAAGGGGATTTCATTTCGGCTGCTTATACTACTAAAATGAATTTCATTTTAATAATAGTTGTAATCATTATGTTTTGTTTACCATCCCCTTCTGAGGATGTGGTGAACTTTGCAATATTGGACTGCTTATGTTTGTCCTTTTAAAGATTATCAAGCCAATTTTTGTATAAGGTGCACTCTTTGATCACACTGAGCACCATGAATCATTTCAATAACATTTTGCAATTTGCCCATATAAGAGGGTCTGGATGGGGTCTACAGAATAGAGAATAATGGGCCAATACTACATGAAAATGGGCCAACAAAAAAAGAATAGAGAAAAATGTGGAAAATTTATAAAGAATAGAAAAAAATAGCTTTAACAAGAAATGGTTGTAACAGGATGCTGTTACGAAGTCTCCCAAACAAATTTCCCATAATTACAGTTATTCCCAAGGTCGTCGTCCAGTATAAATTGGTTTGGTCCAGTAAAGTGATATGCGTTAATGACCCCTGGGGACTGATCCTATATATCATTCAAATCTTCGTGACATGACGAATAGGAATATATATGGTTTAGGGGTGGGGATCTTGACCATTTACAAGATATTTGAACATATTTAAATAACAGGGGGTGGGCATGACTTCTTGGGTCTTACCCTGTATCAGGGGCGGATCCATCCATTTTTAAAAAGGGGGGGTTCACAACCCAGGATAAAAAGGGGGGTTCCAACTATATGTCCCCATTCAAATGCATTGATCGTTAAAAGGGGTTCCAACCCACGGACCCCCCCCTGAATCATCCTGACATGACGGACAGGAATACATATGGTTTAGGGATCGGGATCTCGACCATTTACAAGATTTTTGAACATATTCAAATGACAGGGGGTGTGGACGACCCTTAGGCTCTTACCCTGTATATCATTCAAATCATCTTGGCATGACAAACCAGAATATATATGGTTTAGGGGTGGGGATCTCAATCATTTACAAGATATATGAACATGGCCCCAGGGTGGGGGAACCCCTGGGAACTGACCCTATATATCATTTGAATCTTTGTGACATGACGAACAGGAATATATATGGTTTAGAGGTGGGGATCTCGACCATTTACAAGATATTAGATCATTGGGGTGGAGGACCCCTGGGGACTCACCCCATATATCATTCAAATCATCCTGACATGACAAACAGGAATATATATGGTTTAGGGATCGGGATCTCGACCATTTACAAGATATTTGAACATATTTAAATGACAGTGGGTGGGGACGACCCTTAGGGTCTTACCCTGTATATCATTCAAATCATCTTGGCAATGCAAACCAGAATATATATGGTTTAGGGGTGGGGATCTCAACCATTTACAAGATATATGAACATGGGGTGGGGAACCCTGGGGACTTACCCTATATATCATTTGAATCTTTGTGACATGACGAACAGGAATATATATGGTTTAGGGGTGGGGGTTTGGACCATTTACAAGATATTAGAACTTTCTCAAATGGCAGGGGGTAGGAATGACCCCTGGGGACAAACCCTTCATTTCATTTGATGTGCTTCATCATGACAAACCAGAATATATATGGTTTAGGGATGGTGATCTTAACCACATACAAGATATTAGAACTTTCTCAAATGGCAGAGGTTGGGAGTGACCCCTTAGGACTAACCCATAAATTTCATGTGATGTGCTTTATAATGTAGTTCATTTTCAATTATAAAGATTGCGTCTATCACTTACTGTTTTCAAGTTATAATCATTTGAAAATCACATAGGGTTCTATAGTAAACCCTTCCCTTCTTTTGGCCCTAAAAAAAAAACCTTTTTAGACCCCAATGCTTAAACAAAACCCTGATTGCACCACTAGACATGTTAGTCTAACATATTGTGGAACTTTCAGTGAAGAAGAAGAAGATTTTTCTCTCCAGAAATCCATACAACTGAACATTGAATTTGTATTGCCTAATGACCTTGTGAGCAAATGTTAAAAATAAAAAAATATTGAAAATCATATGTAATCCTCGGTGTCAATTGAATACAACAAATGATTTGTTTATATTATGAAGTATAATTTGGAACTTCATAATATTGTAAAACATGGGCTTGTCTGTGTATACATGTGAAAACTACCAAGAACATACTACAATACAAAAATAAGGAGATGTGGTATGATTGCCAATGAGACAATTATCCACCAAAGTTGAAATGAAGTGGATGTAAGCAATTATAGGCAACCGCAAGGCCTTCAACAATGATAAAACCCCATACTGTATAGTCGGCTTTAAAAGGCCCCGACATGAAAAATATGAAACAAGTCTTCTTGTACCTCTGCAAATATGTCACTTTAAGTTAAAGAACAGCCATTTATAAAACATTTTTAATTTTAGTTTCCAAATGAATTCTAGAATGCATTTTTGGTCCAAATACTTGTATACGAATAACTTATTTGTTCCATTAAATATTGGGGATCCAGCTTGTTGCAAGGTAAATGATTCTACCCCTATTCTACACACACTCTTTTTCTAAGGGCAGCCGTTTCATCCTGGTTCGCCCAACTTTCAGAACCTACTGTTTTTTGTAATTAGATCTTGTACTGAATATGCATGAAATACTTGCCACTTTCAGAGACATCTATAGTACACTATAGTACTATCTATGTCTCTGCCACTTTGCATTAACTTTCAAATGTCGATCAAGTAATATCAACAAACATAAATGCCCAACCCATGGTTTAGTTAAAACAAATCTACGGCTGCCATGAATTATTTCTTAAATCGATTCTAGGATTACTTTAAGAGTGTCTGGATGAGGTTTTTAGAATAGAGAACAATGGGCAAAAAGTACAGAATAAAGGGCAAAAACAATAAAGAATAGAGATAAATAGGCAAAAAATTAAAGAATAGAGAAGAATGGGGTGCTAAAACATAAAGAATAGCGAATAATGGAAAAAATAAATAAAAAATAGATAAAAATGCTCTAAAAAAATGAAGACAATAGAAATGACCCCCCTTTCAGACCCTCATCTACCTTTGTATACAGATTTACACGACTGTTCCTAGTGGCATAGAACTTGGTCCATACACATTAACCGTAATGTCCTGGTCCCGAATATGCATGTAATAGTTGCAAATGAAGGTTAAACATCCGCCCAGCCATGCATAACAGATGCGGATCCAGGATTTGAAAAACGGGGGGAGCCCCAAACTAGGCAACGTTTGGAGTGAGACATGTAAAAAGTCTTTGCATGAACTATATAGGAAGCTCCATAAGGGGGTTCCCCTAAATCCGCCTCTGCATCAAACTTGTGATTTCGTAATCAAGAATAATGTTTATTTCCAATAAGTCCCCAAGGGTGACTGGGGAATAGGAATATGGTCGCTACAGGTCTTTTTCCGACCGGCAGTAAAACCCTTTTCGAAGTGGAGCGTCCGTTTGGCTGTGCAGGATGTACAAGTACGCAGCCATGTCCCGTCAGAATGGGGACGTTAAATCCGATGCCTCGTGTATAGAGAGAGTGCCACGCTCTCTGCACGTTAAGAACCCTTACCACAACTCTTTGAGGTGTCCGTAGGTTGCCTGTTGCAAGGCAAAATTTCTGTCGCTATCCAACATACCCTCATTTTCCAGTGGTTGTCCAAATTTCCCCGACCTTCATTCCGAACGGCCTCTATTACAGGACCTACTTATTGTATTTATTGTTAATTTGTTCTCGTTAAACATGCGTGAAATATTTGCCACTGGACGTTAAACAACCAACACTCAATCAATACTGATTTCCAATTTTAGGTTCATTTTGAAAATAAACATTTACTGTAAAAGCATATGATATAATCGACAACAAAAGACGAGATAATGGGGAAATGAGAAAAATTATGTAATTGATTGGACTGAAATCAACTGTCGTTTCTCAGATTTCATACCAAACCCAGACATTCGTATATGTGTTTGTTTACATACATTCTGAGACTATAATACTGCCAATATATTATGTCCCGCAGCTACATTTTAAGATGTTTCGAAAATTTTCATATCTTATTTCAACAGAATGTCATTTAGATTTACAGTAATTACCAACGTAGAGAAGAAGAAAAAAGAAAATCTGGAATTCAAACTCGGCAGAAATTGAAATAATTCATTTTTGATTTGTTGAGCCCAATTGTTTTTAACGCAGGTTAATTGTCTATAATATAGATGAGATGAATACATTGATTTTATGTCTTTCGTGTCCGTCAGTCATGCGGTATGCGGCTCCATTTATTAAAAGTCCTGGTAACTGAGGAGAGTGGATTCAACAACTGCATGATATGTACATGTATGAATTGATGTCTTTTTTATTATTTTTGTGATGTATTATGTATTATGTAATGTGTTATTTTGTTTTCATGTACATGATGTATATGCAATCAACCCCATTGCGGTATAACAGTATATTATTCAAGTTCAATAAACTATACCAACGATCGGAAAAGATGACAAAACTCTGCATATCTCTGATGCAATCATATCTTTTTTACGACACAGTCTGGTTGTTTTTCATAATTATCGGAAAAGGGGGCATTTGCGATTGATCCTTGTAAATATCGATTTAATCCAATTGATCATTTAATCAAATGGATATAATGAGTTTATCAGAGCCTTGATTTCTTGATTAAGGGTTTTGTTTATTTTGTCAGTTTTGACTACCGTTTGGTCAACGCATTTTAATACCTATACGGCAATTTAAAATTTAAAAGTATTACATGCTAAAATGACTCCATGTGATAAACACGTGGTTCTTTTCTCCACGTTATTTATTCTATTTTGGAACTATATTTGCGCACAAGGTATGTTTTTTAAATTTCATTTCTCTTTATTGATATTTTGATTGATATTTGAATTGATTTTCGGTCAAACTTGCGTTCATTATATTTGTTGAAAATATAGTTTTCAGTCAGATAATTACCCCTGTATTAATTTTATTTCATAAAGCTAGTATAATTGTGAAATTTTATAGTAACATTTCGAAAGACACGTGACTAATGTTTTGCAATCACATTTTAACCTTTCATCCCCTATACAGGTAGCCTACAGGTAAGATATTACGCAACCTGATAACTGAATTACACCTTAATGTAATTAATTAAACCAGTCGAACAATAAAACATGAGGGTTAAATTTGGGAACGTCAGAGATTTGACCTTGTTTATACGGATATGTCATGCAGGTTACTTATTTGTCCCGAGTCATTCTAACGTATATACCGGAACTTGAACTAAAATACTGATTACGTTTAAATAAATACAGGGTAAGTTATAAAATTTATACTGGAAAAGTGGCAATCAGTATTTTCAAAAGGCACCAACCACTCATGAATTATTGATTCATTTGGTGGTGATGAGGGGGATTTATAAAATGGCCTTTTAAGACGTCCTAATTACTTAAAATAACGCAACATTGAGTAAAAAAACGAAATATTGCTCTTGCATGAGGGTCTGGATGGTCAACATCTATTTATAAAGAAAAAGAGAAAAATGGCTTAAAAAATACAGAACTAAAGGACCTCCTTCCAGACCCTTCTGCATGTTATTGAATAAAAAAAAATAATTAAAATAGATAAAGATGTTTGTCCCGAGCGAAAAGAAAAAAACGTGCTCACCACAAAAGATGAATGGTCGCTGTCCGAATAAATAATAGTATAGAATCATATAACCGCCAAAAAACACTAAAAATCCAGTTTTATTGTACATTTTTTGGCATTTTAAACTTTGATACAAAAGTTACTATCTGGACTGGTCATGGGCCTAAAAAATCAAAACGAAACCAACATAAAAGTAACTATACTATACATATATACACAGATATTGTTCAATTTTGGTGAGACAAATAAGTCGGAAAATATCCCGATTTTTTCATAGAATTAGGGCTAACTGATTAAGGAGCGAAAGGCCCCTATATAAAAATTGGTAAATCACATCCATCTTTTGCTAAAATATTATACTTTTCACTGCTTTTTAAAGCGTTCCTTTTTTGTATAATTTCCATTTAAGAACGCGGAATACGGGTTCCTGCTCATCAAAATACACCGTCCTTTTATTCAACACCGGTAAGAAAGTATAATCAAAGCATAGATCCTATAATTGCCGGACAGTACAGCTTTCGAGGACAAGTAAACTTTGCTTTTGGCACTAGATTGAAATAAAACAAACATGCATCTGTCCTTAGTCAGGAACCTGTTGTTCAGTGGTTGTCCTTTGTTGATGTGGTTCTTAAGTGTTTCTCGTTTTTTATATAGATTAGACCGCTGGTTTTCCTGTTTGAATTGTCACAGTTTACACTAGTCATTTTGGGCCCTTTATAGCTTACTGTTCGGTGTGAGCAAAGGCTCCGTGTTGAAGACCGTACTTTGACCCATAATTGTTTACTTTTACACATTGTGACTTGGATTGAGAGTTGACTCATTGGCACTCATACCACATCTTCTTATTTCTATATCCAGCTTCATGGACGATTTTACATTACGTAAAAATTATGTAATTGTCAGCTTGTTTTTCTCGTAAATACCACATCGTTGACATTTCTCATGCTTGACGTCTGCTTCAATTGCGTGTCAAATATAGAGTTCTACGTCATTTGCATTTTGCTCTCAGTTTTTTACCTACAGTCTTGGTTTCCTGTTAACTTTCAATAGGCACCATTCCCCATTACGCCATAAACCATTCCTATTCAACACCGGTAAGAAAGTATAATCAAAGCATAGATCCTATAATTGCCGGACAGTACAGCTTTCGAGGACAAGTAAACTTTGCTTTTGGCACTAGATTGAAATAAAACAAACATGCATCTGTCCTTAGTCAGGAACCTGTTGTTCAGTGGTTGTCCTTTGTTGATGTGGTTCTTAAGTGTTTCTCGTTTTTTATATAGATTAGACCGCTGGTTTTCCTGTTTGAATTGTCACAGTTTACACTAGTCATTTTGGGCCCTTTATAGCTTACTTTCGGTGTGAGCAAAGGCTCCGTGTTGAAGACCGTACTTTGACCCATAATTGTTTACTTTTACACATTGTGTCTTGGATTGAGAGTTGACTCATTGGCACTCATACCACATCTTCTTATTTCTGTTAACATGTGACGATGTAAATAAAGCAAAGTGGGATGGAGAGAAGTCGATTTGTAGACCGAAAGAAGGAGACATCCCTCACCAAGGTTGATAAAGTGGAGTTGTAGTTCGAGAGATGAATACATTACGCCGCCAGGTTTACAATCTAATTAATATATATATATATCTCTGATTTCGTTGTCCTCATATGAGTACGAGCATGCGAGATGGGATTGATCTGAATTTTAATCAGATTTCCAGGTTTATTAAACAGGGTTTAACATGTTAATTTGTAGATCGAAAGTTTTGTTCGACGCTTTTCAATTTAAAAAGAAATATTACATAAAAATTTGTAAACCGAAAAGGGAGAAATTTAGGAAATAAAATGAAGGGGTCGTTATGCAAATATCGTTTCCATTGACCTATTTTGCACCAAAGATATATTTTCGCCTCAGCATTGATTTATTCATTATAGAGGGTTTAAGAAATAGAAACTGTGAAGTATAACAAAAGAACTGGGGTGTAACGTATTGATTGCATAATTCTTGCTTGCGTATCGCCTAACAGCAAATTTTTATGCATATTTAGGTCGAACCTAAATTAATGATAAGTTAAAAATAAACGTAGTTTCAGCTGAATGAATGAACTGGAATGAGATCCTCATGGGGTTTTTGATTATGTGATTACTTGGCCGTACGTATTTATAGTGATTATTTGATTAACAGACTAAATATTTCATGATTATTTGATTTGATAATCTAGGACTGTATTTTTGTCGAGCCTTCGACTTAAGTCGAAAAAGCGAGACATAGCGATCCTACATTCCGTCGGCGTCGTCGTCGTCGGCGGCGTCCACAAATATTCACTCTGTGGTTAAAGTTTTTGAAATTTTAATAACTTTCTTAAACTATCCTGGAGTTCTACCAAACTTGGACAGAAGCTTGTTTATGATCATAAGATAGTATCCGGAAGTAAATTTTGTAAAAATAAAATTCCTGTTTTTCCGTATTTTACTTGTAAATGGACTTAGTTTTTCTGCCAGGATACATTACATTCACTCTGTGGTTAAAGTTTTTTAAATATTAATAACTTTCCTAAACTATCCTGGATTTGTACCAAACTTGGACAGAAGCTTGTTTATGATCATAAGATAGTATCCAGAAGTAAATTTGTTAAAAAAAATTCATTTTTTCCGTATTTTACTTATAAATGGACTTAGTTTTTCTGCCAGGAAACAATATATTCACTCTGTGGTTAAAGTTTTTAAAATTTTAATAACTTTCTTAAACTATCCTGGATTTGTACCAAACTTGGACAGAAGCTTGTTTATGATCATAAGATAGTATCCAGAAGTAAATTTGTTAAAAAAAAATTTCATTTTTACCGTATTTTACTTATAAATGGACTTAGTTTTTCTGCCAGGAATCACTCTGTGGTTAAAGTTTTTAAAATTTTAATAACTTTCTTTAACTATCCTGGATTTGTACCAAACTTGGACAGAAGCTTGTTTATGATCAAAAGCTAGTATCTAGAAGGAAATTTTGTTAAAATTTTGTACCTGTTTATCCGTAGTTACTTATAAATGGACTTAGTTTTTCTTCCAGTTAACATTAAATACAGTCTGCAGTTAAAGTTTTTAAAACATTTATTAGATTCATAAACTATCCTGGATTTATACCAAGCTTTGACAAAAGCTTCTTACAATCAAAAGATAGTATCTAAAGGAATATTTTTATTGATTTTTTTCCTAATTTTTTCGTGAGTCTGCGATTAACAGCAAAAGTAGGCGAGACACTGGGTTCCGCGGAACCCTTAAGAACTTTTGATTATTTGATTATCTTGTTTAAAAAAAAAAAATTAATGTGATTATATTGGCAAAACATTTGTGATTATGTGATAACTTGGACACCCTCATGAGGGGCCTCTAGAATGAAGGGCCACTGATGCTCGATGCTCCTAGATCCGGTGGTTCGTTCCTCAAACACCGGAGGCAGAATTAATAAGGCCAGGGGGCGCCCCTTATGGCGCTAGCTATGATGGTTAATATATAGACATAAAGTCCAAGTCCTAATGTTGTCTTGTTCGGTCCCCTTTCAATATACTGGTTCTGTACCTGCACACTAAGAAGTGTGGCGGAATCATCCGAGGTTTGCTGTTTGAATGATTGGTAGGCAACTGGAGGAAGATAATTTGCTGTAAGGGCAGAATTGTAACCGTATACAATACATCACATAAAGACTCCTCATAGCCATTTCTTTCAAGTGTCATTTCACGTGCAGAATGAATGACGCTCTACAACGTTAACGTCCATAGTCTGACTAGATGTGGCACCTAATTTAACGTCCTTATTCCAGCCAGATGTGACTGTGTATTTATCATGTTTATAGAAATAGTATTAAGCCAAACGGACGTCAGTCACAGTGGTCAGTCAGCACGTGTAACTTTTAAACGAGAAAAGACCAGGTTGTAAAAAATCTATACTTCAGTCTTTCCTTGGGGTATAGAACGATCAGTGTCGATTGATAATATAAACCAAATATTAAAGTACCATTTTTCTTTATTTCAGAAGCATATGTATGGAGGAAAGAATCTCAAGAAATTTTAAAGAACGCACTGAATCGTAAGCTCAACACAAATGTGGCTAAGAATGTCATTTTGTTCATTGGTGATGGTATGGGCGTGTCAACTGTTACAGCAGCAAGGATACTGCGGGGTCAGAAACAAGGTCGACCCGGAGAGGAAACTGTTTTAGAGTTTGAAAAATTTCCACATGTCGCTCTTGCCAAGGTAAATGATTGTTGATATGTCGCTAGAAATAATGCCTCGACCGGAAGAATTCCTATTTAATATGCCGCACATTTGTGGAATTTTGTGTTTGTGTTGTATTCACAAATGTGTAGACTCGAGATCTAAGGCTTGGCATATTATGAGCACTCCAGACGTCTTTCGTTTCTTTGTGTCGATCGATTGCTGTCTCTTTGACATACATTTTCTTTTATTCAAATAGATATTCCAAAACTAGTCAACAAAGTCATTATGGCGACTGTATTTACATAAACGTCAAACCGAAAACCGTTATAATCATGCATAGGTTTATAAGCTTATAATTTCTTGTTAGAATGTTCCGAAAACGCTAAGCCCTTGGGAATCATATTATACTGTAAGGTACCAGTCGAAAAAATAACGTTTTTCTGAAATGAAAACTTTATATACCAGGTCGGATAAACGATATTGATCAATATAAGCAAGTTATAAATTGCCTAAAAATAGACCCAGAATTCCTTTCTAATGAATACAATTTGTCAATAGAGAACCTGTTTCATATATCTATATACAAAACGAAAACAGCAGGTGTTGCGGAAGATATATTTATACAAAAATAGTTCAATATATGCCAGATATGAGACATTTTTCATGAATAGTGTCTGCATTTTTGCACTGTAATGAAACAATATCATTTGTTAAGAAAATTACATTTTAAACAATTGCTATGAAATCCTATCTTATATCTTTTATCTTATATGTAAGGTAAAGATAATCTTTTGAGTTTCCTCAAGAAATATCATCGCTCTTTCGAAAAAAAAAAATTAAAATGATTTGTTTGGAATAAATTATCTCGGAATATCTTTCTGCAATATCAAATCAATAGAGATTTGATTTCAGTGACATATTTCCACATGTGGACAAAGTAAAATAAAAAAAAAAAATACCGAACTCCAAGGAAAATTCAAAATGGAAAGTCCCTTATCAAATGGCAAAATCAAAAACTCAAACACATCAAACGAATGGAAAATAACTGTCATATTCCTGACAAGTTCATTTTCCATTTTTTGGCAACTACTTTGGTGGTCACGTGGTAGCATGTCTTTCATCGGTTATCGGAGATCTTGATTTCCATCCCTGATCGAGTATTTGAAGATACCTTCCTAAATTAGCATGTTATATTAGCAGCTGGATGTTTAGCCACAGGCAGATTTAGAAGTGGGGACGGCGAGGGGACCAACTCATGGAGCTTCAAATATGATAAATGCATAGACTTAATACAAGAATCACTCAAAATGTTTGTTTGCCAGACCCGCTGCTTCCTTTTTTAAAAATCCTGGATCCGCGTCTGTTGTCATCAATAAATCATTTAATCGGCCATTTTTATCTGTTGATAGAATATAAACATGTAATAGTTCACACACATACATGTGATGGACTGTGAAACTCAGATCAGGAGATTGGGAAATTTTGGTCAGGAGAGTAGTATAAAAATGCCGATTCTGCCACAAACCTATTTTAAGTAGAAATCTAGCACAAAATGATAAAAAAAACTAAAAAAAAGGTAAAAAAGTGAATGAATGACATACAACAACAAAAAATTTTTTTTTTTGCAAAACATCCTAAACACCTTAAAAGGATGTAATCCTAGGGTAAATACAAAATATGTCTTTTGTTGAAAATATGAATGAATTTAGAAGTTCAAAAATCATAGACAATGAATTTATCAATGATAATGTTTTTGAGAAAAAGCAAAGAACCAAAGCTTGGAAACTTTAAAATGGAAGGAACTCCCAATCGGAGTGATTTATAAAATTTTGGAAGTGATAGAAGTAGATGGGAAGTTTGGGAGAAGTAAGATTCTTACCTTGAAAAACAAAGAAGGAGAAACGACAAGGGTGTGGGCTTGTAGTGGACTAAACAGAGAGAAGGAATCCTTGGAAGGAGCCTTTGTGAGAAGTGTAGGTTTTAAAGTTAGCAAAAAGACCAAACAGGAGTACTTATCTTATGACCTTGTGAAAAAGTAAGTTAAAAAAAATAATGGGTTGGCTGGGGTACAAAAAATTTTTTCGATCCGACATTTTTGCCGGATTGGAAAAGTTTTTTTTTCTTATGCTTGAAACGGAGCACATCATGAAGTGTAACGGAATGGAGCACATTGTGAAACGATGTGTGTAGTGAAGCGTAATGGAATGAAGTGTGACGTTTTTTACGGCGCATGCGCATTAAGGTCCTCACTAAAAGTGGTGGAAGGTTGTTGGAAGTTATCTTTTTCATCGTAGTAGTTTTTGAGGCAGGTGGTGATTTTCCCAAACTCAGCATCAACTTGTTCATCATTAGCCAAAGCAGTACTAATACATTGTTCGACTGAAAATTTTGTGGACTGTGCCAATCGCAAGGTGTCGCGGTGTTTTTTCTTCTTTTTCATGATACGCCTTGAGATCAATGTGAGTACCATCACGCCAGTGGCACTCAAGCAAGCAAGGGATCGTAGGGGAAGGGAGGCTATAACACCTATACCGGTTAAAGGTGAACACATGGTGCAGCTGGTCAACACCAAACTGCCCACTGAACAAGCACCCAGTGCTACAGATACAACTTTGTCCAGACATGTGTAGATCTTCAAGGTATGTTGATACTTATGAATATTCTCGTTGAGTTGGTCTTCCATACATTCGACTCTGGTTTGTCGGTATCCAGAATCTAAATCATCCATTTATTTTATAGGAGCATACCTAGGAGGGGAATATTTTTGAAGGGACTGTTAGCACCTAAGATCAGACCAGCTCCGTCGTGGAATTGCTGACCACGCTTCAAGTAGAGTCCATCACCATAGGTGATTCGGGCGTTTGAAGGTTTGAGGTAGAGACCGTTGCCACTAGGTTTCACGGTGCAAACGCATCCACCACGTTTCAGGTACAATCCAGACCCTAAGGCCTTGTTGACGGCTACACCACCAAGACCACTCAAGGCTCCAACACCCAAGGCGGGTAGAATGGTTTTTGCTAACATGGGAAGTGTCCTCATTGCCAGCCCCGCCAACATGGGTAGGAAGCCACCCACCTTTTGCATGTTTTCCTTCAATTGGGTTGTACTCAACTCTAGGACCATACCACCAGTACCCTTTTGTAGGAGCTTAGCAATCTTTTGAATCTGTCGGTTGGTGAGCAACATCTTGTGTTCGCCTTGCAGGTTTGCGTGGGACAAACGAATGGAGACTGGACAACCTTTTTTAGCTGCCTGCTGTAGTTTGTCAGCTTGACCTTTTGTCAAGTTTAAACCATGTTCGTGATAAGTCATTTATTTATACCTCACGAAGATGAAAACGCATGGTGAGACGTTCTTCTCGAATGTCAATGGGACGACCATCTTGATCGGTGAGATTGGTTTGCATCCGACTGATGGTTTTCAAGGTCACTGGCAAGTACACCAGATTTTTCGGGGTTTGAATAATCTTCTCGCCTGGATCGACACCAGGGAAGAAACTGTAGATGGTGGATTGTTGGGTACCATTCACATAGCTCCCATGAATGATATCACAGTTCACTAGGATGCTTTCAATGCTAATGATGTTTACGATGTGCTCACTTTCTGCATAACCGTTCGTAGCTATCTGGTAAGTGTAGACCTGACGATTAAATCCCAATACTGTGTTTAGACTGTTATCAACATTGAAGTCTACTTGATAGTGTCTGGCTAGTGTCAGTGTTGCTCTCAGTGTTGGGCGGTTGGCATCGAGGATAATTTTAGCTTTGTGATTGTTGATCCGCATTTGTCGCTGAATCTCCTCGCTGATATTATTGATACCATACGATCCGGTGCTCAATGCAATGGGAAACCAATTGGCGCCGTCGTCGGGGGAGTACCTGAAGGAATTATTGCCTGCATGAATGTTGGGGATGGAGTAGTAAGTCTCCAGATTCACCAAGGCCATTTCGTAGGTTTTTTGTTCTTTCAACGGGAGAGGTGGATTGAACCTGGTCAGAATTTGACTGTCGTTCTCAGATACGATGACAGAGTACCCCTGCTTGGGGTCGGTGTTATTAGCAATTTGCTGCAACAATGTGTTATCCATTTATTAATGGCAGACCATTGTTACATATTTTGCTTCCACTCTTCGATACCATCATACTGCTCTTTGAGTTGTTTACTAGCCTTCACTACGATCGCATAGACTTCGGCGGGGTGACTGGCAAAGAGGAGTTGTAGGTGAATTTTATCCATTTACTTTTAGTACACAACGTTCATCTTCTGACCATCGGATTCAAACTGTAGGATTCTGTCGGAAATGACAAGTGCAAACGCTTCGGTGTTGGCTGGAACATTGCGGGCGAATTCTGCTCTGATCTGAATGTCTACAGTAGATTCTTTGAGACGCTCAGACTGATGACTCACATCAATTACAAACAAGGGGTACAAGTCGATGAAATCGGAGGGATTGATACCACCATTACTGAGGAGACTGTCCATGTTATGGAATTTCTTTCTGAAGTCGGAGGCCTGTTTGAACACTCTGGTGATCCTATTTTCGTTGAAAGCTGCATTATAGTCGACTGCTGGATAACGTTCAGCGTTGAGGGTGACATGGATATTTCGCAATCGACAGTGATCGAACACGGAAGCATTATGGGTTTGGTCACTACTTTTGTTGGTTTGGAAGGCAACAATGATATATCTAGGCTTTTCGCGACCACTCTTGGCAGCTAGGCGCCAGTTAAACTGTGAGGCTTGGGGAACGGCTATGGAATCACACTGTCTCATGCGAAATCCACAGTGGATCTTGGATTTACTCTGGATGGTTTTGTACAGTTGCATCTTATTTTCGTCTGAGGGTGTGACGTGAGGGACGAACCACGATAGTTTACTCAGGACGATCTTTGCCGGATCGTTGACGGCAGCTGCTCTTAGAATGGCATTAGCATTTGAATCGCGAACGAGTGAGAGTTCGTGTCTGAACCCGTACACTATTTTGTTGTAATCATCTGCGAATCCAAAATATTTTTAGGGGATGGTAAACGAAAACGATCCTTTGTTGGTGGGCTTGGTGATAATGTATCCATGGCGGGCTGCAAATCTAGTGTTCTCAGCCTCAGCATCGGCGGAAGAATCTTTATACCACAGTTGGTTGAGACCCTGCGATTTGGAAAAGTCGTCGGGTAGGTTAACATTCCCAGCATAGTGGTGGCAATGCCGGGTCGTTAATATGTTCAATCTGCTGACCGGAAAGCCTGTAACTGATGCTTTTGAAGAGATACATGATACCATTATGGGTGAGCGACACAAGATCGCCATCGGCATATGCTGTGTCATCATTCTTGAGAAGTCGACCTTCTACCACGAGATAACTTTCGGCGGGGTGTAGGAACAAATCCTGGGTTTCGATGTTGATTCGGATTTCAGCACCGGGATTTTTCAGCTGGGCACCGGCTTGTGGTTCGTATTCTCGAACCTGATATTCCTGGAGACTTTCGTTGAAGGTCAACCCTTCGGTGATACTAAGTATATCATTCATTTATTTATAACGTTGGACGAAGTCGTGGATAGTTTTGATACCAGAGCCGGAGATTAGATTGTTTAACCGAACTTGCTCTGGCTTTTTGCGTTGAACACTAGGCTGTTGAGGGGTTTTAATACGTTTCCTGGGGCTGCTCACTTTTTCAACCACATGGTCGACGGCTTTGGAAGCCCCCTTTTCAACACCTTTTAAGGCTGCATTGGTGGCAGCATTCATGGCCTTACTTCCTAAGGTTTTGGCGGCAGAGGAAGTAAACATGCGTCCAGCCAAACTGGCGATTGTGTCAAACAGTCCTTTACCACCGTAGGCGTATTTTCGAGCATAACCTTTCTTGATTTGCAACATTTATTTATAGAATACTACGATGAAGCGCCTTATATTCGTCGATACTAATATGTCTACCCTTTTTCATAGCATCGATAATCGACACAATTTCGTTGCGCACACCATTATTTCCTGCTTGGTATGCTGCAGCACACAGTTCCAAGCGATCGAGAATCTGCTTGAAGTTGGAAGGAAGAAATATGGTTTGCAGCCCACTACCAAACTTATCCTTCTTGTAGATGTGGGATACGATTTCCTTCCACTTGTAACCCTTATTCGCCTTCGGGGTTCTTGAGAGGGTGGAATTGCCTTGATACATGGCACCGGAACTTTTCAGGATCTGTGCATAGTCCTGTAGGTCTTCGGGTTCGAACGATTTTGGATTCTTTTTCACCATGAGTTCCCAGAGGCCAAGGGTTCCTTTGTACCTCACACCATCTACAAAAATATCATCACCGTCAAACGTAACTGGTAAGCTTCCAATGAAGATACCATCGTTTTCAGATCGCAATCCAAAGGTGTGGTCGGCGGAAGAAGTCATACTGAGCTGCAAATACTGCTGTGCTCGAGGTCCGAGGACGGTGTCTGTAGGTGGTGCGATGGGTAGAGGGTCGGCAAACTCGGGCGGTGGAGGAGGGAGGGCTGGCACTGCTGCAGGTAAATCTTCGATTGTTTTGGTGATTTTTGAAGCCGCTTCCCGCTGAGCCTCAACCACAGGCTTGAACACCCTGGAAAGGTCTCGGCTGAGTCCAATCTTGTCGAGACGATCCTGCATATTATTGGCTTGAATCTTCCGCTTGGTGTCTTGCAACTCCCTGGCAAGTGCCTCACGCTGCTTAGGATCGGTAATCTTGATAAACGTCATTTATTTATAGGAGCGAACGCTGTTGAACGCCCCTAAGCGTTGGTGTGAACGCCCTATAGCGTTAGGAGAAACGCTCCCAAGCGCCTGGGGGAAGGTTCAGACGCCTTTCCCAATCGCTAGGGTATCCACAGTATCCACTACGGTTCCCTTTTTATTGCAAGATTAAAGTGTCTGCGGCATAGGTCTTTACCAGGGCGGCATGGGTGTGTGCACTGATGGCCTCGAATCGCCTTGGTAGGGCATTGGGGTTGAGGAAAGCGCTGCACCTTACCATACAGACGGCCAGAGTTCCATGCGTCGAAATCACCTCCACCGCTATAAATCGGGTGGGTGATCACGAGACCGCATTTGAAACATATACTCCTCTGTTCGACTGGATCCCACTCAAACTTACATTTTTCGCATGACCAAATACGCTTTGGCTTAATAGGATTTATAGGACCAAACTCCAGCTCCAGTTCCAGCTCATTCTCCCACTCCTCATTCTCTAAAATTTTAAAGAATTTTTCATACTGATCCATATTTATATTAACAATATAAAACAGTGTCGATACCACTCGGGTGTCGTGGTGGTGGTAAGGCGTCGACCACATCGATCAACGAGTAGGGTGAATTGCTCTTACACTGTAGGAGGTTTCGGATATCTTCCTTAGGGATACCTTTTCCCAGCGCTTGCTGCAACAGCTGGTAGATGGGCTGGTGAAGCGATTTTCCAAAGACGTATAATCGATCGTAGTCGAGCTATCCATCGCGTAGGAGTAGGTTGTTCAATAGCGTTGTTTTACCACAGTCCGACTTCCCAATGATCAACCCTCTGATCGACCGCTGCGGTAGGAGGTAGTGATTGCTCCTTTTGGGAGCGTTGGCACTGTAGGAAATGTCTTCGACGTTCATTTATTTAAATAAAATAACGATGATCTTCTGTGTAAAATGTCGTAGGAAGACGGACACAGTTAACCCTAGCGAAACAATTACCAGCAACGGGCGACGTAGGAAGGTTGGCAACTGCAAGGTGTGCGGTGCCAAAAAGTCTCAGTTTGCTGCTACAACTGGTGCAGGGTTTATGAACAAATTAATCAACCGATTACCCATGGAAATGCATCTACCCGGACACAACTTTACCGGGCCAGGAACTAAACTTAGCAAGCGACTACTCCCCGATGGCACCCCAAAGGCTTGGTCAAAACCCATTAATCGAGTGGACCAAGCTGCATATCACCACGATCTCTGTTATGCCCAGCATAAGGATACCACTTCACGCAACTCCATCTGTGACAAAGCTATGCTAGCCTCGCTTAACACCATTCCCAACCCTACTACTCGCGAACGTATGGACCGCAGCATCGTCAGACCCATCATCGGTACCAAAGCTCGATTCGGTCTGGGTATTAAAAAAAGTTCGCTGGACCGATGATTTAGCTGAGGAGTTGCACAAACCA
The DNA here is from genome assembly GCA_017311375.1 of Mytilus coruscus. Classification (NCBI taxonomy): domain Eukaryota; kingdom Metazoa; phylum Mollusca; class Bivalvia; order Mytilida; family Mytilidae; genus Mytilus; species Mytilus coruscus. Next base: position 19,163,340 of record CM029607.1, read on the forward strand.
GTTCGACGTAAGTTTCAAAAACGCCGTGTGGTAGTGGGTGGTGTGGATGAGACCTGGGCGGCCGACCTTGTTGATATGAGTGCCTTTTCTAGGGACAACAAGGGAAATAAATTCATCCTGAGCATCATCGATGTCTTCTCCAAATATGGCTGGTTAATACCGCTCAAAACAAGAAGGGTGACGGTGCGGGATGCCTTTCAAGCGGTGTTCAAAGAGCGTATGCCCAAAAAGCTTTGGACAGACAAAGGCACTGAGTTTTACAACAAGGATGTAAAACAATTGCTCCAAAAGCATGATATTGAGCTCTACTCCACCGAGAACGAAGAGAAGTCAAGTGTGGTTGAACGCTGGAATCGCACCATGAAAGAGAAGATGTTCAAATATTTTTCAGCCAACTCCACGCACACCTATATTGATGTCCTGGACGATTTTGTTCGCCAGTTCAATACCACTAAGCACCGCTCCATCAAGATGACCCTGTCGCCGCAAGTCTCAAGGAGCATGAAAACAAGGTGTATTGGAACCTTTACGGCAGCATACCTCCCATGCAAACACCTCGATTTCGTGTTGGAGACAAAGTTAGAATTTCCAAGAAGAAAGGCACATTTGAGAAGGGATATACACCCTGCTGGACCGAAGAAGTATTTACCGTTTCCCAAGTCCTAAACACCCAGCCTCCCACCTATCGTCTCAAGGATTTCAACGAAGAAGAGATCCAGGGATCCTTCTACGAGCCCGAACTTCAGCACACAGATCAAAAACTCTACCGCATTGAGAAGGTTTTGCAACGGCGAACTCGAAATGGTGTGAAAGAGATGTATGTCAAATGGAAAGGATACCCCAAAACCTTTAACTCATGGATAAAGCAATTCGATATACAATAAACAAGCAACAATTTTTCCGGTCTTGTTTTTTCAAGACCAGAAAGATTGTGATAGTTTACCCCAAACGGTTTTCAAGTGTTGTCTTGATTGAGTCCAACGTCTTATCCTCCTTCGCTATTGCATCGAGCTCACGCCGAGACCTTCCTCCTTTGATCTCCTTTTCAAGATCATTTACCCTGTTGGTGAAATTTTTGACCAAGTCTTGCCAGTTTTTGGCATACCATCCTTTGGTCACAGGTTCGTTAGCCGTTATTGACAATGGGAGATTAGTGATTGAATGCCCCTGCATATCTATATCACCAACCATCTTACCTCCAGTCATCGGTAGACTCTTCGCCACAACTTTCTCGATAACATTCACCTGTTTCTTCAATGCTTGAATTTCTTTTGAAGTTGCAGTGAGAGCTTCTTCTAGCTCATCGATGTCTTTGATACCATCTTTCAGTTGTTGGGTGACCCAGCGTTTGGTTACAGCGTCTGAACTATCCCGAGGTATACCCAGGCTCGTGATACGATGATCATTCATATCGAGATCCTGAAGCATTCGCCAGAGTGGTATATGCTTTCTTGATTGAGATCCAAACTTATCCATTTATTTATAGAGTGAAAAGATTGTATCTTCCAGCGATTTTCCAGTCGCCAACACTTTCAACACGAATAGGCAAAAGTGGCCACACACCACCGAGCCTCGCTGCTGTAATTCATCAGTACTATATTTAATTTCAGGTTGTAAGTAGTTCACCATTAATACTTTACCAATCCATGTTTATACCAACAAGTCCAATGTGTTCCAGGACCTTTAAAACTATCATGATTTAAAATTCCACATTCAATGTGGTGTGGATTGGGTGGTAAGGTATCTCTCATATACACACCTCTAAAGTTTAAAATTCCTAGTTTTTGAGCAGTCTTTTCAAGTTCATTGTTAGACATGGGTTTGTTTGGAAGAATTACACCATGAATACTAATTTTATTCATTTATTTTGTGATGTCCATAGGATAGTGTGCTAATTCCTTCCTGCAATATATATCTCTTGTCATCCTTAGCTGAAAGAGCAACCTTGTTGAATTCTTCAGTGAAAATATTGTAAGCCTACTTCTGATAATGTTCATTGACTTATAAACTTCTTTTGTGTGTTGAGACATTGCTTGTATTCATTAAAGTTAATGCCATTTTTATGACATTCTTTTTAACTCCTTTAGCCCTCTTTGTTACTTCCTCACCTACTTTAAATGAATACATTTTTGCTCTAAGACCTACAAATTCTGTCATTATTTTTCCACCACATTCATCCTTAAACATACCAACAATTTTCTTGTTAACACCTGTTGGAATTCCTGATGGATGTTCAGCTGGAAAATTGGATGTGTCTAATTTGTCCTGAACATATGGGGTAATTCCTTGTAAAAATCCTCTGTTTGAACTTCATAAGCCAAACTGTCAGTATCAGTAAACAAGAGTTTGGCATTATCACCATATTTCTTTCTCATTAAATTGTAGTGAAAGTCATACATCAAGGTCTTTGACAAATCTAAGATGCAACTTCCTAAATATACTGGCTTGTTAAATATAAGCTTGGTCTTTTTCATATGTATTGCAACTAGATTTTCACTAAAAATAAGCCTTCTATCATAATTAGGTTTAGCTACAAGTTTCAAGGCTTGTTTTCCTGATGTTACAAGTTTAACATTAACCCTTTTTCTAATATTCTCAATGGTTTTACCAAATACTGAATTGTTCATTAGTTTGAAAAAATCCTTCTCAGAATCATTATTGGCTTTGGTTCTAAGGTTGGTGTTAAGATCTATATATTGTTTAAGCCATGGAGATTGTTCAAACTCAATAATTCTATGAACTTTAGTTAATTTCATTCCAAATGATAGATATTGTTTAAGATTTCTATAATGAAGCACATATTTAGTTCTATTATTTAAGGATGGAATTTTAGGAACTTTGTTAATAACCATAACTTCAGGTGCTAATGGATAATCATTATGCTCATTGTGTAATTCCTTAGGATACTCAAGATCACATTCAATCATGTAACCAGTTTTATAGTCATCCTCCTGGTTTAAAATCTGTTTAATTTCTTGGGGTTCAATCCACTCAAATTTCCCTGTGGGTAAAGGTTGTGACATAGCATACCCATAAAGATTGTTAGCATCCAAATAAGTCAAATATTTAGTTGCTTGCATTTTGTCATAATCACTCATGTAGAGATTGTTGGCCTTGCCATGTCTGTGGGTTATCATAGCCACTCCTCCTCTAGTAGCTCTTTCAAACACAAGTAGCATGTCAAAATCAGACAGCAATTCCAATTTAACACCTGTCATTTTAAGTGCTGCATCATAAGCCAATCCTGGTGATGTGTAATACCACACTGGATCCAGTTGGTAATTTTTCATACATACATCTCTAAAATTTTCCATAACATCTGTTAATAACATCACATCAGTCAGCAGATACAAATTATGAAAGTCTCTCATTGTCTTACACTCAAATTTTTTCCATATTTTTTGAGCATATTCAAAGTCATCATCATCAATATCCTCACCAGTAAGTTTACTGTAAAAATCCTCTTTGGAAGGTAGTTTAGTCTCCATTAATTTCTCTGGACAATCCATGTATTCATAATTAAGGATACACCCCTTTTCTCAAAAGTAGTTCATAGTGTTCATGAAGATCTTCTTTTACTAAATTAACCAACTTATCCTTTGGTATATCATAACCTTCATCCATAGCTTTGTTGGTAAAGGTGATGTTACATCTCATAATCTCTTTAACCTTTTGTGAACATCCATCAAGTATTCCTGAAAGTTGTTCTATTGATACATTATTCTTGTAAATCATAAGACCATCAAACACAAGTGATCCAACTTCAATACCTTGCTCTGTCAAATAATCAAACACAGTCATAAGGGCTTTGTTTTCCAAACTACACATCACATAATTTACTGTGGTTCCTTCAATGTTGTAATTAGTACCTTTTTTATTCTTTGACTTTTATGCCAGTTCATAAAGGTCAGGTCTTAATTTAACAATTGAGTCACTAATATGTATCATTCCATTATAAAATTCCTTATACCATTTTGGATCCTGAGGGTCTAACATAACCTTTCTTCCATTAATAATTGCTAGTAAATGTGCCTTAACTTCATCTCTTGTGTTTCCTGTGTGCATCATCCAATCTGCCATATACTTTTCCCTATTCTCTATGTAAGCATCAAGTCCTGTACAGTTGATTCCATTGTCATGACAATACCAAGATAGTAGTGTTGGATGAGCATTCTTCATATCAATGTCATACATAAAGTTTTGACATAATGTATGTCTGATTTTTCTACTCATGTTTTGAATACCCATGTCCCCTTCTGTCCAATACCTTCCAAACTTATTTAATTGGTAATAATTCATTAGCCTTTCACCCTTCCCATTAACTTGTTCCAAATATTTTTTCAAAAGTGTTAGTTGACCATTTTTGTCTATCTTTTTTCCATTAATAGATCTACTTCCCAGTTGAAAATCATCAGGGTGTGATACAATATATTTTAATTTACTTACATCAATTTTTTCTTTCAACCTAATTTTTCTTTCATTCTCAGTCTTACTAGGTTGGACTTGATATAATTCAGGATCTATTGAACATTTACTAAACACCTCTTTAGTGTTTTTAAATTGGTCTTTCTTTAAATTCTTAACCAAGGTGTCTAGTGAGTTTGGCATAAATTTACATAAATCAATAAATCTCATTTCTATTGGCCCCACTTTCTTTGAAAAACTAATGTATTTCTCATCTGTATTGGGAATGCAGTTAATTTGTCCACCATTAAATCCTAACTCTTTAACAAACAAATGTGCATCATACCCACTTAAATTATGAAACACAATTGGAACAAATTTTGGAAGTTGAAATGCTAAATTACACTTATTATGTGCAGCACCTCTATATTTATCTGTAATATGATCATGATCTCTAACCATGTCTCCATTAAGGTCTTTACTACAAATATGACAGGTCATGCTGGATTCATGTCTTTTCTTGTCTTCCTCAGTCATCACCATGTCTTTCTTTTCTTTGTAAATATTGTAAATCCTCCACATTTCTTTCTCCATTTCTCTAACAAATGTCTTAGCCACATTAGGCCCTTGGTACAAAACTGGTGATTTATAGTGTTCATGTTCATATTTTATGTAATAACAGTATCCTGAAGGTTCATGATGTTGATATTGTTTTGTGTATGAATTTGATGAGTTGGGCTGGCATGTGTCAATTTTCTCTACAAAACATTCAAAATCTGCATAAATGGTAAATGGAACCCTCATTGTATGGTTGTAGTTGTCAAATTGTGTAAAGGTTCCTGGTTCTGGCAGTTCTACTTTAACCACTTCATTCTGACTGCAATACTCAAGATGTTCATCCAAAATGTTTTGTTTGGTAAAATGATTGAAACATCTTCTACAAATGAAAACCTTATGACCATTTAATGATACTTGTAATCCTAAAAGTCTTGATAAACTTTTCACCCAGCAATAATGTTCCTTTTTTTCACCATCCTCATCATTATTTGTTAGTAACATAAGATCTATCATATTTGCACCTTTGTTCTTTGATATTTTTAAAGGATAAACTTCCAGCCATGTTTGGGGGATGTCTCATATCCTAACACATTCACATTGATGTTTGGATTAAGCTTTTCAAACTTATCAATTGCTTTGAGTGACACTGGGAATTCAATACCATTAAAGTCAAGTTCATCAGTCCATTTCTCATATTGTTTCACTCTATCAGTCTGTTTCTGATCTACTTCATTATGATGAAGTGCTGAAAGAACAGCCCACTTAAAACATTGCTCATCTGTATTTTTTACATTGATTATTGCCTTCTTTAGCAATAGTTGTTTGGGGAGTGCTATAAATGAACTTCCAGCTAGTGGTTTAAACTTACTAAAATGAATATCTAATCTTTAATTTGACTAAACACCCACCCACTGCCCTCTCTTTGATATTTAGACATTGTTTCTTTAATTTTTCAACTGCATCATCAATTTCCTGCTCAAGGTTTGTTGCCTTAAAAATGGTCATCTGCAAGGATTTAAAAGAAGGTTCTGTTATTATAGTTTCATCAGGTGATTCAGTGCTTGGTTTCATCATTTCAACTAATAAAACCAAATCCACTTTCAACCCTTTTTTCTGGGTTAACACCTCTTGTATTTTGCTAATAATAGTACTTCTACACAACTTTAAAAATGTATTCACATCATTTTTCTTTTTTGATCTAATTTTCACTGTGCTAAATACACCATTCAATGCAGTTCTTCCTTCTGTTATTTCTAGTTCTTCATCAATGGAAGCATTCTCAATATTATTAATAATTAAAATACTTAATTTTTCTTTTGTTAGTTTGGAATAGTTATTAATTTTTCTCCTTTTGGCAAGTGCTTTTAACTGTTTCATAGAAAAAACCTCTTCTCTCTTAAATTTTTGGTTTGTTTTGTTTTCAATAAGGTTTACCAAGTTAATTTTTGTCAATTTACTATAACCTTTTAAGTTTCCTTTCCTAGCAATTTGTTGCAATTCCTTAATAGTTTTGTTAATGTGTAGTTTACCATTACTAATTAAACCATCATCATCATCAAGGTTAACCTGTCTTTTGTGTCTCCAACATTTCCCATCTTCCTTTGGTTTGTTCTGACAGTGCCCATTTTTTCTCTTTAATTTAACCCCACAAACATTTGGTAATTCCTCAGCACTCATATTTTTGTTGATACCCTTAGGATTACATCCTTCTAAGGTGTTTGGGTTTTGTGTAAAAGACATATTTCTATTTACCCTAGGATTACATCCTTCTAAGGTGTTTTGGGGTTTTTGTGTAAAAGACATATTTCTATTTACCCTAGGATTACATCCTTCTAAGGTGTTTTGGGGTTTTGTGTAAAAACATATTTCTATTTACCCTAGGATTACATCCTTCTAAGGTGTTTGGGTTTTGTGTAAAAGACATATTTGTATATACCCTATGAATACATCCTTCTAAGGTGTTTGGGGTATTTCTTGCATTTGATACGAAAGCCATATTTTAACCCTAACCCCCTAACTCTAACTCTAACCCTAACTCTAACCCTAACCCCTAACTCTAACTCTAACTTTAACTCTAACCCCTAACCCCTAATGCGCATGCGCAGTAAAAAAAAACATCACACATCGTTTCACGATGTGCTCCATTCCGCTTCACTTCATGATGTGCTCCGTTTCAAGCATAAGAAAAAAAAACTTTTCCAATCCGGCAAAAATGTCGGATCGAAAAATTTTTTTGTACCCCAGCCAACCCATTATTTTTTTTAACTTACTTTTTCACAAGGTCATAAGATAAGTACTCCTGTTTGGTCTTTTTGCTAACTTTAAAACCTACACTTCTCACAAAGGCTCCTTCCAAGGATTCCTTCTCTCTGTTTAGTCCACTACAAGCACACACCCTTGTCGTTTCTCCTTCTTTGTTTTTCAAGGTAAGAATCTTACTTCTCCCAAACTTCCCATCTACTTCTATCACTTCCAAAATTTTATAAATCACTCCGATTGGGAGTTCCTTCCATTTTAAAGTTTCCAAGCTTTGGTTCTTTGCCTTTTTCTCAAAAACATTATCATTGATAAATTCATTGTCTATGATTTTTGAACTTCTAAATTCATTCATATTTTCAACAAAAGACATATTTTGTATTTACCCTAGGATTACATCCTTTTAAGGTGTTTAGGATGTTTTGTTGTATGTCATTCATTCACTTTTTTACCTTTTTTTTTAGTTTTTTTTTTTATCATTTTGTGCTAGATTTCTACTTAAAATAGGTTTGTGGCAGAATCGGCATTTTTATACTACTCAGGAGATTAGGACTCAGATCAGGAGGTTTTTAATCGACATAAATTTTGTCGTAAATGTAACCGTGTGCTGTAGAAATTGTCTTTTAAAGTGTTTTTCTTCAACTTTCCATCCAAATGTATTATGTTTATAGTACCCTAACTGTACTTATAAATTTTCTCTATCTTTATTCAACATCTTCAATCTAACATTCTTTTTTTAGTATGTTCTTTTACATTCTTTAACTTATATCTTTTGTATCATTATTCTTTAGATCAGTCACTGCTATCAGAACATTTGTCTAACTATGAGCAAACACTGTCAACCTGAAATAAGGGTCATAGTTATTATATAAATTTCAATTAAAGCCTTGAAGGAAAGTATAGAACCCTCAAATAATTTTCAAATTATTATTTTTTTATTTGTCATAAGACATTTAAAATCATTTAATTACCACCCTTTTATGATTATTTGTTCAATTTATATTTTATTTATATTCTTTTAAAAATTTACATTATTTAAAGGAAAGTAACTTAAAACAGGATAAATCAAGGGAAGTAACCTTAAACACACAAAGTTTTTATTACACAACGGCAGTTAGCCTGAGGTAATAATCGTTGATTACCAGTATGTTTGACACCCAAGCTGACAAGTGAAGCCATATAATTATGCATGCTTATTGATTTACAGGTAAAATATAACTTCAGGTAATGTCAGTAACACCACTCCAGATATGTTGGGCTGAATTTTTTCATTCATGAAATATTTCATACACGGGATTTTTTTCTCTTCAACGGGAGGTCGGGAGGAGACCCCTGAAAACGGGATTATTGTACTCCCGTCGGGAGGTTCCAAGTATGCACACAGTACCTTGATATTTTTTTTATGATTACAGACTTACAACATAGACAAACAGACATCAGACTCGGGCGCAACAGCCACTGCCCTTATGGCGGGAATTAAAGCAAACTACTATACAATAGGTGTTGATGGAAGAGCCAAATACGCAAATTGTTCTTCAATTAAAAATGCAAAAGTGGATGGCATGGTGAATTGGTCAAAATTTGCTGGTTTGTTTATTTCATTTTGTGTTAATAATGCATATACACTTTTTGAATGAATCTGCATTATATAAAAAGAAAAATAGAAGATGTGGTATGATTGCCAATGAGACAACTCTCAACCAGAGAAGTTAACAACTATAGGTCACTGTATGTCCTTCAACAATGTGCAAAACCCATATCACATAGAAAGCTATAGAAGGCATGGAATATATAGTTTGTATTAACCTGTAAAGCTATTATTCACTTGTTAGAGTTAATCTCATTTAAATAAGGAAATGAACTGTAGGCGTATAAACATTATCCCATAAACCAGATTTACTAAATATGGATATTAAGTGGCCTTCACAAAACAAAATTTTAAGCTATAAATTGCACTGGTTGGAGACAACCGGAAATATGTAATCGCACAATTTCTTAAACTGGCATATTTAATTTTATCTTAGCTATACTTTGCAATTGTAACATGAACATATTGATCAGCTTCGTTGTCTACGCCATTCGTCATACCAGGAGTCTTGTACCACATGACACTCACTAAATTGTCCACTTTCCTATTGATATTGGTATTCTGCAGCATTATAGCTCATATTATACTGCTTGATTGTTTCATCTTTAAAGAAGGCGAGCGAAAAAGTATTGTTTTTGTTTGGTTTTGTTGTTCACAATATCATCAAATCATTGCTTGGGCTTTAGGTAAAAGTACAGGAATAGTGACTTCTACACGTGTCACACATGCTACTCCAGCTGCAGCGTATGCCCATGCACCACAGAGAGAATGGGAGAGTGATATTAAACTACCAGCTGATCATGGCGAGTGCAAAGATGTAGCATACCAACTCATTGTAGACCAATCTGATATGCGGGTAAGTAGAGCATACCAACTCATAGTAGACTATCTGATATGTGGGTAAGTAGAGCATACCAACTCATAGTAGACTATCTGATATGCAGGTAAGTAGAGCATACCAACTCATAGTAGACCAATCTGATATGCGGGTAAGTAGAGCATACCAACTCATAGTAGACTATCTGATATGTGGGTAAATAGAGCATACCAACTCATAGTAGACCAATCTGATATGCAGGTAAGTAGAGCATACCAACTCATAGTAGACCAATCTGATATGCGGGTATGTAGAGCATACCAACACATAGACCAATCTGATATGCAGGTACATGTAAGTAGAGCATATTTACTCAAAGTAGACCAATCTGATATCCAGGTAAGTAGAGCATATTTACTTATATTAGACCAATCTGATATCCAGGTAAGTAGAGTATATTTACTTATGTTAGACCAATCTGATACGCAGGTAAGTAGAGCATATTTACTTATATTAGACCAATCTGATACGCAGGTAAGTAGAGCATATTTACTTATATAAGACCAATCTGATACGCAGGTTAGTGCCTGTATATTTTAATCGGTTCTGACCAGTTTAAGAAACGTTGATAAACCATAAAAATTGAAATTGAACCCTAGAAATCGTCATGGTCTTCTGGAATTGCGTGATCATATTTTTTAATAAGACGTTGCTTTTCTGGAATCCATTTTATTAGATTATACATATATTTTCTAAATAAACCTCGCCGTTTTATCTATGCTGCTGTTGAAAACAATGAATTTCCATAGACCGGACATATTAATGAGAATTTGTCTTTATTATCTATGTCCCGCCATACCCATTCATAACATTGACTTGGCAATCTCCATTAAACAATAAGAAAATAGATTCTAGCATTTCATATGCAACTATTCCGGTCATAAATAGGTTCGGTAACTCTGCATGTTACTGGTTTCATTAGGATTATGTATATTTACTTTTGTTATTAAATTGTCTTTAAAAATCATATTCAAGATTTTGACCGGGTTATATATTTTTTCGTGAAATTTAGTTCAAAGTTGAAATTTCGACTTCTTCATTTATGTACAAGAGAGAGCTTCCGGTCAAGATTTTGCCTTTTCTTCTAATCTATTGCTAATTATTTTATACCATATTATTTGTTATTAAATTAGCTCTAGAAATCGTTTTAAGATTTTGATCGGGTTATATGTTTTTCGTGAATTTCTGTTTAAAGATTCGAAATTGGATTGCTAGAGTGACGCTTAACAAGGCTTCCGGTCAACTTTTGGTAATAATGATTATCAAAATTTTTTTATTTTAACTTATAGAATATCATGTAAGCTTTCAAAATCCGTTTCAAGTGTTAATTTATCTTAAGCAGTTCCAGAGAAATCGCTGATAATATATCAATTTTACACTTCCGCGTTTTCCCACTTCCGCAGTTTAGACCCTCCCTATTTACTTGTTACCCGTGTGACAAAGGATTTAGAAAATTGAAAAATATATACATTTGACTTCAGTTAAAATCCATTCGAGGTTATCTTTTTATTAATTTAAAATAAAATCATGAAATAATTTCATTAAGAATCGGACAAAACTAAACTTATACATAGGTCTTGTCAAAATCTTGTCTTGATCAGGTGCCATGTTTGTTTTCTTTGATCACGTCGGTGTTATGACTTTATATCTCCTTAATCTAGCTATGCAATAGGGTATTATTAGAATGACAATTACGTGTCAAATTTAATTGTAATATAAACACTGGAGTTGAATTAAATTATTTGCATGAACAAATGTCGAAGATCTACTCGTCTACGTTTGAAAATTAATTGGTCGCCATTATTTTCGTAACTTCGAAATTTTATCAAAACAAACACAAATGTATCCATTCTCTCAAAAAGAAAACAATGTTTGATTATATGCTGCTTAAAGGTAAGACAATGGCTGAAACCTTTTGCATCCATAAGTTATTTGATTTCCATCGTAAAACATATTCACAAGTCGAGTTACGATGTCAGTGTGTAAACAATATATTATGCAGGATTGCTGATATAAATCTTTATTTTGTGCGCGAGAGAGTTTTTCTAATAAATATACTAACGTGAAGTTGGAATAAGTAATTTCTTAAAAGCAATAAGACACACTTAAATTATTTTAAATATAACTTTTAAATTAAATATGAATACATAGCCCTTCGTGACGTACAACGTTGTTTACTTCCGACAGCGGCTGTCATTTTCAAAATATTGAAAACAAATGCCAAAATGTGAACTTTTTGATCAAATTTTGAAGCAAAAATTTTGTTACCTAAACTGATTTGGATTTGGATTTCTTTGCATTTAATGTATTGTCGACCTGTTTAGGGGTTGGAAGCATAATATTTACAACAAATAAGTTGAGAAAATTGAAGATATAAAAGGTCCCATTGCAATTTTATCGAGTTTTAAATAAGAAGTTAACGAAGGCTGTGTGGTTATGGCAACTCCATTTTCAAACTTAATTTGATGCAAAAATCATATTTCTGAACTAAAATTGAGAACATATTTCATTGTAAATAAGAAAAATCTTTATAACGCGGGGTAGGAAGGTAAAATGCACGATGTATAAAACTGAAAAGTTACGATCGTTTAATCTATGTAGTCCGTTCATTTTCATTGATAAAACGATCGGCCATTAATGATAAACAATTGACTTGTTACAGTCACATGGTGACCGCGATAGTTGGATATGTGCCCCTAAACTACTGTACTTTTCCATATTTTTTCGATAGTCAAATTTTCCAATGTTAAACTATGTCGAGGGGACAGATGGATATCGTAATCAACGGGTTGGCATGGAAGAATTTATATACCTATACGTCTTATACCCACTATATAAGGGTCGTAATGGGGGTACCTTCATGACGAATAACGGTAAAAAATCTTGCCAAATGACGTTAACAGTAATTTTTGGTGCATGACGATAAAATGTACACTTTCTTTAAGACGATAAAAAAATCGACTGATTTTGACGAATCACGTTAAATTGTTTCCAAAAATAACGGTAACGATAATTATTTGACACCTCTGACGAATCACGATATGGATATTTTGACGAATCACGGTAAAATTTTAACCAATATGACGCTAACGGTAGCCGAAAATTACCGTTTGACGCCTAACGGTAAAGGGCATTCCTATCCCCACTTTATTGGATTCACATTGTATTTTACTGTTGTAATAGGACGATAGTGTAGATTGATCAAATTGTGTTTGTGAAGGAATAACTGAGAACTAGATTTCATGTTTGTGACATTTTAACCCTTGTACAATGTTAGACTATCTAGCTTACTCAGTCTTCTTTAATAAATTTATGTGTAGGACTTTTCTAGCCATATTGAAAAGAGGCTGAATTAAAGGCACATTTATAACTCATAAGTTGACGGAAAAATGACAACGCCATGGAAACACACGAAAAAAAAAAACGACGAAAAGACGAAAAAAACCCACTTAACATTACATAAAACAAGAATGTGTCCGTAGTACACGGATGCCCAACTCGCACTATCATTTTCTGTGTTCAGTGGACCGTGAAATTGGGGTCAAAACTCTAATTTGGCATTAAAATTAGAAAGATCATATCATAGGGAACATGTGTACTAAGTTTCAAGTTGATTGGACTTCAACTTCATCAAAAACTACCTTGACCAAAAACTTTAACCTGAAGCGGGACAGACGGATGGATAGACGGACGGACAGACGAACGGACGGACGGACGGACGAACGAACGAACGGACACACAGACCAGAACCCATAATGCCCCTACTACTATCGTAGCTGGGGCATAAACACTAAATTGGAGCAACACGAGCCCCACCATAAACCGGGGGTACCATGAGCTCAGGTGCTTCGGAAGGGTAAGCAGTGCCTGCTCCACACTCATAATTCTTTACTTGAGTTGTTCGTTGTTCTCTTGCTATTGTTTGAGCTGAAAATGATTATGTTTTGGTCGATGTCACATTTGGTCAACTGATGTATGAACATTAAACATATTGTCATTTGGTTAGGAATTTCAGAGACAGGATTTGGATAAGGGTTTGGGAATGGGTTTCGAATAAGTAAACATTGTGTACGACAAAAGAAGTCATAATGAGACAGAAAAATGGGTCGGTAAGTTATTACCTTTATTGGAAAAGTAGACGTTTAGAACAACACATAAGTAACGAAATGGAAGTTTTAGGAAACTATGCAATTTCGAACAACCGACAGCAGTATACACACCTGCCGAAAGAGAGACATCAGCTATATTTACTTGCCTGTCATTGCCTGAGACATACGAACAATGGAGAATGTCTTGCCACAGTAGTATAGACGCAGAATAGGTTGATACAATGAGATGCATAAAGTGGACAATTAATATTTTCAACAGCAGCACAGATCTACGTCGGGTTTACTGCATATGTGTATGCTTGTATAACAAGGAATCGAGAAAGAAAGTGCCTACTATAGAATATGATAATACGATAATTCAATTCCCGAAGACGATGGCGATCTCTGTGGTTCAATTCCATTTTTAAATTATATATTGCTATGAACCTTAAGGTGGTACCCAACACCTTGACTAATATTAATTTGGCTCGTTTAATTTTCATAAAATTTTGACAAAATGTTTACTTTGACCCTTTGACAAAAATATAAAAATTTCAAAAAATTTGAACCAACCACTTTATCAGAAAATTTCGTTGGTTATATAGCAGTTTGACAAACACTAATTTTGATCATTGAGAAGCTTAATATTTCCTTAACAAAACAACGTGATTAAAACGTTTAGCTGATTTTTACAGAGTTATCTCCCTGTAGTGTTAGGTACCACCTTAAAATTTTGTTGTGTATGACTATGGTTGTTCTTTATTCTCCTACACTAGAACTTTAAAAAAATAATTGATACTGTTTATATAAACAAAGTTCTAAAATGTTAGAAAACAGCTTCATATTTCCTGTTTATTTATTGTTTTAGATCATTTTCAATCAGTAGTTCACTTTTAAAGACCACCTGCATTGCACTTCTTAAAACCTACATAGGGTAGATGATTAAAGCACTAATCGTTCTTTTGATACATTCTATTTTTAAAATTGATACTTATTTTGAAACAAAAAAATGTTCTCTAACAAACGTATTATGTGTCATGTGCTTGGCTTTTAGATTATTTGCATGCATATGTTTGTAGCTTTTACACGTTTATTTTGTTATTATTGGTTTGTGTTGTTTTCGTCATTTGAAAAAAAGAACCTTGTATTATTGTTATGGTTTGCGATGTTTTAATGTTCATACAAAATGAAAATCAGATCAGATGAACATTTAAACAGCATTTATTTGCGGATTTTTTTGTTTAAAAATATAACAATTATATAGACATTTAAACATTTTAGGTTATACTTGGTGGCGGTAGACAGTATTTCATGACAAACACGTCTGTTGACCCTGAAACAAAAAAGGTCAACAGTGCAAAAGGCAGACGCGACGGTTTAGATCTCATACAGGTTTGTATTGTTCAGATAAATATTTGAGTTACATCCCTTTAACCGAGCAAAGAATTACACGGGAGTCTACCCTAATCAACCGACAAAATACTATCATTATATCGAATAATTTGAAAAACTGAAGGGTATATTCAATATAGTTGTTGCATGGTCTGATTAATTTTGACACAGATGTTTGAATTGTGACCTGAACCCCCCTTTTTGAGATTAAGTAAACATTGGTGGCCTTATGCTGTTTTCTGCTCTATGGTCGGGTTGTTGTCTCTGACGCATTCCCCGTTTCTATTTTCAATGTTATCTTCTTTTACATTTCAACTAATATCCATATAATTGTATTTGGCCAAACTTTTAGGAATTTTGGGTCCTCAGTGTTCTTCAACCTCGCACTTTATTTGGCCTTTTTACTTTTTTTGATTCCAGTTCACTGATAAGTCTTTTGTAGACGAAACGTGCGTCTGACGTACAAAATTCCTATCATGGTATCTATGATGATTTTATTTACGATCATTTACAACCACAGTGTCGATGCCACTGCTGTTGTTGTTTTTCTCCCCGAGAGTATCACCAGTTCAGTAGTCAGCACTTCTGTGTTGACATGAATTATCATTCATATGGTAATAATTATAAATTAATTGTGTACAAAACTTGAAATTTTCGAATTACTTACGATTTTCTACCCCAGGAAAAAGATTACCTTGGCTGTATTTGGCAAAACTTTTTGGACTTTTAGGTCCTCAATGCTCTCCAACTTCGTACTTAATTTGGCCTTTTCACTTTTGTTTATTCTAGCTTCACCGATGAGTCTTTTGCAGACGAAACGCGCTTCTGGCGTACAAAATTTCTATCCTGGTAACCATGATGAGTTTATTTATTCAACATGTCCGTGCTTTGTCCGTGTGACCTTTTATGTTTCTTTGATACATATGACGTGTCTCTGTATTTTAACATCCCGCCATTGTGTTATTGTTCCATTATAATTTTTGCTTACTTTGAACGAAAAATTATTTTATATTTCTACCTGTGTGACGTTTACATTCTGACGTCAAACACGCGATTCTACGCCAGAGTTAATATTAAAATTACGATTCGGTCCCAGTGCTTAAAATCCCTCGATCCTTTATGGGTTGATTTGGCATAAATAAATAAAATACAAAAATAAGTAAGCAATGAACGAGGTTGTTAAATGTGATATATGCTTTTTTGTGCTTCTTTGTTAAATATTTGTTTGTTTTTGTTGTGATTAAGATTGTGGCACGGTGTTAACTGCTGTACCCCTATTTTGACATTTTTACCTATTATGTCTGTTTGTTTTATTCACATCGTTGTCAATTTAATGGAATTTGATGCGATTGTCATACAAGTGAGAGGTTTAGCGCTATAAAACCAGGTTCAGTCCACCATTTTCTACATACGAAAATGCTTGTACCAAGTCAGGAATATGACAGTTGTTGTCCATTCGTTTGATGTCTTTGTGCTTATTTTCTACGTGAAAAGGAAATAAAGAACGGCTCATGTCTCAAGAGACTTTTTCACTTCTTCGCCATTTTGAATTGACATGCGATTTTAATTCAGTCACGTGTTACTTGTTGTTAGGTGTTTCAAATCGAGTTTCATAGCTTATTTCGTGTAATCTTTAACCTTTGGGTGTTGTTTGTCTTTCTGCAAGCGAAATTCCGATATTTCATTTTTGGTTTTTATCTTATCAGATGTGGAAATTAGACAAAGAGGAAAGAGGTGCTTCTTACAAATACGTTTGGAACAACTCAGATTTCAACGCTATAGATCCTTTTAAAACAGATTATTTACTTGGTGAGTTAGATTTATTATGCTTTCAACAACGACGCACGCAAATTACAACAAAAACATACGAAAAAAAAAAAAAATCAAACGACCTAAATCTGTACACACATGCAAAGAGTATACTTTCATTTTTACAAAGATTATGTCATACTAGTATACGTTTGCAAAGACAAATTGTGTAGAAAAAAACCATTCCAGAAACAAAATCACAGATTAGAATTTATATGCTTACCCTTCCAGAGCACGTGATGTCAGTTTAATTTTAACAAAAGTTTAAATTCTTATGTTTTCAACCCGTATTGTTGCTTTTCATTTGTCTAATTCATATTTTTACCGATTGTTTCCTTATCCCTAATTTGCCGCTGGACGTTAAGCAACCATCAATCAATAAATCCTAAATTCTATTGTAACATGACAGAGTGTAGATGTGGCATGTGATTAATGCACAACAGTAAACCCTTGCCTTGTTGACGAACCCAGTCTCGCTCTGGTTAGAGTACATATGGTTTTTGTTTTCTATCTTAATTTTTATATTTTCTAGAAGTATTTACAATATTAGAATATTGATAAACTATTGCTATTTCTAACTTAACTTCCTGATTTGATATTTGATTCTATTTTAATTTATAATTGCTAGGTGTTGATACTTTTAAATGTTTTATTAGCTTGACTTTTAAAACTTTCAGATCTAGCATACTTGAAGTTGAAGTGGATTATTTTAGAGCACACTTGTCTCCACTGAAAAAAGATGGAATACTGAACTTTAAAGTAAATTCATCAAGGGGTAGACTATAAAAACTGACAAAACCAAAATCTCGACTATATCAACCATCGGATCGACTGGAAACAATTGTCATATTCCTAACTTGAAAATTGGCTTTAATCATATGTTTCTATTACAAGTTGCTTATAACAAATTATCAATCCTGATTGTATTATCATTTTGATTGCAAAGTTTCAGTTGATGTATTTGGTAATCATTATTAAATTATTATTGAAAATTCCTCAGGAAGCACTAAAGTTAGCCGACTGATGTCGTTCTATTAAAGCCACTCTAGATTTTGATACTCTTCAATGTTTTTTAGGGTGACTGAATAAATATTTGATGTCAACCAACACTTGGAAATTATCATAATTGCGTTTGTAACTCCCAAATGGAATAAGAGCTCGCCAAATTATAAAAAGAAATGAAAATATATGTTTGTCATTTATTTTGTTTGTAAACTGATCATTCTGATTACCAAACACAAGTGTGTTTCTCTTACAAAATAATCTAAAATAACAAAAGAGGGACGAAAGATACCAGAGGGACAGTCAAACTCATAGATCGAAAACAAACCGACAACGCCATGGCCAAAAATAAAAAGACAAACAGACAAATAATAGTACAGATGACAAAACATAGAAAACTAAAGACTAAGCAACACGAACCCCACCAAAAACTGGGGGTGATCTCAGGTGCTCCGGAAGGGTAAGCAGATCCTGCTCCACATGTGGCACCCGTCGTGTTGCTTATGTTATTACAAATCCGGTAAATAGTCTAATTCATTAAGTCACATTCGTGAAAAGGGAAGGGTATTGTAGTTACGATATAAGGAACATATCTGATATCATCTGTGAAACGGTTATTCCATAACGGTCAACCAACTCGTGATGGCGTCCGTAAAATTTACGAAGGGATGATTTCAACTTCACCATTTGGAACTCTTGGTTTAATAGCTTCCTTGTGAGTAGCAATCCTCTATCAAGGAAATCATGATAGGAAACACAAGCCCGGGAATATCGTATCAATTGGGAGATATATACTCCGTATGCAGGCGCTGCTGGAATGTTGCTACATAGAAATGGAAAGTTCACAATTGGGAAGCTGAAATCATCTCTTTTGTCGTAAAGTTTTGTTTTCAACCGACCCTCATTGTCAATTTCTAGATGTAAGTCAAGATACGAGGCCGACTTAACTGTATCTGTAGTATCATGTTAACATGTTAACATAGTTGTACGGTTCCACTGTGTTTTAGGACTTTTCCAGCAAGACCATTTAGACTATGAATTAGAAAGGGACCAAAGTGATAAAGGAGAACCTTCATTGCCCGAGTTAGTCAGGAAAGCAATTCAGATACTTAGCAAAAACGATAATGGATTCTTTCTAATGGTGGAAGGTAAAGTAAATATGTCTGTCAATATAAATATGCGCCCAGTACAAAGCACCAATACAGGCAGTTAGTAAACTGTGTTTGGATTTGTAAAGAAGAAATTTTCAAATCTTTACCCTTTATGTATATTCATATTATTTACAGCTTGTCATAGCTGTCCATATTAATTAACTTTTATTTGTAATTGTTAAAAGCAATTAAAATGCTCAATTGAAGTATATATCTGTTTAATATTTATTGAACCAATACATTTTCCGCAAACTAATTACATAAATTTGAGTTTGAAAATCATAAGTTGAAATGAGAATTCCAAATTTTATCTTTTAGGAGGTCGTATTGATCATGGGCATCATGATGGAAAAGCCAAGAAAGCCTTGTACGAGACTTTAAGCATGGAAGATGCAGTCCGAGAGGCTGTAGCACTAACTGACGAGAAAGAAACTTTGATTGTCGTCACTGCTGACCACTCTCATGTGTTCAATATTGCTGGATATCCAAAACGAGGCAATGATATACTAGGTGAAATTATTTTACATTTGTTGACCTTAAAACAGGATTTTGGCAGCTGTAAATTGTGTAAAATGCATTGTTTTTTTTATAAAATATTTTTACCAGCTGTTGCATATAAACGTGTTTTAGTTTTTTTCAGTTAATGTTAGAAATTTCGTTTGTACGTTTTTAGGCAAAAGTAAAAAAATAAAGAACATTGATACTTTTGGAAATGTTCATATGATCCTTCCAATTTAGAAAGAGGGGAACCAAAACAGTCCTTTTAAAAATACTCTGTTATATACACATGTTTTGAAGTTAGAACATTATTTTTATATTATGTGATTTCAGGTGTAGTAGACCCTCTTTTTCGTCAATGGTATCCGTTAGACGGCAAAGCTTATACTACACTATTGTATGCTAATGGACCAGGATTTAACACGTCAGGGTCAGGAAGAACTGACCCATTAGAGGAAGTAGACGATTTACGTAAGTAAACATATAAACAGCATATTGTGTCGTTAATCATTATGTTTTGGTGTTTTGTATTGTTTATAAGCAATGTTCATTTATTTTTGTCTGCCTTCAAAGAAAGAAGATGATAAGAGATGAGCAATAACCATTTGTCGAAGGAAGACAGAAAACATCAAAATGACGGAAAGATAAACAACAGTCCCGAACCACTTTACAGAAGATAAAAAAATTGAGCAACATAAACAGACAAAAAAAAAAACAGAGGATGAAGAGATATTTGTTTCACGGCATCAGATGACCATTTCGACAATTAATGTCTCTTCAGTGATGCTCGAGGCAAAAATTATTTAAAAGTCAAAAACCTAATATAAATGTTGAAAAGATAATAAAATAAAAAAAGACCAAGAGTAAAACCCAACATGGGTAGGAATGAGCTTCCGTGTATGCAGTTCTTGTTTCATCAGTGACACCTGTTGTGCTGCTGTACATTACATGTAAAATTCGATGAAAATCTGCATAAGGGGATAAACAATAAAAGCCAAGAACATGCATGTTGCTACGAGATGTTGAAAGTGTCTATTGATATTGACATCATCACTGTGAGTCGTGATATGAATTAAGCAGACTTAACTATTTTGTGATATCATTTATTTCAAGTTCAATAAGATACACACCATCAACTTAGTCAGTTAACTGTTGAATTATTCAATAATCTATTTTCCTATAACCGGATTTTCGACAGGTTACACACTCTGGTAAGACGTTCTCGTACTCGTTCAAGTAAGAGCAAATAAGGAAGTAAAATCAAGCTTACAATCGGTGCAATTTGAGAAAACAATTAACTGTTTTATGTTTTCTTTACACGACAAAATCATTTGAAAACAGTTGATTTCCCCCAAATTGCACCGATCGTAAGCTTGATTTAACTTCCTGTAGGTGCTCTTACTTGACTGAGTACTAAAATGTCTTACCAACTGTCGAAAAATTATATGCCCCAGAGTCAAAAGTTGTTTATATGAAAACAGTTTATTAAAGAACGACAATACCTGAATAGCAAAAACGTGCAATTGAAGAATAATTTTAACTTCTTAACACTCTCTTCTGAAGCTCGTTTAGCAAGTCTTTATCATACAAAAAAAAAAAGGAAAAGTAATCTAGTAGAGTTTTTAGGCTTTAAATAGCTTCTTGACACTAAATTTTGTTGGTTTCAGCATATTTCTTTGCTTAAAAATTAAAAGGAACAAACAGAAGCTCCGCAACTTATAAATGTTATAAAACTTATACGCAATGCTTATTACCACAAAACAGATCAAGTTCGAAATTGGGTGGCATCACTTTTACCGTTCTTGAGTTATGCCCCTTTATAAACATAAAAATTGCTGAATTTTTTGTTTCCGTTCTCTAACTTTAGTTTGCCTCAACTAAATGTTATAAAACTTATACACAATGCTTATTAACACAAAACACAGATCAAGTTCGAACCTGGGTGGCGTCACTTTTACCGTTTTTGAGTTATGCCCTTTATAAATGGAAAAATTGCTAAACCTGTCGTTTCCCTTCTGTAACTTTAGTGTGCCTCAACCAAATGTTATGAAACTTATACACAATGCTTATAATCACAAAACGGTGTGAATCCTGCATCTTTATGTGACTCATGCATATTTACAAGCGGGGGCATCTGTGGCCCATAGACAACTTCTCCATTTATTTTTAAATGATTCAACGGCTAATAATTAGAGGGAGTATACGTTTACTAAGTCATATGACTGAAAAGAACAGATATGATAAAACAGGTCACGGGAGTTCATTAAAATTCTTCATATTTCTTTCAAATGAAAAAAAAGCATTCTTACGAAGAAACGTTGCAATGTCAGTTCTAGTCTATCTTTTTCTTAAACAATGGCGTTCCATCAAAATAGTTATTTATTTGCTATTTCTTTCAGATGACAAAGATTATGTCCGAAACAGTGGAGTTCCTTTAAAATCCGAAACCCACGGAGGTGAAGACGTCGCCATTTATGCAAAGGGTCCAATGGCACATCTTATACATGGTGTACAAGAGCAACATTATGTAGCCCATGTAATGGCATATGCATCTTGCGTTGGTCTAAACAAAGATCACTGTAGACAAACAAACACTGCATCATCATTACATAATAATTTCATCAATTCATGTTTTATTTTGTTATATAGTTTAGTTTATTCTATAATTTTATGAGGAAGTGTTAAGTACAATTATTAATGAACTGCTGCATGTGTCATTGGAACCAGATTCAGCATTTTCGTGTTATATTGTCATGATGTAATATAAAGCATTTAACTTTCTGTTTCATTCCCTTTTTACCATGACTATAATGAAATATGTCAAGTTTACTATTATATTATTTATTTATGTATTTCTCTGTGCTGAGTGTTCTTGCATTTATTTGTACTGTATTCCTGTCACGTAGTGTTGTCATTTTAGGTGTATTTTTAACATTGCCATATAAGCAGAAGGTTTGGCTAGCCATAAAACCAGGTTCAACCCATCATTTTAAAATTGTTATCACACAGTCCGTTTCTATGTATGTTGGCGTTGCCTTTTGTTGTAGTTCAGTGTTTTTGTTGTTTCTTTTTTTTTTCTCTTGTAGTTGATGTGTTTCCCTCGGTTTTAGTTTGTTACCCAGATTTGTTTTTGCTTCATCGAATTATGACTATTGAACTACTGTTACCTTTATTTACAACTAATAAGAGGGAATGACACGCTCTCCGGATGCGGGATATAGGGTCGGGGGAAGAGGTTTGGGTAATAAATTAGGGATATGGGATAAAAGGTGGTAAAATAGTGGAATCTTGGAAAGAGAAGGAAAAAGTGGAAAGTGGGAAAATTTACCAAAAAAGAAACAACACAGGATTTAAGAAATAAGCACCCACGTGTTACCCACCTCTAATAAAAATCTTAAGTTATGGTGAGTGTTCTTTTTTGAAATGCTAAACTATGGTTTTTACTTACTCACGCAACATTTTATTTACCTGAGGCCGCGGGTTTTGTCGTCTGTCTTAATCAATTTTAAGCCTGGTACCGTTGGCTAACCCGATTAATTCATTCGTTGTAGACAATGAATCATCAGCAATTAATTATACTAAATTAGCTCGGGGCTTCAACCAACATCCGGGATTCGAGAAGAGTTATTAGTGTAATAGGAATTCAGGCCCTCGCAAGTAGCGGTAGTGATCGATTACGAGGGAGGGACAGAATTATTCGGGTGAGGTTTTGGATTTTCTGTTAAGAAAGACCCTTTGGGTGTATTGGATTCTCCAAAATTTTTAAATTCTGACTTTCCTTACTTTTGGTTCTAAGTGTACCTAATGAAGTTTATTCCAGTAGCATATGTGTTGTGTACACGGCATCATGTATCATACTTATTTACATTTCCATTAAGTCCATCAGTTCATGTCAAAAATGATATTGAAGTTCATGTGTACACAACGGAACCCAACTTTTTATTAGACGAAGTAATCACGAATTAAACTGTACCAAACGTAACCATTCCTATCTTTTTCGCCTTGCAATAAACCATTGTATTGTGCTGAACTCTCACTTTATCAAGTTCAAATAATACTGGACATCCTTAAAGCATAGCCATAAGAGAGGATCTGAATGGGGTTTACAGAAAGGAGACTAATGGGCCAAATGTATAAAAAAATTCAACCAAAAAAAATAAGAATAGAGAAAAATAGGGTAAAAAAATAAAGAATGGAGAATAATGGGGTGCTAAAATATAAAGCATAGAGAATAATGGGGTACTAAAATATAAAGGATAGAGAATAATGGGCAAAAATATACAGAAAAGAGAAAAATCTCTTAAAATATTACAGAATACATAAATGAAGGACCCAAATCCAGACCCTCATAAGAGTCATGAATTTAAGACTAGACAGCTCTCTGTCTGTTGTTCTATAACAAATATCAAGCTTAGGTACGAATACCGAATTGGTGTTAAAGTAGTTAAGAGTTGCGACTTTAACCCTGATAAGGAGTTTAGGTCAGATATTCACATACCATTCTCTTCCTCCTTTACAATCAATCGATATGGTCGTGCGTTTGGTTTTTGCAGGTTTTATGGACTTCCCCCTTTTTTTTTAAATTTACCTTTGAGTTCGATATTTATGTTAATACCGTTTTTTTCGCTATGAACAATGCTTTATTTTACTCAGTGTTTAGTGCGCAATCATAAATTGTTCGATATTTATGTTAATACTTTTTTCGCTATGAACAATGCTATATTTTACTCAGTGTTTAGTGCGCAATCATAAGTTGTTCGATATTTATGTTAATACTTTTTTCGCTATGACCAATGCTATATTTACTCAGTGTATAGTGAGCAATCATAAATTGAATAAGTTTTAAGCCTCGTATGTTTCAAATCATTGAATTGTGATTCTATGAATAGTTTTTTTTTAAATTTAATATTAGTTGTAGTTATTTATTTTACCCTACCAGAAAAATTCATAAAATTGATTTTCAATTTGGATCCCAAGAAATCGCATTCACAATTCTGTTTCTTTGACATTTCGTTCTAACCAATTAAACGTCTTTATGACGTCACCATGTTTATATTGCACTAATCCGGTTCTTCCTTTAGAGTTATACAGACATGTCTCACAGGAACAGTTCTGGATTTTGGAATTTTGATTGCAATCTATTAATCTAGGAGACATAATTTCACACAGACTACAACACGTACAACTTTTCTGACCTTTCGTTAAAGGCCGAGGCGTAACGTCGCACATACCTGGTAACCCAGGGTCCATAGAATTATTGATCGAAGAATCCAGTTCCTCGGGATCAAAAACTGGTACTCGATTCAATTCTTTTGCACTATTGTTTGATTTTACTGGTATCCTACGAGGCAGTGTGCTAAATCGTGTTTCTTTACACTCGCTCACTTGAATCAGTTGGCAAGATCCAACATGCATTGACTTGGACTTTCGAATATTTGATGGTTTTGGATGGCGGATGGGTATTTCAGTATCGTCTTTAATTGCGACTGGTTCCTCGCTTGATGAATCGGAGGTTGAAGTATATCCCGGAAGCATGAATCTAGTGTTGAATGATGAACACAAACTTTTAGGACAAGAACTAGCAGATAAGACACGTCGTTGATGTTGCCTCATTGTAGCTGAAAATATAACACGTGACTTTAAAATCATAATTCAATACGAATCAGTCCTCTGTATGTAGGTCGTACTACCTCGTTTATTGCAATGAAAAGCAAGGGTGGTAGGCAGATATAAAACTTTACCGATTATTTCTTTGGAGTCTTAATATTTTATTTTGATATAATCACGGACTTTGGTTAAAATTATGTTAAACAGGAGAAATTGAGAACTTTAAGTAAATATATAATTTGAATTCGAAAATTGTTCCATTTTCAGCTTAAATTTCTGTTTTAAGCTGTTTTCTCTTCACTGGTATTTTCGTTGTTTTTTTCCTTTTATTTGATAATCGTGTTGTCTGTCTTTCTTTCCCGTATGTTTTTTTAATTGATGCCCCCAACCCCCTTTAATGTATTCTTTTTTAAACCTGTCGACCCATCATAGCAGCAACAGAGACTTATTCCCATCATATGGTAATAACTGGTATCAATTTAGGTTTATGAAAACCGAAATTACTCTTCGGAATCGGTACATAGTTGGCCATATATTTATTGGAAGTGTTGATACTGTATAAAAATAAGGAGATGTATGATAGCCAATGAAACATTTATCCACCAGAGACCAAAGGATGTAGATGCAAGCAACTATGATAACCGTGCATTTATTTTTAAAAGGTTGAAACTTCACAAAATAATATGAACAAATTGTAAAACTCACATGGCGGTGCTTCGGATGGCATAAAATGTGTTGGTTTGACGATATCTTCGTCATTTACACCTGGTATCCAAGTTCCTCTGGGAACCGGTCGTGTAGACTGATTTTTCTGTAAAATCTTATTGGCTTTCCGGGATCTGTACGGAGCTTTTCCGTATGGAATCGGCACATGAGAAGCCTTGTTTAAATCCTGAACAGCACTATCACTTGAAGTTCGTTTCAAGTCAACCACTTTTCGTAACTGCAAATGTAAAAAAAAAAAATTGAATAACATAAATCTGCTTAATTATTTATAAAAAAAAAATACATCTACATATGATCAAATCTCTTTTTATTCACAAATATTATCATAGATTTTATTAGATTTATAATGGTCTGCTGATATATAACAAAATGTCTGTCTCGAATTAGTCCCGGAAACATTATACAACAATGTCATCAACAGTGCTGATAAAAGGGACTTTTGCAAAATTGCTAAATTTAATTTGTAAACAGAATATGGAAAATATGTGAATCGACATTAATCGGACAGAATGGGCTTTTTAGCTTGCCAAACCCAAAAGGAGCACAACGCTGATCGTAATTCTTAATTTCGTCTTGTGAATCTTAAAATGATGTGTTTCTCATTTTTTTAACTGTTGGGAAATTAAATATGATGTTTAAAAGCGCATAAATATTTGACTGACACATTAAAGTTATATAGAAATCGAATTTACGTACACGAAGATTAACTCTTTGTTCGATGTTTTTTCTAATAGACAAGCAACTTAGATAAATAAAGCATCCACTTTTCTGGAGATAGAACACATCACTACAAACAATGTTGTTCTAGAAATGTATCCCTATATTTCTGTTTGAGATAGACCATGGATTTTTTAACCGTGTAATATCCCGTTCTGGACTGCTGAATTCGCTAAGAATTGCTCATAGATTGAGTTCAAACGATGCAACTAATTTAAACATAGTACTATGAAAATAATTTTGATAACAATTATTTTACAGCAAAAATCCCGGGAAAAAAGGAGATTCAACACTCTAAAACCATTTTTCTCTGTCTGAACTAACTAGATGAATAAGCTTTTATAATCCAATGGGAATATGGAGATAGAACAGTGTAGCTATGACAAAAACTCGTAGAGTGTAGAAATCTCGTATTATAGTTGGATAGGGAGCTAGACCATTGCAATTGTATATCAAATATACAGCGATCTCCATTTTATCAAAAGTAGACTTATAACACTATAAGATTCACACGACGATTTATTGATAACATTACAGCTGAATTTGAAATATCATCGTTACTGTTTGAAACCTTGTAGAATGACGAAGAAACATTGCAGGGATCATATTCATATTACATTAACATTCGTATTGGTTTACATGTAATAGTTGCCATTTGACGTTAAATTGCAATGCATTAGGGCAATTAATTGAGTCAAACAGCTTCGATGATCTAGACTGAGTACGGCAGGTTGTTGGTGCGATACAAGAGGAACAGTTTGTTCTCATAGAAATTCCGGTCACTCCACGCACGCTTTCTCCAAAAAAATGTATGCTTAACACTACAGTTGTCATGTATCCAAGCAGTACGCATGCCCGTCCTAAACATACCATTTCCTTTATTTGATTATTGACTTACTCTGTTAAAGCATGCTTTTGGAGACTCCATATTTCTTTCAGTCCAAGCGTCCATAATATGTTTACAATCACTTTTACTACATAACTGGTATCTGCAAAAAAAAAAATGTTTTAAGGGGCATAGAACATCTAAGGAAGTTAACTCTATAAAATCAGCTAAACGTTTTATAATTAGTAAAGAGAAATCAAGATTCTTAACGATCAAAATTAGTGTTTGTCAAACTGATATATACCCAATGAAATTATTCCTGTAAATTGTGTGGTTGGAATTTCTTAAAACATTTTACATTTTTGTCAACAGGTCAAAATAAATATTTTGTCAAAAATTTGTGAAAATTAAACGAGCCAAATCTTTTTTAATTTTAGCCAAAGTGTTGGATACCCCCTTAAGACGGAATCGATTAATTGTTGGTATTTTATGTCACTTTCTTCACTCTTTGCTCTATTGTGACGCCCAGTTTTGAATGGCAGAGGAAGCTCGGGCAGAACCACCGACCTTCGACAGGAAAACTGGCAATCAAACTCACACCATTGGGTTTGTTAAGACAGGAAAGTCGCCAAAAAATAGCATAACACAACTTCATTATAATAAGGGTTTTTAACGAATGTATGTTATTGTATTGATTTTGTTAAATATGTTTTAAGGCCCTGACCATTCGTCTTTTAGTGGAGGACTTGGGGCGTGTTTTTTTTCCGGGACTCATCAATAGAATACCGCATCCCCCAAATCTCACACCACACTTGAAAAGATGAATGGCTTGTGTCTGAGTGCTTAAGTTCTTTAAAATATTAATTATTAGTTTTTGTTTTATATTCTTCTAAAGGACATTTTACAAATCATTGAAATAAGGTATGTCTAAATGTTCGACGATAGATTTTTCTCAAACGTCTGTAAAAGACTTCTGGCGCAATGTACTTTCAAATTTCAATATAAAGTCTAGGGGTCACATACCTTGTTTTTTTTGTTTGTTTGTTAAAATACATTGAAATTAACGAAATCACAGCTATGTTATATGGGTTATATAGGGGAAAATATGGGAAAATCAGTTTCCCCTATTGAGGAAACATTTAATGATAGAATTGCTTAAAATTCAATGAGAGAATTTTCATAAAAACTTCCGAATTATCAAACAATAATTTGGGGTCGTGGGCCATATTTTCTTGAACATTACAAAAATACACATTTTTTTCCTATCAAATTCTGAATCAATATAATTATATGCCCTTGTTTTTTTATTGATACTTGGTAAAATATTTTTAAACCAAACAAGTATTTTTTGAAATATGCCCAGAAAGAATGCTCAGAAAAAGACAACCAATCTACCTCAAGCACAAATTACGGCCAATAAAGAGCGATATATTAATACAACAACACATACATGTATATAACAATAAGGAGATGAAGTATGATTGCAAATGAGACAACTATCCATCAAAGTTCAAATGAAGTGGATGTAGGCAATTATAGGTAACCGTACGGCCTTTAACAATGAGAAAAACCCATACCGTATAGTCGGCTATAAAAGGCCCCGACATGAATAATAGGTAGCAATTCAATTGAGAAAACTAACGGCGTAATTAATAACAAAACGGTTCACAAAAAACAAATATGACAGGCATGAACTAACGACAACTACTGAACTACAGGCTCCTGATTTGGGACAGACACATAGTCGACATAGACAACAAGAATATCTGGTACAAATGAAAAGTTTAAACATATTCTGTATGTAAGAATAGCAAAAAGGGATTGGAAACAAGTTATAGCAACATTAGAGGTGTCCTCTCTATGCCTCCTGCATGTCAGCAGTGCCAGTGTCTTCTTAAAAAGAACCATGTTCGATGTACGTCACTTGTTTATTGAATTCGGGGTTTAGGTTTCGTGTTATGTGTTCATCTAATGGATAAAGACCTATTTAAATTAACTTTGTGTATATATAGATTCCCAGATTTTCGTTTAGATTACAATAAGAAAGAAATAAATTAAAAAGATTGTTCGACAGAGCTGATAAAATTTAAACAAACAAAATTCACGCGATTAAATTGTATAGGAGACGAATTGAAATTGAGACCACCCATCAGCGAATAGTTGCAAGGAACATATATTTCCTGTACTCCTTCGACAGCAGAACTTCGCCAACAGGTTGTTTAATATTACCAGGCTCGATCTTCGCGTTTAAAATGCTGAAAATATGTTCGTATTCAAGGTAACTGTATGGCTCAATTTGATTGTCCATACATATCATAATAAAAACACTTATTTGCATTTTGAAATTAGAAATTTTACTAATGTGTATAGTAGTGTGCACTCATTGGCTTCTTAATCGACAATTTTGAAGATAAAATTTCAAATGTATACATGTATGATGTACTGAGCTAGCAGTGCGTTACTCATTATAGCTTCTTAACCAACAATGAATTGCAGGAACGGTATGACCATTAGATTTGATCGACAACATTTTCATGAACTTGTGAATCTACTACGACCTTGTTAATTGTAAAACGAAGCATACCAATCTCCGAAACTACGGCTCAAATAATATGACGAACGCAAACTGCATATTGAGTTCATTGAGAGGTCATGTCTGTACTACATATTCATATACATGTTTTAGATGCACTTAATTGACTTCCGTTTTTTTTTTATCTCTTATTTAAATATTAGTTTTTGAAATGTTTTCTTTTTTATGAAAAATGTAAACAACATTTTGAATTTTTAAATGTTTTATTTAATGTTCAATTAAAGTTTTATATTTGAATACCTTTACATTAATTTCTTCCTAAATCTGAATAAACTACAATAAGATATTTTTATAAGGACTTCATGTTTATATTTCGTATTACCTTTATCTAAAATCGTAAAACTTTTAAATTCTTACTAATTAAGCAGGTGGATTTTCGATTGTTAAATTGCGTTCAAATTCAGTTTTTATTACAATTGTCAAAATAATTGTGATCGTGAAAAGCTTTCAAAATTTAAATCGATCGATTGACAAGTAAGCGTCCAGTGAAAAATATTGCATGCATTTTTGTTTAGGGACCAGCTGAGGCCCGCATTTAACATCCAGTGGCAAATATTACTTACATATTAATACAAGATAACATTAATATGATATGAGTATGAACCGTACCTTGTATAGAACTGAACGTTGAAACGGATTTTAAACGTGCTAGGTTAGGAGGAGGGTTGGCGCCATCAAACTAATTCAACACTGCCACAACCTGTATGTGCCTGTCGTTTGTTGCTGTATATCATATTTGTTTTTCGTTCATTATTTTGTACATAAATCAGGCCGTTAGCTTTCTCGTTTGAATTGTTTTACATTTGTCATTTCGGGGCCTTTAATAGCTGACTATGTTGTATGGGTTTTGCTCATTGTTGAAGGCTGTACGGTGACTTATAGTTGTTAATTTCTATGTCATTTGGTTTCTTGTGGAGAGTTGTGTCATTGGCAATCATACCACATCTTTTTATTTTTATAGTTCACAACGTTACATGTCACTCTAAACGGACGCATTATTCTAACTCAGAGCCGAACCAATCTTTGATCTTACTCCTCAACTGAAACTTAGTACACATGCTACCTTCCAGATGATTGCTGTGATATTGTAAGCGTACTTTTATTCCGGCGTGTAGATTCCCGAAGAATAAATTTACACTAGTGTTGTCTTTACATAAATCAGTGGGAGACAGAACAAACACACAGATAAATTTTGTTTATTTTGATAATCACAGATTACTTTTTCATGCATGCACTAGGTAATTTCTTGACATCACTTGTTGTCTGTCATTGTCTTATTTCCTTGAAGAATAACTTCAGTCAGATGCGGATAACATAAATTAATATACCTGTATTTGTGTATAATTTTTTCAGGATAAATTACAATAGTGTATATTTCCACATGATAATTATTTTTTCAATCTGATTTTAATTTTTTTTCAACCCCCAAAAATAAGCATGCCCCCTTTTTTTAATAGTCCCCTCAAAAAAAAAAAAACTCTTTAAAAGTGTTTTGGATGCACAACTTAACAAAGGATAATTTACACTAGGCATGGAAAAAGTAACCTAGTGCAATAATTCCTCTGGAAATTATACACTAGTGTAGCTTGTCCTCTGAAAAAAATACACTGGTGGAAGGAATGCACTGTTACAGTATCGGTTTTGACCAGAAGGTCCAACACCACACCCAATACACGTATGCCAACTTTGATTTATACTAAACACTATTCATATATTATCCTAAATTGTATAAAATAACTGTTAATTTAAATAATAAAATGTTTAACGCAATTACTCTTTTAAATCCATATATTTTTAAATGACAGTTTGTCAAAAGCTTTGTATTTATAAAAGGAGAGTTATTTATTTATTTTACAATAGATTACAATGATATTCTTAAACGCAGTGCAGTAATATGAAATATAATGCATGGCTATTATCTATGGTTCAACAAATGACCTGTTATGTAATAGTATTTAATATTATTCACTTTGAATTATATAGATGTTAATAGACTTATATAGTGTGTCTTTCTATGTTGTGATGTTACACTATTGTTTCAGAAAAGGGTGAAGGTTTGGTACCATTAAAACGTTTAAACCCGCTGCATTTGTTTGCACCTGTCCTAAGTCAGGAATCTGATGTTCAGTAGTTGTCGTTTGTTGATGTGGTTCATAAGTGTTTCTCGTTTCTCGTTTTTATATAGATTAGACCGTTGGTTTTCCCGTTTGAATGGTTTTACACTAGTAATTTTGGGGCCCTTTATAGCTTACTGTTCGGTGTGAGCCTAGGCTCCGTGTTGAAGACCGTACTTTGACCTATAATGGTTTACATTTATACATTTTGACTTGGATGGAGAGTTGTCTCATTGGCACTCATACCACATCTTCTTATATCTATTATATTCAAGCGTTTGTATACAATATGATCCATGAGTCCTACGTAGACGATACACACCCGTCTGGCGTACCAGATCATAAGACTTTGATGATTTTTTTTTTTCATATCAAATATTTAAGAATTTTGAGACAATGGATATAAGAAGAATATTTAAAAACAAAATTTTTCGATCAGGAAAATTGTAATAAATAATTCTATATGTGCCCTTTGTGCTGCATCTTTTAGTAAGTATAGGAACTTTAAAGAGAAGTTCCTGATCTCACATTTAAAATACACAATTCATTGAATGAGGGAAAAGGGGAGATAGGGGGTGTTTAAATTTTAACAGATTCTTTTTATTTCTCAAAAAACCTCTGTTGGTTTTGATAGGTATTGTTAACATTCACGAGCATAGATACGGAATTGTGTGAAAACTTAAAAATATTTTATTGCTTTTAAGTAGAGTTTGTGGTCTGTGATATAACTGTTTAATTTATACAACGGCTGTGTGTTTGTAATGGAATGTTTTGAAAAAGTACATTTTATTTAAGGAACTTACGAGATTGTTTTAAAGAAAAGGGTGCTGGCCACAAAAAATCCATTCAAGTATATAACATGAGAACTATAGCTAAAAACTGAACAAGAAAAATGAAATATCACAAAATAGTCCTGCAATCGAAACATTTTTCTTTACCTATGAGTCTTAATTTCATGATTAGAGATTTTTTATTGACGACGCATTTCAATGTTTTCACGTTTTCAAATTTCAAATATCATTTCGTTTCTATTTTCGTACTTGTCTTCTTTATTCGGATTCTAAAAATTGGTCATCGGCTGTACCATCGTATATTTAAACAATATTCCTGAAACATGTTAGTTGTGCAATGTAATCGGCAGCTGTGCATGTAACGTTAACGCTTAAAAATTTCGAATTTTGATATGGTATTGAGTTAATATAATTTTTGAATATTATAACCCAAGAATAAAATTTTCTAGTTTTCAAATGTTAAGTTTTGGAAATTTAAATTTATCAGGTATATAACTGTCAAAAATTCAAATTTGAAAAGTTTTGAGATTTAAGATAGAAAAGCGATGTTTTTTATAATTTTTTTTTTAATTTTAAGCAAGATATCAATGTAACATTATTTTTCTCACAAAATATTGAAAGGAAAAAAAAAGAACTATCCTGAAATTCTCAATTGTTAAACGTTACTCTGACGGACATTTGTAATTGACTATTTATCAGTATTACTGCACCGAAAATTTACAAATATTTGTGAGCATACGTGCTTTTCACTTTATCCTTTAAAAGTGCCTTCACGGAAGTTAACAAATACAAAGTGAAACAATTGCATTTCTTTTCCATACCAAATGGGATGCATTAACTATTGCAAAAATAGGATCCATACCTGGAGTTATGAATATGTTTCCTAGGTGTAGATTTTCTGTCATCATCTTTTTCCATGGTAAATAGTAACATTATATCAAATTCTGTACTTTTATAAGCTCCACAATTAAAATGTATTTGACCATTTAATTACAACTGCCCCGTCACGTAAATCAATCATAAATGAAATGTATCGCTGATTGAAAACTGATTACAGGTAAGAAAGTTTCAATACACATCACGGAGGTATTTAATTTTAATTTCTTTACTCCATTGTTGATTTACGATATTCATTTTAAACTCTCGGACTGGATTTGAAAATAAAATACAGAAAATTATTCTTTTCTTATAATAAAAAATATCCGTTAAATTACCAAATTAAATTTAGAATTTTGAGTTTAATGATCACATTCGTTGTAAATATGCCATAAAGGTAGAAAATGAGTGCCAATAATGAAGCCTAATTAAAGTTTAACCCCCTGTAAAGGTTAATTTCATTTGTGGGCATCATATAATGTCCAATTCTTTCTAACAGGAGAGAAAAAATAACATACAAACATACAGTTACACCATGCAGACCAAATATTTTAAAGTATAGATTATTGATGTCATCAAAAATGAAAGAAAAGCTTATTAAACTTTACAAATTTATCAAAATCATAAATAAATCTGTGTGTACTTCAGGCTTAATCTAGTGTGAAGCCATCCTCATTTTTTTGTTGTTGATAAAATGTCTTGTACTAATTGTATTTTAGTAATTATTGTATATATTTTACATATGTATTTCTATATACCTTGTGAAAATAATGGTTTAATTATTGAAAAAAACAGATATGCGTATCCTCTAAATAAATGAAGTGGTCATTAATTATTATGTGTACATTGTACGACTGGATTATGGTATGTTATGAGGGTCTGGATCATAAATCTATGAAGCAACCCATGAAAAAGAATTAACATTGAAGTGATTTCTGTTAATGGAAACAGTTTTCATTATATATTTATATATATATATATATTAGTCTTGATTTTCTACAAATTTAAACATGCAGCAGGTTAGTATAATTTCAGTAATAAATGAAAAAGATACGAAGCATCATTTCATAAGAAAAGAAAATTCTTGCACAACTAGGTAATCCAAACGGCAATCGAACAGTACTTCAATTGCTGTTATTTATATACAAGTTACAGTGAGACCTTCAACGCGTCTAACAAACGCTTCCAGCTTACAACACGTTCAAGATGGTCCCTAGCGCCGGCTTTAGTGGAATTCATTGTTAGAAGTTGACAGCGCTGTGTATTAAAAGCGCTTATGTGCATTTAGGTAACACCTACAAAGATCAGTACACTTTCATAATCATCTTCTGATCTTTAATTTTGTATTTATTCATCCTAAATCTTGAGGCACCCTGTAGCATTTTGTGGACTGCTTCTTCTTTTCTTTTATTTTGGCCTTGGTGTTCATGATTTTTTTATTCCGCTCATAATACCTACACCCTCCCCCAAAAAAAAAACCGAAACCCTTTAAAAAAAAATTAAACACCAGCAAGCAAACAATAAAGATAAACAAATATGGTTGGTACACCATGTGGTAGTTAAATTACGCATAATTTGCACTCATCTATATGCTTCTTCTAGTTCAAGTGTCTTATTTCAGTATCCGATGTTAATATTATGTGAATAGTTGTGCACATAACAACCACACGAGCCCATTATTAAACAAGTGTGTTTACAACAACGCCTGTGTCATCCTTGACAATTAAATCCTCTTATATATGACTTCATATTTCAAAGACATTAAATTTCTATTCATGACTTTAAGAAATATATGCATATCGATTGTGACACTCTGAACATTACTGTTTGATTTTAAACAAAATTGATTATTAAATAAATAGTTGATTTTCATTTTACAGAAGACAAATTTCACCGATGTAATGGACCTGTCATCACAATTTTGTAATATTTTGAAAAGATATTATTCTATTTGTTTTTCCCTAAGCCGGGCTTTTATGAGAATGTCTTACTTTGTTAATTGTACGTTTAAATATTTAAATCAAATTAGATTTAATTGTTAAACCTATTCGTTTGTAAATCGGATAGAAACATGTTGTTTTCGTACGACATGACTTAATGAGCGTATACTAGTATATACGAATAAGAAGATGTGGTATAATTGCCAATGAGACAACCCTCCACCAGAGACCAAATGATATAGAAATTAACAGCTATAGGTCATTAGGTTAATGATAATGAAAACTTATATTTATGTTTATTGATGATAATATGCAATTTTACACTGCCAAAATCTGCCACGGTTTATTATTAAGGGCATACGATACAGTTTTGATCCCACGGTGATTTTTTAGGAAAATTTGCATACAAGCTATTTTTCACCTAGTCAATTCAAATATGTAATAAAAATATATACCTTCATGTGCTACTTTAAGAGATGAAAGGGTCGAAATTTTAGACGTTTACTCAACATTTCGGTTTTTTGACATTTCTATCCTTTGGATATTTCGGTTTTTTGACATTTCTATCCTTTGGATAGACATACCAGCCTAACTTTTTGTTTCAAAAGATAAACACAAGCGAATGTTTGTAAAACATTTGGAAAATCTTCTTTACAAAAGTATGCTCTAAATTTATATAACAATTCTTTGGAAATAATAAATTTTAATAAAGTTTCATGATTTTAGAAAAAACGGCATTTTTGCTGTATATTTATCTAATTTAAAAAATTTCATCGGTGACTTTTTCATAAAATTGGTACAAATAAACTTCATACGTAATCAAACCTAATGACATTTTAAAAAGAGGGTCCATGAACTCGTTTTCAAGTTAAATCAGTCTGAATGATAAAATCAGTCGAAAATGCATCTTTTCCCGATATGTCACAGTTTGACGTCGTGAAAATAACATTTTACGCTAGCAACGTCATTACCTCCCTGTAACTGTATCGTATGCCCTTTAAAAGAAAGAAGTGTTTTATATGTTTAATGCTTGTATATACAATACTTTTATGTAAATCTGTTTTAATTAGACTCTCATTACTCTTTTCCGAGTTGCTTATGCGTATGCTGTTGTTCACGTTGTATGTATGTCCATTAAATAGGTTTAATGCTTGTTAATGCATTACTTTTATGTATATGTGTTTTAATCAGTTTCTCGTAACTCTTTAAGACATGTACTTTCCGGGGGTGGGGGAAGAAACAAATTGTACGAATATTAATTTCGATAAAAATAATGATTCAGAATGGGAGTGAAAATAAATGTTTCCATTGAAAATTCGAGGAAGGAAGGGGATACAAAACTGAGTTTCAAAACAATTGTTCTAGTTCCTGAATGTTATTTAAGAATGTTTTGTACATTGCGAACCTCCTTCCCATAACCTAAGAAGACGAATGATGCTCGATGTCTTATAACTTGAACCTGACTGTGGTATGTGCATTTACTAGAATATGTTGTTACATTAGGATCGAAATTTGACTTTCTGTTCTGCAACAAGAAGTCCACCCATCATATACAAGGGTCTGGATGGGATATACAGAATAGATAATAGTAAGCCAGTACTATAGAAAAATGGGCAAAAATGAGGAATCGAGAAAAATAGGACAACATTATAAAGAATGGCGAATGATAGGGTGCTGAAATATAAAGACTATGGTAAAAATATTAAAGAATAGAGTAAAATGACCTTAAAATCTAAAGAATGCAGAAATGAAGGACCCCCTCCCCTATACAGACCCTCCTTTACACAAGTGTCTGACAAATAAAAATGAAAAGTCGCGAAAAGAGAACTTTGAATAATAAAATGTTTTCTTACCTTGTTATGTGTTTTGTACTATTAAATAAAATAAATATAATATCAATTATGTTGTAAATGTTTTTAATCCAAGATTTATTGTTAATAGTGATTTAAGTATGACCAGACTTTTGTTTTGTTTTTGGACATATGCATGGATTAGTAATAATCCGATTATATCTTGATTTACTATGTAGGTGATATTGATAGAAACCGTGCCTTATTTAGGTCAAGAAAATAAAAAATGAAATTGTGGTCGAATCACTATAGCTTAATGCCATCTAAAATAGAGGCGAAAGATACCAAAGGGACATTCAAACTCATAAGTCGAAAATAAACTGACAACACCATGGCTAAAAAAAGAAAAAGACCAATAGACAAACAACAGTACACAAAACACACACCACAGAAAACTAAAGACTGAGCAACACGAACCCTACCAAGAAATGGGGGTGATCTCTGGGTAAGCAGATCCTGCTCCACATGTGGCATCCGTCGTGTTGCTCATGTAAGTCCAAACCGGGTAACGGAGTTGAACAACAACAACAACACTACACCTCACGCTACTATAAACTAAGATAGTAAACACTTCTGGCAGAAGCCATTATGTAATAAATAATAAACATAATAGGGAGAGTCGATACACCTTTAAGCCCAGCAAGTCAACGTTTGGAGTGATACTTGTAACAAGAGGCTCTCAAGAGCCTGAATCGCTCACCTGTAATTTTTTGCTTAAATCTTTCATCAATGATTATTTTGCTTTTCAATATATATTAATGAGTGGCTTAAAAATGCCATTTAAATGTTCTTTGTATCTGTCATATTTTCTTCAAAAGCAAAAAAATGCATTTTACCCCTATGTTCCATTTTAGCCATAGTGGCTATGTTTCTTGACGTACATGGAAATAAAATACAAATTTTATACAAGATACTCTGAAACTCATTCAGCCCAAGTTTGGCTGAAATTGATTCAGCAGTTTCAAAGGAGAAGATTTTTTTAAGTAAGCAAACTAGATTAGATGAACAAATTGTGAAAAATTGTCTTTAAAGGACAATAACTCCTTAAGGGGTCGATTGACAATTTTGGTCATGAAAACTTATTTGTAGATCTTACTTTGCTGAACATTTTTGCTGTTTACAGTTTATCTTTATCTATAATAATATTCAAGGTAATAACCAAAAAACTGCAAAATTTCCTTATAATTACCAATTTAGTAGCAGCAACCCAACAATGGGTTGTTAGATTCATCTGAAAATTCAGGGCTGATAGAACTTGACCCAATGAACATTTTTACCCTGTCAGATTTGCTCTAAATGCTTTGGTTTTTGAGATATAAACCAAAAACTGCATTTTACCCCTATGTTCTATTTTTATCCATGGCAGTCATGTCTTTTGACGAAACAGAAAATAAAACACAAACTTTATTCTAGATACCATAAGGATCATTCAGCTTAAGTTTGGTTGGAATTGGTTCAGTAGTTTCAGAGGAGAAGATGCTTGAAATAGTTTGCACCGGACGGACGACGACGACGACGGACGACGCCGGACGACGACGGACGAAGACGGACGCCAAGTGATGGCAAAAGCTCACCGTTCCAAAGGAACGGTGAGCTAAAAAGTATGCATTTTTCATATATGAAGCTTGACAAGGGGGACTGGCCCCCTTGCCCCCTAAATCCGCCTCTGAACATATCTGTTTTTCCAAGCAAGGAGTC
Organism: Mytilus coruscus; assembly: GCA_017311375.1. Lineage (NCBI taxonomy): Eukaryota > Metazoa > Mollusca > Bivalvia > Mytilida > Mytilidae > Mytilus > Mytilus coruscus. The sequence goes on from CM029607.1 coordinate 19,202,701, forward strand.
TGCCTATAGTGCAGTGGTTGTCGTTTGCCAATACATATCTTTTAATACTATAAGCTTTTTATCAGTATCGAATTATATTGTTTCATGTATTATTATCCCGCGGCATTTCATAGCTTACTAAATGGTATGGGGTTTTCATATTCGTAGATGTATGCAACTATTTTGTTGGATAGTTGTGTCATTGGCAATCAAACAGCATTTTCTTTTGTTTGCATACAAAGCAAGAATCAGTAACATTATCCCCTATATACATCTGTTCTATATTTGTTTTTTTTAGAATTGTTGTTTACCTAACGTCTGCCGAGCGGGAGAAGTCAAACTAGCCACATTTATATACCCTAGTTAACTGTGGGTACAAAGTAAAAAGTACAGAAGATGTACTATGTCAAAATAAACTGGTCCGAGTTGTCTTGGTCCGAGTTGTCCTGATTCCGAACAAACATATAGTTGTGTTTCCTGCCTCCCTACCCACCCTCAACTTTTATGTCTACCCTAATACATTTTATAGATATTTTGGTAAAGCACAGTTAAAGTCGGTAGATTTTGGTTCAGCACCGTTAAAGTCCAAAATATTTCCTTATTTCTGGTCTATGTAAAAAAAAATTTTAAATGAATAATTTTACCTACCTGCCTACCCTATTTTGTTTTACCAGGAGGCAGGAAACGAGAATATATATGTTTTTGGCCTCATCAATGGAAAATCGAATGAATAACATATTCAATTTTGTATTCATCATTGAAGAAGTTTGTTGATGAATATTCCCGACCGGTTCACTCACAAACTCAACAGAAAGCCCGAATAATGAATGTGTATACTTGGACGATTCATTAACAAACTGAATAAAGTCCAGTGCACACATCCATAAACTCATGTAACGTTTGTTACTTGTAATTCCTATAAAATTAAACTTAGGCCTTTTAAGCTTGGTATGCAATATGGGTTTCGATCATTGTCGAATGCCGTATGGTGCTATATAGTTGTTAACTTCTACGTCATTTGGTCTCAGGTGGAGAGTTGTCTTATTGGCAATCATGCCACATCTTCTTATTTTTGTACTTACAGCACTATTTCGCTTGTGTAGGAAATAATACCCCTGATATCATGGACGAGGGTTAAACATGCATTAACGTTTTGGTTACCACGCTGGGCACCAATGAAATGCCACTTTACATACAACCTTGGCGTTATTTGATAATATACAAAAGTCATTCCCATCTTGATAATACAGCTTGGTTGCAATTCCATCATCGTTTACAGTAACAATCAGTACTAAGAGAACTAAAATACGACCATTTTCCTTTGACAGTCCGTTTAAAAACACCACTGTTTGATGAATGAATGGCTGTTTAACGTCCAGTGGCAAATTAAATGCATATTAAGTACGAGAACATGATAATGCGATTTATGTGTTGAGCTGGATCTTCAACGTCTAGTTCACAAGGTAACAGTCCACAGGATTACATGCCACCCTTCTCGGAAACATTATTCTGACTCCGAGCCGACCAGTTTTTGCTCTTATTCCTAAATGCCACGTGCTTAGTGGGCAGAAAATACCAATTTTAAAGTCTTTGGTTTGAACAGACCGGAAAGAAACCACTGAAGATTATCATGGAAGGGTTGAATGCTCTGTCACTCTTTCGTATGACATGACTTAATGAGATTGTATTATCTGTTATAAAGGAGATATATCCATAAGTTAAGGTTTATATCTGTAAAAACAAAAATCAACGGTACGTTTTATATCACCTATTTACATGATTAATTCTAATTTTTTTAGTTACACATACTATTATAATTCTGTTTCAATTTTGTGTTGATTTGTAATATCAATGATACGAGCATTTTCTGTAAATTTTTCTGTTTTTGAATTACTCTAAAGACTTAAGGTTTTGTACCCCCAGCAAAGATAGCCTTAGCTGTATTTGCCACACTCAGTATTTGTTCGGATTTTTTGTTTTCAGTACTCTCCAACTGTATACTTATTTTAGCTTTTCACCTGTTTTAATTCGAGCTTACTTGACGTGACGAGTCTTATTCACTCTATACTATAATTATTCAGCCAAGCAACTTTATTCTGGTAGAGAACTGGACTAGTTGAGTAGGTAGCTTGCCCTTCTTACAACGTCATGTCGCCCAGACTTTAGTTTCTGTATCGCGTGTTTTGATTCTTATTTGCCTACAAGTATTTGCCTATTTTTTTCAATTATGTTTTTGATTGCCCCAACACAAAGAGCTGTTTTAACTTATGGTGTGTTTTAAGATTTGAAACGTATGAGCCACACTTAACTAGATGGACAATGGCAACATACATCACCTCCTGTAGCAAATTTCAAAAGAATTGGACAAAAGATAAAAAATATAACTCAAATTTTCTTTCTGCGGTCGTATCAAGATTATTCAATTTTAACTTTGTACAAAAAGCAATGTCCGGATAAATTACACACAAGGAATATGTTCATTTCACGCTTGTAATGTATAGCTCTTGGATTGTTAAGCCCATTTTCTTTAGTCAAGAGGATTCTAGATTCCGTGCCATCTTTTGCAAAAACTAGTACTCTCTTACTACTCTTGCAAGCAACAAAGACATTACCAGAAGCATTGGTAGTTATACCATCCGGAAAATCGTATTTCTGACAGTATTATTTCCAAACAATGTCTCCATTCTATTTTGTCTCGAATACTGCGTCACTACTTGATGTGGCATAATAAACCTTGTTATTATGAACGCAACAGTAGTCGGCATAATCAGCTTTCCACAAAGAAGACAAAATTTTACCATAGAGATGAACGAACTGAAAGGTGGGGTTATCGATGCTTACATCCCAACTCCTTTGTTTTAACAGGGTTGATCTGAGTTGGATCACCCTACCTTGAGTTTCTTTGTTCTGTATGCTTTCTGTTGTTCTGTAACATTTTGGCGGGAATGTCGAACACACAATAAAACTTAGAAATATTTCAGCGGAATAAAGACTAACTTTGAAAATTATGTAGTAAAAACACACTAAATTTCCAGTGTCAAAGCGGGGAATCGAACTCAAGACCTTTAGCATATGAAGCCACCATTCACACCCCTACACCAAGACGACTGGATACAAACTCACTGTTAATTTAACATATTTAAAACGTTGTATCCGGGGCTCATAAAGAGTATATACTATATAGTAATATATAAAGTATATTATAATTATTGTATGACATTCTGAACTAGATGTTATGAAGCGTAAATGTTTTTTCATATAGTCTATAAGAGCTGAGATGTAAAATAGTTATCCCACTCGGACATCGGGATGATCTTAAACTGACACACCGCGTCCTCATGGGATAACTATTACTGATTACTAATCTTTCACCTGTAAAAGATATACCGTAACATTTCATAAGACTCTGTTGGACTTTATCACAGTGATTATTTATTGACCTTCGAATGTTTTGCATTTCGGTAGTGATTTAATTTTTTGGAACTTCTCTTGTTTTATTTTCTTGTTTCCCTTTAAAAGACCGGTGATACTATTAATAATGTCTACTACTCTGTCTTCTAAATTTGCAAACGAACTATCGAATCATGTAATCCCCCTTACTACTTCCGGCAATGACTTTTGAGTCATTTTGACATATTTGTAGGTCTTGTATTGCTGGTCTTTTTAGCTGTTTGAATGTTCTATGTATCTATACTAGTATTAAATATAATAGTAAAAGCCCCCAAAATGGTAAAAATCTTCATCGAGGAACAACAACTCCTATAGTTTCAGCTATAAGGCTTATTGGTAGATCTTGTCTTGCTTTTAATTTTTGCTATTTAAAGATATGTCTGTATATCATAGTTTTCAAGATAATAGGCAAACACAATTTTAAAACTGGTCAATTAAGGGCAGTTAATCCTATAAAGGGTCGTTTGACAATTTTGGTCAAAATAGAGGACACGTTGATCTTGACATTCTGAACATATTTCGCGTCGATCTGGTTAGTTAAGCCATTTTCAACTCATTTTTTTATAGTTTATTCTTATGTTGTACTGTTATTACGAGCACTCACCAACATGTTAAACCACGCACCATTCTGTATTTGCCTGTCCAAAATTAGGAGCCTGGAATGCAGTGATCGATGCTGTTTGATGTTTTCGTTTATTGTTGTGTCACATATCAGGTCATTGTTTTGTGATAGATCAGGACGTTGTTTTTTTTCAATTGAATTGCTCACATTTTGTCATGTTGGGGATTTTATAGCTGTATATACCGTATGAAGTTTTCTCATTGTTTAAGGCAGTAAGGCGACCTATAGTTGCTAACATCCATGTTCTTTTTACTCTGTTGGGTAGTTGTCTCATTGGCGATCATACCAACTCTTCTTATTTTATAATGTTTTCTCAATCATATTTCTCTATCTATAATAGTTTAAAAAAACCCTTGGTGGCCTTGGTGGCCATATTGGTTGGAAAGAGGAATCATCTGTATAAAAATAAGGAGATGAGGTATGATTGCCAATGAGACAACTATCCACCAAAGTTCAAATAAAGTGGATGTAAGCAATTATAGGCAACCGTACGGCCTTCAACAATGAGAAAAACCCATACCGTATAGTCGGCTATAAAAGGCCCCGATACGAAAGATATGAAACAATTCAATTGACAAAAACTAACGGCCTAATTTATAACAAAACAATTTACGAAAATCAAATATGACAGAAACGAACCAACGACAACAACTGAACAACAGGCTCCTGACTTGGGACAGGCACATAAAGAATGTAGCGGGATTAAAAATGTTTGTGAGCGCCCAACCCTCCCGTAACCTGGGACAGTGGTGTCACAGCATAACATAAGAACAAACTATAAAAATCAGTTGAAAAAGGCTTAACTCATCAGATCGATACAAAGCAGAAAACATCAAACAAAAACACAGACCGGAAATGGCAGGGTATTTATCCATCCCTTATCCCGTCACAACATAAAAGACACTAAGTACAGATCTGAGAGTACTTGCAGTTACTGACAGCTAGTTCAAAGCCAATAACAACTAATAAAAAAAAATATCATGTATCTAAGACTAAAATATCAATCAGTACACATCCAACATCCAAAGGATTTAATATAAAGATGTCATTAAAAGTCAAAGAAAAACATGACCTTGTGCAATGCCAACATAAAGGTATCCCAGATTGTAGCACCGTTAATGTGCATATGTATATAACAAAACTATTTAATATGATTTTAATTTACTGATAACAAAATCAATATTTATACAAATAAAAACAATATTCAAAGAACTAATTACAGTGTTGGATTGGTAACCTTTTAGAATAAGTTTATTTAGAGGATTGATAAGTTTACCCGGATCATTCGGACACATTTTAAGACAAAATATCCTAAATATGTGGACAAGATTGGCTCTATTTGGCTCAGTAGTGAGATGACCACTACGACAAATGACGGACTTAGTGATGACAAAGCTAAAACTGTCCCTTATGATTGGTCTGGCGACAAAGGTATTTAACCCAAACTCATGGAAGAAAGAAACAGTGTGACCGCTTTCTCTTGGTGTACCATTTTTCATGAATAAGATAGTTAAACGTTCAAATTTTACTCTAAAAATATAGGAAACAAATGGAAATTACAAATAAGAAATGTTAAACTTGAACACAAGTTATCTCTTATTATTATATTCAAAGACATCTGTTCGGTTTTGATGACGTGTTATTTGCAAAGATAATTAATTTGGTGACTAGAAAAATTATTCCACTAGAACAGAATATTACAAGGAAAGTGTTTAGCGAGAACTGATACAATACAGTCCAATACAAACGATGTAATTAATCCTCGGTATGAACAAATCATTATTTCAGTTTGTAACTTTGTATTGTAAGCATTGTCCGGATTCACTACACACAAGGAGGGTGCTGACTTTACGATTGTAATGTATTGCTATAGGTTTATGCAGCCCATCTTTCTTTGTCAAGAGAACTCTTGATTTCTCACCATCTTTTCCTACTACCATCAATTGATTACTTTTCTTACATGCTACGAAAATATTTCCAGACGCATCGTTGGTTATACCAGTTGGATAGTCTTTTTTCTTACAGTCAAATTTCCAACGAACTTCTCCATTCAAATCAGTCGAGTAGACTGCATCCCCACTTTGTGTGGTATAACAAAGTGTTTCCATAAACATGGAACAATGGCTGGAGTTATTGGCTGTTGACAAAGTTGACAATACATTACCAGAAAGATCAAAGAACTTAATTGTCTGTTTGTTGAGACTGACGATTAATTGTTCACCTGTATAAGTTATACCGAAACACTTGTAACTTGTCAGTATCGACCTTTTTACTTTAGATGAGTCAACATCAACAATAACAATTTTACTCTTGAAAACTAATGTTGTACCAACTGTGTCTTTATCTATTACTGCAACATCATAACATATATCGTCAATTTGTATGTTTTTTATAAACTTCCCTTCATCATTCAAGATAACAAGTCGACTGTGTAATGTTTGGTTATCAGCCAACACAATTCTTCCGTCGTCGAACATATCGATACCTGTTATAAGCATGTTCCTGAATGCTCCAGCTGGTGTCTGGAAAGAGCGAATATTTGTCAATTTCATGTTGTCTACAGAGTTAGAAACGGGAACGAAAATCTGTCCTTGTTTCTCCTTCTTTAAAAGAATTTTCTTTGAGGACGAAGACTTCACTTCTAACTTCCCTAATTCTTTGATGTCTTTCTCGAACTTCATAAGTATCGGCGAAAATTCTAAGCGAATGTCAAAAGTGCTCATTAGCTGGTCGGTTTGTAAAGACATCCAATTTTTTCTTCTATCTCTATTTTTTTATTCCATTCATGTATACTAAGGAAAGCTTGGAAATTCGACGCGTGTTGCCTAGTTTTTTCCAAATCAACACATATCTTTTCAACTTTTTTGCGCATATCTGAGAGCTTTTCAATAAAATTATCAATATCTCCGTTATGTTTTTTCTCCATGTTGTCCAATTTATACAAAAGATCCTTTTCCAGTTTAATCAAATGATTATCTATTGCCGTTCGAACATTTTGCACTTCAGAAATGATTTTATTTTTCTGAACTCCAAAACATGCACGATCATTTTGTTTCTTCGTTACCAGATCGCCAATTAGTGCGCTTATGTCTTTTGCCCTATCTTCTAGATCTGCAAATGCAGCGGACGACTTTACTCCTTCCACTACTTCCGATAAAGGCTTCAGTTTTCGACAGGTGCCATGTTTCTCTGCAACACAAGACACACAACATGGTTCATCGTGAATTACACAATGGAAGTCGAATTTTAAGCTGTGACCTATGCATTTCTGTTTGATTGCAGCAACAGAACTAGGCAGTTTCTGGTATTCTTTTACTTGTATTGTTTTATGATTCTTTGTTAATCCCATGCGGTCATGTTGTCTTTCGCAATCATTACATATGGCTTCTTCACATTCGGAACACCAAACGGAAGCAGGTTTGGTTATGTTATCTGTCATACAAATATCGCATATCGGTACGGGTGACGCCATATTAAACTGAAATAACAAAAGACACTTTGATTTAATTTTTATAAACTGTGTTTTTTTTGGGAAGGAATACATTATGTAATGCTCAGTCCAAGAAAATATAAGCAGAGATTCCGGATCTTGATTTGAAAATATATACTGTCCGGATGATCTGGAACTAATTATGTATTTATTCACAAATATTATTATTTGAATGGAGGCATCGTATCAATGTAGATAATAAATACAATCTAAAACTGATAAACGCATCTGAATTAAAACTAATAAACCTATCTGTAACAAAATATACTTTTAGATTATCTTAGCAATGTTTTTTTTTGTCCTGTAAATCGATTATTTTGTCTTAACTGTACACTTTAAAGATTGCATATAACTTTGCAATAACATTGTTAAAGTAGAGCTGGAGGCCTCTACAAGCCTGAGTCGGTCAGCTGGCAAGAAAATGCTATTTTGATGTTTAGTTTCATCTTTTTAGAGATAATTGTTTTCATGATCCATATATTTTCAAATCAACATAACGAGCAGTAGAATTAAGAAATAATTTTCCTCCTTTAGAGAAAAATTAAGGTTAGTCACCCCCCCCGCCCCCCAAAAAAAAAAAAGATGCACAGGAAAAATAATTTTCTTGGGTGAAAAAAGCTTCATATCACTTTAAGGCAAGGGAAACACAACGTTTCAAAAAACTGCGCTATATCTCTCGCACGGCAGAGGGGAGTACGATGTGTGTTTTTTTAAAATATCACTTCGGATAGTCTCAACCAATCAAATATTTATATGGCTACCAATATGTATATATACAATGAAATGATATATTTTGTTCTTGCCAAATCTTGTAGGAATGTTAAGAAAAATGAAAAAAAAAGCCAGAAGTAAAATCTACATTTCTATTCATCTGTTGGTGAGAATAAAAATCTAATATTTTGAGAATTCTTTTAACAGACCGATTGATGTACCTTACATGCAATTAAGCGCTACATTTTATACAAGTCATGCTAAAATCCACTGACTGTTGACTTATATCGTTCCAGCAAATTTTATAACAGGTAACAAGATGTTACACAATGTAACTGCTTTTTATTTTATCTCATTTCAATGCCATACTCCAAATGTTAAAATAGTACTTGTTAAAGCTTACACACTGATCATGGATGGACGATGGATAACAAGTGATTGCAAAAGCTTGCACTTGCATTTCGACTTTTAAAGGGGAAAACATATCAAAATTCTTATTCTACATTGTATCTGATATACAAAAAGACTCGAGAAACAACAATTGTTTTCGTCTGTCATATGAATATGAATACAAGATGGTGGGAAAATTAAAATAACATTTTATAAATTTCGGGTGTCCGAAGTGCTTTCCTGGATTTACCTTTATCTGGAACGCTCAAGCCCCAAGCATTTGAAAGCCATGAAGGGATTTATAGAAACTAAACACGTGAAAAAATCCTGCTTAAGACCTCATCCTATTCAACACAAATATGAATAAAAGGAGACGTGGGTATACGTCATTTAGACAGCCAACCCATGATGAAAATAATCAAAAGACAACAAGAAGGCAACATGCTGTCTTCACTTATATATGTGTTTATTCATTATTTCGTGTTTGTTACATAGTTATAACGAATAGGTAGAAGAGAGTCATTATCTATAAAGAAATAAATTCACTTGTTACCCTCTATATTCTCTAAAAACATGTCTGCTCCAAGTTAACGTTTGTACGGGTTAGGACTACACCTATCTGTATCATCACCACTGAAATCAAGTCTGATATTTCCTTCCTTAGTATAAGGCTAGCCACAATTTAAAAAAGTATGTGTATGACCGTATATACAGGTGTAGTTAGAACCCGAGTTTTGATATGTAGAACGTTTAATTAAATATTTGAAGAAAAATTAATTGATTGTTTGTTAGTAAAGCATAAGTCCATGATAAAAAAAGGTACAATTAACTGGATAACTTTAGATGAAATTATTAGATATATTTGTCCATACAAATAATACACTAGGTGATATCTATGTATGCAATCAATGCAAATGGTATTAAAATGCTACTGTCGTGGTTTAAGATACATTTTAGCTTTCATTACGTTTCTCGTGGTAGAGTAGAAGAAGAGGCCAACATTTTGATCAGTTAATGAACTTTGGGCGGTATTTTAAAACCCTTGCATCGTTAAGACATTAACAGCAAAATGTGGAACATTGTGATGATATCCATCAAGTTTTATAAAAATCGAAAAAAAAAGCATATACCTACAAGATTAAAAAATATAATCAGACGTGCATCAGATAATGGAGGAGGCTAAGAGAGAAAAAAATAGAATGAACTCTCGAAACCAAGATTAATTCAGGATTATCAATAAATAAATTTATTTGGAAAACATCAGATAGACGGACTTCCGAATTTATCCATACTATTGAAATTACATTGTTCAAATCAAGGTAAACAAATTACAACTGTTTGACATAAAATGATACCAAACATCTACGCGTCCTTATTGTTAGATGGACCGCCAGACACTAATCTAGTATTTCCGCAGCTGTGATACAATTTATTGGATAGTATATTTCGAATAGCTATTTGATAGGTCTGCTCTAACCAGGGGTCCCTTGAATCTTTTTTTCATAAATCATTTCCTCCTGGCTCTACGGAGATGAACGCTGATGTTTTTATTCAAGGAGAACGGAAACAAATAAATGTTTTAAATTGGAAACCTGGAAAGGGGCTTGATATTATTGAATACAATCAATTTTTATTGTCCCTTTCGAATAAAAAGAAAACTAAAGTCTACTTAAAAATAGAAACCCACTGACAAATAACTATAAGACACCCATGCCGTTTAAATTGCTTCACTATATATCAGCGGTATGTTTTCTTTCTTTTAATTCATTTATTTTTGTAATCATAACATTCATGTTGGACAATTGAATAACCGTGAAATACCTACTCGGTTTGTTTACAATATTTTATAATAAAGATAATGTTGTTCTACGGGTCAACACCAAGTTTTCGCAAGTGACAAAAGACGGTTATTTCCCGTTGACTGTTTGAGTCTTAATACGGTCTGAATCAAGTGACAAAATACGGTCATTTCCCTTTGACTGTATGAGTCTTGATACGGTTTGAATCAATTTTATTGTGCCTTTTGATTAAAAAAGGGATTTTCTTTATACTTAAAAAGAAACAGAATCATAACTTTACAAATAATCAAAAGACAATTCCAAACCTTTGTACTTTTCCTATCTACAATTTAAAAAACACGGCTAGGGTAAACGAGGGTCGACTTGGCAACCAGAATAACACGTCTTTTTATCTTTTTATATCTTCTTATGAATAACAGATGTTAGGTAAATCTCACTGAGACAACAACCAACTGAAAAAGAAACCTAATTAAATTCACTATTAATTTGAATAAAAGTATATGTGGTTTAAATGTCAAGGAGACTGCCACCCAAAGACGAAATAACCAAAAGATATCAAGGGTGCAGCATACAATCTTGAAAAATCTATTTCTGAACAAATTAAGAAGTTTCCAATAGTCCCTTGTATGTAAGACTTGTTAATCAATTTAACCGAAACAATAAAAACCAACAACCAATCTTCACATAACGACAAACATTAAGATATGACATATGAAGCGGCAAGGTTAATGACTTGGGACTTGTATTTACATGTGGCGGTTTTAAATTAGCCTGTTTTGGTATGTAATCTTCCCTCACTTTGATCTCTATGATTAGCCTTACCAAACTTACATAAAATTTCATATAATCAAAACTATTGGACACTGAAATAATTTAATGCTAGTAAAAACACAAAATATATGTCAAATTCTACCTTATTATAGAATACTCGCAGTTACTGAAAGCAAGCTCAAAGTACTTAACCTTCTAACAAATCACGCCATCATAAAAGCAAATAATCAGCAACAACATGTAGTTTGTATGACATCGATATAAAAAAAATCTCAAAGAACGTTCCACCTTTCCCGGTTTTAAACATTACTTTTTGTAAGTTACATAGTTTTAACGAAAAAAAGTTTTATCAAGGTAGTTTAATATTTTATAAAAAAGATAATGTTGTCCTATGGGTCAACACCAAGTTTTCGCAAGTGGCAAAAGACGATTTTTTCCCTTTGACTGTTTGAGTCTTAATAAGGTCTGAAACAAAGGACAAAATATGGTCATCTCCCTTTGACTGTATGAGTCTTGATACGGTTTGATACAATTTTATTTTGCCTTTTGGTTGAAAAAGGGATTTCCTTTATACTTAAAAAGGAACAGAATCATAACTTTACAAATAATCAAAAGACAATTCCAAACCTTTGTACTTTTCCTATCTACAATTTAAAAAAACACGGCTAGGGTAAACGAGGGTCGACTTGGCAGCCAGAATAACACGTCTTTTTATCTTTTTATATCTTCTTATGAATAACAGATGTTAGATAAATCTCACTGAGACAACAACCAACTGTGAAAAAGAAACCTAATAAAATTGAATAAAAGTATATGTGGTTTAAATGTCAAGGAGACAGCCACCCAAAGCCGAAATAACCAAAAGATATCAAGGGTGCAGCATACAACCTTGTATGTAAGACTTGTTAATCCATTTAACCGAAACAATAAAAAAAAAAACCAACAACCAATCTTTACATAACGACAAACATTAAGATATGACATATGAAGCGACAAGGTTAAAGACTTGGGACTTGTATTTACATGTAGCGGTTTTAAATAAGCCTGTTTTGGTATGTAATCTTCCCTCACTTTGATCTCTATGATTAGCCTTACCAAACTTTCATAAAATTTCATATAATCAAAACTATTGGACTCTGAAATAACGTAATGCTAGTAAAAACACAAAATATATGTCAAATTCTACCTTATTATAGAATACTCGCAGTTACTGAAAGCAAGCTCAAAGTACTTAACCTTCTAACAAATCACGCCATCATAAAAGCAAATCATCAGCAACAACATGTAGTTTGTATGACATCGATATAAAAAAATCTCGAAGAACGTTTCACCTTTCCCGGTTTTAAACATTACTTTTTGTAAGTTACATAGTTTTAACGAAAAAAAGTATTATCAACTGAAGGCGAAATCTAGTATTTTATCATATATATCTCTTTAAATATAAAACGAAAAAATAACGTCAAATGTTGATTTTTATTAAACATAAATGTCTGAGTGAATACGGAAACATTTAATGACAGGAAATAAATGTCCAATGTAAAATAAATTTAGGTTTGTTTGTCAACATTTTCTAAATTAATTATTGAAATATTGAACTAGTTGAAATATCAAATGACAATCAATAATCTTGCTACATCTCTGAGCCAAGGAATGAGGCTAAAGGTACCGAAGGGATATTCAAACTCATCAGTCAAAGGAGTAGGTTCGATAAGGTCCTAAAATATGGCTCATAATTGTAGCTGATATTAGAAATTAGGATTTATTGACCAATGTCACAAGGAATCATAGCTAATATAATGACTAGATTGGAAAAACGTCTTTTTGTCGAAAATTTATGTTTTTGCGTTCTATTCATGACCTCACAAATAGCACTCATTTTGATTTTCAGCAAAAATTCTATGAAAACAGTAAATTTACACTGTTTTTTTGAAGAGGAAACATAGAGCGCATGCGTCGACAACAAAGATATTTAAACCTAATGTTTGTTATGACATTTTACATATCTGACTTGAATATTTTGTTTGTCGACGCCTGCGCTCTATGTTTCCTAGGTCTTTATTTGGTTAAAATCGGACGATTTTGTCTAATTTCGTAAAAATCTCTATTTTTAACCTATTTGGGATGTCAAAATCAATGCTTTAAAATAAAACTCTGGCAAAAAATTCATATATAACTTTCTCACATGCCTTTTCATCAACTTAAAACACGTTTTATCCTGAAACATTGAACTTAATAATCGGGGCCAAATTTGGCCCTTCCGAACTTACTCCTCTTTTTCCCCTTTAAAACCCAAAACTGGAAAAGTAAATAACATGTATATTATGATTCTGTCGTAACCTCTGTTGCAAAAACTTTCTCTAAACGTACTGATATAAATTTCGTATTGTTATGTACAAGTTTTACCTATTATGTCTGTTTGTTCTGCTCACACATTGTTGTCAATATAATGGAATTCTATGTGACTGTCATATAATTGAGAGGTTTAACTAGCTACTAAACCAGGTTCAATTCACCATTTTCTACATAAGGAAATGCCTGTACTAAGTTAGAAAATTGACAGTTGTCTTCCATTCGTTTTATGTGTTTGAGGTTTTGATTTTGCCATTTGATAAAGGACGTTTTGAATTTTCCTTGGAGTTCGGTATTTTCGGTATTTTACTTTTTTCCATAGACCGGAAATTAGAAAAAAGAAAGACTATTGATACAGTTTCATCCGGGTTATTGGAACTGTATATGTTTGGTTTATATTTCATATTTATTAAATAAAATGTACGCGATATAGGTTTTTTTTCTTAAAAAAAAAACGAATGCACTAATTCAATCATAACATGCACGTAATATGTACAGTTGGACAGTTGCCTCATTTTGCAATAATACCACATCTTTTTCATTTTCCTATTAAATAACTCTTAAGTACTTACTTTAAGACCCATGTAATGAATGTCACACCAAATAAAGTTTTATAACATACTGGTGATAGATATGTAACCAGCAAGTATTGTCACGTGATATGTAACCAGGAAGTATTGTCACGTGATATGTAACCAGGAAGTATTCTCACATGATATAGCTTTCACAGATGACATAATACGGTTACGTCCCTTTGACTGTTCGAGTCTAGAAACGGTCTGATACCATTCAATTCAATTCAAAGTTTTTTGTTGTCTAATATAACGCTCAGGAATAAGCAATGGAAATAAGTTGAATTACAGATTCATTATTTAATTTGGCAAGTAAACAAATAAAATGTATATTGTCAAACATTTAATATATGACCTGCAAAAGGCATAATTATGTTGATTAGAATCTACCAGAGTTAATTAGAGGTTTCAAATGGTTATGATCATTAATAAAATCTTATTTTTTCAAACCAGGAAATTAAGGAAGAAAACTAATTTGAATTTCATCTTCAACTTCAATGTTCCATGGTTTGCAGATAAAAGTCTCCACTGAAGCCATGCATATGTGCCTTTTTTCTAACTTCTGCTCACTGAATCTGAATAGAATGCATAGTGATCGTTTATTAAAGATAGAAGATATATTTCTACGGAATATCTTTAAATAATCGGTAAGGTCTTAACTAATTACCAGCTTGTGTGTTTTTTATCCTCAAATTCAGACTTCTGAATACAAAATATTTCTATATTGACTCTATGTATTTCATAGCTTGCTTACCATACGGTATAAGTTATATAGCTTTATTAATGAACGATAAGTTTAATAGCCTACTGACTATATTGTATGCTTTTTATAGCCTGCTTACTATGCGGTAATAGTTTCAAAAGCCTGCGCATTTTACAGTATAATTTTGACAACCTGCTTACTATACCGTTAGAGTTATATAGCCTGATTATTCAACAGTATACGTTTTATAGCATGTTCTCTATATGGTATGAACTCCAAAACCTACTTTATATATTGTATGAATTTAATAGCCTGCTTACTATAATTTATGAGTTTAATAGCTTGCGTACTAGACGGTATGAGTTGTATAGCTTGATTACTAGACGGTATGAATTGTATAGCTAGCTTACTTTACGATATGAGTTTTATAACCTGCTTACTATATGATATGAGTTTTATAGTCTGCTTACTATATGATATGAGTTTTAAAGCTTCCTTATTATACGGTATGAATTATATAGCTTGCCTACTCTACGGCATGACTTACTTATTATATGGCTATAGCCTTATTACTATACAGCATGAGCTAAATAACCTGTTTTTAAGATACTGTATTTGTATAACAGCCTGCTTACTACACGATATGAGCTATATTTTTTGAAAATAAGTAGATGTGGTATGATTGCCAATGAGACAACTCTCAAACAGAGTTTTAAAGCTTTCTTACTATACGGTATGAATTACATAGCTTGCCTACTATATGACATCACTTGTTTAGCTTGCTTACTATACGTTATGAGTTGCTTTGTAGATATATAAAAATAAGAAGATGTGATATACTTGTCAATGAGGCAACTCTCCACCAGATACCAAATGACAAAGAAGTTAACAACTATGAGCAAAACCAATACCGCATAGTCAGCTATAAAAGGCCCCCAAATGACAAATGTAAAATAATTCCCACGAGAAAAATAACGGCCTGATTTATGTAAAAAAACATGAACGAAAAACAAAAATGATATACAGCAACAAACGACAGCCACTGAATTATAGGCTCCTGACTTGGGACAGACGCATGCAGAATGTGGCGGGGTTAAACATGTTAGCGGGCGCCAAACACTTCTTCAAACCCGAGACAGTGGTGTAACAGTATAATATATGAACAACTTAAACTATAAAAATCAGTTAAAAAGGGCTTAACTCATAAGATCGATACAAAGCAGAAAAACACAAAAACACAGACCGTAGATATAGTCTATATATTTTACAAATAAAAATTTAAGGTAAATATTGATGGTATTAAAGAAGAAGATATATTCCTTAATTTGAATGATGTTAAATATTTCATAACAGCAAATTTCAATCAATCAATATATGTTTTTGCATGCCAATACCGAAGTGTTGTCTACTGGTCTGGTGATGCTCTCGGGGACTTGCAGTCTGATTACTATACTATACTATACGGTCTGAGTTGTATAGCCTTATTACTTAACAGCTTGAGTTTCATAGCTTCTTGACTATACGGTATGAGTTCTATAACCAGCTTACTTTGCGATATGCGATATGAGTTTTATAAGTGCTAAACTGATCGGGGTAACTGCAGATACTACGATCCCAATAGGGTGGAGGTAGAAATAGGCAAGATCGTTTTCTGCTAATTTCTCCGTGTAACCTGTTCTTTTACTCAGCCACCAGGTTGATCTATTCGGTTTCGTTGTGTATTTGTGTTCTTCATATCATATAATAATCATGCTAATGGCCTGGTCACCAAATCAATAGCCATCGAAAATTTATGGAAGATAATCGTAACTCCATGAAATTTCTTAAATATGATAATCGTAACTGGACTATCAGATAGTCGTAATTTGGACATGGCAATAGTAACTTACCTGTGATAATCCTAACTGTATGTATGAGTTGGATAGCCTCCTAACTCTATGGTATATGTCTATAGCCTGTTTGGTATACGGTATGCGTTGTATACCTTGTTTATTATACCGTATGAGTTTTAGTTATTGTTGAAGTGTAAAACAATTAAAAAGTAAAATGATATTGCTGACAGAAATATAGGAAACCGAATGGATTACAGGCTTCCGGTTCGGAACAGGCACGTACCCTCAACCGTACCTATGTATGTCACATGAAGTAACAGATCAAAATGAGAAAAAACTGTAAAAATCTGTTTGAAAAGGATTGACTCATTACATGTAGGAGAGAAGTGAAAGATGCCAAAGGGACATTCAAACTCATAAGTCGAAAATAAACTGACAACGCCATGTAAAAAAAGAAAAAGACCAACAGACAAACATAAGTACATAAAACACATAGAAAACTAAAGACTGCAGATTGCGCTAACTACTTCGTCGAAATAAAATCGTCCAAGAGTTTGAATTGTCAAACTAATAATATGTTTTCCAAGTCAAACTGTTTCTATGCGGTCTATATATGCGCATGACTCTGATACAAGTTGTTTGTTCTTCATATGTGATCCCAAAAATGCGAAATATGTTTTCGTTAGTTAAAATGCCAAACCAAGTAACAAAAATAAAAGAAACAAAACAAACAAAACAAACAAACATACGAACAAAACAACACAATACAAACAAAGTAAATAAAAATTAGTCATTGAAAGTCCAAACTACTAGTATGTCTTCAGATTCAAGTCTCATATCAAAAAGTGAAAATAGACAAATTGAAGACAGAAAACAGTGTGCCTATCTTCTCCTTTTGCAGTATACTTTTATAAATAAGATAATGAAATTTGCATATTTTTTTTTTCAAAATGTATAAAAACGTAAATTCATGGGTACCGTATATAGAGCAGGATCTGCTTACCTTTTCAGAGAACCTGATATTGTGTAGATGTAGTGTTTTTCAGTCTTTAGTTTTTTTTAAATTTTCCTTCTGACAACAATGGATTACTACACAGCAAAAATTGCATACCCGTTTTCATCGTAAAACAGGCGTTGTCGTATGTTATAAAGCGTCGTAAACGATATTGAGGACCACGCATGTAAACGCCCGTTAAACGTAAAATTACGTATGTTAAACACACGTAATACATGCGTATCGTAAAACATGTGTTAAATGAATACGTATTACGGCCGTTTTACGGGTAAACGCATGTTAAACGCCTGTTAATTTCTAGCAAATCATACGTTTACATATGTTTTTGGTCCTCAACACCCGTTTACGCATGTTTTTAAAGTCCTCAACACCCGTTTACATATGTTTTTTAAGTCCTCAACACCCGTTTCGTATGTTTTTTTTTTTCCCATCAACACCTGTTTTACATGTTTATTTTTGTCCTCAACACCCATTTTTACATGTTTTTGGGTCTTTAACACCTGTTTTACATGTTGTTTTTTTTGTCCACAGCACCCATAATATGTAAGTTGTTGGATTTTTTTGGTCGTCTACACTGTCCAGTTTAATGAATGGTTATTTTTTGTATAATAACACATCACCTGTTTAACATGTTTTTGTTGTCCACACCCCAAATACATAATCACTTTTTGGATTTTTTTTCTAGTTGGTTATGAATGAACCATAAATACTTGTCTTTTCTTATGTAAACACTAACATTTTGATTTTTTTTACATATATATTCATGTAATGAGTATATCATTGTAGTATTTAAATAGCTGGAAATCAAAATGACAACATTTAAATATGATGGCGTTGTCTGTCCTTTTCAAACTTGATTGCCTCTCTTCCAGAACTGTTTTTGGCAAGGCATACATTTACTGTGTGCTATCTTACAATAAGAATGGAAGCACAATATTTTATGACAACCTATACAAATGATCTATATTCATAAACCTAAATCCATGAATTAACACCCTCACGAGAAAGATTATCAATTGCCATTTAAAAGGACTATTTGTCTGACAGATGTCTTTTGGTTATTATGCTTGTCTTATTGACGTAATTTTGCAATATCTCCTTTTTATATTTAAGGTACACTTTAGTATAATATTCTGTTGAAAAGAATAGATTATGCTAAGCCAATGTGAAGAAGATAAGGTACATGTATTAGGGATTAGACATCATCTTTTCTGTTGGTCAGAAATTTTGTTCGCCACAATTGTGATTTGGATGGATTGATTGTTGGTTGGTTTGTTCAATGATAGAATTTTCAAACAGACCTCAAAATGTGATGGTCATATAAACCTAAGATACAAATTTAGTTATTTCTATAATATTTATTCAACAACTACATTTATTTTTGGACCAGATATTCACAATCGTACAAAATGTGTACCATAATTCTTATTTCATAAGCATTATGTGTTATTAATGTACTTGTGGTTGACATATATACACTCCAAGTTTACTCTGTGTTGCTCTTAGTCTCTTGTTCGCCAAACTGTTTAACTGTTAGTACTATTTGAGACTGTTCTCCTGTTTACAAAATTATAATGTTTGCACTTGAATTCCTTCATTTATTTGCACTTCTCCTTGTAAGATTCTAATGGTTATGATGATATAGTCCTGTTGTTCATAATCAGTAAACATATCCTTTGAAAATTTTCTGAAGCAGCTGTAATGTAAAAACAAAAGAAGATATATTTTGGTGGGCAATCATTATTTTTTTAAATGGAATAACAAAGTATACCTAAACATATTTTTTATTGAAATCCCAGCATAAATATATATATAGATGTTTGTCAAAATATGTCCTTTTTATAAACACAAGTCAACTGCTATACTTATCTCAAAACTAAAATGTCTGATATATATCAGTGAATCATTGTCACGCAGTACACCAAATATAGCCTTTTGCTGATATCATATCTGAGTAACAGACCATTGCTAATTCTTAAAGGCTGTACGTTCTCTTATGGAGAGTTGTCTCAGTGGCAATCATACCACATCTTCTAATTTAATTCATACAAGTTAGAAAACTGAACATTGACTTATTGTTATGAACCATAAACATGAGGTCCAGGTCAGATGAACACTACAGACAACACCTACACCATGCAATCATTCCTAGCCACACATATAGTTGATATATTGATTTAGTATCTGAGAAACAGACATAAACATGAAAACTAACACTGACAAATGAACCATGAAAATGAGAACAAGGTCAGATGACACCTGCCAAACAGACAGGTACACCTTACAATATTTCATACAATAAATATATTTGATCTATTGTTTATAGTAATAGTATCTGAGAAATAGACCAAACCTAAAACAATTAACATTGTCCTATAAACCATGATGAAAGGTCAAGGTCAGATGAAACCTACCAGACAGACATGCACATCCTACAAACATACCATACACCATAAATAATTCAGTTCTTTTGATAAAAGTACATAATATTCTCCAAGTAAGCCCATTTTGGACATTTTGTCAAAATATGATGGTTTTGTGCAATTTTCAGACCTAAACACTTGAGGAATACCTTGGCCGCCACCTACAATCCAAAATGTTTTGTAAACAAAAGATTCCAATTTTGATATAGAATTCATAAATATGAAAACTTTTGGATCGTGGATGGCGCCCAGGTTAATTATGTGGTGAATGCCAAAACAATTAAAATTATGGAAAAATTTACCAAAATTGACCTTAAAATACAAATAATGTTTATTTAAGGTGTCATAGCTTCATAAATTTTAAAAGAAGGTGCAAAAAAATATATTTTTATCTCAATAGTATTATCATAAGTATTTCTATGTGAAATTTGTAATTTTTGGCCCGATTTAAAAACATAAAAAATAGGGTCAATTTTAACCCTTCGTTAACCTTCTCCTTTGACTTTTTAATAGATCTTGCCTTGCTGATCATTTCAGTGATTTGAAGTGTTTATTTATCTTTTATAATTTAAATCATAAATGGCATAAAGGGGGGAAGTTTCTTTCTAAATATCATAGTTTTCATGGTAATACTAGTAGCCAAAATGAGAAAAAATGGTAAAATTTGTCAATTATGGGCAATAACTCTTATAAATTTATCTATCAGTTTTGACGATATGGAAAATTGGTAGAGCTATTATTCTGAACATTTTTGCTCCTTTCAGATTTTCTATATTTATAACGTTTCAAAAAATAATAGACAAAACTTGCGTTTTACCCCTATGTTCTATTTTTAGACATGTCGGCTATGTTGGTTGGTAGGCAGGTCATCAGACACATTTTGTATTTGACTAGATACCCTAATGATGATTGTGGCCAAGTTTGGTTAAATTTGTTTCAGTAGTTTAAGAGGAGAAAATTTATGTAAAGATTACCAAAATTTACAAAAATGTAAAAATTGACTATAAAGAGCAATAACTCCTTTAGCAGTCATTTATTTGTAATCTTACTTTGATGAAACATTCTTGCTGTTTACAGTTTATCTCTATCTATAATAATATTCCAGATAATAACTAAAACTGCAAAATTTCATTAAAATTACCAATTCAGGGCAGCTACCCAACAACGGGTTGTCTGATTTGTCTGAAAATTTTCAGGGCATATAGATCTTGACCTGATGAACCATTTACCCTTGTCAGACTTGCTCTAAATTCTCTTGTTTCAAAGATACAAGCCAAAATCTACATTTTACCCCTATGTTCTATTTTTAGCCATGGTGGCCATCTTGGTTGGCAGCCAGGTCATCGGACTCATTTTTTAACTAGATACCCAAATGATTATTGTAGCCAAGTTTGGTTAAATTTGGTCCAGTAGTGTCCGAGGAGAAGATTTTTGTAAAGTTAACGGGCGACAACGGACCAAGTCAGATTAATGACTTTTAATGTGCGTATTGTTATCGTTTACTTTTCTACATTGGCTAGAGGTATAGGGGAGGTTGAGATCTCATAAACATGTTTAACCCGCCACATTTTTGCGCCTGTCCCAAGTCAGGAGCCTCTGGCCTTTGTTAGTCTTGTATTATTTTTACTTTTAGTTTCTTGTGTATAATTTGGAGTTTAGTATGACGTCCATTATCACTGAACTAGTATATATATTTGTTTAGGGGCCAGCTTAAGGACGCCTCGGGTGCGGAATTTCTCGCTGCATTGAAGACCTATTGGTGACCTTCTGTTGTTGTCTGTTCTGTGGTTGGGTTGTTGTCTCTTTGACACATTCCCCATTTCCATTCTCAATTTTAATTCTGCCGGACAGACATGCAAATCATCTGACACACCAACTACAGTTTAATTTAATATATAGTAAATTAAAAATTTTGTAGACATGTTTGGAAATTGTCCTTGAATAACTCCATATTTCCTATAAAGCATCATTTATATTTACCTTAAACATCATTTTCTGTTCTTAACAGTTTGTTTGATACTATAATGCAGATCTGATCATTCACCAAAGAACGTATTTGACAAACCTAAGAAAGAAAAAATAGTAATAGTTTATACATTATTACAAAAATGTATATATATAAAAAGTTAAGAAATTTACATCCCTCCTTAAATTGATGAAGTTCATGTTTAACTGTTACAGCCTTTAAATAGTATATATATGTGTGGCTCACCTACATGAATCATTGTGCATCTGCTATTAAACATGTCGCCTCTTCTTTTTGGTGGGTTAATGTTGTTCAGTCTATTATAATAAGTTTTCTAAATAGTAGTGTGTGGACTTCTTGGTTTTTTATTGTTTTTTTTTTTTGCAAGACATCAGTTTCTCTTCCACTTGTGAGTTTTGAATGTCCCTTTTATATTTTCTGTATCATCATGATCATTCTTTTTAAGATCAACAACTCATATATGGAAGGAGTTGACAGACAATTTTTGCGCTGTTAAGCTATGGTATTGGTAGACTTTTTTGGTAGATTTGTTTTTCGTTCATTTTTTGTACATAAATTAAGCCGTTAGTTTTCTTGTTTGAGTTGTTTTACATTTGTTATTTAGGGGTCTTTTAAAGCTGACTATGCGGTATGGGCTTTGCTCATTATTGAAGGCGGTATGGTGATCTATAGTTGGTAATTTCTCGTCATTTGGTCTCTTGTGGAGAGTTGTATCATTGGCAATCATACCACCTCTTCTTTTTATATTTGCAATCAAATTTGAAGTTAAACAACAGTTTTTCAGTATATAAAGTCTTACAACAAACTATCGCAAGTTTTCCCCATGATTTTAAGGTAATTTTCATTTCAGCTATTTGACCTTATGACCTTTTTGTTGATCTGGTCTTTCTGATCATTTTTGCTATTCATAGATTCTCACTATCTATTAAAGTTTAAAGATAATGGGCAAAAACCAAATAAATTGTTAAAAATCACTTGATTTATCGTATTAAGAGTTGACTGATCCATTTCCACCATACATGTATGGAGGTATTTCATTTGTAGATCATTTTTGTATCTAAAACTTGCCCTTTATCTTTGCCATAAGGGTGGGGTACATATTGGAACCCTGTTCTTTTATTGGACTTTTCTGTAATTGTGTCCATTATACCTAATCTATAAACCCAATAAGTGGTTAAAATTCTCATACAACTGCATACATTTTGTACCAAACATTATTGACCTGTATGTCTAGTGTATGAGTAGTGGTTCCCTTCAGCCGACCTAATAACTAACATAAACATTGTTGACCTGCCAACACAAGGCCATGGCAAGCAACAACTTGCCCAATTATTAATCTTGTTTTTTCCCTTCTCTGATGCAAGGCAAAATGATATACACTTTTCAATCATGCCAAAAAATAATATGTGTGTTTCTGCTAATGTGCTGGGAAAGAATAGGATAGGTAGGTAGGCAATATCATTTTATTTTACAAACATTGTTTAGCTGGTTTATCTACTAGGAATGACTTTAAAAGTGCTTGTTCAAAATGGCATAAAAGTGTTAGGGTAGGCACTAAAATTAGGGTATATACCGTACATATAGTATGTTTAGCGGAAACAAATATATTATTTTTTGCCCAACCAAGTTGAAATGATAATTTACATGATAAATTGATAGCTACTGCTTATAATGTTTGCTACAATACAGTATCTAAGTAATACTTACCAATTTCAGTTGTTGGAGGAGTGCATGATTGGCACTGAAAATTATAAAAGTTAAATTTATTTTAATGCATTATATATATATATATATACATGTACAAATAATTTGCATAATCTGCAAATATTTTTACAAAATTAACTCTATTTTTAAAAAGATGGTGGCTTCATAATAGTTCCTTATATTTTACCAGTCCCAAACTTATATTTTTACCAGTCCCAACAATAATGTTTATGTTGTACCTCAAATCTATCTCAGCATACTCGATCTAGTAAAAATACCGTTGGTGAACATATTGTGTACAAAGTATCATGTTGATAATGATGTCACTCTGATGGTCACATGATCATGACAAAATGCGTTGATGAGACCATCAGGTGGATAGTTCTCATTGGCATTCATATTGCATGCTGCATCTCCTTATAATGATGATTCGTCCTGAACATGCATGAAATATTTGCCACTGGACGTTAAGCAACCAACAATCAATCAATCAATCCTTATAATGATAATAGCATGGTATTTTTTTAAGAGATTTATATATCAATTTGACAATTCAAAAAGGTTTAATTTCAGGGTCTTCTATAGCTATGTGGTATGGGCTTTGCTCATTGTTGAAGGCCGTATGGTGACTGTCACCTTTGTGGAGAGTTGTCTCATTGGCAATCATACCACATCTTCTTTTTTATATTAAACTTCAAAATGTGGACGCTTTTTGGCATTGCAGTTTTGTAGATTTACACCATGTACACATGAACAGGTCTTCCTGTTCTTTTTCTGTCATTTTTATTGCTTAGTACATGTAGTATGAAATCTACTCCACGAGTCATCTTCCTTATACAGATGCAGAATTCATTTTGTGATTATAAGCATAAGTTTAATAACGTTTGTATGAGACATACTAAAGTTAGAGAACAGAAACTACAGATTCAGCCTTTTTTTTTAAATAAAGGGCATAACTCATGAACGGTAAAAGTGACACCGCCCAATTTCAAACTCAATCTGTGTTTTGTGGTAATAAGCATTACCTGAATCTGATGTTCAGTAGTTGTCGTATGTTGATGTGGTTCATAAGTGTTTCTCGTTTTTTATATAGATTAGACCGTTGGTTTTCCCGTTTGAATGGTTTTACACTAGTAATTTTTGGGGCCCTTTATAGCTTACTGTTCGGTGTGAGCCAAGACTCTGTGTTGAAGACCGTACTTTGACCTATAATGGTTTACTTTTATAAATTTTGACTTGGATGGAGAGTTGTCTCATTGGCACTTATACCACATCTTCTTATATCTATTGTATATTAGTTTCATAATATTTAGTTTTAAAGACAAACTTAAGTTAGATTACGAAAACAATGTAACGAGACATAGCTCATGAACTATAATAATAAAGGTGACGCCACCCAATTTTGATATTGATTTGTGTTTTGTGGTAATTAGCATTGTGAATAAGTTACTAAATTATTTATTTTATACTCACCTAATTAAACAAAACAAAGATGAAAAGTTTCAAGTAATACTCTGGTATATATTTTTTATTTCATTTTTCTATCATATGAGTGAAATGGGCACCCAAGTGAATAAATACCCTTGTATGACATTTAGTTGAGGCAAACTTAAATTAGGAAACGAAAACCAATTTTGGGAATTACGGACGGACAGGACAGACAAGGGCAACACTGAATGCCCCCTTCGCTACAGCCATGGACGTACAAATAGTATTCTCCAGTTTCATGTGTCTGTCTGAAATCAGGAACAGTTTAGGCCTAAATTAAAATATTGTTTGTTTGCCCTTTTCCGACCCTATTTTTTGAAACAGGGTAGGTAGGTAGGTAAAATATTTTATTTTTCTTTCCCAAAAAATAATTTGGCTTGGTACATTTTTTGTCATGGGTAGGCAGGTAGGTATAATATTTTATTTTATAGATACAAAATCTGCATGATATCATTGTTGTCTGTATTGCTTTTGTTTAAGTATTCTTTTACTATGAAGTTTCTGGGACTATTACTATAATAGTCCCAGGAAGTTTTGAAAAAAATATAGAATGTGAAGTTAATTCATATGCACTACTACCTTTTTTCTTCAAATATAAAAATATATGACTATGTGGCATATTTTCAATGTTTATATGCCTGGAACTTTTAAGAGTTTTAACTTACACTAAAATTCTGTACTACGTACCCTTACCTCGACCTTAGGTTTTCCACATATTTCAATTTGACTGTATATATATGGTAACCATTCCCAAATCATGTCTCTACGAGATGAAACATAGAGATCATATCTGGGAACCAGTATGTCAAAAATATTAACTATCTATCTCTCCCAAGCATGGTTTGTGAATCAGCTGTATTTACAATGTGCAACCTATAGCATGTTTTATTCACATACTAACAATTTTATCAAAATTTGAACTTAAGTTACCAGAGACATATCTTGAAATAAAAGAAAAATTGACTGGATATAAAGCCACAGCCCATGAGTCCATTTCCCACCATCATCGTCTTGCACCCAGTTAGAAGAGCTAAAACTAAGCATTTGTCTTATTTTACTTTCAACCCTCGAGTGTTTAAATTTTCCTGTGTGCCGGTGTTTCCTATAAAAATGCTACAAGACTTGAAACTCACTTGTCACGTATTTTACATTGCATTTATAATTGGTCTGTATGGAAAAACTTGGCGATTTTACTGCCAATTATTCTCCCCTTTACAGGCCTTTGGTTCATGTCAGATATAAATAATATGTCAAAGCTGGTCGAAGGCATCGTTAACATAATCATCCTGATCTACGGATCACCAAAGGCCCTCCCTACATAGGATACAACGTCCGTGTACCAAATATTTTGTACACACGTTGATAATTTTGTTTTGGACGAACTTATTTTAATGAACCCTGCTCTTCAAGTATAGATTGAAATAAACAATTAATTTCCCCATTGGCGACAATGATAGCCTTTTCGAGATACAGACTTTAGAAAGTTGATTTTTAAACAAAACCTTGCTAGAATTAAAGAAAAGTTATTAGGACAGTATTTTTGGTCCAAAAATATAGGTTCGTGTTGCTTTTCTTAGCGTAATTTGTACTTATCTCCCATGCCTATCAATTTTGCACTTAAAAATCGTGTCTCATCCTAGCATTTAAAAGTCATCTCAGTTCCGTTAGGGCTAAGGAAAATAATTTATTTGGCCTTTGGTATAATGCAGAATGCACGAAGTCTCTAATAACAAAAATAACGGGCGCACATATCAACCAATCAGGATTAGCTATACTCTTAATTCTGAATACCATGTTATGCTCATAAAATGGCTGCGCCATAAAATCTAATGGTGTATTGTAACCTATACGGCATGTACGGTATTTAATACTTTCTAGAATCATGCAATTCATAGTTCGTTAGATGCACAAATATATATGCCACACAAAATCATTTTCAAAACGTTCTGGCATTACTCTCTGAATTTTCACAATTTTTATCAGAGGTGACCCCAGTCAAAAATGTGAAAAAAAATTTCTGATTTTTGAGTAAATGCGGTACTGCTAAAAGGGCCTGAAGATAATGTCCACTTTCTCCAATGATTCTTTATATTGTCATCAAGTACTGATTATATTGATACCAAAAGCGATCCAATATGTAACTACTACGGTGAATTTTGAACAACAGTTTTAAATGAAACCATTTTCGTATAAAGTACATTTTGAAACAGACTATAGCATTTCAAAATATGAAAAATGTGTAAATATTTGTGTTCAAACATCGAAAACTATTCGTTTAACTACAAAATATCATGCCTTTTCTAATTTTTATAGTCTGCCATTCGAGTGAACATTTCAATGTTCAAGGGGAACATTTCTGTACATTTTCACTGAATTTGGTAATTTCGATAACAGCACTTGGATCGAGATTGTCATGTTTTAAAATCGATTTGTATATCCAAACTCTAGACGTACGTGCTTTTTCAAACAAATCAGCAGAAGTTCAGAAAATGACATATTCTCTCCACAGTAAGTCAAAAGTCGAACCCACCCTTGTTTCTAAGGTAAACGCAATACAAATATGAAACAGACTATAGCTTAAAACTAGTTAATCAATAATTCATTTGTCACCAAAAATACGGTTTCACATCAAATATCAAGTAAAATTACCGTTTTGACACTTTTGAGCACTATGATAAAGAAATGTCGACGCTGTATAGATTGAAATAAACAATTATTTTCCCATAGGCGACAATGATAGCCTTTTCGAGATACAGACTTTAGAAAGTTGATTTTTAAACAAAACCTTGCTAGAATTAAAGAAAAGTTATTAGGACAGTATTTTTGGTCCAAAAATATAGGTTCGCGTTGCTTTTCTAAGCGTAATTTGTACTTATCTCCCATGCCTATCAATTTTGCACTTAAAAATACGTGTCTCATTCTAGTGTTTAAAAGACATCTCAGTTCCGTTAGGGCTAAGGAAAATAATTTATTTGGCCTTTGGTATAATGCAGAATGCACGAAGTCTCTAATAACAAAAATAAAGGAGCACATATCAACCAATCAGGATTAGCTTATACTCTTAATTCTGAATACCATGTTATGCTCATAAAATGGTGTATTATAACCTATAAAGACACACAGGGCAACGTTCGTCATGATTTCAAAACTTTCGACATCGATTTCAAACCAATGCTTTGAATCTCTACATGCATGTGTTCATGTCAAACACTTGTGATACCAAACAGACTAAACCCTATACGGGGAGGATAAAAACTGAGGATTCCGGTAAAAAAAGTTTTGAGCGGTACATACAAATATAAGATTTTCGGTAGGAAAGAAAAAATAAAATAAAATAAAATATTGCCGAGAAATACAAATTAAAGATTTTCAGTCGGAACTAATTCATAGGGTCGGTCGGTAAAGGGCAAACGAACAATATTTTAATTTAGGCCTTATCCCAAACTCTGTCTGACCAACTAAATGTTTTTAGTAGAAAAACGTAAAATTTCTGTTTCATTCTGACAGACAAACCCTAAAACAGTTTGACAAAGTCTGCAGGATTGGAACCTCATCACTGTTTGCATTTCTTACATTTCAATGTATTAATATTTTCAAGGATAATGGTGGTTAAGGTAATGCTAGAAATATGTCTATTACCAGTAGGCCAAAAAAAATATGTCTACTAACTTGCTGAAAGAAAAATGGGTAGGTAGGTATGTCATGTATGTAGGCAATATCATTTTATTTAACAATTTTTTAGCTGGTTACTACTAGGAGTCAGTCTGACTTTAACAGTGCTTGTTCCAAAATGGCATCAAAAGTGTTAGGAAGGCACTAAAATTAGGACAGGTAGCATTAGCGGAAACACAAGTATTAATTTTTGGCCTTATTGAAATTTAATTATATCAGGATAGATACTAGGCCTTAAGGGTAAATAATAAACATATATTATAATGAAGGCATTTTTCTAATCTGTTATAATCATATATATATCATCAATGGCAGATCCAGAACCTTTTAGAAGGGGCCCACTGACTGGCCTCTCAGTCATGCTTCAGTTATTCCTATATAATCAACCAAATTTTTCCCACAAAGGGGAGGGCAGGCCCATCCCCTGCGGATCTGCATATGATCATGTATACGATATCCATAGTCCAAGTAGTGACATAGCATATATATATATAACAAGAGTGTACACGCTGAAATGTCTCACCTTCTTTACTAATCATTGATATTATGTTGATAGTCCTAAATATAAAGCTTTACTACAACTAACACATAAACCTAACATGATCCAAGAAAATGAGGTCAAGGTCATACAAACCAAACAAGTAATACATGTAAACCTTATAATCATTCAATACACTAAATATAGTTGACCTATTGCTTATAATTTTTAAGAAATAGACTTAACCAAGTGAAGAAAACTAAACATTGACCAATGAACCATGAAAATGAGGTCAAGGTCAAATAAAACCTCGAGGCTGACATGTACATCATAAATGATAAAATATTTCCATACACCAAATATAGTTGACCTACTGCATATAGTGTTAGAAAAAAAGACCAAAACTCAAAAACTCAACTTTTACCACTGAACCACAAAGTAAGGTCAAAGTCAGATGACACCTGCCAGCTAGACATGTACTGTACACCTTACAATCATTCCATACACCAAATATAGTTGACCTATTGCATACAGTATAAGAAAAACAGACCAATACACAAAAACTTAACTATAACCACTGAACCATGAAAATGAGGTCAAGGTCAGATGACACCTGCCAGTTGGATATGTACACTTTACAGTCCTTCCATACACCCAATATACAAGACATATTGCTTATAGGATCTGAGATATGGACTTGACCACCAAAACTTAACCTTGTTCACTGATCCATGAAATGAGGTCGCTAAGTGAAGACTGTCTGAAGGGCATGAGGACCTTGCAAGGTACGCACATACCAAATATATTTATCCTATTACTCATAAAAAGAGAAAAATTAACATTACAAAAAAAATCAACTTTTTTTTGCAAGTAGTCACTGAACCATGAAAATGAGGTCAAGGACAATAGACATGTGACAGACAGAAAGTTCGTAACATAGGGCATCTGTATACAAAGTATGAAACATCCAGGTCTTCCACCTTCTAAAATATAAAGCTTTTAAGAAGTTAGCTAACACGGCGCGGCTGGATCACTATTCGATGTCGAGTTTTCTGAGACAAAAGTCACAGACTCGACAAAAATTAGCTGCGGAACCATAGCTAGACAAAAATAAGATGTGGTATGATTGCCAATAAGACATTCACAACTCTCCACAAGTGACCAAATGACACAGAAATTAACAACAATATGTCAACGTCTGTACAGCCTTCAATAATGAGTAAAACCCAAACTGCATAGTCAGCTATAAACATGATAAAAGGCTCTAAATGACTAGTGTTTAACAATTCAAACCAGAAAACTACAGCCAGATTAATATGTACAAAATAATAAACAATAAGAATGAGTTCATAGTACACGATACCCCACTTCCACTATCATTTTCTATGTTCAGTGGACTATGAAATTGGGGTCAAAATATCTAATGTGGTTTTGAAATTAAAGATCATATCATAGGGAACATGTGTTTTAAGTTTCAAGTTGATTGGACTTCATCTTCATCAAAACTACTTTGACCAAAAACCTTAACCTGAAGCAGGACAGATGGACTAACGGACACACAGGCGGTGAAACCAGAAAACATTAAGCCCATAAATGGGGCATAAAACAAATATGATATTTACATATACAGCAACACATGACCACTGAATTAATTACAGGCTCCTGACAGTCCTGTCGGTCCTGATGGCAGGTTTAAACTAGTTTGAAGGAGCCATCCTCCCATAATTACCCCACTGGAAATAAGTTTCTATAATTTTGTTGGTCATCCTAAGGTATTAGGCTAAGTTCAGTGAAAATCTAGTCAATTTAATGATCTAGTCTATTCATATTATCAAAATATCATGACAATTTTCATAAGTTTAATTTTAGTAACCATGTTAATCATTTTAGTGTCTATGAACTACTGTAAATTCAGAAATTATTGTGATGTTTTAATTATTGCGAAAAATGTGACAGGGTCATATAAATCGCAAAAATTTAAACTCGCATTTTGAAATTTTAATTATGAATTAAACAGGTTTTTCTCAATATCGCATTTTAGTTTAAAATGACAAAATCGTAATAATAAACATGATAAATGCTCTAATAATTTCTGGATTTACAGTACATGAACTATGTCTAGTGATTTATCTGTGTTATTTGTAATTTATTGTATCTGTCAAATTCATGCTTTTATCTTGAATAAATATAATATATCCCAGTCATTCCCAAGGTCGCCGCCATTTGGCAAAGTCCAGTAAAATTTGGTTTAGTCCAGTTAAGCAATATGCATAATACTGGACCAAATGACCAGTAATTTTTTAATTTTGTCCAAATCATATGAGTAAATGTCCAGTTAAAAAAAGTCTGGTCCAGTTAAGAAGAATGGATTACTGGACCAAATGTCCAGTTGATTTCTCAAAGCCTTGGGAATCACTGATATCCTATTATATCCATTTAAAGCCAATTTCTCTTGGGGTGGGAGGAAGCTACTGACTGGGGTTCTGTTACCCCACCCTTTTATATAATTTAGATTTTTAAATCATGTATACTTTCCCATATTGTTTGGGTTTGTGAAGTCCAGAAAATATTAGGGCGCAGATTCCTTATATGTATTGTTTAATTACGCCAAGTTACAGCAAGACTTTTGATGTGGGCTTTTCATATAAGTAATAGATCTATTATAGAGTACAGAACAATTATTTGGGACCCATATACCCAAAAGACATCGACAAATTGGAATCCATACAAAAAGAGGGCTAGATTTATCACCAAAGACTACAAATCAAGGGATGAAGGATGTATGACAAAAATACTATCAGAACTTCAGCTTCCGTCACAACAATCAAGACGACAACAACGACGAGATTTTCTTTTTAAAGTGGTTGAGGGAAGATACCTGAGTGCTTCTTCCAAACGATCTTATAAAATTTCATAGACCCAAACAACAAATAAGAGCAACAACATATGATAACTTAGTAACTAAGAACATTATAGACCAACAACTTCACAAGTCCGTTACAACAAACAAGCGGTCATAGTTCCCAATACGGCAATAGTAAGACCGACCAGTTCAAAACTCTATCTTTGTACGCACTACAGTAGATTGGAACATGATCTAGAGGACTCGGTAGTGTGCGTCACTACAACAGAGGAGTTTAAATCAGCACTCCTCAGCAAGTGCGATTAATTTATGCACAGACCAACCCGTCACACAATAGCCGAAAGGAATCTGTGACGTACCATCAATATTCATAAGTGGGAAATACAGATACAGATAAAAATAATTTCTGATTTGCCTTGGACAAAAACCATTACCCCACCTTTGCTCCCTACCATTGATTTAGTTTATATTATAAAACCTTAATGCCATTTATAAAATATCCCGAGGAACCAGTAATGACGCACCTAAGGTTGCTTTTGTCTCTGCATTTAATCTACCATTTAAAAGAATTAGAAAACGGAATGGAATAAAAGAATGATAACTTGTTAATATATTTCAGTCATTAAACAGTTGATATTTAAAACAGTTATAGCAATAAAATTCATGTTTTCTAACATGACAGACGGACTGCCAACTAATGATGGGTACCAGTAATGACGCACTGTAAACAAACCAGTCAAAACCACTTGCACGTACCTGATTATCGAAAAATTGCTTCAATCCGGATTCTTTAAAGTTAACACTGTTCAACAAATTCAATTTTATTTATAACAACTTTTGACATTTTATTCACTTAATTAATCATGATGTAGTAACACAAAATTTTGATCAATTTAATTGTAACCTATATTTTTTTCAATTTTAATATATAATTGTTCAAAATTTATAAAAGTGAAATATATTTGAAAATAAAAGTAATTGCATTCATAATACAACATTGACAATAATACATTTATCAATGTATACTCCATACATTGAATGGAAAAAATGATTAACCATAACAAATTATATAAGCGACGATCATTTGTTCTACAGTGATTCCTTAAATGTAAAACCATGTCACATGACAGTCACGTGATTTGAAAAAAACAAACTGGGGAATCAGACAGATACAAACTTTTATTGACCAAAGTGGATATAGGACTGATAATCATTCAGGAAGGGTAGAATGTTTTAACTTTAATAAAATGGCGGAAATTGCATTGTCTTTAATATTTTATGCATGAATTACATTTCTGGGCAGAGTTTTAGGCATCTTTGTTGTAGTCAGATGACCTTCACCATCATGTAATGAACTGCAAATGTTGATGATGTCACAGCTTTTGTTTAGAAATATAAAACCAAAACTAAATCGGTGCGTCATTTCTGGTCCGCGTCAAAACAGGTACCAAGACGATATGTTTTTTTACTTTAAAAATTTTAATAAATGAAGTGTGTTTGTTTAAGTGATCTGAGTGAGTGACCTACCCATTTGTTTACCAAAATTAATCATCTGCCTCTTCACAGTTTTGTTGCGTTGACTGTTCTGTTCACGTCCCCATTTTGAAGTTGAAAAGCGACCTTCTAATCTAAAATAATCCGCCTCCTTGGATTGCTTATTTTATTCCATTTCCAATGTTTTAATTCAAATGTGCGTCTATGTTTTCCAGGTACAACATTTCTGATGAACAAAATTATCGGGCACAGCGTCCTTGGTGTCGTCTGCGTCATAACATCTAGATCTTTCGGGCGTTTAAAATGAAAACCGAATCCGGACTAAATTTCCCGATTACCGTAACTGGGATTCCAGCTGAAGCATTTTCATTATTACGTATTTCTATATTCCGTTATTAATCAAGTCAATGTTTTCAGTATTGTAAATACTGCCTTTTAAGACAATAAAGACTGGACTCGGAAATTGGCAAACTCGATAAAAATAAACATTTGATAATTACGTATAATATTTATAGGTAAATAAATTTATTGCAAATAACTTGACGTTTTTTTCACCCTCGTTTATCTGAGGAATAAACCACGGGAGGGGAGGGCGGGTCACTTCATGTAATTGGGTAAACGGGGATGTGCAAAAAATTAAAGACATAATTTTGCGAGATTTTATACAAAAATGACCCTCCTACAAATCACATAGATAATATAAATACGCTATAGAGAATCTTACTGTATTCATTTGTAAGTTCACCTTTTAAATAAGTTCCCAAATGAACTCCAGAAATTTGAGGGTAGCTGTATATCTTTATGAATTATTAGTGATGATACAGATTATATAATTTTGAATCCATAACACCAAGATACATAACCTTAAATAAGCCCTCACGGCGATCCCAGATTCCGCCTGAAATGACGACCCATGCTTAGCACCAAAACAGTATAAGTGGGGCCCACTGACCGTTGCCTTAGAGGGGGGCCCGCTTCAGTCATGCTTCGGTGATTCCCTATATAATCAACCAATTTTTCCCTGAAAAGGGGGGGGGGCTTTGCAGCAAAAACGTGCCTATTGTCAAATTATTAGAAGCATATATCTAGATTAAGGGGGAAAAGTTGAAAATAAGGGGTGCTGAATAAGCATGTGTAGCAACCAATGAAAAAAAATATCAATCCTGAAAAAAATCCTCCTTTTCTACTGGCATTTCAAATGGTCGATCGTCTCCTAATGAAAATTTTTAAAAATGTTATAATTAAGCTTGAATAAAAAGAGTGGTGTATGCTCCCGAATGTTGTTCACCCCTTTGGGTACACGGGGTTCAAACAACAACCCCCCAAAACCGAAATATTATAAAGTTGAGATTCAGATTGATGTTTGACTATCAAAGCCATAACCTAATGCTAAGACCAAAATGCCACTGTGGGTGATATTCTGGTTACATTGAGACTTTGGATGCACATTATTCACTGGAATAAGTCTACGATCAATATTTACATGTGTATGACAGGGACAGAAGCGTCCAAGTTTTTTAGAAGGGCTGACATTGTAGATGACAACATAAACTGCTTCGCTGAGCGAAGCTGGATACGCCCAGAGGTCCAATCCTGAACAGTTTGGGCAAAATGGATACAATAGTCAAGCTTGATACAGGTCTGAATTTGGATTGTAATCAAATATTTGACATATTAAAGGTTTCTGAATAAATGTAGTCAAAGAACTTGAAATTGGTTATACGAGTTGAATTTATATTCAATTAAAGATTTCTTGCTGTAGTGCAATACACTGTGCTGTTGCGCATAATACTTAGTAAATCTGTTGTCAGACTATAAACAAATAAAGTTCAATTAATTCTCAATGTCATATCAAAAATTTATGAAAATCAAAAGGGAGCTTACATCAATAGATATAAACAATTCACCAAAGTTTCATGAGAATTGCTGACAGCATTTTTGAGTTATTGTCCGAAAACTGGAAAATCCCCCCCCTTTTTTAATGAATAAAACCCCATAACTCAGAAATGTGAAATGTAAAATTGATAGAATTCTAAAGGGAGCTTACATCAATAGATATAAACAATTCACCAAAGTGTCATAAGAACTGCTGAAAGCATTTTGAGTTTTGTCCGAAAACTGGAAAATCCCCTTTTATGAATAAAACCCTGTAACTCGGAAAAGTAAAATCTAAAATTTATAAAAATCGAAAGGAGCTCATGTCAATAGATATAAACAATTCACCAAAGTTTTATGCAAATTGGTTAAAGCGTTTTGAGTTAATGTCCGACATGTTGACGACGGACGGACAGACGGACAGACGGACAACGGTATACCATAATACGTCCCGTAAACGGGTGTAAAAAATTGGCAGATTTTATGCTAAAATGATGTATCATAAGTTTCCAATCCAATGGGGTGTGCCCTCTACGCCACTGTATTAAGAATTATTTACAAAACTCACACGCTTTTATTCGTTTTAATTGAGACAAAATGAATAAAGATAAAAATAAAGAATAGTAATAATTTTTGGGGGTTACGGTCTCATTAACGTATTAACCACATATCTCCTTTTATTCATATTTCTAATAAAACCTGAAACTTTAGTATGACAATTGTTTCGGTTCCGAAAGGAGCGTAAAGACAATTGGCAAATGTGCAGAAATTATGAAAGTATTTGCCATTAAATAGTGGCGGATCCAGGGGAGAAGGGGGAAGGGGGTTGGAACCCCCCTTTTTGACGATCAATGCATTTGAATGGGGACATATGGTTAGAACCCACCCCTCTTTATCCATGATTGGGCCTGAACCCTATTTGAAATGGCTGGATCGGCCCTATTTAATAATTCATAATTAAAAGGGTTGGAGGTCACATGAAACATTTTTTGCCTTTCAGTCCAGTTCACTTTCATGACCATCCAGTAATTTATACATATAAAGATACTGAACTGCAAATATTAGACCGTTCAGAAGACCAGTCAACGTAAACAACGAAACTATGATAATTCCCCCATCCCCCAGATATATATTTACTTACTGTGATTATAAACAGAATAAATTAATATATGAACCTGCAAATATCACATTCACATGTCCTTCTGATTCCCTCTGGTAAAATGAGAATAGATTTGAAAACCAAGGATTTGTATAGTATATTATACAAATCCTTAGACGATCTTAGACAAACCAAAGGCGGATTTAGGGGAGGTTATTGTTACAAAAAAATATATTCCCAACCGTATGTTTTGGAATAAAACCTTCAGTTAGATGATTACACCATTTCATAATAACTTATAAATATCTGATGCATTTACCTGGCCACAGAGTTTTAATAAACAAAATTGAAATAGACATCTTCTAAATAGTTTCAATGGTTACTTAATATTATATGTCTCTGATAATGGTAATCAGTTTGCTGATAATTTCTGAGTGTCCATTAATTTTGGTAACTTGTTCATTTTCAAATTATTATTTAGTGTAAAAGACAATATTGTGTTCGTCTTCTACTTTCCCTGCATGTAAAAACTTATAGGTAGAGGCTATGTTTCGCTCCCTGTACCAATTTATCCCTTTGGAAGACTGTTGAAAACCAGATCCAAGTTGGGATGCTCTCTGTTATGCTTTCTACACCAAACAGTGAAACTTCTTTTGTTCTGAGTGTATAAATATTGTTAAAATGGTAATTAAACCAGTTGATTAAATATAAGGTCGGGAATGGGTAAAGCTAAGGGGTGTTGTAGTACTTGACTATCAGAGACATAAAGATACATATATATTGTATTGTACAGGTTATATGTGACAGTCTCTTGTAGTCATGGTAGTACATATATTTTAGTGTTCTGTCCATTCTTTCCCCGTTCACAAATAAAGTCTCATTGCCATCTTCCAATTGCTCAATAATTTTTAAAAAAGGGTGGGCAAAATTTATATGGATATGAGTATGATTTGTAATGATAATCAGTTATAGCAAAATATTATTTTAGATTAACTGCCAATGATTCAGCAGTAGCATCTAACCTTAAGTGGAAATGATGCTTACCAAATAAAAAGAACTAATAAGGTCTAAAGGATATCTATGTTAGTATCACAGACATATATACATTGTAATACAATTGTACATTATACATGTAAAACAATGTACATGTATGTTTCTGTAACTATACCTTTTAAGTAAAATCAAATTAATCTTAGAAACATGGACAGTTTGAAAAGATACATTTTTAATTGTGGAATACAAATTGGTAATTATGTTTAAAATTTGTGTGAAACTTCTCATGTAAAATGAATGTTTTACTTTTTCACATTAATTTCTTTGATTCATATGAAAATAATGAGATGTGGTATGATTGCCAATAAGATTACTTCACCTGAAAATTTGCACATGCATTTTAAAATTCTTGATTCACATGTATGTACATTTAATGTGTAAATTTCAAGTTTAAATAATACATACAATACATGTAGCTTTTAAAGGAGGATGTTGTACTATTAAGGTTTAGCATGAACAGATAACTTTAACCAAAATAAATACACAAATATTCAAGTTTGCAGTATGCTGTTGTTATTTTTTTTATCAGCTTATACCATGTATACACTATTTATAAATATGCTCTCTTAAAATGAAAACCAATGGAAAATAAATTGTGAAAAAAATAACCTGACCAATTTGATGTGAAATTCTCTTGAAGTTAAATGTTTAATTGATGTTAAATAAATTTTAATTTGAGAAAAAAAGGCTGCGTAACACAAAAATATATAATGAAAACGCATGTAAAACACATGTAAAACATATGTTTTACGTGCGTTTTAAAAACATACGTTTAACGTACGTGATGTATTACGCCCGTTTCTAAACAGGCGTTTTACACCGTTTTGGTACAGCCGTTAAACGCATGTTGGCTAAAACATACGTATTCCATACGTAAAACGTACGTTTACAGACGTTTTTAAAACGTACGTAAAACATGCGTTGCACTTTTGCTGTGTATCCTGCATGCTACGAAAATACAACCAGACGCACCGTTTGTTATACTAATCAGATGAGCTGATTTCTTACAGTCAAATTTCCAATGGACTTCTCCGTTCAATTCAGATGCAAAGACCACATGTACATCACTACTGCGTGTTGTATAATACAGGTTGTCATTAAAATTGGAATAATAACTTGAGTGATCGGCTGTTGACAAAGCTGAAAAAAAAAATTACCGGACAGATCAAAGAAATTAATGATCTTTTGACGACAAAAAATTCATTTATAAAGTTTATACCAAAGCATTCGTAACGTGTGCGTAAATACCTTTGTACTTTCAATGTATTAACATCAACGATAACAATATTGTAGCAACTATTTTTTTGTCTGTCACTGCAACATCAGAAAATCTGCATGCTCCATCTTCCGGTTTTATGGTTTAATTAAACTTTCCATTTTGATTCCTGATAACAAGTCTGCTGTGTAACGTTTGGTTATTCTTATCGACCAACACGACTCTCCCGTTGTCAAAAATATCGATACCTGATATTTCGATGAATTCTCTATCCAGTGTCTGGAAAGAACAAATGTTGTTGACTGTTGATGCCCGCCTCTTTTATCGTTGCGTTGAAAACCTAAGTCTGGCTTAGGGCTGTGTTCTGCTCTTTGATCGGGTTTTGTCTCTTTGACACATTTCCCGTTTTCATTCAGCATTCTATACTCTTGACCAATTTTATAAACTTTTTTTTTATTTTCGTTGTTTCATATAATTTCAAAGTAAATCTTAGATATTTGATTATCTTACTCATCTGTTTATGAACAAATAGTACAAACAAAGTAGACATGCACACTTGTTTTCCTTCTTCAATGAGTGTATGTTAAACATAGTTGTCGTAAGACTTATCATTATTTGGATCTAGAAGATTACTTTTTGTTGTAAGTTATCATGCTGCTATTTGTCTTAAATTTCTGAAAATATGTACAGTACACAAACGCTTTTTTCAGCGGTATGAACAAAAATAATTCAGTTTGTAACTTTGTATAGGAAGCATTGTCCAGATAAGTTACACACACAGAGGGTACTGGATTTACGGTCGTAATATAAGGCTCTAGGTTTCTGCAATCCATTTTCTTTTGTCCGGAGAATTTTATATGTCTTTCCATCATTTCCTAATACCACCAGTCGATCACTTTCGGTGCAAGCTACGAAAATATTTCCAGACGCATCGTTGGTTATACTAGTCGGATAATCATATTTCTGACAGTCATATTTCCAAAGAACTTCTCCATTCAATTTAGTCGAATAGACGGCTTCACTATTGTGTGAGGTATAATAAAGTTTTTCATCTAACACGGAACAATACATGGAGTTATTGACTGTTGACAACGTTGACCAGCTATTACCAGAAGGATCAACAAACTGAATGGTCTTGGGAAGATTGACGACTAACTGTTCACCTGAAAAAATTATACCGTAACATTCCGCACTTGAAAGTATATACCGTTGAACTCTTGACGAATTAACATCAACGATAACAATTTTCTTCTTTTCAACTAATGTTGAAGCAACTGTGTCTTTATCTATCACTGCAACATCAAAACACCTATCGTCAAGTTGTATGTTTTTTATAAAGTTGCCTTCTCGATTCATGATAACAAGTCTTTTGTTTAGATGTTGGTTATCTGCAAACACGATTTTGCCGTCGTCGAACATACCGATACCTGTTATAAAAATGTTGCTTGATATTCCATCTGGTGTCTTGAAAGACCGAATACTTGTCATTTTAATGTTATCTACAGTGTTAGAAATCGGAACGAAAATCTGTCCCTGTTTCTCCTTCTTTAGAAAATTTTTCTGTGAGGACGAAGACTTCACTTCTAACTTTCCGAATTCTTTGACGTCTGTTTCAAACTTCATAAGTATCGGCGAATATTCAATATGAATATCAGCACTATCAAGCATCTTGTCGCTTTGTAAAGACATCAAAACTTTTTCATCCTTTTCTATTTTCTTATTCCACTCATGTAAACCAAAGAAAGTTTGGAAATCGGATGCGTGTTGTTTGATCTGTTTTAAATCGTTTACTATTTGATCGACATGTTTACCCATTTCTGAGATCTTTTCAATTAAACTGTCAATATTTTTGCATTGTTTTTCTCTTCGTTATCTAATTTAGCCAAAAGATCCTTTTCGAGTTTATCTAAATGAATAATTATGGTCTTTCGGACATTTTGCATTTCGGAAATAATTCTGTTTTTCTGAAACCCCAACAAAAGAAACTAAGGAAAATGACAATGATTAACATAAACTAACAAAGGACTACTAGCAGTTACTGACTTGCCAGCTCAGACCTCAATTAAACTGATTGAAAGATTATGTTGGTATTTAACGAGTATCTGACTATTCCAAATACAAGTTATTAATAAATTTGTACTGTACTTTTGTTTCCTGAAGAAATAAACTAATATATACAGCCTAAATCTGGTGAAGCAGTTTAAGCGACATGGATGTCTATTTCTTTTTGTGTCGTTCGTTTTCTGTTTCTTGCAGTATACCACAACTCTCTTTTATTAAAAGAGAAACACAAAATGGATAGTATTCCATAATATGAAACCCTCCTTTCTTGTTTTCCAATCGATTCTAAAAATTTTCCCGTTCTCGTTGAAAATCCTCTATAGCCAGGATAAAATTATGTAAGAAACAACGATTCTAGGAAACCCCTTGGTAAGAACAGACCTATCAAAACGTATTAATAAGTATAGCAACATGAAACAAAGATTGCAGGGACACCTGGTGATAGCAAACATAACACATCGTAGTAATAAGTATGGCGACAAACAAACAAAGATTGCTGGGTACCCTGGTGAAAGCAGATCTAATAAATCGTATTGGTAAGTATAACAACATAGAAACAAATAGTATATTGGACCCTGGTGAGATCAAACCTACTAAATCGTGTTAATAAGTATAGCAACATAGAATAATCTATCCCATAATTTGAATAAAAGCTGCCGAAACTCTAAATTAATACGGTCCTACAAAATAAAAATAAATACATGTTTGACGTTTTTTACGTAAAGGAAACGTGTTTGGGGAATGCTATTTGCTTAGTTTTGTATTAGTCAAGTATCTGACTTTCACGTTTGGTAAATAGAATTGTCTGTTGATAGTTATTATGCAAACTAGCTTTCAACAGCTATTATATCTTTTCACTTGGTTTTCTTTAGCTCATGGTTTTCTGAATGCTATTTTGATGCGTGTATATTTGTTTTATCAAACTTGATGGATAGTAGTATAACAAGATGTGCTGAATGATCTAAGTAGCTCATCTACTGTATCACTAGCCTGTCAAGACTGAGGTTGTGATTTCGAAACCAGCACGCGGTAGGTGCGTTCGATTAAATCTTAATTGGCTTGTAGGTGGTTATCTCCTGGTCAATGACATTATCCGATCAAAACTGTTACATAATGCACTTTCGCCACTTATGTGTACGGGAAGTATGAATGAGTTTATTTTGCATCTGATAAAAAAGAACGTGTAAGGATTACTTCTGAAAATAAACACTCTTTTAATAATACAGTTGTAAAGTGATGGAAACTATAACTGATCTGTAATCAAGAACTTTCAGTGGTATTTTAAACGGGTATGCCTTGGTAACACCAACATTTTACTCTCGTTTGATTTTTCTTATATTTACAAAATTGAGTCCATGCATCAGTTGGCAAAGTCTTTTGAAATTTACCGTTTCATTTTATGTTCAGGGTTTATTGGATATGACCAGTTTTAGGGTATCTTAAGGAACGTTCAAAACACTAGTAGGCATATATTATTGTGTGTTTTGTACATGTTTTCATTAGAATACCCATGACTGTTTAAATGGGTATTAGAAACATATTTAAAATAAATATGAAATTTCATGGTAATATTTGTAGCTTGAATGTAAATATTTGTTTAGCATTATTGAATAAGTCAAAATTCTTGACAGCTCAGATAACAAACTTATTTTTCACACTTTTCCAGAAAAAAATATCGTTTACCTCCTGCAAAAATAGCTGAAGATTGTTTATAAACCTTGAAAATCACATACTTTTAACGAATTTGACCGTTTGAAATTTACAAAATCTTTGTCTTACAGACCTAAGAAAAAAATATTTTGAACATTTTTTTTCTTTTATAAAACCTTCAACATATTCTCTTTGCATGGTTTTGTGTGCATAACTGAAAATTGTATGGTCCCAATCATAACTGTAGTCAAGTCAAAAGGAAAAGCAGCAGCATTTAGTATGGAACGATTACACTTGGGACGAACTGACATATCAACATTATTATAATTTCAAATTTGTCCAAATTAAGGTCCAAAGGGCCAAAATTAAACTTTGTTTGATTTCAGCCAAAAATAATTCTTGGGGTTCTTTGATATGCTGAATCTAGCCGTGTATTTAGATTTTGATATTGGGACTGGTTTTCAAATAGGTCCACATTAATGTCCAAGGGTCCAAAATTAAACTAAGATTCATTTAACAAATAGTGAATTCATGGGGTTCTTTGATATGCTGAATCTTAACATGGATTTAGATTTTTATTTTGGCCTATTTTCAAATTGGTCCAAAGGGTCCAAAATTAAACTTTGATTTCAACAAAAAAGATTATATGGGGTTCTTTGATATACTAAATCTAAACGTGTATTTAGATTTTGGATTGTTGGACCCGTTATCAATTTGGTAAACAATGAGGTCCAAATGGTTCAAAATTTAATTTTGTTTAATTTGTATCAGAAATTGGTTTCTTGGGGTTCTTTGATATGCTGAATCTAGCCGTGTATTTAGATTTTTAAATTTGGCTCGGTTTTCAAATTGGTCCACATTAATGTCCAACGGTCCAAAATTAAACTAAGATTCATTTAACAAATAGTGAATTCATGGAGTTCTTTGATATGCTGAATCTTAACATGGATTTAGATTTTTATTTTGGCCTATTTTCAAATTGGTCCAAAG
This sequence comes from Mytilus coruscus, assembly GCA_017311375.1. Lineage (NCBI taxonomy): Eukaryota > Metazoa > Mollusca > Bivalvia > Mytilida > Mytilidae > Mytilus > Mytilus coruscus. The sequence continues at coordinate 19,246,437 of CM029607.1, forward strand.
GGTCCAAAATTAAACTTTGATTTCAACAAAAAAGATTATATGGGGTTCTTTGATATACTAAATCTAAACGTGTATTTAGATTTTGGATTGTTGGACCCGTTATCAATTTGGTAAACAATGAGGTCCAAATGGTTCAAAATTTAATTTTGTTTAATTTGTATCAGAAATTGGTTTCTTGGGGTTCTTTGATATGCTGAATCTAGCCGTGTATTTAGATTTTTAAATTTGGCTCGGTTTTCAAATTGGTCCACATTAAGGTCCAAGGGTTTTAAATTAAACTAAGATTTACTTTAACAAATATTAAATTCTTGGGGTTCTTTGATAAACTGAATCTAAACATGTATTCAGATTTTTGATTTTGGGCCTAGTTTTCAAGTTGGTCCAAAGTGTCCAAAATCAAACTTTTAGATTTCAACAAAAAAGACTATATAGGGTTCTTTGATATGCTGAATCTAACGGTGTATTTAGATTTTAAATTGTGGGACTCGTTATCAAATTGGTCTACAATGAGGTCCAATTGGTCCAAAATTAAACTTTGTTTGATTTTAACAGAAATTGGATTCTTTGATATGCTGAATATAATAACATTAACGGTATCAATTTTCTGCACCAGATGCGCATTTCGACAATCAATGTCTCTTCATTGATGCTCGAGGCCAAAATATTTGAAAATCCAAAGCTTATTAAAAGATGAAGAGCTATATACCAAAAGAACAAAAGTACAGCCAAAGCCGGGCAAGGAATCAGAGCTTTGCATGAGGGAGATACATTCCTTAATTTTATTTTTAAATTCCAAAATTTTGAAACAGCAAATTTTATAAACACAAAATCCGTATTTTCATGCCAGTACCGAAGTACTGGCTACTGGGCTGGTGATACCATCGGGGACTATCAGTCCACCAGCAGAAGCATCGACACAGTGGTAGTAATAACATAAACGGTACCAATTTTTCTGCACCAGATGCGCATTTCGACAATCAATGTCTATTCAGTGATGCTTGAGGCCAAAATATTTGAAAATCCAAAGCTTATTAAAACCACGTTTTTAGATTTTGGATATTGGACCATAATAGGTAAATGTCCAATTTCAAATTGTTAAGTTCTTAGACCAGTTCTTAGGCCACATTCATTCTATGTCAGACACCTATGATGTGTCCAATTTTCAATCACAATCCAAATTCAGAGCTGTATCAAGCTTGAATGGTGTGTCCATACTTGCCATAGCTGTTCAGGGTCCGACCTCTGTGGTCGTATCAAGCTGCACACTACGGAGTATTTTATGTTAAAATCTTAGGCAAAGATAATTGAACAATTGGGTAAAGACTTTTCCTGCGGGGACAAAACTACATTTGTCATGGAGCAAGGACAGATGTTTGTAAGCATGATTGGAACTCAATAAAGCAATAATAGACCTATTACGTTTTCTCATTCTGACTTGAATCAACGAAATCCAGCTTTTAAGATTCGGAAAGAGTATCTACATCGTCTTTTAGCTCAACTGGCCATCAGGGCAAAACGAGTTATTGCCATCACTTGGCGTCTCTCCGTCGACATAGACATTTATAAAATCGTCTCTTTTGAAATTATTTGGCCAAATGCTACAACACTTTACCTGAAAGCTTCTTAAGGAACATAGTTAAAATACTATGTTGGAGATTTGATCCATTAACAAGCATGGCCCTGCTGCTAAAAATGGAACATAGGGGAAAACTACTTATTTCTCAAAAACTGAAGTAGGTAGACAATACTGACAAAACAAAATTAATCAGCAGGGCCATGTCAGTCTGGCTCTAATTTTAGGAAAATTAGTTGAGTAATTAACTGTTATTGATTCTGTAATGTCCATTTTAGCACATTTGCATTTTTGGTTGTTATGATCTTGAAAACTATTATAGATAGGCAGAACCTTTAAATAGTAAACCAGTAAAATAAAATCTACAAATCATTTAGAATGACTGAAATCAGCCTTATAAGAGATATTGCTATTGAAGGATGATTTGAATGAAGAAGTTCTTTGAAATTGGACTGTTAGAAATCATCTTACTCCACTGGTATAGCTCACGATGCGTCTGAAGTATTTGCGTAGGTTGTAGGGATAGTAATCAATTGGTGGTAGAATGACAAGATGGGAAGGATTCAAGAGTCCTGGTGACGAAAGAAGCTTTCTGTAAAACCTAGTGCAATGCATTACAACCGCGAAAATAACTGCCTTCTTGTGTGTAATGTATCTGAACAATGCTTTGTATACAAAGTCACATTGTTTACATTGTTTGTCAGGTAGATCTTACTGTTCCGAATTAAAGGAGCAGAATTGACAAAACCAAATATTGTCATAGTATGTAAACATTTATATGTTCACATATGATTTTGTTTAAATATGTTTTCAATTCACTCTCAAAAGTTTCTCTTAAAAACAATATGAATTACAATAAATCATTTTCATCCAATCTTCTAATTGTTACCATTTTAACGTATCTTTGAAAAAGTAATTTTATCTCATGCCAAATAGTGTGATTTTGCTTTGCTTCGGTATTCGTAATTTAAATTAAAACAAATTGTACTTACTTACATATAGTATAAATTATTTCAAATAGATATTGTAAACTCTAAATACAGTTTCTGTTTAGTTTAAACAATATGTATTCACATAAATCATCACATAACGATATTATACTTTTGAAATAATTATATAGGATTCAGAAACTAGTAAAAGTAAAATATCAAAATCATGATGAAACCTGTTCTTTTCTTCATTAGCTTCAAGCTTTGTAAATTTTGACCTTATTCCAGGACCAATATTAGAAGACATTAATGACAAACCGTTCGTGCAATATGTAACAAATAACAATAATTCCGAAATAGTATTTATTTTTTGTTTGAAAACATCAATTAATAGACAGGTCAAACTGTTAGTAAAATGTTTTCTTTGAAAAAGAAAACATACGTGTTACAAAATATAGGAAAGGAAAGCGACTTCATTAAATGTGACGTCATATTCACATAGTAAGTAGCACATTTTGTCAAGACGAAAAAGAAATACCAAAATAACAATGCACTACTGAGAAGACGTTCTCATGCATAGCAAAGTTTAGACAATACAAAATCTCATAAAATGTATAGGACATAACATGCATGACTTTACTAGATGTGGTTTTAAGTCTTAGATTCATACTTCATAAGCTGATTCTCCACGACAATGAAGTGTTGTTGGATATACGTAGTTAAGACAGCAATTACGTAACAATAAAACCAGAAAGATGCGTATGGTCTTCAAGAACCAACAATTATCAGAACGCGCAATATTTCGAATTGTAGATTGCCAATACTTTGGACAAATTGTAAAGGTCGTAATGTAAAATGATCAAACACAGATCTACAATTAACACCATGGAAACCCAACGCCACAACAGATACAATCGGGTCCTGGCTAACAACAAACACATTGTCAATACAATGATTTTGATATAATGCCAGCTGATAAAATTACTGACAAACCTAATCTATTTAGAGCTTTTAAAACTGAAAGATACAGTGTCAATCATGACATTCATGCAGGGTAACACACAAAACGTATTTTCATCGTCAATTAAAAAAAAAAAAACAGTATATACGCAGAAACAGTAGCATTTGGTTAGCACTTTCTAGCCTCGGGATTATTTAAATGCAGCATATACCAAGCGTTACAAATTAAAGCCGTAAAACAGGATAGTTATAAACTCGCAGCAAGCATTGCAGCAGCAGAGGTCAGAACTAATTTTGAAATGTTTAAATTTGACTAGCTTGTAACAGAATACAAAATAGATAAAACACACATACAACACTTTTACAGCAATCAGTTTAATTAATAGTCTGGCGATTTTATTAACTGTTTTAAAAGAACTGCACATTTAGTATCTGTTAAACATTTGCTGGATTCAATAACATTTTAACTTTTGATCACCAATAATAAAACTCACGAAGTCTTTATTTTGAGAACCCGGTTCGGTCAGGTAATTGTTTCGTATACTTTGGTATCTTTTGAAGTGGAAAACATGAAATGCATCATCTATATCATTACTGGAGCATGAATTACATTTTCTTAATACAATTTCCATAGGAAAAATAAAGAATGCATTTAATCGCTGTAAAGTATGAACAATCGTGTGTTTTGGAACAAAACGTCATCTTACTATACTTACTTTTGGCATTACTTCCGAGATTGCTGATGAGTAATTGACACAAATCGATACATGAAAACTTCATGTATATATAATTCTCAGGTTAGCAATAATGACGATTTTCCAGTTCTGTTTTCTTTCTGTTATAGATGAAAGAGTTATCATAAATCTTGTTTTACGTATTATAGACTGATTTTTGACGCACCGATTCGGTCATCGATCTTTTAGAGGCTATCCTAGTTTTACATTTTCGTCTTCTACATTTTTTCTACAATCGAACTCGATGATCACTTTCACAATCGATCATTACTATAGTAGTGACATCAAGGATTGCCTACGGTTCCGAATTAGATCAATTAATGTCTTACAAGAAAACAGTATATTCAGCAAAGTTGTTTGCACTATTTGTTCTGTTAAATTAACTGTTAATTTTAGGATAATATCGTTGACATTGGTATATAAAAATAAAACAGTGTTTTGTACACCTAATTTCAAATGATTGATATAATTTTATGTAATCTAGCCAAAATTAAAAGACTGAGTTCAATATTGGTTTCCATTGTAAAGTCGTCTAATCTCTAATTTTTCCGATTGAGTCCTATTTCAGATTGAGACATTTTGACTGAGTGTGTATTTGCTATATGAACGATGCACTCATTGAAGGAGATGCATACCTTGTCTGTCGGTGCATTCGATTTCGCTCTTTTATAATTTTCTCAGTTTGTTTGTTACTTTGAGTGTCATTTCTTGGTCGATTTGGAAAATTTGAGCATTGGTGGATTACTGTCGTCTCCTAAACTGTAGACCTTATAACAGATTGGTTGATTTAGCTCGCATAATCTATTACTCAGATAATAGATAGGTACAGTACATCTTGCATATTTCAAAATCATACGTTAGTATAGGTCTGACTGACGAATCAAATATATTTACTGGCACATGCCTCTTTGACTTGCACATTACTTATCTTATACATACTTTGTTTTGCCAAATAATTTGGGCTAGAATGTTAATACATAGATAAAATAGTCTACACCAATAATGTCAGCTTTCATTGAACAAAAATAATTATTGTTTTAAAATGAGAATAACATAAGAGTAAGTCGAGTAAGAAATCTATAGAACCGTGCAAGATAAAGTTTGACTAAGAACGTTGCAATCTTAGTTTTACAAATTAAGTATAATGATTAGATGAAAAGAAATTTACAAAATAATCTAAATGTGTTATCTTAGTTAACACCGGGTCACTGGCTTTGTTATTGGATGGTTAACTTGAGAATTGATAATGCAACATCATCAGTACCTACATAGATGTAGTAACACCAAAGAACATTATATATGTCCTAAAAAAACGTGTTTCACGTGCCTTACGTACAAATTATATGACATACTTATTTCTATACTCTAAGCAATTACTAGTTGTTGAAGTAAACAAGCTTGTGACAAAGCTAAAACTTGTTTAAACAAATCTGTAAAAGTATATAAGTATTTTGACCTTTAATTCTAACTATTACTGATATGTATATCCTGTGATATGATTGATAAAGATAGCCCCGACACAGACACACCACTTTGATAGAGTATTGTTTGTTTGAATTATCAATTTAAGTTACTGACGAACTGCTTTAAGGTTTATATTAACGTATATATATATGGGGTAAATATTTGTGTGGTTTGTACGTTTCTGTTGTATTAACTGAGTTTTGTAGCTAGGAATCGAAATACTGTGGGAAAACTGGTGAGTCGAGACAAAAGAAAAGTCTTCTTTAAGGTAAAAAAAGACTATGTTTTTTTTAAGTTTGATAACCATATTCAATAACAGTTACCTATAACCACAAGTATGTTTCTTGTTAGTTGTCTGTGACATCATGCAATTTGAAATAAATCTGCATGTGCGTTTTATCTTCCATATTTTTATTTATAGAGAACATACTTATGTTTCTTGTTACACTGATTTTCAAAGTTGTTTATCCTACAATAGCACACTTTTCAGGGTACTACTAAATCATTCACGAAATAGGTTATTTTAGAAAGTCACAAATCCTCCCTCATTTAAGACCAGGAAGTCTCTGTTCTTTTTATTGGATTTCACCAATTCACAAAACTCTTTTTAGAGCGATGTATATGAAACTTGTCCAGATGTTCAAATAAATAGTTCTAAGAGTCTGTCTACAGTATACGAATGCCTTCAATAGTATCACAATGACCTATGACTCAACAGTGTCACGTTTCGTTAAACAGTTTAAGATAGATAGACATTTCTTGTTCTAGATCATGAAAATGTTATTTTCCTCATTGACGTTTGTTATTGATATCTCTGATGTAAACTAGTTTACACCAGTTTATTATATCTTTACACTTGGCCGTAATTTCCTCATAGATAGCTGATTGTTGTTTTCTGGGTCATACATCTTTGTTTATAAAAATAACGAATAGCAGTATAACAAGATGTTGCTGCTATTTTTTAAACGATAAACTGGGTATACAAACATTGCTGTATGTTCATTATCTTGTTAAAACTGTTAAATTGTACTTTTGGCCTCTTATTTTCACGGTAAAGTTTGAATTAGTTTATTTTGTTCTTGATTAATTATCATGTTCTATTGAGACATGTGGTATTAAGCACAAAAGGAAAGTAAATTTCTTACGAGAAAATATACTCGTTCAACTTAACCGTGGTTAAATGGTGGAAATAACAACTGATCTGTAATGAAGTAGTATTGTTAAACGATTTGTACTTTTGCATGCAAGTATAACACCTGGTTTAGTATGTTTATGGATAAAACATATACCTTTATTAGTTCATGTAAAGATATGTCGGCAATTGCATGTACAGTAGTTAACTCAAAACCTATTAAGTTTTCTTCAAATATTTCGTTAAAGGTCTACACATCACAACACTGATACTTTCACCAGTCAAACGGCATACTAGTATACAGTCATACAGTGAATACATAGAATGCTATATTAATTGATGTATCTATAGAAGATGCAGCTGTTTTATCTATTTGTTACATCTATGTAACTGATAAAGGTAATGTTTTAAACCTTTCCTCAAGCGTTTCGTGTATCGGTGTCTAAAAGCTACATGTTGTTGCTGATACTTTGCTATTATGTAGACAGTTGGAAGAAATGTCAAAAGATGAAAGTGTAAAACCACATGGTTTGTTATCGGCAGGTTAAGTTCTGTAAGCCTCCTTTTGGTAACTGTGTGTGTTCTATTATACGGTATAGTTTGATAATTATTCTTTTTGTTTTGGTTCTTGGTATAACAATATCGTTATTTAAAGTTAACTGTTTTCATTGTATGTTCTTTTATGTAAACTTTGTTATTATACTGAAGAGAAAAAACCGAGAGAAGACTAAGATCCAAACAAGCTAATGCCACCATGCCACATTTGCATATGCATATTTTCTCAAGTCATGATCCTGTTAATAGTTGTCATGTGTCATATCTTAAGGTTTGCCGTTATTTGAAGAATTGGGTGTTGACTACAGATTTTCGTTATTGTTTCTGATAAATTTATAAACAACTCTTGTAGACTCTGGACGCTTTAGACCTTCAAATATTTTATCTTCACCTACTGTTGAAGACAGTACAAGTAATTTCTTGACGGTTGAAGTTTGCCACCGAGATAAAATAGAATGTTAAGCAACAACTGGAAACATAAATTGCTGGAAGGGTTTTGGTTTACAATTAGAGGATTTTAGCATGTACAAATGTAGCTGTTAATTGCTCGTAAGACAAATGTACACATGCATCGTTCTGTTAAAAGAATTCTCAGTTTTCAAAATTTTACATGCTTGTTTCACCCTTTTAAAAGAAGTCAAACTTTACATATTTAATAGAAATGACCTGCGAAATTTTACTTCTAATTGTTATGTCTTTCTAACATTCTCCCAAGATATGGCAGGAACATAATATATCATTCCGCTGTATTTTCCAAAATATCATGTATATGTAAATAATGATAGGTACATAAAAGTTTGATTGATTAAGACTATCCAAATGGCATTAAAAAAACACTTTACTCCTCTCTGAACGTCATATTTCCCTCTTCCTGGCAAGAAGTGGGACCCGGTTTTATGATATATTTTATTTCCTTGCCGTACGTAGATATGAACGCATCTAGAAAGTTTTATATTTGAAAATAAATGATTTGTAGCATGAAAAACATTTCATTTCGAAAAATAAAAAAATATACATCAGGGTTACATGTTCTTGCCAGCTGACCGATTCTGGCTTCTTCTTATATGTCATTTCAAAGTTCAATGCAATCTAAAATGAGTCCAAACGTTGTGTTTGGTTTTATAGTGTACAGTTGACACAACATAATCGATACACAGGACAAAACATCAAAGCATTGATCCTCAAGTTTAATGGCTTTGATAAGCTTGCCTTCTTGGTTCAGGATAGCAAGTCTATTGTTTAACGGGCGGTTATCGGCAACCACGATTCTCCATCGTCGAACACATCCATACCTGTTATAAATATATGGCTAGATTCTCCATCTGGTGCCTAGAAAGAGAATATTTGTTAATTTAATGTCATTTGCAGTGTTAGAAACAGGAACCAACCCTGATGTATATTTTTTTATTTTTCGAAATGAAATGTTTTTCATGCTACAAATCATTTATTTTCAAATATAAAACTTTCTAGATGCGTTCATATCTACGTACGGCAAGGAAATAAAATATATCATAAAACCGGGTCCCACTTCTTGCCAGGAAGAGGAAATATGACGTTGAGAGAGGAGTAAAGTGTTTTTTTTAATGCCATTTGGATAGTCTTAATCAATCAAACTTTTATGTACATATCATTATTTACATATACATGATATTTTGGAAAATACAGCGGAATGATATATTATGTTCCTGCCATATCTTGGGAGAATGTTAGAAAGACATAACAATTAGAAGTAAAATTCTCGCAGGTCATTTCTATTAAATATGTAAAGTTTGACTTCTTTTAAAAGGGTGAAACAAGCATGTAAAATTTTGAAAACTGAGAATTCTTTAAACAGAACGATGCATGTGTACATTTGTCTTACGAGCAATTAACAGCTACATTTGTACATGCTAAAATCCTCTAATTGTAAACCAAAACCCTTCCAGCAATTTATGTTTCCAGTTGTTGCTTAACATTCTATTTTATCTCGGTGGCAAACTTCAACCGTCAAGAAATTACTTGTACTGTCTTCAACAGTAGGTGAAGATAAAATATTTGAAGGTCTAAAGCGTCCAGAGTCTACAAGAGTTGTTTATAAATTTATCAGAAACAATAACGAAAATCTGTAGTCAACACCCAATTCTTCAAATAACGGCAAACCTTAAGATATGACACATGACAACTATTAACAGGATCATGACTTGAGAAAATATGCATATGCAAATGTGGCATGGTGGCATTAGCTTGTTTGGATCTTAGTCTTCTCTCGGTTTTTTTCTTTCAGTATAATAACAAAGTTTACATAAAAGAACATACAATGAAAACAGTTAACTTTAAATAACGATATTGTTATACCAAGAACCAAAACAAAAGAATAATTATCAAACTATACCGTATAATAGAACACACACAGTTACCAAAAGGAGGCTTACAGAACTTAACCTGCCGATAACAAACCATGTGGTTTTACACTTTCATCTTTTGACATTTCTTCCAACTGTCTACATAATAGCAAAGTATCAGCAACAACATGTAGCTTTTGACACCGATACACGAAACGCTTGAGGAAAGGTTTAAAACATTACCTTTATCAGTTACATAGATGTAACAAATAGATAAAACAGCTGTATCTTCTATAGATACATCAATTAATATAGTATTCTATGTATTCACTGTATGACTGTATACTAGTATGCCGTTTGACTGGTGAAAGTATCAGTGTTGTGATGTGTAGACCTTTACCGAAATATTTGAAGAAAACTTAATAGGTTTTGAGTTAACTACTGTACATGCAATTGCCGACATATCTTTACATGAACTAATAAAGGTATATGTTTTATCCATAAACATACTAAACCAGGTGTTATACTTGCATGCAAAAGTACAAATCGTTTAACAATACTACTTTATTACAGATCAGTTGTTATTTCCACCATTTAACCACGGTTAAGTTGAACGAGTATATTTTCTCGTAAGAAATTTACTTTCCTTTTGTGCTTAATACCACATGTCTCAATAGAACATGATAATTAATCAAGAACAAAATAAACTAATTCAAACTTTACCGTGAAAATAAGAGGCCAAAAGTACAATTTAACAGTTTTAACAAGATAATGAACATACAGCAATGTTTGTATACCCAGTTTATCGTTTAAAAAATAGCAGCAACATCTTGTTATACTGCTATTCGTTATTTTTATAAACAAAGATGTATGACCCAGAAAACAACAATCAGCTATCTATGAGGAAATTACGGCCAAGTGTAAAAGATATAATAAACTGGTGTAAACTAGTTTACATCAGAGATATCAATAACAAACGTCAATGAGGAAAATAACATTTTCATGATCTAGAACAAGAAATGTCTATCTATCTTAAACTGTTTAACGAAACGTGACACTGTTGAGTCATAGGTCATTGTGATACTATTGAAGGCATTCGTATACTGTAGACAGACTCTTAGAACTATTTATTTGAACATCTGGACAAGTTTCATACATCGCTCTAAAAAGAGTTTTGTGAATTGTTGAAATCAATAAAAGAACAGAGACTTCCTGGTCTTAAATGAGGGAGGATTTGTGACTTTCTAAAATAACCTATTTCGTGAATGATTTAGTAGTACCCTGAAAAGTGTGCTATTGTAGGATAAACAACTTTGAAAATCAGTGTAACAAGAAACATAAGTATGTTCTCTATAAATAAAAATATGGAAGATAAAACGCACATGCAGATTTATTTCAAATTGCATGATGTCACAGACAACTAAAAGAAACATACTTGTGGTTATAGGTAACTGTTATTGAATATGGCTATCGAACTTAAAAAAAAACATAGTCTTTTTTACCTTAAAGAAGACTTTTCTTTTGTCTCGACTCACCAGTTTTCCCACAGTATTTCGATTCCTAGCTACAAAACTCAGTTAATAAAACAGAAACGTACAAACCACACAAATATTTACCCCATATATATATACGTTAATATAAACCTTAAAGCAGTTCGTCAGTAACTTAAATTGATAATTCAAACAAACAATACTCTATCAAAGTGGTGTGTCTGTGTCGGGCTATCTTTATCAATCATATCACAGGATATACATATCAGTAATAGTTAGAATTAAAGGTCAAAATACTTATATACTTTTACAGATTTGTTTAAACAAGTTTTAGCTTTGTCACAAGCTTGTTTACTTCAACAACTAGTAATTGCTTAGAGTATAGAAATAAGTATGTCATATAATTTGTACGTAAGGCACGTGAAACACGTTTTTTAGGACATATATAATGTTCTTTGGTGTTACTACATCTATGTAGGTACTGATGATGTTGCATTATCAATTCTCAAGTTAACCATCCAATAACAAAGCCAGTGACCCGGTGTTAACTAAGATAACACATTTAGATTATTTTGTAAATTTCTTTTCATCTTATCATTATACTTAATTTGTAAAACTAAGATTGCAACGTTCTTAGTCAAACTTTATCTTGCACGGTTCTATAGATTTCCTTACTCGACTTACTCTTATGTTATTCTCATTTTAAAACAATAATTATTTTTGTTCAATGAAAGCTGACATTATTGGTGTAGACTATTTTATCTATGTATTAACATTCTAGCCCAAATTATTTGGCAAAACAAAGTATGTATAAGATAAGTAATGTGCAAGTCAAAGAGGCATGTGCCAGTAAATATATTTGATTCGTCAGTCAGACCTATACTAACGTATGATTTTGAAATATGCAAGATGTACTCGTACCTATCTATTATCTGAGTAATAGATTATGCGAGCTAAATCAACCAATCTGTTATAAGGTCTACAGTTTAGGAGACGACAGTAATCCACCAATGCTCAAATTTTCCAAATCGACCAAGAAATGACACTTCAAAGTAACAAACAAACTGAGAAAATTATAAAAGAGCGAAATCGAATGCACCGACAGACAAGGTATGCATCTCTTTCAATGAGTGCATCGTTCATATAGCAAATACACACTCAGTCAAAATGTCTCAATCTGAAATAGGACTCAATCGGAAAAATTAGAGATTAGACGACTTTACAATGGAAACCAATATTGAACTCAGTCTTTTTAATGTTTGGCTAGATTACATAAAAATTATATCAATCATTTGAAATTAGGTGTACAAAACACTGTTTTATTTTTATATACCAATGTCAACGATATTATCCTAAAATTAACAGTTAATTTAACAGAACAAATAGTGCAAACAACTTTGCTGAATATACTGTTTTCTTGTAAGACATTAATTCGATCTAATTCGGAACCGTAGGCAATCCTTGGTGTCACTACTATAGTAATGATCGATTGTGAAAGTGATCATCGAGTTCGATTGTAGAAAAAAATGTAGAAGACGAAAATGTAAAACTAGGATAGCCTGTAAAGACCGATGACCGAATCGGTGCGTCAAAATCAGTCTATAATACGTAAAACAAGATTTATGATAACTCTTTCATCTATAACAGAAAGAAAACAGAACTGGAAAAATCGTCATTATTGCTAACCTGAGAATTATATATACATGAAGTTTTCATGTATCGATTTGTGTCAATTACTCATCGGCAATCTCGGAAGTAATGGCAAAAGTAAGTATAGTAAGATGACGTTTTGTTCCAAAAACACACGATTGTTCATACTTTACAGCGATTAAATGCATTCTTTATTTTTCCTATGGAAATTGTATTAAGAAAATGTAATTCATGCTCCAGTAATGATATAGATGATGCATTTCATGTTTTCCACTTCAAAAGATACCAAAGTATACGAAACAATTACCTGACCGAACCGGGTTCTCAAAATAAAGACTTCGTGAGTTTTATTATTGGTGATCAAAAGTTAAAATGTTATTGAATCCAGCAAATGTTTAACAGATACTAAATTTGCAGTTCTTTTAAAACAGTTAATAAAATCGCCAGACTATTAATTAAACTGATTGCTGTAAAAGTGCTGTATGTGTGTTTTATCTATTTTGTATTTTGTTACAAGCTAGTCAAATTTAAACATTTCAAAATTAGTTCTGACCTCTGCTGCTGCAATGCTTGCTGCGAGTTTATAACTATCCGTTTTACGGCTTTAATTTGTAACGCTTGGTATATGCTGCATTTAAATAATCCTGAGGCTAGAAAGTGTTAACCAAATGCTACTGTTTCTGCGTATATACTGTGTTTTTTTAATTGACGATGAAAATACGTTTTGTGTGTTACCCTGCATGAATGTCATGATTGACACTGTATCTTTCAGTTTTAAAAGCTCTAAATAGATTAGGTTTGTCGGTAATTTTATCAGCTGGCATTATATTAAAACCATTGTATTGACAATGTGTTTGTTGTTAGCCAGGGACCTGATTGTATCTGTTGTGGCGTTGGGTTTCCATGGTGTTAATTGTAGATCAGCTTATGAAGTATGAATCTAAGACTTAAAACCACATCTAGTAAAGTCATGCATGTTATGTCCTATACATTTTATGAGATTTTGTATTGTCTAAACTTTGCTATGCATGAGAACGTCTTCTCAGTAGTGCATTGTTATTTTGGTATTTCTTTTTGTCTTGACAAAATGTGCTACTTACTATGTGAATATGACGTCACATTTAATGAAGTCGCTTTCCTTTCCTATATTTTGTAACACGTATGTTTTCTTTTTCAAAGAAAACATTTTACTAACAGTTTGACCTGTCTATTAATTGATGTTTTCAAACAAAAAATAAATACTATTTCGGAATTATTGTTATTTGTTACATATTGCACGAACGGTTTGTCATTAATGTCTTCTAATATTGGTCCTGGAATAAGGTCAAAATTTACAAAGCTTGAAGCTAATGAAGAAAAGAACAGGTTTCATCATGATTTTGATATTTTACTTTTACTAGTTTCTGAATCCTATATAATTATTTCAAAAGTATAATATCGTTATGTGATGATTTATGTGAATAAATATTGTTTAAACTAAACAGAAACTGTATTTAGAGTTTACAATATCTATTTGAAATAATTTATACTATATGTAAGTAAGTACAATTTGTTTTAATTTAAATTACGAATACCGAAGCAAAGCAAAATCACACTATTTGGCATGAGATAAAATTACTTTTCAAAGATACGTTAAAATGGTAACAATTAGAAGATTGGATGAAAATGATTTATTGTAATTCATATTGTTTTTAAGAGAAACTTTTGAGAGTGAATTGAAAACATATTTAAACAAAATCATAAGTGAACATATAAATGTTTACATACTATGACAATATTTGGTTTTGTCAATTCTGCTCCCTTTTAATTCGGAACAGTAAGATCTACCTGACAAACAATGTAAACAATGTGCATTTGTATACAAAGCATTGTTCAGATACATTACACACAAGATGGCAGTTATTTTCGCGGTTGTAATGCATTGCACTAGGTTTTACAGAAAGCTTCTTTCGTCACCAGGACTCTTGAATCCTTCCCATCTTGTCATTCTACCAACAATTGATTACTATCCCTACAACCTACAAAAATACTTCAGACGCATCGTGAGCTATACCAGTGGAGTAAGATGATTTCTAACAGTCCAATTTCCAAAGAACTTTTCATTCAAATCATCCTTCAATAGCAATATCTCTTATAAGGCTGATTTCAGTCATTCTAAATGATTTGTAGATTTTATTTTACTGGTTTACTATTTAAAGGTTCTGCCTATCTATAATAGTTTTCAAGATCATAACAACCAAAATGCAAAATGTGCTAAAAGTGGACATTACAGAACCAATAACAGTTAATTACTCAACTAATTTTCCTAAAAATTAGAGCCAGACTGACATGGCCCTGCTGATTAATTTTGTTTTGTCAGTATTGTCTACCTACTTCAGTTTTTGAGAAATAAGTAGTTTTCCCCTATGTTCCATTTTTAGCAGCAGGGCCATGCTTGTTAATGGATCAAATCTCCAACATAGTATTTTAACTATGTTCCTTAAGAAGCTTTCAGGTAAAGTGTTGTAGCATTTGGCCAAATAATTTCAAAAGAGACGATTTTATAAATGTCTATGTCGACGGAGAGACGCCAAGTGATGGCAATAACTCGTTTTGCCCTGATGGCCAGTTGAGCTAAAAGACGATGTAGATACTCTTTCCGAATCTTAAAAGCTGGATTTCGTTGATTCAAGTCAGAATGAGAAAAACGTAATAGGTCTATTATTGCTTTATTGAGTTCCAATCATGCTTACAAACATCTGTCCTTGCTCCATGACAAATGTAGTTTTGTCCCCGCAGAAAAGTCTTTACCCAATTGTTCAATTATCTTTGCCTAAGATTTTAACATAAAATACTCCCGCAGAAAAGTCTTTACCAAATTGTTCAATTATCTTTGCCTAAGATTTTAACATAAAATACTCCGTAGTGTGCAGCTTGATACGACCACAGAGGTCGGACCCTGAACAGCTATTGCAAGTATGGACACACCATTCAAGCTTGATACAGCTCTGAATTTGGATTGTGATTGAAAATTGGACACATCATAGGTGTCTGACATAGAATGAATGTGGCCTAAGAACTGGTCTAAGAACTTTCCAATTTGAAATTGGACATTTACCTATTATGGTCCAATATCCAAAATCTAAAAACGTGGTTTTAATAAGCTTTGGATTTTCAAATATTTTGGCCTGGAGCATCACTGAAGAGACATTGATTGTCGAAATGCGCATCTGGTGCAGAAAAATTGATACCGTTTATGTTATTATATTCAGCATATCAAAGAATCAATTTCTGTTAAAATCAAACAAAGTTTAATTTTGGACCAATTGGACCTCATTGTAGACCAATTTGATAACGAGTCCCACAATTTAAAATCTAAATACACCGTTAGATTCAGCATATCAAAGAACCCTATATAGTCTTTTTGTTGAAATCTAAAAGTTTGATTTTGGACACTTTGGACCAACTTGAAAACTAGGCCCAAAATCAAAATCTGAATACATGTTTAGATTCAGTTTATCAAAGAACCCCAAGAATTTAATATTTGTTAAAGTAAATCTTAGTTTAATTTAAAACCCTTGGACCTTAATGTGGACCAATTTGAAAACCGAGCCAAATTTAAAAATTTAAATACACGGCTAGATTCAGCATATCAAAGAACCCCAAGAAACCAATTTCTGATACAAATTAAACAAAATTAAATTTTGAACCATTTGGACCTCATTGTTTACCAAATTGATAACGGGTCCAACAATCCAAAATCTAAATACACGGTTAGATTTAGTATATCAAAGAACCAATATAATCTTTTTGTTGAAATCAAAGTGTAATTTTGGACCCTTTGGACCAATTTGAAAATAGGCCAAAAATAAAATATCTAAATCCATGTTAAGATTCAGCATATCAAAGAACCCCATGAATTCACTATTTGTTAAATGAATCTTAGTTTAATTTTGGACCCTTGGACATTAATGTGGACCTATTTGAAAACCGGTCCCAATATCAAAAATCTAAATACACGGCTAGATTCAGCATATCAAAGAACCCCAGGAATTATTTTTGGCTGAAATCAAACAAAGTTTAATTTTGGCCCTTTGGACCTTAATTTGGACAAATTTGAAATTATAATAATGTTGATATGTCAGTTCGTCCCAAGTGTAATCGTTCCATACTAAATGCTGCTGCTTTTCCTTTTGACTTGACTACAGTTATGATTGGGACCATACAATTTTCAGTTATGCACACAAAACCATGCAAAGAGAATATGTTGAAGGTTTTATAAAAGAAAAAAATGTTCAAAATATTTTTTTTTCTTAGGTCTGTAAGACAAAGATTTTGTAAATTTCAAACGGTCAAATTCGTTAAAAGTATGTGATTTTCAAGGTTTATAAACAATCTTCAGCTATTTTTGCAGGAGGTAAACGATATTTTTTCTGGAAAAGTGTGAAAAAATAAGTTTGTTATCTGAGCTGTCAAGAATTTTGACTTATTCAATAATGCTAAACAAATATTTACATTCAAGCTACAAATATTACCATGAAATTTCATATTTATTTTAAATATGTTTCTAATACCCATTTAAACAGTCATGGGTATTCCTAATGAAAACATGTACAAAAACACACAATAATATATGCCTACTAGTGTTTTTGAACGTTCCTTAAGATACCCTAAAACTGGTCATATCCAATAAACCCTGAACATAAAATGAAACAGTAAATTTCAAAAGACTTTGCCAACTGATGCATGGACTCAATTTTGTAAATATAAGAAAAATCAAACGAGAGTAAAATGTTGGTGTTACCAAGGCATACCCGTTTAAAATACCACTGAAAGTTCTTGATTACAGATCAGTTATAGTTTCCACCACTTTACAACTGTATTATTAAAAGAGTGTTTATTTTCAGAAGTAATCCTTACACGTTCTTTTTATCAGATGCAAAATAAACTCATTCATACTTCCCGTACACATAAGTGGCGAAAGTGCATTATGTAACAGTTTTGATTGGATAATGTCATTGACCAGGAGATAACCACCTACAAGCCAATTAAGATTTAATCGAACGCACCTACCGCGTGCTGGTTTCGAAATCACAACCTCAGTCTTGACAGGCTAGTGATACAATAGATGAGCTACTTAGATCATTCAGCACATCTTGTTATACTACTATCCATCAAGTTTGATAAAACAAATATACACGCATCAAAATAGCATTCAGAAAACCATGAGCTAAAAAACCAAGTGAAAAGATATAGTAATAGCTGTTGAAAGCTAGTTTACATAATAACTATCAACAGACAATTCTATTTACCAAACGTGAAAGCCAGATACTTGACTAATACAAAACTAAGCAAATAGCATTCCCCAAACACGTTTCCTTTACGTAAAAAAACGTCAAACATGTATTTATTTTTATTTTTGTAGGACCGTATTAATTTAGAGTTTCGGCAGCTTTTATTCAAATTATGGGATAGATTATTCTATGTTGCTATACTTATTAACACGATTTAGTAGGTTTGATCTCACCAGGGTCCAATATACTATTTGTTTCTATGTTGTTATACTTACCAATACGATTTATTAGATCTGCTTTCACCAGGGTACCCAGCAATCTTTGTTTGTTTGTCGCCATACTTATTACTACGATGTGTTATGTTTGCTATCACCAGGTGTCCCTGCAATCTTTGTTTCATGTTGCTATACTTATTAATACGTTTTGATAGGTCTGTTCTTACCAAGGGGTTTCCTAGAATCGTTGTTTCTTACATAATTTTATCCTGGCTATAGAGGATTTTCAACGAGAACGAGAAATTTTTTAGAATCGATTGGAAAACAAGAAAGGAGGGTTTCATATTGTGGAATACAATCTATTTTGCATTGTCTCTTTTTAATAAAAAGACAACTGTGGTATACTGCAGGAAACAGAAACCGAACGACACAAAAAAGCAATAGACATCCATGCCGCTTAAACGGCTTCACCAGATTTAGGCTGTATATATTAGTTTATTTCTTCAGGAAACAAAAGTACAGTACAAATTTATTAATAACTTGTATTTGGAATAGTCAGATACTCGTTAAATACCAACATAATCTTTCAATCAGTTTAATTGAGGTCTGGAGCTGGCAAGTCAGTAACTGCTAGTAGTCCTTTGTTAGTTTATGTTAATCATTGTCATTTTCCTTAGTTTCTTTTGTTACCTATTCTTACATCGGACTCTGACTTCTTTTAAATTGAGTTTTACTGTGCTTATTGCTGTGTGTTTGTTTATTCCACATTGGCTAGAGGTATAGTGGGAGGGTTGAAATCTCACAAAACATGTGAGGAAATGCCTGTACCAAGTCAGGAATATGACAGTTGTTTTCCATTCGTTTGATGTGTTTGAGCTTTTGATTTTGCCATTTGATAAGGGACTTTCCGTTTTGAATTTTCCTTGGGGTTCGATAATTTTGTTATTTTACTTTTTATTTTAACCCAACGCATTTTGACAGGAACCTCTGGCATTTGTAGGTCTTGTATGATTTTTTTAATTTTGTTTCATTTTATGTTTCGGAGTTTATTGTAACGTCAATTTTTGCTGAACTAGTATATATTATTGTTTAGAGGTCAACTGTAGCCCGCCTCCGGGTGCTGAATTTTCTTGCTACCTTGAAGACCCATTGGTGGCTTTGGGCTATTTTCGTGGTTGGGTTGTTGTCTCTTTAACACATTCTCTGTTTCAATTCTCAATTAAATTTATTCAGGTTTGACTCAATTTGACTCAGGTTGTCAACTAAAATGAAGATCCGATCTGCAAGTTTTATAACAGCCCGATGATGTAGTCCTGGCACGTGATCAATTATTTTTATTAGATAATTTTGTCCTATACTATAGCACCCAGTTCTCACAAGTGACGAAATATGATTATTTCCTTTGACTGTTTGAGCATTGATGTGGTCTGGTGCCATTTAATTGTCTTTTTGATTAAAAGAGAACTCCTGTATACTAAAAAGAAACATAATCATAACAACTGTTTCTTTAATTTTCAAGAAATTCAGATTTCATAAAATAAAAGTATGACAAAAAATCGGACCCAAAGACAAATTTAAAAAGGAAGTCCATAAAACAGACGAAATCAAACGCTATTAATCAACGGAAGACTGTTTAAACTAAATAACCTAACGACCTTTAAGGTAAAGTCTGTAGCATTTGGTCTAGTCACAGTGGCGGATCCAGGGGGTTCCGGGGTTGGAACCCCTTTTGACGATCAATGAATTTGAATGGGGTCATATAGTTGGAACCCCCTTTATCCTGGGTTAGGAACCCTCCCCTTTAAAATGGCTGGATCCGCCCTGAGTCAGAGGAGAAAATTTAAAAGAATATACATAGATACCAGGATTAAATTTGTGAACACCAGACGTACATGTACATTCCCACAAATAAGGCATAGAAAAACAACTTCTATGTGCATACAAAAGTGTATTGCTTATACGTAAAAACAATACACAAAATCTTCTCATCCTTCTTATTTGTTGAACCAGACACTGATTTATTATTTTGTCAGCTTTTATACAAATTATTGGAAACGTTTGTTTTTATTTTTATTTTATGTCATTATCAAAACGAATTGTTGGGTCAATAATTACTGTTTCATAGAATATTTCACTCTCGCCCTGGAGATTTTTGCCGCGTTTTTATTAACGAGAACAAGAAAAAAAATCAGCTACGATTTGAACACAACACGAGGGTTTCATTTAAAATCCCTTGTTATTGCCTCGTTTGGCTAAACAAATAATTTTGGTGTACATCAACAGAAACAGATACACAAAGACAAAATATCCAAAAGACATTCATTCCGCTAGTACTGCTATACCAGATCTTATAGAAGAGATATCTCTTCTTTCTTCAGAAAACGAAAAACATACTTCATCCAAAACTGTCATTCATAAAACATCACAAGTGTCTGAGCAGAAAGTTGGCGAACCAGGGTTATGTCAAAGAACGACGACTCGTCCTTTTTCTAAAAATAAAATAAGCGGAAGGTACCAAGACCTTAGATATAGGAAGATGTGGTGTGAGTGCCAATGAGACAACTCTCCATCCAAATAACAATTTATAAAAGTAAACCATTATAGGTCAATGTACGGCCTTCAACACGGAGCCTTGGCTCACACCGAACAACAAGCTATAAAGGGCCCCAAAAGTACTAGTGTAAAACCATTCAAACGGTAAAACCAACGGTCTAGTCTATATAAAAAAAACGAGAAACGAGAAACACGTATAAATTACATAAACAAACGACAACTACTGTACATCAGATTCCTGACTTAGGACAGGTGCAAACATTTGCAGCGGGATTAAACGTTTTAATGGTACCAAACCTTCTCCCTTTTTCTGAAACAATAGTATAACATCACAACATAGAAAAACACACGATAAAACATCAATTGGAAGGCTTAACTCAATCAAAAACGTAAATTAACACACTATGAACGAATAAATTCGATCTGTGATACCTGAAAGTAAATACATAGTTAATAAAATATTAGGGACTTGTTGATTAAGATTATAATACATTGTTGACTGCTGTACCCTATTTTTGACATTTTACCTATCATCGTCTGTTTGTTTTGTTCACACATTGTTGTCAATATAATGGAATTTTATGCGACTGTCATACAAGTGAGAGTTTTAGCTAGCTATAAAACCAGGTCTAACCACCATTTTCTGCACAAGGAAATCCCTGTACCAAATCAGAAATATGACAGTTGTTTTCCTTTCGTTTGATGTGTTTGAACTTTTGATTTTGCCCTTTGATAAGGGACTTTCCGTTTTGAATTTTCCTTGGAGTTCGGTATTTTGTTATAATGCTTTTTATCCAATGAAAATTATTTTAGTACTATAATAGCCGTAATATACCTACTGTATGAATCAGTCTTTCAATTAAGATATTCCACAACAACTACTTCAGGTCCTTTGTTCAATATTAATGTTGATAACAGACAGTCATCAGAAAGGTAACCAGGAATTAATGTCACGTGATACAGCCTACACAAGTGAAAAACAAGTGTTTATACTAAACAGAAAAAACCCTCTTATTTCAGTTTAATTTCAACGTTATATTTTGCATTGGTAATTGTTCTTTTTTTGTTTTTTTTTGTAATTAAATAACCTATCGTATTGATCTTATGGTTCAGTAAAATTTATTGTTCACTATGGTGCTTAAGAATGATGTGTACAATCAATTTGAATTGTATACACTTGATGATATACTCAATTGTTCATTGATAAGAATGACAATCAAACAAGTGTTATCTAAAACGTTTATGACCTACAAAATGTTTATCAACCAAAATAAACATTCAAAGGAATGTTTTCTATGTTGAATAATAAGTCAGGGATTTCGTTATCAAAAACTACTAAAACGTTTACTAAATTGGTTCAAGGATACAAAGATTGGTTTTAAAATTTTACTATGCCGGTAGAATTCTTTTAAAACGGCAAATCACATCCTAATTTGTACGATACAGGTGAAATACGATTGATGTAAACTTATTGATCTTTTGAACATGTTGAATAAACAAATTCTAGTGACATTTTAATAAAATAATTGACTATATCGGTACTGAAATTGATTTTGTTTTGATAAATCAAACATAACTAATAATGTATTTCTATTCCTTTGCGAAACCTTTTATCCTACACTCTGTCGATGTTTATACTTATATTTTGGCATTGCAAAATGTCATGCTTTTCACAGACTGTGTTTGATGTCTTTACACTAAAGAGGTTTAATTTTATTCATTTATTTAATCTGATTTCTTATTTATATACAAAGTCACTGAGGAAAAACGAAATCCACCGTCAACATTTATATTGAATAATTTGGAGAATCAATTTTACTACAATCTTGATAACTGACTCTTTCTCTGATTTATGTGCACTGACTTTGAACATCAAAGTGAGTGGTCGTCTTTATCTTCATTTTGAAAAAAAGAATGTCACAAATATCAATATCCTTATATTATCGGTAAGATATCAACTCATAATTATCATGTATAACCTAAAGGCTTTTGTATTTTCAAACATATATTATGTATATTTTGAAGTTATGTGCTGTTTATGTACGCACATGATTTTTGTATGTGTGTTTTTTCCGTACCTGTTTCATCAGTAGGCAAAGCAAATCTTGTAAAAAACCATCAACAACACTAATAGCACAAAAAGAACAAAAACACGCATAAAAGTCAGCAGAAAACCACACAACGCAAATTGAAACAAAATTAACAAGAACACATAAGTATTTCCATACAAAGTGCAAACTAATATCTTGTAATTAATTGCTGGACACCTGCTTTCCTTTAATATATTGACCAGTGGACGCATTTTCGTAGTTATAATGTAAAATACCTTTTAGATAACAAGTCATCAAAACAGTAAAGAGGTCTTTGAATTTTAATAAAAATAACCGTATGTTATACATTATTGATAGGATTTTCTCGCCGCGTTGAAGACAAACAGGTAGCCTTGAACTGTGTTCTGCTCTTTGGTCGGGTTGTTGTCTCTTTGACACATTCTCGTTTGAATTCTCTATTCTATACTCTTGTTAAAATTTAAAACTCCTGGTTCTTTAATTTTATTTGTTTCATATAAATTCAAAGTAAAACTTGAATATTTGATTATCTTACTCATCTGTTAATGAACAAATAGTACACAAATAAACATATTTGACGCAAGACTAATCCTAATTTGAATCTAGAAGATTAATTTTGATGTAAGTAATATTGCTGCTATTTGTTTTAAATTTCTGAAAATAAATACAGCATAAAAACACTTTTGTTAAGGTATGAACTAAAAGAATTCAGTTTTTGTAACTGTGTATAGGAAGCATTTTCCAGATACATTGCACACAAGAAGTATGTTGCTTTTACGGTTGTAATGTATGGCTCTAGGTTTATGCAGCCCATCTTCCTTCGTTAAGAGAATTCTAGATTTCTTCCCATCGTGTCCCAATACTATCACTTGATTACTATCCTGCACGCTACGAAAATATTTCCAAACGCATCGTTGGTTACATCATACGGAAAATCTGATTGATGACAGTCAAATTTCAAAGAACTTCTCCATGCAAATCAGTTGAGTAAACTGCATTCCTACTTTGTGTGGTATAATAAAGTTTGTCATTAAACACGGAACAATAACTGGATTTATAAGCTGTCGACAATGTTGACCAGGTATTACCAGATAGATCAAAGAATTGAATTGTCAGGTTGGCTAGATTTACGACTAATAGTTCACCTGAATAAGTTAAACCGCCGCATTTGTCACTAGTTGGTATAGGCTGTTGTACTTTTGACGAGTTAACATCAACAATAATAATTTTTCTTTTCAACCAATGTTGTAGCAACGTTGTCTTTATCTATAACTGCAACATCAAAACATCTATTGTCAAGTTGTATTATTTTTATTAACTTGCCTTCTCCATTCATGATAACTAGTCGATTGTTTTGGTTATCGGCCAACACGATTCTCCGTCGTCAAACATATCGATACCGGTTATAACTATGTTCCAGGATGCTCCATCTGGTATCTGGAATGAGAGAATGTTTGTCATTTTAATGTTATCTACAGTGTTAGAATCAGGAAGGAAAATCTGTCCCTGTTTCTCCTTCTTTAGAAGAATTTTCTTTGAAGACGAAGACTTCAATTCTAACTTCCAAATTCTTTGACGTCTTTCTCGAACTTCATAAGTATCGGCGAAATTTCTATGTGAATATTAAAAGTGTTCATTATCTGGTCAGTTTGTAAGGACATCCAATATGTTTCTGCTATCTCAACTCTTTTATTCCATTCATGTATACCAAGGAAAGCTTGGAAATTCGACGCGTGTTGCTTAGTTTTTCCAAATCACCACATATGTTTTCAACTTTGTTTTGCATTTCTGAGAGCTTTTCAATAAAATTATCAATATTTTCGTTATGTGTTTTCTCCATGTTGTCCAATTTACACAAAGATCCTTTTCGAGTTTAACTAAATGATTATTTATTGTTGTTCGAACATTTTGCACTTCAGAAATGATTTTATCTTTCTGAACTCCAAAACTTGCTCGATTATTGTGTTTCTCTGTTATCAGATTTCCAATTAGCGCGCTGATGTCATTTGCCCTATCTTCTAAATCTGCAAATGCAGCGGACGACTTACTCCTCCACTACCTCAGATAATGGCTTCAATTTTGACAGGTGCCATGTTTCTCAGAAACGCAAGACACACAACATGGTTCGTTGTGAAGTACACAATAGAAGTCAAATTTTAAGCTGTGACGTATGCATTTCTGTTTAATAGCAGCAACAGAACTAGGAGTTTCTGATAATCTTTTATGGGTATTGTTTTATGGTTCTTTGTTAATCCCATGCGGCCATGTTGTCTTTTGCAATCATTACTAATGGCTTCTTCACATTCTGAACACCAAACAGAGGCAGATTTTGTCCTATCATCTGTCATACAAATATCGCATATCGATATGGATGTCGCCATTTTAAATTGAAAAACAAAAGATTCTTTAGTTTACCTTTCATATATAATCTATGTTTTTATTGAGAAGAAATGCATTATTTATAGTTCAGTTCAAGAAAATATAAGCTGCGTTTCCGGTCTTGATTTGAACACAGGTAGTGTTCGGATGATCCGGAACTGATTATTTATTAATTCACACATATTATAATTTGAATGGAATCAAAACTGTTGAGCCTATGTGAAATTATCCTTTCCGAATGTATTTATATATTTTATGACTATCTTAGCAAAGTTTGTTGTCCTCTAGATCGATTATGTTGTCTTAACTGTACACTATAAAGCCAAACACAACGTTTAAACTCCTTATAGAAGAGAGCGAAAGATACCAAAGGGACATTCAAACTAATAAGTCGAAAATAAACTGACAACGCCATGGCTAAAAAGAAAAATACCAACAGACAAACAATAGTACACAAAACACAACATAGAAAACTAAAGACTGAGCAACACGAACCCCACCAAAAACTGGGGTGATCTCAGGTGGTCCAAAAGGGTAAGCATATCCTGCTCCACATGTGGATTGCATACAACTTTGAAATGACAATGTAAACATAGAACAAGTAGCCTCTACAAGCCTGAATCGGTCATCTGGCAAGAAATACAATTTTGCTGCTTTTTCCATCTTTTCCAGATAAATTGATTTCATGATCAAAATCGTTTGAAAAAAAAAAAGTGGAAAAAAACCATTAATTGCCCTCGTCTTAGGGAAAATGAAGGTTAGTTGACCCTAAAAATAGAAAGATATCTCGGAAAAATATCTTGGGTGAAAAAGCTTCATATCTCCCTAAGGCAAGAGAAACACAATGAAATTTAAATCTTGCATGGCAGAGGAAATATGTTGTTCAAGGGGAGTACGATGTGTTTTGTTTGAATTTCTCTTCCGATAGTCTCAACCAATCAAATATTTATCTAGCTACCAATATGTATATATATATATATACAGTAGAAGATATATCGTTCTTGCATATCTTGTGGGAATGTGAGGAAACATTTTAAAAGCCAGAAGTAAAATTCACATTTAGTAGATTGTTTTATAGTGTCAGAATACGAGTTTAAGATTTTGAAAACTGAGAATTCTTTTGGCAGTCCAATGCATGTACTTTTTATACAATTACCGCTACATTTTATACATGCTAAAATCCACTGATTGTTAACTTATCTCATTTAAGCATTTTGTATTTAAAGTTATAAGATGTTACACAATGTAACTGCTTTATATTCTATTTGATTTGAATGCCATACTCCAACCATTATAATGGCACTTGTTAAGACTTACACACGGTTTATGGATGGACGATGGATAAAACTGATTGCGAAAGCCCGCACTTGCATTTTGAGCCAGGTGAGCTAAAGCCGAATCGACTTTAATAGGCGAAAACAAAGTTTAATACTTATTCCATCTGAATGATAAAAGACTCGGGTGATGATAGTCAATTTGGTAACCGGATACAACACTTGTTGTTGCCTATCATATCTTCATATGAATACAAGATGGTAGGACAATTAAAATAACACCTTATTAATTTCGTGCGTCCGAATCACTTTTCTGGATTGACCATTATCTGGAACGCTCAAACCGAAAACATTGAAAGCCATGAAGGGATGTATACGAACTTAACACGTGAAACAAACTGTTAAAAGACCTCATCATATTCAACACAAATATGATTGAAAGATGATGTGGGTTTGATTTTGTCAGTTTCTATTGATTTCCCTTTTTAATATGCTTCAGAGTTCAGTATTTTTGTTATACTTGTTTTCTAATACTAAGGAAGCCAACCTCAGACTTTTTCAGTGAATATGGAGGGTAACAAGTGAATTTATTTCTTTATAGATGTTGAAGCTCTTCTTCCTATTCGTTATAACAATGTTACATACAAGAATTAATAAATAGTAGTGTATGATTTAGGCTAACCACAATTTAAAACAAATTCGAATGACGGTGAATACAGTTGTAGTGTTTTGAACAAAAACACATGTTAAACGTTGGTGGCGAGAGAACCAGTGTTTTGATATGTGAAACGTTTTATAAAATATTTGAAGACAATGTAATTGATTGTTTGTTTATATAAGTCCATTATAAGAAAAGGTACAAATAACTAGATAGCTTTCCATCAACGTATAAAGATATATTTGTCCATAAAACTGATAAATTTGGAGCTATCTATGCGTGCAATATTTACAATGGTTTAAAAATACCACTGGATAAGTTGAGGTTTTCATTACGTATCTCGTAGTAAAGTTGAGCGATTATCTATTTTCGGTAAGTAATTAACACATGCTCTACTGAGAATGATTTCAATCATGTGGACAGATAGAATAGCTGATAAATATTCACAAACAAAATATCTAACAATCTTATATCAAGAAAACAAGAGGCAAACAGTTTTGATCAGTTAATGAACTTTCAGTGGTATTTTTATATCCAGTGTATCGTTAAAAGACTAACAGCAAAAATTAATGTTGAACATTGTGATGATTTTATAGAGTTATCAAAAATAAAGCATATACCTACAAGATACAAAAATGGCAATCAGATGTGCATCAGGTAATGGAGGATGCTAAGAGAAAACGATAAAAAGAATAATTCAGCATTATCAATATCACGGGAATACGTCAGAAAGACAGACACCGAATTAATCCACACTAAGCAAATAACATTCCATTTTTCAAGTCAAGTTAAACAAATACATAAAGTGGAGGAATGCTTTTAAGTAAAAAATGACACCATCTACGCGTCGTTATTGTTTGATTGGCGGAAAATAATCAAAATTTCTGCAGCTGTTATAAAATTTATTGGATAGTATATATTATGTTGCTATACATACCAATATGATTTGGTAGGTCTGCTCTAACAAATGGTCCCTTGAATCATTGTTTCTGTAATCATTTCTCCTGACTCTGGAGATTTATACTGATGTTTTTATCAATGAGAACCAGAACAAATAAATCTAGTTAAATTAGAAAACCGAAAAGGGTTTGCTATTATTGAATGAAATCCATTTTTTTATTGTTCCTTCGAATAAAAAGAGAATTGCAGTCTATTTTAAAAACAGAAACCCACCGAAACAAATAACTACAAGAAATCGATGCCACTTAAACTGCTTCACCAGATCTGAGCGGTATATTTTAGTTTATTTCTTCAGAAAACGAAAGTACAAATTTAATAATAACTTTTATTTTGGACAGTTAGATAATCGACAAATACCTACTCTAGGACTTAATTTTTCAAAGAACGTATGGCACAACAAATACTTAAGATTATTTCTGCAAGTTTTACTGATGACAGTAGTGTGACCATCAAGTTTTGTCACGTGAAGAATTAAATTTTAAAAATAAATTTGTCCAACATATTACCACCCACGTATTCACAAGGAGAAACTACTGTTATTTCCCTTTGACTCTTTGGCTCCTGATACGGTTTGATGAGATTTAGTTATCCCATTTGATTAAAAAAAGAAATCCTGTATACTTAAAAACGAATAGAATCATAAAACCACAGATATTCAAAACACATCTGCACCACTTAAACTGTTTCTCCAGATGTAATGATATATTTTCTTTCACCAGAAAACGAAAGTACTAATTAATTCACAACATTCATGTGGCAAAATTAGTTAAGTACTCAATTAACCGCTTAATACTTACTTTAACAATCAGTTTGTCAAAAAACAAATACAACAAATGCTGCAGATACTTTGTCCAAGCTTTAAATCAGTCTGTTGACAGAAATTTAACCAATGTAACCAGGAAGTATTGTCACGTGATATAACTTTCACAAATGACAAAATACGGTTATGTCCCTTTGACTGTTTGAGTCTTAATGCAGTCTGATAATATCTAATAGAATTCGAAGGTATGACGTTTAGGAACGAGCAGTGGAATCAAGTTGCTTACAACAAGTTTATCATATTTAATATTGATTAATTTGTCGATTAAACAAGTGAAATATCTATAATCTGAAATCACCAATGACCTATGTATATAAAAGGTATGAATATGTAGACGACTTAGCTACCAGATACTTAATTACATTCTATATTTCTGATGAGAATAGATATAAGAAGATGTGGTATGAGTGCCAATGAGACAACTAGCCATCCAAGTCAAAATTTATAAATGTAAACCATTATAGGTCAAAGTACGGTCTTCAACACGGAGCCTAGGCTCACACCGAACAGTAAGCTATAAAGGGCCCCAAAAATTACTAGTGTAAAACCATTCAAACGGGAAAACCAACGGTCTAATCTATATAAAACGAGAAACGAGAAACACTTATGAACCACATCAACAAACGACAACTACTGAACATCAGATTCCTGACTTAGGACAGGTGCAAACAAATGCAGCGGGTTTAAACGTTTTAATGGTACCAAACCTTTACCCTTTTTCTGAAACAATAGTGTAAGTTTATAAAGGGTCTTCATTTGGTGTTCACAATAGAGAATAATGGGGTAAATACAGTATTAAGGGCAAACAAAATTGATAAAATAGGCCAAAATTCCGAGATACATAAATATTATCCTCATGAAGACTCTCATTGTAAACAAAATATTTTGATTATAAAATTACATTTGGTCGCCACTAACTACATAAGTTTGGAATTTTATGGGGGTATTTTTTAAAGGTTTTATCATAATATGATTAAATGTTGCATTTTCAAACCAGGTCACTAAGCAAAAAAAATCATACTCAACTTCAATGTTTCATAATTTTTAGATTATACATACTTCACTTACGCGCTGTTTATCTGCCTCTTTCTGTCTCTTACTTCTGTGCATTGAAACTAACATAGTTAATATTCTATTTGTTTTAGAAATATCCGTAAATATTCGGTGAATTCTTAACTTATTATCACCTGCGTTTTTAATCATCATAACTTTCAGACTTCTTAATACAAACTATTTCTAATTAACTTTTTTGGAAATTATAGTGGCTTTAAGAATTTGACATTAAACAACGTGTTTGACAACATTATTTTTTATAATTTTGTTTGAATGATGTCATAATCAGATAATACAGTTTAAGTTATACAGATCACATGCTCACAATTGTGTGTTGTGGTGCATAAGAACACTGTCACATTCGTCTCACATAACTAATGGTGAGTCTCGATAATTTAAAAATAAAAAATTATCTGCAATGATAATTAAGTAAATATCATGGTATCCGTAGATTTTTTCATTCAACCATGGGTTGGGCATTTATATTCGATTTTATGTCCGATCTAGGGCTGCCATGAATTATTTCAATTCTAATAGGACAAATGCGGTAATTTTGTTAGCCGTGAAAGCCCTTTCCTCACGATACTGTTTTTGAAGTTCCGTTTTATCCCACATATATTCAATAATAAATACACAAGAAATCTCTTAATGTAATTTTTCTACATCAGAAAATTCCTGTACCAAGTCAGAATATGACAGTTGTTATTCATTTGTTTGATGTGTTTGAGCTTTTGATTTTGCCATTTGATAGGTACTTTCCGTTTTAAATTTTCCTTGGAGTTCGGTATTTCTGTTATTTTACTTTTTATAACAGTCTAAGGCGACAAGAAGCTGAAAACGCCATGTGTTTACATTTACGCCGGAAGCATACATATGACGTCACATTAAGGTCTGATGCGTCCTATCAAAATGACATTCACCTTATAATAATCATTCTAAACGCCAAATTTAGTAGACTTAATACTTATAGTACACATATATAATTGATATAACAAAATGAGATAACAATTAATTTGTATTTGAATTATAGACCTGAGAAATAACGTTAAATATCTTTTTATTTTTTTCATTGCACATTTAATTATTGTAATTGAGTTAAATAGTAGTGCATCAGAGTCTTTGAAGGCAGACTGATATGTAAATATTGTTTTAAAATATGATGTAATAGTATGTAGTATATATGTAATATGTGTATAGTGTCTGAAAAATTGCCTTGTCATGAAAACTTTACGTTATCCAAGGGCCAAGGAATGGGACCATGGACATATGAACCTTGTCAAACAGAGGAATGCAAATTTCAATATATCCTTTCTATGCTCCAAATATAATTTACCGATTTCTTGAAGTATTCAAACTAAACTTATCGTAGAAATAAAGGCAACAGTAGAAACATTGACTATTGCATAAAAAAATGTAATCAAGTTCTGATGAGTGCTATACTTGAAATGTATGCATGAGAAGCATTTTTACACCAATACAATTTTAATTTTATTATCTAAGAAACCAAGCTATCTACAAGAAATAAACGTTGCCAACAGAACCATTAAAATGAGATCAAAGGAGCCCTACAAGATAGACATGTAAAACTTACATTATTCAATACACATAATAAGGTTGACCTGTTAATTAAAATATCAGAACAACGGACCTTTAATCAATAGTTTACTTTAACCAATAAATTTATTTTTGTTAAGGTCAGCTGAATACTGCCAGAAAGACTCTTTCTCTATGCCTGACGAACTTGTGAAAAATTTAACTGGGGATGAAAAGTTATTTTATTTTTTTTAAAAGTCAAACATCACTCAAGACAGACATTATACATTTGTCTTTCTACGGTTGTCATTTTGGAGTCTTTTATAGATTACTATGCGGTATTGGTTTTGCTAATTATTGAAGACCGTAAGGTGACCTATAGTTGTTAGCTTCTATGTCATTTGGTCTCTGGTATATAGTTGTCTCATTGACAATCAAACCACATATTCATCTTTTTATATTAATATACTGTTTTAGGAAAGTGGCTGATTTGTACGTCTTAATCTCAGTATTTGATATCCAGTTAAGGGATACTGTAAACAAATTATTTTCGTGAGCGAGTTATTTTCGCGACTTTCGCGACTACAAAAATAACGCGAATATAAATCGTCGAGAATATGTAAGAATTAGATCGTTCTTTATTCAACTACTTCAAGTCAATTCGAAAATTGCGAAATTTTATCGCCTCAAAAGGGAAAGAAAGGACTTGACGCGAAATAAAGTATCCGCGAAAATAAGTTGGATTACTGTTATTGTTATCATGGAGTCATCAAGATTTACGCGAGTGTACACCCAATACAAACTTCTAACTGGACAAAAAGGAAATGTTATTCTATAGTTCTGATTGGTGCGCTCTGTAGAAATACTGTATTTCCATTTTGTTTCTTTAATTTGGTCTATAGTTTAGGGTAGACATCAATGAAACATAACGAAAGCCCAATAAAGCGTTCCTGCAGGAAATATTTTGTAGCATTTTCGAGAGTAGTTAGACTCTTAACTAACAAATAACTTATATAATTACGATTTTTTTTTACTTTGACGGCTTATTTTATCTGTGTACAAATATTTCCTGTCGCATTAAAAAGATTTTAAATTAAACGATAACTTAAAGTACAAATTCCGATTATAAATTGATCTATCGATAAACAATCTTTAACTGTGTGAACGCCTAAAGATACGACACATGTGGGTAAAGAGGCGGTCTCAAGCTATGAATGAATCACACGCTATGCGGATCCACACTTCGTCAATATTTCATAATCGTGATTAGGACACAACCGGTAAATTAACAGATCAGACGAGAATTTTGTATCATTGATCAAAGACCATAAACACCTGTTCAGAACCTCAGCCTCTATTAGTGTATACAAGAGGCTGAATAAACTAAGGGCATTCAAAACGCAAAAGGCAAAAGAAACTAACACCGCCATGACAAAAACGAAAATGACAAAAGACGAACTAGTCAATGAAACACTTCATAGAAAACCAAAGACTGAGCAACACGAACCTTACTCAAACCGATGGTGAACTCCGGTGCTGTGGAAGGAATGGTAGTTCCTTTGTGCAACCTCAGTTTTGCTCATGACAACTGTAAATCGAACAGATAACATGCGAACAATCAATGGACACCAAGAGTTCTTTATACGCAATAATATCTAAGATTCCACAATAAGTAACCGAGAAGTAAAATTCTTATTTTAGATACAAAATTCCATAAGATAATCTTATCACAAATACTCATTAGTTAAAAAAGGCCAACTACAAACAGTTAAGTTGTGGGTATTTATTCATAACTATTATATAAATTATTTTATAATAAAAAATCAATATACTGATACCATGTTGGTAAAATGGTAAAAATAATCTGTTTGGAATGCCAAACCTAGCATAGTGTTATGCAGCTATACCAGATTTTGCGTTTCCAATCATAAGTGAACTGGTGAAAAATTGCATGGATTTTTGGCCGGAAAGCCTCTTAGATTTGCACCTAATTGTTTGATATATCAACAATGTCAGACATATAGTTGGCAATATTTCTTGATATATTATTGCATTCATGCAGTCAGTCAGTATTGTAAATACATGTAAACACATAAATTGAAAAATTTGGAACAGCACTTCTTCTTCATATACCAGGTTTTCTTTAGTACCTTCGACATGCACGATATGAACATTCATTGTTGTACCAAGTTTTCCTACAAATATTTCATCAGACTGAATCAATTGCTAATTTATAATACAATATTTCATAGACTTTCAACAAATACTTGCTAATCAAATAACGCACGAGTTTAAAGAACAGAGTTGTTCTGAAAGTAGGAAAATGCTACAATCTGTTCAATATAGACGTGTATACAAAACCGGATTTGTTTTCTCTCAATCGATTTATGAATTTTGAACAGCCATATACTACTGTTGCCCTTATTTATGATCATGATTTCATATGAAATAATAAAGATGTAGTATGATTGTCATTGAGACAACTATTCAACAGAGTCTACATGAAGCGGATGAAACAGTTTAAGCAGCTATATGTTACCATACGACAATGATTATATTTCATTTTGATCAAATAACCTCTGACGTATTCATGATCAGATATATAGGGTAAGATTTCACAAAACATGTTGAACCTCGCAGCATTTTGCGCCTGTCCCCAGTCAAGGAATTTTTAGTCGTGTGTTTTTTTATAATTTGGTTCATTTGTATGTGTTGGAGTTTGGGTTGGCGACCCTTTGCTGAACTAGTATACATGATCGTTTAGGGCCAGATGGAATCTTCCTCCGGGTGCGGATATTCTCGCTGCGATGGAGACCCATTGTTGGCCTTGGGCTGTTTTCTGCTCTTTGGTCGGGTTGTTGTATCTTTGACAACTTATTCTGTATTCAATCATAGGCCTCCAAATAAATAGTTTTGATCAGGCACTGTATTCATTTACAGTGTCATTCTAAATCGATAAGATTTCAATTGAAAAAAAAAATAACATTAAAGGACGAATATTAATGGATGAAAGACACGATTACGACGCCAAATCAATGAACATGTAAAAATCTGTTCTTGTAATGAGATCAGAGGTAGCAATCTAAAAAATACCAACCCATTGTCAAAGGTTATGAAACCAGTCATAATTTTCCCTTTATACACTCTATAGCTCCAACCATATACAAAATACTATTCAAATGTACTTTACAGTCTTTCTGTGAGTACTTGATATCTTAAAAAATGTTACACCAACTTTAATTACATTGGTTATATAAGATATTTAAAATACAATGGTTTATAGTTTAAAATTTTGTACTATTAGTCTATTTTAACATGCTGACGAACTCTATAAATAAGTATTCCACCAGAAATTTAAGACTTTTTAATTATATACTAGATTTAAAAAATAAAGTATTTGCTTATCACCACTCTTTCTTCTGAACAAAGCTTTACAGTTTAATCAACTCATGTACTCTACTCGTTAAAAGTAACTTATCAGGGTACAAAAGACAGTACTTGAAGATGAACAATTTGTATATTTTACCTGGGTCCTCACAACAGCGAACGTCCAAACCTAACCCCTCGTTGAATTCCATTCACTTGCATAACCATACCCAGGACACCTGAAGGATCCGTTCAGGTATATACTTCCACAATAACAAAAAGATTATTATCATTAAAATGCAATGAAACGTACAGAAAGTTTGATTTAAATACTGAATTGTATTTTCAAATCATGAACCAGACAGTTTATGTAAGATTAAAGGAATACCTATTATAATCCAGTACGCATTTTGTAGAGTATCAGTGTCTAAACTGTAAACATTCAATTTGTTTCTTTCTTTGTTGTTGGGAGTCATTTTGTTCCTTTTCCAAATAAGTTTAGGCAATAATAGTTGAAAACGATTAGAAGAGACCGTTTTCAATTTTCGTAACTCGATTAGGAAGAGACAAATCAAAACAAGAAACAAAACTGATGGAATTGCATTAACACAAAAATAGCGAGAGCCGATGCGTCGACAGGTTAAGCGTCACCTACTATTAATGCATCACTCGCTATGGGATTTAGCAGTCAGTAAAAGAGCAAAGTCGAGAATATGACACAGATTAGAACATTTATAATGGTATGTAAGAACGCAAACAACATGTCGCTAGTGAGTTGAGAGGCCGACACGTCGTACCATTTACCCAATTGTGATGGTGATATTTTATAAAATTATTAAATTTATAGAGTGTTGAATTCAGTCTTTCTTCCTCATAACTCTGTTGTAGTAGTTTTCGTGTAATGAGCACTAATAATGACGTCCGTGTAGTGTGAACAGGCCATACCTAAATATTTGAGCTAAAATTCATATTTCAAATAACTGTTCAGTAAAATAATAACTTCTCAAACAATAACAGACGGAAGTCAATACAAATGCATATTTGACGGTGACGCAGCTAAGCGTAATCAGAACTTCATATATCATTGGTGGATTACAAGAGGAACCTAATGTTGTTTACCTTTATCTAATTTATGTGTATTGTACTTGCTTTTTATATCAAACATTTTGAATTTGCATACTTTTTAATAACTATTAAAGATAAAATTGGCAGAATACTTACGAATATTTTGGCATTTTACATTTCTACCTGGCCCAGGTTTACAGGTAAATGGGTATGGATCAGGAAAAGTTTCTCATGAGCATAACCATCTGTACAAAACTGCACAAACCTAACAGGCTTCCTTGAAAACATTCTACCATTTGTCACGCATGCTAGAAACAAAGCCGAAACAAGTAAAATAAATCCTATGAAAAGTGAAAAAAACCTGTTATAAAATTTAAAAAAGGATATTGAACATGGAAGTGTAAAATGGTTTATTTTAGCGGAAATAAATTTCGCTCTTCGAGAGTCAAAACCTTGTCACGAGGTTTTAATGTTGCGCTATTCTTTTGTTAATCCCTTATCTTCCTAAATGATTAGATTCACCTTAGTATTAATTTGGTAGAGATAAGCAGAGTAAACTTTACCTGTCTGATTGGATACTTAGTTCCGAGATCGTTAGTTTTACCGTGTCCGATTTGACTTACACAGAAACGTCACGTGAATACTTCATAAATCTATGCAGCGTACTACGTATACATCGTTTGCATGAAAACATTAACATTTGGACGACGTGACATTTCGGTATTTTTTCATCAGGTCGAGGAAATCAAACTGAAACAGCGTGGTCGACTGTTTTAGATAGAAATCTAATTTAATCATAACCTTTGCATAATTCGCCTGTGTAAAATCTATGCATGTACATACAATGTAGAAAAATGTCACTTGATACAACTTTTCGATTTCCACATTGAAAACAACTATCCCGTAACTCTCGTTTTGTACATTAGGGTGAATAAGCACAAGCCTTTTGTTTTCGTCGTTTTTTTTTTTTCATTCTGTATACCAATTTGTAAACAGTGGTTTTAACGAATACAGTTGTCTTGTCTTATCTTGTCTTGTGTCTGTTCTTAGTAAAGAGTTCGTAAGTTTCCTCAAGATTTTTTATTTTGCATTCAGTGTTCAGTAGAGATCTTTATTTATTGGTGGTACATTCATCTTGATAAGTATACCCATAAGGAGAAAACCTTTGTGCAATTGAACTTATCAATGATACCAGGATCAAAATTATGTACGCTAGACAGACGATTATCTCTTTTAAATACTATAAAAGCGAATAAAACAATTAATGGAAGAAATTTAGCAAATAGCATATGCAAATGTTACAGGTGTAATTTAGAAGACGATTATAGATAAGTGAATAGCAAAACTTGGTATAACTTCTAAGATGATTAAACAAATATTAGTAGATAAGACAGTGTGAATGCTATACCACCAATAATCATCTATCACTCAACAAATCATGTTTCAGGCATAAAATTGAAGACAATTATTACAAATATACACATACATGTATATATATAATTGCTATCAATAAGTTTCTATAAAATTGAAAAGAGATGTCATTGAAAGTAGTGCTGCACTGCAGATGGATAAATGATGTTATAATTTCAAAGTCCTTGACATAATCACTTTAAGTAACACTCCAGTTCGTACAAGGAAATAGCCTAAGCATAAAATTGAACAAACTGTTAACAATGTACAAAATAAACATTTGTTTTGTTAAACATTTTGTGCAAAGGTTTTAGGGTTTCTTGAAGCATTGATTATAGACAAAATTTGAGCCAACTTTAATACTTAAGCAAAGTATGAATAGTGATCCGATTTAAAACTTTTAATACAGTATTTGAAAATCACATGTAGAGTATGGTAAATTGTGTTCTTGGGGTTGGGTTGAAATGGTGATTACAAAAACTCTTTCAAAAACATCATAGAGTATAAAATAAAGAGGATTTTTAAGTATTTAGATTTCTTTTTTTAATTTATAATACCATCGAATTTATTTGTGAGTCGCGTATATTGTTATATATATTGTAATTTTTCCCATTGTTGATGGCCTATAATTGCTTATATCCACTTCATTTGAAAAGTTGTCTCATTGTCAATCATACCACATCTCCTTTTTTTTATATTTCGACACGTCCATATTTTTGCTCAATTGGCTGTTTCAGTATATGATGCATCCATGGACATAGTTACAAAAGCGTTTTGATATTCTTTAAATGTTCTTAACTATAGATTTAAAACTACGACAAAATTGTTGTTTTGGGGTACCAACTATGAAAGTACCAAAAGTTTTTTAATTCTGCAACTGCGAATTATGATAAAAAGTAAGAAGATATGGTATGATTGCCAAAGCGGTATATCTCCACTAAAACCAAATGAAGTAGAATGTTAGAACTATAGATCACCGTATGACTTTAAACAATGAGCAAAACCCATACCACAAAGCAAGCTAAAAAGGCCCCGGAGTAGCAAGTGTAAACAATTCATAGGAGAAAATAACTGCCTAAATCATGAACCAAACGATAAATGAAAATCAAATATAACATTCAACAAAAGGAAACCATTATATTAAAGGCTTGTTATAGGTACATACGAAATGTGGCGGAGTAAACTATTTTGCGAATACGTCGACCCTTTTCCTAACACAGTAGTGTAACAGCACAACATAAGAACAAACTATTACATTATTGATGAAAAGTATATATTATTACATGTATTATGTACTTATGAAATGCTTTTCCTTGCACTTAACGGAATTTGTATATAAAGTGTTTACATTATTTATTATTGAGATATAAGAACAGTTGTTCATTTAACTATACTTTCGAAAGGAAAGTCATTTTATAATACTTTTCCAAATTTGCTCTTCTAACATAATAATCAATTATACCGAAACCAGACGTAAGACCACGGAATTAATATAATTAAATGGTCAAATGAATATTTTGAGTTGAAGAGAATGAAAATGAAAATTTAAACACTTGTGTCAAATCTGCTCAAGGGCATCCATTGCTGAGGGTAGAAAACTCAAGTGGATCGTACAAATATAGATAATACTATAGTTTAATGAAATTGAGTAATTATTAAGGAACTAAGTTTTCATATCCCTCATGCAAATTTGACGTAAGATGGATTTCTATATCTTACGAAAACAAACATAAATAAAACAGCTAAAACAGTGGTCAGAAGATCTTAATACTCTAATGTGGACAGCTAAAATCCGACAATGTCAAGTTTTGTAAATAAAACTAATCATCTAACGTTTGTCGAAAAGACGTTTACCAAAAAAAAAAAAAAGAATTGAAGCATTTTACACAAACTGAAAACTAACCCGAACAAGTCTGTTTAAGAATATAAATACGGTTTGATGTGTGATTTTGAGTAACCGAACGAGACTTACCTTTGTGAATACTGTAATTGAATGACATTACAAAAGTACAAACTGTAACGAATTGTAATTGTAATTTTTTGTACCTTACATAACAAATGCAAACAAAGTACTATTTTAAATCTTTAAATACATACATTTAAATTGATGAATTACATAAACAATTTTGCATATTTCTAACTGTTATGGTTAAGACGATTTGACTGATAAATCAACAATGACATAAATAAATATCAAGGAAAGTTATACAGTACCAGCTGAACTGAAATAAATGAAATGTCTTACTCAATCATTAAAACACATTTATTTTTCTCAAGGTCTCGGTGACTTTCCGTCAAACTTTTGATATCTTGAAATAAACATTTAAATGATATTGAATAAAGATAAAATTTGCTAAATTGATTTAAAAATCTTGATATTTAAGGAAAAGCAAGGACTACGGGATTTCTTTGATGTATTTTAGGTACAAATTGTTTACAAAAGGAACATCTGAGAATAATTCTTACAGTAATTTTCATCAATTAAGATCAAGAAAGATATTAATCTGTCCATGCTGACTCCTTAGAATGTAAACCACAATTATTAAACTTTCTGAGAGCAAATTCTTTGATTCCTTGAAAAGGAATGAATATTCGGTGGATGTACAAGAACTAACTATTCATAAAAGAAACACCAAATTTGATTCTGCAGTGTTCGTTATAGATAATGTGGACCTAGTTAACTCAAACGATATCAAAACTCGTTAAATATAAAATTTGTAGACCTGTCAATGCGTCAACTGACCACCAAAGTCCAAATGACGTGGCTGTAAGCAACTTAAATAGATATAAGAAGATGTGGTATGAGTGCCAATGAGACAACTCTCCATCCAAGTCAAAATTTATAAATGTAAACCATTATAGGTCAAAGTACGGTCTTCAACACGGAGCCTAGGCTCACACCGAACAGTAAGCTATAAAGGGCCCCAAAATTACTAGTGTAAAACCATTCAAACGGGAAAACCAACGGTCTAATCTATATAAAACGAGAAACGAGAAACACTTATGAACCACATCAACAAACGACAACTACTGAACATCAGATTCCTGACTTAGGACAGGTGCAAACAAATGCAGCGGGTTTAAACGTTTTAATGGTACCAAACCTTCACCCTTTTTCTGAAACAATAGTGTAACATCACAACATAGAAAGACACACTATAAAATATCAACTGAAATAGCTTAACTCAATCAAAGGACATAGTAACACCATTGAACATACACTGAACAAATAAATTTGACCTATGATACAATGTAAATTCAAAATAAATAAACTAAGGGAAGAATAACAAAAGCAACATGTTATATCGGTATGAAATGCTAATAAAGTCAACAAAGAGAATCATGTTTGCACAATACATGTTCGACATCGTTACTTATTTGCAAAGTAGCAAAGAAATTCGAATGTTCAATGGCGATCTATATAAGAGCTACCAAACAGACATTTACCACATATTTCCATCTGGTTTGTATCTTGTACACCAAGAGCTTTACTCTTATTCATGTGAATAGGAGTAGAATTGCTCAACAGAATGTTGTAAATCTGTTATTTACCAAGTGTTAAACAACGCCGCTCACATGCTTTAAAAATTAAATCGATAACAATCGTTCATGCTTAACTACCATTTTAGTGATTATTTCTCAAAATTATCAACATCATCATTATAACTTATGAAAACTACAAAAGAAAAAATCATGATGAAATTGAATTATTTCTGGAACAAACAATTAAGACTCTGAACCACAATGGTCCGTGCTGAAGTAAGCTGTTAAGCATGCTGAAGTGTAATAGTATCTACTAGCTTTGGTCTGAGATCAGAACAACATTTAATTTGGTGGTTAGCGGATGATAGGATTTTATTTTAATCAATACAAACCAAAGACTTACCACATAGAACACATAGAATTTGCAGATTCTCCGCTAAACACATCGGTTTAGAACAGGACTTTATGACAACAGATAGTATTACAGTTTCTTTTCAATTTCTATAACAACATTCTAGGAGACCTGTTTATAGAAAAATGTTTCCAAGTTTATAAGATATTTCAGAAGTTGCGATGCTCATCATGATTTCCGTGATAGGAGATTGATGCTCACACTGATGTCGAATTTATCCTTTTGGAAGGTTTACAACTTTCATGAGTTCTTCGACCGTTATGAATTATCTGTTTCATTAATGACGAAGGATATGTCCCGATTGTCGTAGTCACAATTCTGTCGTCTTTTCTTGAGTGTGAAATCACTACACAAGACAGTACCAAATGTATATGTACATCGAGCAATACGACGGGTGTCACGTGTGGAGCATGATCTGGAAAACCCACCCGGTCTTTAGAGGAGTTTGTTTTACTTTCTTTTTTTTGAAATGTTTTGTATAGTGTTGTTAGCCGTTTAGTCATTTTTGAGTGTATTGTACATGGTACATTTCATCGTCTAATGAATTTTGAGTGTTCCTCTGGTAGCTTGGGTCAAGAGAAAATATCCTGAATAGAAATATTATCCTTTAATAATGTGTACGTCTTTATTTTATTAACCCTTTTATATCATTTATATCATTGAAAAGTTCAGATTGCCCAAATAAAAGAATAGATTTGCTAACATTTCTAGTAATTAAGTTATATTTAATCCTTTCTTTGATTTTGTTATTTAACGTTAACAATAAGACAACATGAGTTTTTAATACTTTTTAACCATGTCTGTAATTGTCTTATGTTTAAATCAAGCTAACTAGTCCTACTTAACATCAGTGTAGTAATTCCTTTCAGTAGTACCTGGAAATGCGAGACAAAATATATGGTGAACAAAACGACAGAAAAGATGTTTGCAATATTGTCCTTGCCTCTGCAGGAAGAGATTAAATACGAAAATTATAGCAGTCGGTTTACTGATTTATTGTTAACCTGTAAATTTTGGAGAGAAAAAATGTTATACTATATTAAAAAATAACAGAACTGTAGTTGAAGAGTTGAGCCGTCAATTAGCGATTTCACGGGTGCAAATGCAGCTATACTGGCGACACGTAGCGGAGAGAGTGAAACGAATATTTGCTACCGTCAAATCAAAATTGACGGCGGCAACTACAGTACTGTTATTCCGTTTCTAATTAATTATACAAAAGAAAAAATATGTAAAACTTGCAAAAAGGATACATTTGAAACTTCATGAATGATTTTGGCACATATATGTTATGGCTAAACGTGACGTCATACAAATGAGAACTTACAAACTGAAGGTTATCACGCTACTTCCACGATTCAGTTTGGGAAAATCACACCAAAACGGCGTTTTTGAGGTAGGTGTTGTTTTATTTTTACGATAACATTGTAGTGATCAAACATTTGATGACAACGCAAATTTAAACTGGCGGGTAATAATGGTTAAGTTACTCTGATCACATGATCTTAATCTGGTGTTTTGACGCATAATAAACCTGCCGTATTGGTCTTATACAACTGATGGTAAGTCTTGGTAACGTTAATAATCAAAAACGGTCTACATTCATTTAATTTTTGTCATAATCAGTTAATAGATAAAAAATATTGCAATGCAATCAAATGACAAGGAAATAAAACAAAATCAGGTAATTAAGGAATTTACTGGTCCGGGGACATAGTTTTCGTCACTTGATTTTCGTTGTCAAACATAGTCCCTGGCGTGGACAGTGCGTTACTTGCCATTTTTTTTATACCCTTTCCAAATCTATTTCTTCATGTTTTATGCATCAAATAGCAAGTAGGGGATGAAATTAAACTGTAAAAGCATTTGGGTCATGCATTTTATAATAAAGTAGTGATTTTGTCCAGCTAAAAAGGTTAAAATAAGTATTTCGGCAGCTGTCAAAAGAATTCAAGACCCCTTAAAATAAAATTATCCATGTTTTGAGTTAGAGCTGATGAAGTTTTCTATAATTTTGATATAATTTGTCCTAAAAGTAGTATACCAGACTGTAAGAATATTATTGAGAAAGCGCAGGTGGGATTTGTTTATTTTTCATTTATTGTCTAAAAGAAATGCACTACGAAATAACTGTGGTCTCGACCAAACATTGTTTTTATTTCATATAAAACGAGATAATAGAAATTCGTTATGAAACATGCAAAGTTCGCTTCACAAAATATTTATTTAAGGAATTGTAATGTAAGGCTCTTGGTCTATGCATTCACTTCCTTGAGAGATCAACTGTTGACAACTTTGACAAGGTTTCACCAGAAAGATCAAAGAACTGAATGGTCTTGAAAAGAATAACGACTAATTGTTCACCCGTACAAATAATACCGTAGCAGAAGCCCTTCGCAGGTATAATCCTTTGTACTTGATGTGTTTACATCAACAATAATAACTGTATTCTTGAAAATTAATGTTGTTGCAATTGTGTCTTTATCTATTACTGCAACATCATAGCATGGTTCCTCAAGTGGTACGGTTTTGATAACCTCGCCTTTTGATTTATGATAACAAGTCGTTTGTTTAACTGTCGTCGAACACATCGATACCTGCTATTATCATGTTCGTCGATTCTCCATCTGATGTATGGAAAGAGCGAATATTTGGCAAGTTAATGTTATCTATAGTTTTAGAAATAGGAACGAAAATCTGTCCCTGCTTCTCCTTCTTAAGACGAATTTTCCTAATTCTGCCACGTCTTTTCGAAGTATCGGTGAACATGTTATGTGAATATCACAATGGTTCATTATCTGGTTGGTTTGTAAGGACATCCAATCTTTTCTTCTATCTCAATTATTTTATTCCATTCATGTATACCAAGGAAAGCTTGGAAATTTGAAACGTGTTGCGTAGTGTTTTCCAAATCCACACTTATGTTTTCAACTTTTCTGCGCATTTCTGAGAGCTTTTAATATAACTATCTACATTTCCGTTCTGTTTTTCTCCGTATTGTCCAATTTATCCAAAAGATCTTTTCTAGTTTAACTAAATGATTATTTATTGCTGCTCGGATATTTGCACTTCAGAA
Source organism: Mytilus coruscus (assembly GCA_017311375.1). Lineage (NCBI taxonomy): Eukaryota > Metazoa > Mollusca > Bivalvia > Mytilida > Mytilidae > Mytilus > Mytilus coruscus. The sequence continues at coordinate 19,290,844 of CM029607.1, forward strand.
ATGATTTAATTTTTCTGAACTTCTAAAGATGCTCGATTATTTTGTTTCTCAGTTATCAGATTGCCAATTAGTGCTCTGATGTCTTTGCCCTATCTACTAAATCTGTAAATGCAGCAGACGACTTTTATCCTCCAACTACTTCTGATAATGGCTTTAATTTTTACAGGTGCCATGTTTTTCTGCAATGCAAGACACACAGCATGGTTCGTTGTGAATGAAACAATAGAATTCGAATTTTAACCTATGTACTATGGATTTCTGTTTGATTGCAGCAACAGAACTAGGCAGCTTCTGGTAATCTTTAATAGGTATTGTTTTATGGTTCTTTGATAATCCCATGCGCCCATGTTGTCTTTCGCAATCATTACCAATGGCTTCTTCACATTCTGAACACCAAACGGAAGCAGATTTTGTTATGTTATCTGTCATACAAATGTCGCATATCGGTACGAATGACGCCATATCAATCTGAAAATAAAAGATATCTTAGATCAATTTCAAATAATATGTGTTTTTTATTAAAACATGTCTTGATTCATTATTGAAAGATTAGTCAAAGAAAATAAAATCCACGTGCCTGGATCCTGATATAAAAGTAAGTACTGTTGATCATTCAGAATTTTTCACAAATATTATCATATAAATATAGTCATAGTTTTGATGAAGATATTCAATATACTAGTAATCAAAACTGATAAACAATTTTGAACTGTTACTTCCGAATGTTTTCATAGAATTATGGCTATCTTGGCAAAATTTTTATCCGGATTATTTTATTTAAACTGTACACTTTTATCAGGTTTATGCATAACATTGTTTTACTTCTTATTGCACACAACTTTGCTATGACATTGGAAAAGTATAACAGAGCGTATCTAACAAGAAAATGAAATGTTATGTTTGTTTTCCTTCACCTTTTTAGATGAAATATTGTTTAGTGATACAAAACTACTATCTTTAAATATGCAACGTTCTAGAAGCGTTCAATAGAAACAATGGAAAACAATTAGGTGGGACCAATATTTCAAAATCAAGGGTAATTTCTAACGGTCTTTCAACCTTACAAAAATACATTATGATCGCAGTTTGATCATGCATTTTCCGAACCTATAACCAAAACATGCTGTCAGATTTCTATGATATCTTTTATTCAGTGCTATTTCTATTGAGTACAAATCAGGATCACAATTTATTCATTAAAAACGTAATTGAATATATCTGTTACCTCTGTTGCACAATCCAACAGCCGGCTTTAAGCAGTTATTACATTATAATAAGCAGTGATATCTTTTGGCAGATTTCAGGTTAAAATAAGAAGATGTGATATGATTGCATTTGAGACAAATCGCCTCCAGAGACCAATGACATAAAACATTATACAATTGTGGGTCACCCTACGGCCTGGTGCACTGAGCAAAACTTTTACCACATAGTTAGCTATAAAAGGCCGTAAATGACAAATGTAAAACAAAAAATACGAAGGAGGATTTTGACTTCTTCACTTGAAATCTTTGTTTAATAGCTTTCTTGTGAGCAGCAACCCTCTATCAACGAAATCATGATAGGAAATACAAGTCCTGGAATATCGTTTCAACTGGGAGATTTATACTCAGTATGCAGGAGCTGCTGGAATGTTGCTACATAGAAATGAAAAGTTCACATTTGGGAAGCTGAAATCATCTCTTTTGTCGCAAAGTTTTATTTTCAACCGACCCTCATTAACAATTTTTAGATGTAAGCCAATATATGAGGCAGACTTAACTGTATCTGTTGTATCCTTTATCTCAAGTTTGATGGGATAGAAACCTTCAACATAGTCACCAAATATTTAATTATTTAGTGAAAGAACATCATCTATATAGCGGAAAGTAGAGTGACAAATATTTCTTATATATCAGGACGAGAAGATTTATCATGCCAATTATATATACATATGAACCTTGCTCTGTACTAGACAAACATGTTGGGCTGGATTCCTAACATCATAGTTCACAAGGTTACAAACAGACAGGTTGATTTTGAAGTTAACTGCATGTTTACTTGATATAAAACTTATGTCATGTAATAATAAATCAAGGGAAAGAATCAATAGTATGGTATCATATAAACTACAAGCTATGTCACCCGAGGCAGAAACGATCTTTGGAGGAAAATATAATGTTCAGATGGGATTACGATGCTATGTAACGCGAGGAAATGTTTGTTTAGTTGATTTTTGTGGACTGTTGTGTACCTGTTCTGGATTTAATTTCTTTTAGTCATGGAGTTGTTCGTCTTTCTTTGCCTTAAAAAGTTACCATCTTGGTATCTAGTATCTATTACATCAATAAGAATATTATTAATATTATATGTTTATAAAGTCATAGAAATGAATTAAGACAAACAATAAAACGTTGAAAATATGATGGTCGATCCCTTATCATAAGCATCTATAGTACTTTATATATTAATTAGGTTAAATTTGTCAGCCGACATGACGTAAAACAACAAATCAAAGAGGTCAACTTTATATATAACTAATAATCGAAAATGGTGTTGTTAAAACATAACACCATTACACCCTTTTGTTTCATACATAATTAATATTACTAATATTCCGATACTAACAGTGTATAAAACATATAGTTTCCGGGTGTTACCTGTTACCTTCTATAAATCCCCTCTATCAGGAGAACCTTTAACTTTTCCAGTAGTTGTTAAATATCCATGTTACATTATAGTACACTATTTAACAAGTCTTTTTCTTCCACCTCAATCTTACTATTAATTAGTTAAAAATTAGGTAAGAGGATTACCGGATAAATAAATCAACTTCGATTTGATAACAAGAAGGGGTTTCATTAAATAGAATAACATTCTTGTACTGCCCCTTTGGTAAAAAAATTAACCAAAGACATTCACGCCACTTCAACTGCTGTACCAGATCTTAAAGAAGTGATATATATTCTTTCTCCAGTAGACGAAAGTACAGATCTATTCAAATCTTTATTTAAATGACAATTTATATAATATCTAAATAGCCGCTAAATACCTGCTATATGAATCAGTCCGTTAACAAAATATTCCACAACTAATACTGTAGGTCTTTTGTGTCAGTTTGATAACAGACAGTCATCAGAAAGGTAATCTGGAAGTTATGTCATGTGATAAAGCTTTCAAGTGACAAAAAGGTTATATCCCCTAACTGTTAGAATGTTTAAATAATAAAAAAACAACATCTTTTAGTTTTATATCAACGTTATATGTTTGCATTGGTAGCTGTTCATATTTGTAATTTGATAACCAGTTGTTTTGATATTATTGTTCAATAAAGTTTATTGTTCACTATGACGCTTCAGAATGTTGCGTACAATCAATATAACATGTATAAATTGCAAACACTCGATGATATCTTATATTGATAAGCTTGACAAGAAAACAAGTGTAATATAAAATCTTAAACGTTTATGACCTACAAAATGCTTATCAACTATAATATATTATGCCCATGACAGTAGTGATGTTTTAGATTCAAAAGAATGTTGTCTATGATGAATAGTAAGCCAGGTAATTTACTGTCAAAACTACTCAAAACTATTGTTTCACAAAACAGAAATTTTGTTTTAAAATATAACTTTACCCGTTCTTTTTAAATAGCAAATCACTGCCTGATTTGAACCATTAAGGTAAATACGATCCATATTTACTGATTGATCCTTTGAAAATACAAATTTTAAGTAATATTTGAATACAAATGTGAATATTGATTCTATCGGTACTGACATTGATTTTGTCTTGATAAATAAAAACATAACTAACAATGTATTGCTATACCTTTGCGAAAACTTATTATCCTACATCTTGTCGATGTTATATTTTGGAATAGCAAAGGTCATGCTTTTCTCAGACTGTGTATGATGTTTTTACACTAAAGAGGTTTAATTTTGTCAATTTATTTAATCTAATTTTTTATTGATATACAAGGTCACAAAGGAAAAACAAATTCCACCGTCAACATTTGTTTTGAATAATTTTCAGAATTAATTTTACTTAAAGAAAACCTTAATAACTGACTCTTTCTCTGATTTATTTGCACTGACTTTTATTCTATTTTGAAAATTTACAAAATACCATAAATATAAATGTCCATATATTATCTGTTAGAAATTAACTCATAATTATCATGTGTATACTTATGTCATCATAACCTTCACATTATTGTAAACAAGTATATATGTTGAAGCACGCCTCCGGGTGCGGATTTTCTCGCTTCGTTGATGTCCAATTGGTGGCCTTGGGCTTCGGTCGGGTTGTCTCTTTGACACATTCCAGTTTCTTTTCTCTATTCTATGTTTATATGTTTTAGGATTTGGAAGATCATGTTCATTTATAGCTGTATTAAAGTTTCATAGATCACGGAATCAAACATTCTTAACATACTTAAGCTGCTATATTTGTCTCATATACCTAGTGGAGAGTCTCAGTACTAATAAATTAGTCATTAAATATATTGTTAAGTAATCACTCATCCTATTACCGGCTATCATAAGGCATATTTGATCTGTAATGCCGATTGTCATTTAAAACAATTGTTTTATGCCATCATTTGCAGCAACTTTTGTCTGTCTTTTGTATTGCTATCACAATACAATGTATTTTGCAATCTTGATTTTGATCTGTGTTATCTGCTGTTTATGCAGTACCGATAGCCGGTTATATGTTGTGGATCAGATTATCTCAAATCAATAAGTCATGTGATACTTTGTTCCAATGCAGGTATTCGTATATGTCTAAACATCACTTATATATATAAAACGATGATAGTAACTTGTAATGGACTATACAAAGGTCGCGTTGTAAAACTTTTCAAATTTCATTTAAAGAAACAATGAGAGTCAGCATTTTGTTTTCCTGTTACACAAAAATAAGTAGAATTAGTTCATAATTCTGATAAAAATTAGATTAAGATTGACCTATTACGTAATACGTGTAATATCAACTTAAATTTCAAATCCTTATAAATGTGTTTTGAACAAAACCAGAATTCATTGCATTTGTTTTAGAAGGCTATGCAGAAAGATTACATTACTGTTAAAGATTTATCGAAATATGCAGAGACAGTTGTGATTCTGCACAACAAAGATCCAAATGAATCAGAATAGTACTTAACACTCATGAAACATAAATAGGCCCACACGATGCAAAAATCTTCAAAGTACCGATACAATAGTACTTTGAAGAGACAGAAGATACAGAAAAATAATTCGATGCCAAAAGCATTCGTTTATAGATATAGCCATGATTTGTTCCAAGAATACACCTTAAGGCTTTTGGAAATCTGCGCCGCTTGACCTTGAATCTGCACCTCTTGAACTATTGACGTCATACAACAACTGCTTTTCCATTGTAGCGTCAAATGTTTTATATTATGACGTCAAAATTTTAGGGGAACATTTGTGATTTCCAGTAATGACGGACAAATAGCGATAAGGTGTATGTAAACATTTCGATGTACACAGTGTGCGATTGTCGTACAAGTGAGATGTTTAGCTACCTTTTAAGCCAGGTTAAGTCCCCATTTTCTATATTAGGAAATGACTGTACCAAGTCAGAAATATTACAGTTGTTTTCCGTTCGTTTTATGTGTTTGAGTTTTTGATTTTGCCATTTGATAAGGCACCTCAGTTTTGGATTTTTCTTGAGTTACACATTTTTTGTTATTTTACTTTTCTAGGTACAAGTACGTTCGATAAACAAGCAAACTCAGTGAAGTAACTGATTTCAATGAACATATTGAAATTAACCTAATATTTTCATTAATACAACCACATGAACCTTACATATGACAACCCTTTTCATATTTATAGTTATATTAATTAATTAGAAACAAGAAATATTTCATTTTGATATCAATAGACTTATCTATAAAGTTATGATGATAGTGTTGTTATAATCAGTGTGTCAGGTATTTTCTTGGATTACATTTTTTGTTGTAATTCATAACTCAAAACACGCTCCTGATGGACCATTTTTAAATGTAATTCTATATGCTAATTTATTTATACACATGACATCGTCGAATGTTTTCAAATCGAGGAAGGCGTGCAAGAATAATGTATAAGTTTGGCAACGACAAAAGCTTTTGTATTATAAAAGACTTAAATCATGGTTTGGTAAAACTTTGATTCCAACTCCCACAGGCAAAGTGCACTTTGAGTGGATTTGGTTATTCTTTTATCTCTTTTAGGTCAGATAGATTGTCACATGTTTAGGTAGTTTTACATCCTTGTCTTTCCATTTTGAAGGTATGGGCGTTCTAATAAAGATACAATAGTTATGTATCTTCTTTTTGTTAGCTATTTACATTTGCTTTGAAATGGGCTATATCCATGGTTTTGACTTTTCAAAAGAAAACCGTTTGCCTTTAAAGTATCAGATCACGGGAAAATAAATAGTAATGATGATTCTGTGTTTGTATTTCTTATGTAGCCTAAACTTTGTTACACTTCCTTCGTTTCTTTGAGATGCCATTCATGATGATTTTGAATCTGTTCAAAGTTTTGATTTTTCTACCCTGTATACCACATTGCCTCACATTCTCATTAAGAAAAATTCACACACCTAATTAAATGGGCATTTAAAAGTCAGAATGTGAATACATATGTTCTAACTCTTTAGGACATTTTTAGTAGCAATAAACAAAAGAACTATGTCAATTGGACATGCTTTGATACTATATCTGCCCTTGAATTTTACTAGATAATATTTTTGTTCGCTTTGGAGATTCCGTATATCGTCAGGTTATCGGAATTCCAATGGGGACTAACTGTGCACCACTTATTGCAGACCTGTTTTGTATTGCTATGAGTTACAATTTATGACTAAAATCAGCAAAGACCCATCGAAACAACATCTGATACAAAATTTAATAATACTTTTAGATATTTGGATGATATATTGGCTCTCAATAATGACGACTTCAGTATGTATACTAAAGAAATTTATCCTGTTGAACTTACTTTAAATAAAGCTAATACTAACAATGACAACTGCCCTTTCCTCGATCTTGATATCTATATCATTAACGGAAAGCTTAATACAAAATTTATGATAAAAGAGATGATTTTCATTTCCTATCGTTAATTATCCATTTTAGATGGTGACGTTCCCTTGTCACCATCTTACGGTGTTTATATATCTCAACTTGTACGATTCGCTCGTGTATGTAACAACGTTTCAGATTTTAACGAAAGAAATTTATGTATTACAGAAAATTATTACACCAGGGTTTTCGATATCACAAACTAGTCAAAACATTTACTAAATTTTATCATCGGTACAAGGACATCATTCGTAAATATAGCTCAACATGCAGACTTCTTATACGTTCAGGTATTTCACATCCAATCTTTTATGGTAATATTCTTTATAAAGCACTAAAATGTCAGTATTCACCTCAGAAGCTAACAAAACCTTTAAATAGACTTATTAAGAAGGGATATAGTTACGATACTGTTGTCAGGTCATTAAAGATTGCATATTTTGGCTTTAATATTGATTCACTTATAGGGTCTTTGCATCGGAACTAAACACATTATTTAAAAACCAGTTGTTGGCATGACACGGGTTATGCTCTTCTCATATATTTTATGATGGTATGATACTAAACCCTAACGGGAGGGATTGTGCCTGATATTCATATGATGAAGACATAATCTTTCAATCAGTTTAATTGAGGTCTGGAGCTGGCATGTCAGTTAACTGCTAGTAGTCTGTTGTTATTTATGTATTATTGTCATTTTGTTTATTTTCTTTTGTTACATCTTCTGACATCGGACTCGGACTTCTCTTTAACTGACTTTTAATGTGCGTATTGTTATGCGTTTACTTTTCTACATTGGCTAGAGGTATAGGGGAGGTTGAGATCTCATAAACATGTTTAACCCGCCGCATTTTGCGCCTGTCCCAAGTCAGGAGCCTCTGGCCTTTGTTAGTCTTGTATTATTTTTACTTTTAGTTTCTTGTGTATAATTTGAGTTTAGTATGACGTCCATTATCACTGAACTAGTATATATATTTGTTTAGGGGCCAGCTTAAGGACGCCTCCGGGTGCGGAATTTCTCGCTGCATTGAAGACCTATTGGTGACCTTCTGTTGTTGTCTGTTCTGTGGTCGGGTTGTTGTCTCTTTGACACATTCCCATTTCCATTCTCAATTTTATTCTTCTTAAAACTCTAACCAATTAGTAGTTACATGTACTATGGCCGCATAACAGACAAACTAAGGGACGTCGGGCGTTAATCTTGTCGCGCATCTTTGAATGCTATCTTGGGAAACTTATTCAACGGGTTGAACAAAGTGGCATTAACGTGTCAGGAGCGAACTTGAACTTACAATGTTCAGAACGGATTTTCGGGTTTATTGCACATTGCTACTGTTAAATATCAGATGTGACTCAAAATATGAATCATTTTTAGGTGTACGTAGGAACGAGTTCAGAATGAATTCATGTTTGCATTGTGTCGAACATCTAGTATTTTACAATATCAATACGGGTGTTCTTCATTATAGAAACAACAGGTTTTTTCAGCGAATACGTAGAATGTTTGAGATAAGTTGAAGTCAATCTTATCAACGTCATGACAAACCATATGACGTCGGTGTTCAGTGCGGGTCAACGTTTCAACTGCCGGTCTAGCACATTTCACAACACAAAGTCATATGTGAATTATATCAAATTTTAGGAAGAGACAAGAAGAGGAAATGTCGAAGATGTTAACTGTATATGATATCATTGGTTAGACCTGGATCCTGAAAACTTTCAGCTTACAATTCTCAATTAAGCAGGCTAGTCATTTCAGCTTGTGCGCCGTTGTTATTTCAATGAATTTAAATGAAATCAAATGACTGCTGTAATATTTAGATATGACCTCTTCTGTATATAATAAAGTACATCTTTTCTACAGCTAACTAAAGGGAACTTCAAAAAAAAAAAAAATCATTATCATATTAGATTAAAATGCGATTTAAGTTTGTATTTTAAACTTACATTATATCTTTTTCAAGTTATACTATTTATGTGCTGTGTATGTACGCACTTGAACTTGGTGTAAGTTGTTTTTTTTTTCTTCATACCTGTTTCACCATTAGGCAAAACAAGAAGACACACCCATAACACAAATAGCTGAAATAAGAACAAAACAAAATATCAAAAATTTAACAAATTTAATCAACACAAACACGAACACTTAAATATTTCTATAAAGTGCAAACTTCCATAAAAGTGTAAACTTTTATTGAGTAACTAATTGCTGAACACTTGATTTCCTTAAATATCTTGTACAAGTGACATCATTTTCGTAGTCATCATGTGAAAAGTGAAAGAAAAATCGCATCGAATACTCATAATTAAATTCAAACTTCTGATTTTAATATTTTTATTCACTTCATATAATACCCAAGTAAGACTTGACCTTTCAATTATCTTATCCATCTTCTCATGAAAACATAGTGACAGTCACATTGTCTCCTATCTTCTGTTTAACACCTTTGACACTGGACTAATCATATTTTATAAATATTTTGTCCTGCTGCTATTTGTCTGATATTTATATAATTATACATAGTATACAAAAGCTATATTCTCTGCATCATTAACAAAATATTCAGTTTGTAACTTTGTATAGGAAGCATTGTCCTGATAAATTACACACAATGAGTATGTTGGTTTTACAGTTGTAGTGTATTGCTCTAGGTTTTTGCAATGCATCTTCTTTTGTCAAGAGGACTCTTGATTCCTTTCCATCTTGTCCTACTACTAACAATTGATGACTATCCTTGCAAATAACGAAGATATTACCAAATGCATCGTTTGTTATACCAGTGGGAAAATCTGATTTCTGGCAGTCAAATTTCCAACGAACTTCTCCATTCATATCAGTGGAGTAGACAGCATCACTATTTTGTGTTGAATAATAAAGTTTGTCATTCAACACAGAACAGTGAAAGGAGATACCGGCTGTTGACAACGTTGACAAGGTATTACCAGAAAGATCAAAGAACTGAATTGCATTGTTGGAAAGATTGACGACTAATTGTTTACCTGTACAAATAATACCGTAACATTGGTCTTTCGTAGGTATAGTACTTTGCGCTTTTGATGATTTAACATCAACAATAATAAATTTCTTCTTGACAAATAATGTTGTAGCAACTGTGTCTTTATCTATCACTGCAACATCATAACATCGATCCTCAAGTTGTATGGTAGTGATATACTCGCCTTCTTGATTCATGATAACAAGTCTATTGTTTAAAGGTTCGTCATCAGCTAGCACAATTCTCCCGTCGTTGAACATATCAATTCCTGTTATTATCGTGTTGCTGCATGCTCCGTCTGGTGTGTGGAAAGAGCGACTTTTTGTCAATTTAATGTTATCTACAGTGTTAGGAATAGGAACGAAAATCTGTCCCTGTTTCTCCTTCTTAAGAAGAATTTTCTTTGAGAACGAAGACTTCACTTCTAACTTTCCTATTTCTTTGACGTCCTTCTCGAACTTCATAAGTATCGGTGAACATTTTATGTAAATATCACAATGGTTCATTATTTGATCGGTTTGTAAGGACATCCAATCTTTTCTTCTATCTCAATTCTTTTATTTCATTCGTGTATACCAAGGAAAGCTTGGAAATTTGACGCGTGTCGCTTAGTTTTTTCCAAATCACCACTTATGTTTTCAACTTTGTGCGCATTTCTGAGAGCTTTTAATAAAACTATCAATATTTCCGTTCTGCTTTTTTCCATGTTGTCCAATTTATCCAAAAGATCTTTTCTAGTTTAATTAAATGATTATTTATTGCTGCTCGGATATTTTGCACTTCAGAAATGATTTTATTTTTCTGAACTCCAAAAGATGCTCGATTATTTTGTTTCTCAGTTATCAAATTGCCAATAAGTGCGCTGATGTCTTTGCCCTATCTTCTAAATCTGCAAATGCAGCAGACGACTTTGCTCCTTCCACTACTTCCGATAATGGCTTCAATTTTTGACAGGTACTATGTTCGTCTGAAACACAAGACACACAACATGGTTCGTTGTGAATTACACAATAGAAGTCGAATTTTAAATTGTGACGCATGCATTTCTGTTTGATTGCAGCAATAGAACTAGGCAGTTTCTGGTAATCTTTTATGGTTATTGTTTTATGGTACTTTGTTAAACCCATGCGGCCATGTTGTCGTTCACATTCATTACATATGGCTTCTTCACATTCTGAACACCAAACGGTGGCAGATTTTGTTATGTTATCTGTCATACAAACATCGCATATCGGTAAGGACGACGCCATATTTAACTGAAAAAACAAAAGACACTTTAGTTTACTTTTTCATAACTTTTGTTTTTAATGCGAAAATTACATAATAAAAGTTCAGTTCAAGAAAATATAAGCTGCGTTTCCGAATCTTGATTTGAAAATAGGAACTGTCCGGATGATCCAAAACTGATTATTTATTTATTCACAAATAGTATTATTTGAAGAGAAGCGATTATCTGTCTTAACTGTACACTAGAAATCCGAGCACAAAGTTTTCATTCCTTATAGATTGCAGACAACTTTGAAATAACATTGTAAAAGTAAAACTAGAGGCCTCTTAAAGCCCGAATCGGTAAGCTGGCAAGAAACTGTAATATTTAATTGTATTTCCAAATTTGTGGGATAAATTGTTTTCATGGTCCTTGTCGCTTATTTTGTTCTGGGGTTCAGAGGGAGTATGATGTATTTTTGTCATGTTGCTTCGGATAATCTCAACCAGTCAAATATTTACAATGGAATGATATATTTTGCTTTTGTTATAAATAGTGGAATGCTGAGAAAATGGAAAAAAGCCAGCCGTAAAATTCACCTTTCTATATAATTGTTGTTATTTTTAAAGGGTGAGAATAAGAATCTTAGATTTAAAATCTGACATTGTTTTAACAGAACGTTGCATGCATTTTACAAGCATTTATCGCTACATTTTACATGCTAAAATCCACTGCTTGTTAACTTATATTATTCCAGCAATTTGTTATTCAAGTAATAAGATGTTACACCATTTACAATGATGTAACTGCTACATATCCTATTTTATTTCAAAGCTATACTTCAACCATAAAATAGTACTAATTAAAGCTTATACACGGATCATGGATGGAAGATTGATAACAACTGATTGCGAATGCTTGCACTTGAATTTTGATCCAGGTGAGCTAAAGTCGGATCGACTTAAATAGGTGAGAAAAGAAACAGATTAAAATTTTATACCTATTCTATCTACACTGAAAAGACTTGGGTTATTTATGATGGTCAATTTGACAACTAGAAACAATACTTGTAATCGTCTCTATCTTATCTTCATATGAATACAAGATGGTTAGAAAATTAAAATGATACCATACTAATTTCGTGAGTCCGAAAAGTTCAAACCCAAAACATTGAAAGTCACGAGGGATGTATAAGAACTTAACACATGAAACAAATTGTTAAAACACCTCATCATATTTTACACAAATAAAGATAAAAGGAGATGTGGGATATACATCAGTAAGACAGCAATCCAACGATGAAAATAATCATAAGACATCAAGTGGGCAATATGCTGTCTTCACTTCTATATTTCTATTAGTTCTTGTATGCAACATAGTTATAACTCATATGTAGAGGAACTTCATCATCTTTAAATTCACTCATTACCCTCTAAATTCACTGAAAACAACTTTTGGTTCTATAGTATTAGACTAGCCAAAACTACAAAAGTATGTATAAAGTAAAATCACAAAATACCGAACTCCGACGAAAATTCAAAACAGAAAGTCCCTAAACAAATGGCAAAACAGAAAGCTGAAACACATCAAACGAATGGATAACAACTGTCATATTCATGACGTGGTACAGGCATTTATATATGTAGAAAATGGTGGATTAAACCTGGTGTAATAGCTAGCTAAACCTCTCACTTGTATGACAGTCGATCACAATTATGATGATATAAACAGTTATATCGTTTTAAATAGAAAACACAGGTTGAACGTTGGTTTTGAGAGAACCAGAGTTTTGATAAGTAGAACGTGTTATAAATTATTTGAAAAAATTGATTGATTGTTTGTAGCACTCAAATTTTGAGCCCGGATCGACTTAGATAGACAAAAAAAAACAGATCAAATTTTTTACCTATTTTATCATCACTGAAAAAGACTCAGGTTATCTTTGATGGTCAATTTTGCAAACAGAAAGATCACATGTTTTCGCCTATCATATCGTCATATGAAGACAAAATGGCAGGAAATTAAATGACACCTCATTAATTTTGTGCGTTTTTTCTGGATTGACCATTATCTAGATCCTTCAAACCCCAAAAAAAATGAACGTCATGAAGGGATGTGTTAGAACTAAAGGCGTGAAACAACCTCCTAAAACATCTCATCATATTTAACACAAATATAATTAAAAGGAGATGTGGGATATACGTCATTTAGACAGCCGCCGAACGATGGCAAGAATCGAAATAACCAAGAGGGCAACATGCTGTCTTGACTTATATGTGTCTATTAATTATTGTATGCTATATAGTTAAAACGAATATGTAGAAGACTTTCATCATCTATAAAGAAATAAGTGCACTCGTTAACCGCTATATTCAATGAAAACAAGCCTGACTTTTGGTTCCTTAGTATTAGACCAGCAACAATTCAAAAAGGATATGACGATATATACAGTTGTAGCGTTTTAAATAGAAATCACACGTTGAACGTTGGTGACGAGAGAACCAGAGTTTTGATAAGTGGAAAGTTTTATTTTCAAGTTTGATTGATTGTTCGTAAGTATAAGAGTATAAAAAATACCGAAATCCAATGTAATTTCAAAGGAGAAGTAAAAAAACTGACCAAAATCAAACCTTACCCATCAACAGAACGAGTAAAAATCAACTGACATATTCCTGACTAGGTACGGGTATTTTACTTTTTACTTTTTGTAGCTAGCATACATTACAACAGACCAAAAATATCAAAAGAAACTCATTATATGTGCTTTCAAAAAATATACAATTACTAGATAACTTTACATTATCTTATCATATATATATTTTTATATAAAATGATAAACTAAGAGTTATCTATGCAAGCAATCAATACGAATTGTTTATAGATGCCACTGTCTTGGTTTTAGATAAGTTGTAGTTTTATTACGCTTCTCGTGGTAAGGATGAACGGATAAAATATTCGAATAATAAAAACAAAATAATATCTCATTCTTATCCCCGAAAATGCAGTTTTGATCAGTAAATGAACTTTCAGTGGTATGTTTATACCAAGTGTATCGTTAAAATATTAATAGCAACATTGTGGTGATATCAATCAAAATCAAGTATATACATAACAAATAGAAAAATATGACAATCAGGTGTGCATTAGGCAATGGAGATGGCTCAGAAAACAAAACGATAAAATAAACTGTTGAAACCAAGATTACTCCCGGGTTATCAATAAGAAATTTTATATTAAAAACACCAGTAGCACAGACAACTAAATCAGTCTACACTAAGAAAATAACATTTTACAAATCAAGGTTAACAAATAACATATGTTTTCCATGAAATAGTGCAATGCTTTTATGCATTCGTGTGACACACAGTTTGTGATTCTATGGTGGTGTCCTGGTGTACAGTGGTAATTTATGGGGTTGTCCGTTGTTATTCTGTGGTTTACATGTTGTAATGATATATTATATTATTTATTTATGATATGTATTTCTCTGTCCTGAGTGTTCTTGCGTTTATTTGTACTGCATTCCTGTCACATAATGTTGTCATTTTAGATTGCATTTCTCTGTAAATATAGACAATGCAATTTCCCATAGAACTCCTTTACGACTAAAACTGTGCCACTTTTACTATGAAGTTTCGTAAAAAATATATCCTATTGAAAGTTTATATGCACTTTTTTTATTTAAAGATCGAAACATATGGATGTGCGGCTTACTTTTAACATTCATATGCCAGAACATCTAAGAGTTCAACCTTATACTAAAATTCTGCACTACCATTCCTTCACTTAATGTCTTACTTAGAATTCAATTCCACCGCCTACCATTTGCATTTATACTGATAACAAGCTATGTCTCCATGAGATGAAACATAGAGATCATATCTGGGAACCAGTACGTAAACAAAACAAAATATCTTTGAATATTATACATTTCCCAAAATGGGTGTGGTTTATGAAACAGCTGTAATATAATTTATTAGTTAGTACAATTCTATTCTTATCATAAGTAAATTCTTTGTTTCATAAATTACTTCCACCTGGCTTTAGCGAGAAGAATAACAAATTTTATTGTCTCTTTCAAATAAAAAATAATCGCAGTCTTTAAAAAAAAACAGAAACTCACGACACAAATATACAAATATACCTGAATGCAGATTTTCCTAAAATCGTTATAATTAATTTAGCATTTTGTCCATTCTTCAAGAATTTAATAATAAATACATCCAATAATTTCTGTATTTACATTAATTCTATAGATCGAAAAGGAATATTATTTTATTTCTTCAGAAAACGAAAGTATACATTTATTAATAGCTTTTTTTGAAAGTTAGATAATCGACAAGTACCTACTTTGAGACAAGGATTGTTTACCAAATTATGTCACAAAAATACTAAAACAGACTAATGTCTGAAGTGTAATCATTTTATACTGTCAATGGATCAATATAATTTTAGAAATAAATTTGTCCAGATTGTTCAAACTTGATACGATCTGAAGCAATTTAATTGTCCCTTTGATAAAAAGAAAACTCCTGTATATAAAAAAAAGAAACAGAATCATAAAACAAAAACATTCAAAACACATCTGCGACACTTACACTGCTTCACCTGATCTAAGTGATATATTTTCATTCGTCAGAAAACGAAAGTACAAATCTATCATAACATTCATGTCGGACAATTAGTAAAGTACTTAAATAACCGCTAAATACTTACTGTAAGACTCAGTTTGTCAACCAAAATATGTCACAACAAATCATGCAGATCATGTGTGGAAGCTTAATAACAGTATGTTGACAGCAATGTAACAAGGAAGTACTGTCACGTGATATATCTTTTAAAGTGACAAAATACTGTTATGTCCCTTCGACTGTTTGAGTCTAAATACGGTCTAATAGTATTTAATGCAATTCAAAGTTTGTATTGTCTATCATAATGTCTAGAAATGAACAGTGCGATCAAGATGGAATACAAACAGTTGATTACATATTATATTGGTAAATTTGGCAATTAAACAAATGAAATATATATAATATGAACACACATAAAATCTACATGTATATATACAAATGGTACGATAATGTAGACGGACAAACTGTCAGAAACTAAAATATCCTATACTCTAGATGAGACGTTAACCCAAAAAGAGGATCTTGATGGAGTTTTATAAAAAAAATACATGGAAAAACAAAATACACGACAAATATTGTGAAATGAAACAAAACATTAAGAATAGTGAATCATAAGGCGATAAAATATAATGAATAGAGAATTATGAGCAAGAAATGAAGAAAAGTGAAAATTGCCAAAAATGTAATAATACAATAATGAAAGACCCTTTAGCATGAACAACATTGTCATCTTTTTCTATTTTCTACATATGCTTACTTGCTATAATATAACATTGTCTATGGCATTCTTTGGACTTCTTTGCAGGTGTATAAGTCATACTTTTTATTATTTTTATTTACAAATGCATGTCAGATGTTAAGTTATGAAGATTGTTTACAAGCCGTGGTTGTAACGTAATTGATACCCTCGACAAATTTTGCTGTCATCCCTTGTGTCTTTTTGGCATGGTTTTGAAAATTTATATAATGTGAATTTACCTTTGATAACTAATTATACGTTCTTTAAGATATTAAATCATCGGGAAAAAATTACCCTCATTCTTTTTTTAACTAATGTTAAGATTTTCTTTGAAATTGGCGCACCACTGTCTTCTTAAACTCTTCCTAAAGACAAATCTTGTCATGTATCAGTGAATGTTTGTTTGTATGTAAACTTGATTGAGTAGTTAAAAGGGGACTACGTGTAAGAGTTGAACTTCTTCTTTCTGTATAAGAAGGCTTATGAATTATGTATTACCTATAGGTAACTTACATACATGTCATACAAACATATCTACAAAGAAAAATAATGAAATAGAATTCTTTCATATCATAAAACACTATTTACATAATGTTCTTTCAAGATCTGCAGACAAAAAACGTAATGCATTTACATTAATTAGAAATTGATACAAAAAGTTTTCACAAGGGGGAGGGGACTTTACTGCACTAAGACTGAGCCTCGAATGGTCAAACTATGAAAATGTATTTTCAATGTAAACTTTTCCGCGAATGACCAGTCCGTGCTATCATATAAAGAAACTACAAACTCTTAAATTAGTTAAGGTGACTTATGGTTATGCTAAAATAATTTAAATATTATTGTAAACATGACAAAATGTTCCCAAAACAACAACAAACCCATGTGATATTGATAGTTAATAAATACATTTACACAGAATGAAAATATATAGGAAGTTTTTCCTCTTGAAAACAATCTTATTGGCTATGAAAATCGAAACATTTCTAAATAACCTAAAATTTCTTTTGAATATGGAGACAAGATATTGCACCACTCTTCAAAAATGTTTCAATATATTTTGTATGACATTATCAAAATGCAGCATTTTATATATCATTCCATTAGTACAGTTTGGTTTGATTTGCTTATTCATAGTGTTGTTTGAATTAGTATCTTTAGTTCAATTTTGCAATTTCAAAATTCGACATTATGTTGAAAATAGCCCATATGTTGTCTTTTGAGTATTTTGCTGTTTTAGTTTATCTAAAGCTAATGATCGTGCAAATCTGAAAAAATGAATGGCAAATCTTCATTAAAAGCTATAACTTTCATTAGATTTCCTTTGACAATAACGACTATTTAACTTATTTGTAGATGTTGTCTTGCTAATCATTTAAGTTGTCAACAATTTCTCTCTTGCCGAAAACATAAAAATAAAGTATACAACGTCCTTTAATTGATGAAAAGACTTAATTGACAAATTATTTTATTTTACTCCTTTTATCCTTTTATTAATTTTGTCTTGCTGACCATTGTTGCTGTTTTGCTTTCTATCTGCAGTATACAAAACAATTAGAACAATGTCATTCATCGTCATTAAGAGGCAATATATACTCCTATATGGATAAGGTGTCGTCTGATATGGCAGGTGTCCCTCATCACCAGACATGACAAATATCTAAAATATGACACATTAAGATTATCATACTAATGACAACAGCAATAATCTTCGTACGAAGCAGCGTTCAGATCTTCTACAAGACATTTTGGATTTAATGACCCTGAACAACACTGTCTCATTCCGAAATGTATAAAAATAACTGCAAAACCTACACAATTTTAATAACAGATGCCCCATTCACTAGCAATTTAACTAAAACAAACTTTTTAAAAGAAGCTGCGATAATCTGCCATAGATCAGACATCAAAACAATGCAAGCAACATTGTTAACCAGCATTTTAACCAGTCTGATCATTCAATCCTTTCTATGCAAGTTCGCATCATCAAATTCCAATCTTGCAACACCTCTCCCTAGACAAAAAAATAAGACTACTGGATTCGACAATTCGGAACTGCGACACCTCATGGTTGTAATGACAAAATTGATTGTATAGCTATTCTATGGTGTGCTTCCTGTAGCTCGATGAATATGATGAACATTATCAACTCTTTTCCTCGACGTAGACGTAGTCATGATCATCGTCATCATATATCAACCACACTCCATGATGATTCTATTAATTACCAGCTGCCATTTATACAACAACCGTTAGGTTTTCATCCCATTGCACGAAGCTTTATACATTACCCTTTCAAAACTTCATACTCTGTTTAACTTATGTTCAGAAAAAATACCGAACTCCGAGGAAAATTCAAAACGGAAACCACTGTTACAAACCATGGTTTAAATCAAAACAAACTTGCAGCTATCATTCGGATAATGCAAGTCACAGACTCTTTAAACCAGTTCGCATTAGAAAAGATGAAAAGGAGGAAAATCCTTTCTAAAACTTTTTGCCAACAAAGATCTCGATGCCATCAACTTGGGCAATATCCTTCATCATAAATCAGTCCACTCTAAAACACCTTCCTATCTTAAAGATCGGTCTGTACCTATCATTTCTTATACCTTTACAAAACCAAGTGCAACTAATATTTTTAATTACAAACACGTATTGCAGGATCTCAGTATTGACGACTTCAAGTCTAAACTTTGAGTTTACACCAGTGGTTACCTATTCATATTTAATTCGACTAGCCTACATCCATTAATTGGAAAAACAACATTAAGATACTGATGGATTCAGTCGAGGATTATGTCAGGGAATGGTTTAAAGGCGAGAAAGAAGACTTAGATACTTTTTCGAATGTGCTAATGATTTAAACTGAATGGGTCTATGAATATCAATGCTATATTAATCGTCAAAGACAAAAATGTTGCAAACACCTATCCTACCTCTATGACAAACTTGTTGTTGTCCCTGCAGATAAAGCCCCAAACAACATCGTTTTTGTGTGTAAATTACATAACATTAACTGCTTGATAAATGAATTAGGTATTGACCCCACGACACCCATTAAGGAGGACATTATGGATACGTATAAGTCTATTCTATTATTCTATATTCCTTTGAAATTTCAAACAATGATGAAGAACTGGATCTTCCTTTATTATATTGGATACCTAAAATACATAAGTATCCTTTCAAACAACGTTATTGCTGGGACCTTCAAGTGCTCCACGTAACCTCTTTCTTAATTATTAATATTGTAACGGTCAAGTACCTTGCGATGACTATTCATAATTAAAATAACGTACACATGAAACAACGACCCTGTAGAGTTCTAACAAAACAATATTGTGAAGAAAAGATAAACACACACTAGGACAGGAGGTTGTTTGTGTTTACTTTCGTTACAATATACATATATATATAACCATAATATGTTCCAAAAATAAAAGCATGGTTACCGTTGTGTTTTTTTTCTCAAAATATACACATGATGATGGTCCGCTGACTTATTTGCGTTGAAAAGTAGTACACATTTCTAGGTACATGTACGTTTGATAAGCAATACACATTTCGATGTACATAATTTCCGACTGTCATACAGTAAGAGATTTATTCAGCTTGAAAACCAGGTTTAACGTGCCATTTTCTGCATAAGGAAATGAGTGAACCAAGTCAGGAATATTACAGTAGTTTTCCATTCGTTTTATGTGTTAGAGTTTTTTATTTTGCTATTTGATAAGGGACTTTCAGTTTTGATTTTTCCTTGGAGTTAGACATTTTTGTTATTTTGCCTTTTCAATGTACATGTTCGTTTGATAAGCAGGAAAATACAGTGAGGTAACTGATTTCAATAAAATACTGTGAAAGTACTTTTATTCGTGGGGTACCAATTTTCGTGGTTTTCGTGGATGACTTTATCCACGAATTTAAGTGTCCAACGAAATAAAACAACCGTTGACCAAATCAAGACATGGAAAGATCCCCATGTAGGTTTGACTACTGATATGATCTAGAGAATATATTGAATATCGTCAAATCTGAGACTACTATAATAGTAGTCACAGGGCGAATGCACTATGAACTACAACTGCATGCAGGATTATACCCATTTGATCTTTAATAACCTAAACTGTACAACTTTTGATCTTTAATTCTCATAAAAAATATTTTTGATCGATGAAAGTCAGATTACAGGTATTGATATGCTATGATAAAGTGTTCATTTTATATCCTCATAGTTCATGTAGTTCTCGTACGTACGTATGGGAAATAACAATTACTAGTATATGCTGGGCTTGCTTCTGATAAGAATTATTTTACAATTCAAGATACGTTTATAGCATTTGTTTATGTTACTGTTTTCTTTAGGTGACATGTTTATGGCCTAATTTACACCTTTGATGATCACTCTATCTCATGTTAATTAGTGTGGTCACTACGATTTACATGGGTCTATGTTTACTTTGCAATTTCCTTCAATCCAGACAATTTGTAACCATTGTTTCTAATGGCTTCAATTTAAAAATATTTTTTTTTAGAAAACTAAAATCCACGAATTTAAAAACCCACGAACATGTAAATGTTACTCAAACCACGAAAATTGATACCCACGAATTAAAGTACTTTCACAGTAGTTAAATGAATTAAATATTTTATTACTACAACCACATGAACCTAACATATGATAACCCTTTCATGTTTATAGTTATATCATTTATTTAGCAACAAGAAATAATTCATTTCGGTATCAATAGACTTATCTATAAAGTTATGATGATAGTGTTGTTGTTTAATCAATGCGTCAGGTATTTCATGTGATTAGTTCATAATTCAAAGCACGATCCAGATGCTGTTTTCAAATGTTATTATATATGCTACGTAGTATATACACATAATCGTGACGAATGTTTGCAAAGCGAGGAAGGCGTGCAAGAATGATATGTATAAGTTGGGCAGTGACGAGAAGATTTTGTATTATCAAAGACTCAAATCAAGGTTTGGTAAAACTTAGATTTTGACGCCCTCAGGCAAAGTTCATCTTAGATGGATTTGGTTATTCTTTTATGTCCTTTTGATCATATAGTTCTTCAGATGTATATGTTGTTATATTCCCTGTCTTTCAATTTGTGGGTCTATGAGCGTTCTTTTAAAGGTAAAATGTGTCTGTTCGTGCTATTTTGTATGGTTATTAACATTTGCGTGGAAAAGGATATATATATGGTTACGACTTTTCATAAGGAATTTGTTCGTCCTTTAACGTATCAATTCATAGGAAAATAAATACTGACGATTGTTCGTTGTTTGTATTACTTATGTAGCATAATCTTTGTTACATTTCCTTTGTTTGAAGATACCGCCTTTCGTCTTAAACTCTAGCCAATTAGTAGTTACATGTATTATGGCCGCATACCAGACGCACTTAAGGAAAATTTTCGGGCGTTAATCTTGACGAGCATCTTTGAATTATGTTTTATATAGAAGCTGATTCGATGGAATGAAAAGTGTTTATCCAACGTGTAAGAGGTGAACTTGAATATACTATGTTCAGAACGGATTCTTGGGTTTATTGCACATTGCTACTGTTACATATCAACAGTGAGTCAAAAGAGGGTAAAAGATACCAGAGGGACATTCAAACTCATAAATCGAAAAAAAACTGACAACGCCATGGCTAAAAAGAAAAAAAACAAACAATAGTACACAAAACACAGCATTGAAAATAAAGACTAAGCAACACGGACATTTTGAGTCAAAATATGTCACATGGACGTGGCAAACGACTCCAGAATGGATTCATGTATGTATTGTGTCGAATATCTGGTATTTAACAATATTGATATAGGCGTTCTTCATTATAGAAACCTCAGCAAATACGTAGAATATGCAAGATAAGTCGTAGTAAAACTTACCAACCTTAGATCGAACAATATGACGTCGGTTCGGTGTTCAGTGTGGGTCAAAGTTTCAACTACCGGTCTGGCACATTTGACAACACAAAACCATATGTGAATAATATGAAATTGTAGAAAGAGGAAATGTTGAAGAAATTGACTCTATATGATACCCTTGTTAAGACCTCTATTCTTAAAATTTTCAGCATACAATTCTCAATTAAGCAAACTAGTCATTTCATCATATGCGTTGTTGCTATTTCAATAAATTTCAAAGAAATCAAATGACTGCTGCAATATTTAAATATGACTTCTTCTGTATATGACGAAGTACATATTTCTATATCTTACTAAAGGGAACTTTTGAAAATAATTGTAGCTAAAACTGTAAATAATATCAATAACAAATGGTGGGACATAACAATGGCTACCGTATTAATCTTGATTTGTAATACTTTATTGTTGAAGGTTTACAGAACTTAAAAATTATGTTACAGTACTAGTTTCAATTTTGATTTCTAATATAATTTTTAATTCTAAGCCTATAACCATATTTGGAACAGAAAGAGTTTGTATTTTAAACTAACGTTATGTCTTCTTTTACGTTATACTATTTATGCGCTGTTTATTTAGGCAAATGCCATTTGTGTGAAATTATTTATTTTGTAAAATTATTTCCGTACTCCATGTATACCTTACAACAAAATAATTTTTATTTACCTGTGTACGTTATTTTATTTGGCTGCATTTTGTCCAAGGTTATGGTTGTCTTTCTGATATTGTTTTACATCTAGCCCCTTGTTTTATCAATTTTGTATTTAAATTGTATCATAGATCAAATTTATTCGTTCAGTGTATGTTCACTTGTTTTGTTAATATGTCTTTTGATCGAGTTAAGCCATTTCAATTGATATTTTATAGTTGTCTTTCTATGTTGTGATGTTACACTATTGGTTCAGGGTAGGGTGAAGGTTGCCACCTATAAAACGTTTAAACCCGCTGCATTTGTTTGCACATGTCCTAAGTCAGGAACCTGATGTTCAGTGGTTGTCGTTTGTTGATGTGGTTCATAAGTGTTTCTCGTTTTTATATAGATTAGAACGTTGATTTCCCTGTTTGAATGGTTTTACACTAGTAATTTGTGGGGCCCTTTATAGCTTGCTGATCGGTGTGAGCCAAGGATCCGTGTTGAAGGCCGTACTTAGACCTATAATAGTTTACTTTTACAAATTGTGACTTGGATGGAGAGTTGTCTCATTGGCACTCGTACCACATCTTCTTATATCTATTTGTGTGAGTTTTTGTTCTTCATACCTGTTTCACCAGTAGATAAAGCAAGAAACACACCTACAACACAAATGACTCAAACAAGAACAAAACAAGCAAAAAAAATGTAAATCTAACAAATCAAATTTAAACAACAGTAACAAGAACAATTGGATATTTTTATAAAAGTGCAAACTATCGTTAAATTATTAATTGCTGAACACTTAATTTCCTTTTATGTCTTGTACAAGAGACACAGTATTTTTGTAGAACCTTTTTAGACATCCAGTCATTGAAAAGAAAATGTGTCTTTGAAAAATTAAAGAAAATAACCGCATGGAATACTAATAATTAATTCAAACTTCTGATTTTATATATTTTATTCACTTCATATGATTCATTGGTAAAACTTGAACTTTAAATTATCTTATCCATTGCTCATGAAACATATTGACAGTCACACTGTTTCCTATCTTTTGTGTGTGTCGGTTTAACACCTTTGACGCTGGACTAATCGTATTTTATATGTATTTTATCATGCTGCTATTTGTCTGAAATTTATAAAATTATACATGGTATACAAAAGCGATTTTCTCTGCGCTATTAACAAAATATTCAGTTTGCAACTTTGTATAGGAAGCATTGTCCTGCTAAATTATACACAACGAGTGTGTTGGTTTTACGGTTGTAGTGTATTGCTCTAGGTTTTGCAATACATCCTCTCTTGTCAAGAGGACTCTTTATTCCCTTTAATCGTGTCCTACTACCACCAATTGATTACTATCCCTACACGCTACGAAAATATTTCCAGGGATAATCTGATTTCTGGCAGTCAAATTTCCAACGAACTTCTCCATTCATATCAGTGGAGTAGACAGCATCACTATTTTGTGTTGAATAATAAAGTTTGTCATTCAACATGGAACAATGCTCGGGTAATCGCCTGTTGACAACGTTGACAAGGTATTACCAGAAAGATCAAAGAACTGAATGGTCAGGTTGGATAGATTGACGATTAATTGTTCACCTGTATAGTAATACCGTAGCACTGGAAACTAGCATGTAACAACTTTCTTCAATAATGTTGTAGCAACTGTGTCGTTATCTATTACTGCAGCTTCAAAACATTGGTCTTGAAGTTGTATGTTTTTGATAAGCTTGCCTTCTTGATTCATGATACCAAGTCGTTTGTTTGACGGGTTTTCATTAGCCAGCACAATTCTTCCGTCGTCGAACATATCAATTCCTGTTATAATCGTGTTGCTGTATGCTCCGTCTGGTGTGTGGAAAGAGCGGATATTTGTCAATTTAATGTTATCTACAGTATAAGAAATAGAAACGAAAATCTGTCCCTGCTTCTCCTTCTTAAGAAGAATTTTCTTTGAGGACGAAAACTTAACTTCTATCTTCCCTAATTCTGCGACGTCTTTCTCGAACTTCATAAGTATCGGTGAACATGTTATGTGAATATCACAATGGTTCATTATCTGGTTGCTTTGTAAGTACATCCAATCTTTTCTTCTATCTCAATTCTTTTATTCCATTCATGTATACAAAGGAAAGCTTGAAATTTGACGCGTGTTGCTTAGTTTTTCCAAATCAACACTTATGTTTTCTACTTTTCTGCGCATTTCTGAGAGCTTTTTAATTAAAATATCAGTATTTCCTTTCTGTTTTTCTCCGTGTTGTCCAATTTATCCAAAAGTTCTTTTCTAGTTTAACTAAATGATTATTTATTGTTGCTCGGATATTTTGCACTTCAGAAATGATTTTATTTTCTGAACTCCAAAAGATGCTCGATTATTTTGTTTCTCAGTTATCAGATTGTCAATAAGTGCGCTGATGTCTTTTGTCGTATCTTCTAAATCTGCAAATGCAGCAGACGACTTAACTCCTCCACTACTTCTGATAATGGTTTCAATTTTTGACAGATGCCATGTTTCTCTGCAATGCAAGACACACAGCATGGTTCGTTGTGAATTACACAATAGAAGTCGAATTTTAAACTGTGACGCATGCATTTCTGTTTGATTGCAGCAACATAACTAGGCAGTTTCTGGTAATCTTTTATAGGTATTGTTTTATTGTTCTTTAACAAACCCATGCGGCCATGTTGTCTTTCGCATTTATTACATATGGCTTCTTCACATTTTGAACACCAAACAGAGGCAGCTTTTGTTATGTTATCTGTCATACAGATATCGCATATCGGTACGGATGACCCCATATAAAACTGAAAACAAAAGACACTTTAGTTTACTTTTTCATAACGTTTGTTTTATTGCGAAAAATACATAATAAAAAGAAAATATACGCTGCGTTTCCGAATCTTGATTTGAAAATGGTAATTGTCCGGATGATCCGGAACTAATTATGTATTCATTCACAAATACTGTGGATTCATTATTATTCGATGTATACCAATTTTCGTAGAATTAGTGGATACAGGTGATTTACGAAGTTAAATATTCAACGAATAACAAATTTTCTATAGGCGTGTATGCAGACTTCGGCAAAACCACGAAATTAAATATCCACGAACATGTATGTTTTCCTTAATCCACGGAAATTGGTACCTAAGAAAATAAATGAATCCACAGTAGTATGATTTGAAGAGAAGCGATTATCTGACTTAATTGTACACTAAAAGACAAGCACAACGTTTACACTCCTTATATATTGCAGACAACTTTGAAATGACATTGAAAAGTATAACTAGATGCCTCGTAAAGCCTGAATCGGTTAGCTGGCAAGAAAATGCAATGTGTAATCTTATTTCCAACTTTTGTGGGGTAAATTGTTTGATGGTCCTTGTCGCTTATTTTGTTAAATAAACGTAACAAGTAGGGGAATTAAACATTAATTTCTTTGTCAAATTTAATTTACCATAAAAAAAGATTGCCCCGGAAAAAAACAATTTTCTTGGATAAAGCTTCATATCTACCAAAGGCAAGGAAACACAAATATATCAAAAACTAGGCTTTACCTCTTTCCCGGCAGTGTTAAATATGGTGTTCAGAGGAAGTATGATGTATTTTGTCATGTTACTTCGGATAGTCTCAACCAATCAAATATATACAGTGGAATATATTGTGGGAATGTTGAGAAAATGGAAAAAAGCCAGCCGTAAAATTCACCTTTCTATGTAATTGTTGATATTTTTAAGGGTGAGAATAAGAATCTTAGATTTTAAATCTGACAATTTTTTTACAGAACGATGTATGCATCTTACAAGTAATAAGGTGTTACACCATGTTACTGCTACATATTCTTTTTATTTCAAAGCTATACTTCAACCATTAATATAATACGTATTAAAGCTTACACACGGATCATGGATGGACGACTGATAACAACTGATTGCGAATACTTGCACTTGAATGTCGAGCCAGGTGAGCTGAAGTCGGATCAACTTATTAATAAATAAGTGTGAAAAACAGATCAAGATTTAATACCTATTTTATCTGCACTGAAAAAGACGGGGTATTTATGATGGTCAATTTGCCAACCAGAAACAATACTTGTTTTCGCCTATCATATCTTCATATGAATACAAGATGGTAAGAAAACTAAAATGACACTTTATCAATTTTTGCGTCCGAAGAGTTCAAACCCAAAAATTGAAATTCGTGAAGGGATGTTTAGGAACTTAACACATGAAACAGACTGTTAAAACACCTTATCAAATTTTACACAAACATAGATAAAAGGAGACGTGAGATATATGTCATTTAGACAGCCTCCCAACGATGAAAATAATCGAAAGACATCAAATGGCAACATGCTGTCTTCACTTATATGTGTATTTTCTTTATCTATAGAGAAATAAATTTACTCATTACCCTCTATATTCTATATGGTTTCTTAATATTAGGCTAGCCACAATTTATAATATAAAAGTACGTATATGACGTTATATACATTTGTAGCGTTTTAAACAAAACACACGTTGAACGTTGGTGGCGAGAGAACGTTTTATAAAATATATGAAGCAAATTTAATTGATTGTTTGTTAGTATCAAAGAATATAACAAAATACCGAACTCCAAAGTAATTTCAACACGAGAAAGTCTATAAAACTGACCAAATCAAACATAAACCATCAATAGGACGAGTGAAAATCAACTGTCATATTCCTGACTTGGTGCAGGCATTGTCCGAAGAAAATGGTGGGTTAAACCTTATTTTGAAGCTAGCTAAACATCCTCCTTGAATGACTGTTGTTTTTATAAAAAATAAGGAGATGAGGTATGGTTGCCAATGATATAACTAGCCAACAAAATTAAAATAAAGTTTCACTTGTTTAAAGTTCCGTCTTATTGAAAATTGGATGAGCAACCCAACTATCTAAATAGTTAAAAAAAAAAAGTCCTTTAAAAAAGGTACAATTAACTAGATAACTTTACATTTTACTTATCAAGATATTTTTTATATAACAATGATAAACTAAGCGCTATCTTATCAGCATTCAATATAAATTGTTTATAGATGTCCTGGTTTGAGAAAACCTGTAGTTTTATTTTGTTTCTCGTGGTGAAGTTGAACGGATAGAATATTCGATAAATAATTACAAATAAAAACTCTCAATCTTATCCCAAGAAACAAACAGCTTTGATCAGTACATGCAGTAAATAAACTTATGTTTAAACCCAGTGTATCGTTAAAACATCAACAGCAAGATTGTACATATATCCATAAAAATAAAGCATATACCTAAACGATAGAAAAAAGATAATCAGGTGTGCATCAGAAATTAGAGATGGCTCAGAGAAAACGATATAATAAACTGTTGAAATCAGGATTAATTCCTGATTATCAATAAGACATTTTATTTTTAAAACGCCAGGAACGCAGACAACCGAATCAGTCCACACTAAGAAAAATTACATTTTCCAAATCAGGTACACAAATAAAATCTGTTTGCATTGAAATGGTGCAATGCCTTTATGTAAATAAAATGACACTAAAGGAGATTAACTTTGATGTTTTGATCGAAGGAGAACGAGAGAAATTATATCTAAATAAATTGGAAAACAAGAATGGTGATTTCATATTATTGAATACTATCCATTTTGTTTCATCTTCCCTTTCGAATAAAAAATAATTGCAGTCTATTAAAAAACCAGAAACCTTCGACACAAATAACTTCAAGACATCCATGCCACTTCAACTGCTTTTGTAAATTCAGAAATTATTGTAAAGTTTTTACTTATGCACAATGCATCTTGGTGTATCGCTTTAATAAGAAATCGCTTTCTGAATCATCTGATACATATATCCGAATGCAGATTTTCCTCAAATCGTAATAATTAATTTTGCTTTTTGTCCATTCGTCAATAATAAATGCACACAATAATTTTGAATCTACAGTACTTTACTAGATCGAAGAGGAATATTATTTTATTTCTTCAGAAAACGAAAGTATAAATTTAATAATAGCTTTTTGAAAGCTAGATAATCGACAAATACCTACTTTGCGACTCAGCTGGTCACCCATAATACGTCACAAAAATACCTTAGAATCTTTCTACAAGTTTTATAACAGCCTGATGACAGTAGTGTAACCATTAAGTACCGTCACGAGATAAATTTGTCCACCACGTTACCAACCATGTTTTGACAAAGGACAAAATACTTTTATTTCCTTTGACATGTTTGATTGTTTAAATCTTGATATGGTCCGATGCCATTTAATTGTTCATTTTGATTAAAAGAGAACTCCTGTATACTTAAATAAAAAGAACCAAAATCATAAAACACAAATATTCAAAACAAATCTGCAACACTAGAACTGCTGCATTAGACCTAAGTGATGTATCTTTCTATCGTCAGAAAACGAAAGTACTTATTCAAACATAACATTCATGTGGGACAACAAGTTAAGTAATTTATAACCGCTAAATACTTACTGTAAGACTCAGTTTGTCAACCAAATTTGATACAACAAATACTGCAGATACTGTGAGTAAGTTTTATAACAGGCTGATGACAACAATGTAACCAGGAACTATTGTCACGTGATATAGCTTCAAATAACAAAATCGATTATGTTCCTTTGACTGTTTGAGTCTAAATACGGCTAATAGTATTTAATGCAATTCAAAGTTTGTATTGTCTATCATAACGTCTAGAAATGAACAGTGCGATCAAGTTGAAATACAAACAGTTGATAACATATTATATTGGTTAATTTGGCAATTAAATAAATGAAATATATATAGTATGAAAACACATATAATCTACATATACAAAAGGTACAATATTAAATGTAGACGGAAAAATGTCAGAAACTTATTGTATTTTATACTCTAGATGGGACGTTATCCCAGAAATAGAGGATCTTGATGGAGTTTTCACAAAAAGAATATGTGGAAAACAGAATATACCACAAAATTATGAAATGGAACAAAACATGAAGAATAGTGAATCAGAGGGTAATAAAATATAATAAATAGATTATAATAAGCAAAAATAAAGAAAACTGAAATATTGTCTAAAATGTAATAATACAATATTGAAATACCATTTAAAGACCCTCGTAATAAAATTATGTTTTTAATTATAAAATTACATTCATTCGCTTCATACCATATAAATTAAAGGAAATAGGCAGGTTGAATCATTTGGATAGGTTAAAGTTGAATTTCAAACCAGATTTCTGAGAAAAGAAATACATTTCATCATCAACTTTAAAGTAGCGTAATTTGCATTCAATCCCTGGTTATCTTTCTATTCCTATCTCAAACTTCTGTGAACTGAATTTAACATAGTGAATATTTGCCGTTAAGCTTCATTGAATATTGTTAAATATTATCCTCAAACATTCGACGAGGTCTTAACTCATTACTATCCTGTTTTATTTTTTTTATCATCTTGATATTCAGACTTCTTAATACATAGAAATAAGAAGATGTGGTATGAGTGCCAATGAGACAACTCTCCATCCAAGTCACAATTTGTAAAAGTAAACCATTATAGGTCAAAGTACGGCCTTCAACACGGAGCCTTGGCTCACACCTAACAGCAAGCTATAAAGGGCCCCAAAATGACTAGTGTAAAACCATTCAAACAGGAAAACCAACGGTCTAATCTATATAAAAAACGAGAAACACTGAACATCAGGTTCCTGACTTAGGACAGGTGCAAACAAATGCAGCGGGTTTAAACGTTTTAATAGGCGCCAACATCTACCCTAATATATTTCTGTTTTAATTTCCCAACATTAAAGTGTCGTTTCAAATATCACATAATCAAAGTTTTCTGTTGAGGTGTGTAAGTGAACCTGCCATATTCGTCTCGCATAATTAACGGAAACGCTTGTTAGCCATGATTAGCAAAGACTTAAATTACATTGATATCTTGTAAGAATCAGCTAATCGTTAAAATGTTGTGAGGTATTCATATGATCTGATAATAAACCCAGGTAATCATAATTCCAATGACGCAATTCGTATGTAGCAAACGATGGTAGAAATTTGAAATGGAACATGCAAATGTGACTTTATAAAATGTTTTGCAAAATATCTATTTCAAGAAACAGTTCGAGTCACTTTTTTTTCTTGTTACACAAGCATAGTTTTCCACAGTGCTAATATAATTTTCATTACAATCAAACTATTTTTCACGTTTCTCTTTCGAAATCGAATCCTTTATCAATATTTTACGCAAGCAAATACTTTACTGCATTAGCTTGAGGAAGTTATGCAGAATTATATAAATGTTTTCCTTCAAATGAACAAAAGTGCATAGAGATGCAAGAAGGTCAATGTTGTGTTTGCTAAGTTCCTTAAAAATAAAAACTCATTAAAGAAATGCGGAGAAAGTAGTAACAGTTTTATGTAATTATATTAAAACTATTTTGGCCTTCAGATCACGCTTCATTAATATGGTTTTCAACTTTTCAGGATGATGCCTGGGAACTCTTCACATGAACAATGATAGATCAATCATACTTTTTCAGCATAATACATGTAATATTTGGCAAATTTAACCGTTTCCATATATATGAATTCCGTCACTGTTATATTTGCCAAATAATATGCTTACGGTTAATAACGTCTTTACACTAAATCCATTGTATGTTGGATGTATACTAACTGATATTTTAGTCTCAGATGCATGTTTCTTAGATTAGTTGTTATTGGCTTTAAATTAGCTGTTAGTAGCTGTTAGTACTCTCAGATCTGTACTTAGTGTCTTTTTTGTTGTGGTGATCAATATAAATACCTTGCCAAGTCCGGTCTGTGTTTTATTACATGTTTTTCGGCTTTGATCGATCTGATGAGTTAAGCTCTTATCAACTGATATTGATAGTTTGTGTACAGTGACACTACAGCCACAGGTTAGGGAAGGGCTTGGCGCCAGCAAACTAGTTTAACCCGCCACATTCTGTTTGTGCCTGTCCCAAGTCAGGAGCCTGTAATTCAGTGGTTGTTGTTTGTTGCTGTATATCATATTTTGTTTTCTTTGTTTTGCACATAAATCAGGCCGTTAGTTTTCTTGTTTGAATTGTTTGACATTTGTCATTTTGGTGCCATTTATAGCTGACTATGTAGTATGTTTTTTTCTTCATAAAAGCCATAACGTTACTTATATTTGTTAATTTTTATCATTTGGTCTCTTGTGGAGAGTTGTCTCATTGTCAATCATACCACATCTTCTTATTGTTATATTTACCCCACGAGGTGTATTCTGTCACAGACAAGGCATGGCTGGAACGAAATTCATAAAAGTTTTTGTGTGTCAGATAATATCAAAATTGAAGGCAATTTTTTCGATTAAAAGATTTAAAGCTTGGCCTACGGAACACAAAGTTTTTACTGCGGAAATTGGGTTTACCTAACAACAACAAAATTGAATAAAATATGCAGAGCCTGAATATCAAAACATGTTTTGACAATGTTTTCATTTCTAGGATAAAATTCGTCAATGATACCAGCCTTACAATAAAATGCTGTATATAGACACGCGTAAGTAATAAATAGAAATTACATTTTCTTAGTTTTTGTTGAATTATTAAAAAGTAGGTAATAAAGAATGACTCTTGTTGGGTATGGTTGTTAGTATGACTATTCAAATAAAAATGGGTATCACTTTCCTAAATTTTGATTTACCTCGTGTAATATAGCTTTGTCTTTGGCATTCTTCAGAATATTTTGCACGTGCATAAATCATACTTTTGGAATAGTCATTGAACATATACAGGTCATATATTAAATTCAGAAAGTGGTTTGTTAACCGTGGCTGTTATGTGACGGATGGACGAGACAGATTTTACTGCCATAGCTTGTGTGCTATATTTTTATTTTTAACTTACAAATCTAAATTCATACATCCTTTTAGACATCAGAAACACAGGGTAATAAAAACAACTACGACTATTCTTTTTGTGTTATTACTGAATTATGTTCATGTAGCATGAACTTAATGTTAAATTGTCTTTTGTTTTGGAGGAATGCTGTCTTCTTTTGTTAATTCTTCCCAGCTGTAAGTTTCATGTGTATTTGCTGAAAAGCAGAC
Source organism: Mytilus coruscus (assembly GCA_017311375.1). Lineage (NCBI taxonomy): Eukaryota > Metazoa > Mollusca > Bivalvia > Mytilida > Mytilidae > Mytilus > Mytilus coruscus. The sequence continues at coordinate 19,324,171 of CM029607.1, forward strand.
GCACTTGCAGAAACGCTTATTCTTTTTGTTTTATTACTAAAGTTCATGTGGCATGAACTTTAAGTTACATTATCGTTTGTTTTGGCGGAAGTCTCTATGTTTTTAACTCGTCACAGTAGTTAGTTTCATGTATATTTGCCGTAAAGCAGACGCACTTTAGGAAACAGTCGGACTTTATCTTGCAGTACAACAATGATTTATTTTATCATGGAAAACTGTTTCATGAGGTGAAAAGATGAGAGAAGGATGTTCTACGTGGAACAGTTGATTTATATATCTGCGTTCAGAATGTTTGAAAGGTATGCATGTGCATGTCTGTTTGACATAGTTCATTTGGTATTGTGTTGGTAGAACAGTATAGTGTTTACTGTATAGTGTTACTGTTTTGATATCAACTGCGAGTCAAAATACCAATATGTTATCGCATGGGTGCAGCAAACGATTTCAGAACCAATTGATATTGTGTTGAAAGTCTTTTTCAAAATCAATAATAAAATTTGCTAATTAATTTATCGAATTGTGTTATATGTTTTCATTACAGAAGAAAAACGCTATTATTTTTCTGCAGACAACTGGTAGAATTTTTATGAAATCGGGTCAAACTTATGAACCTCATATCAAACAAAATGACGTCGTTGGTCAGTAGGGGTCATCGTTATGAAGGCTGGACTATCATATTTGACATTCAAAGGCCATACATATGCGTGCCATACAATTATTTGAACATTAATGCCGATAATATATTTTTATATAACATCTTCAATTTGAGCTTGATCTTAAAGACTTTCAACATAAAATGCAATCATAATCGGTAAAGCAGGCTAAACATGTCAGCATGCACACTCTTTATTGTTATTTCAATGAGGGTAAATGATAATGAAATAGTTGTTGTTATAACATGGATAATTAAATATTCCTCCTTCTCTACAAGATGGCTTAAGTATTATCTTGTTCAAGTAAAATTGTTTATAAGCGATTTCTGTATGCGCATGACCATGGTATTACTAGATTGTTTTCATTTTTTCTTCACAAGAATGCAAAGCATTGTTGTAGTGTTTGGACAAAAACAGTCAACAACAACCTTAAAAGAAGAGAAAAAAACCCACCCAAAAACATTAAACGAAACAAAAACAAAAACGTTTAAATAGAATACTTTATTAATATTTCCAGAAATGTATTCTGTGAAACTGCAAACTACAAAAGAAAAACATTCAAATTTTGTTATCTTCGAAAACTAAGTAATCATAAATCTTGCGTCAAGTGTGTTTTACTAGTAAGAAACAATGTGTCCGGTTTTTTCGGTACATTTCTTTACGAATAGGATAACTTCATTAATATTCAAATTTTACTTGAAAATATATGAAAATAAAATATAATATAAAACAATTTGAACCATAGTATACCACAGGGTTATATTTATTATAATTCAAGGACATCTTATCTGATTCAATGACTTGCTATTTACAAACTTAGACATTCTACTTGGAGATTAGGACACCACTTCCACTATAACTATATATCATAAGGAAAGCAAGTGTTCACCGATGATTTTCTACAAACGTTGTTTTTCCCTGCGATATGAACAAAAATAATTCAGTTTGTAACTTTGTATAAAAGCATCGTCCGGATTCATTACACACAAAGAGGGTGCTAGTTTTGCGATTGTAATGTATGGCTCTGGGGTTATGCAGGCCGTCTTTCTTTGTCAAGAGGATTCTAAATGTCTTGCCATCTTTTCCTACTACTACCAATTGATTACTACCCTACATGCTACAAAAATATTTCCAGACGCATCGTTGGTTATACCAGTAGGATATGCTGACTTCTGAAAGCCAAATTTCCAATGAACTTCTCCATTCAATGTTGTCGAGTATAAATCATCACAATTGCATGTGGTATAATACAGTTTGTTATTTAAGATAGTACAAAGACTGGAGAAATCGGCTGTCGACAATGTTGACAAGGTATTACCTGAAAGATAAATGAACTGAGTTTTCTGGTTGGCTAGATTGACGACCAATTGTTCGACTGTACTAATAATACCGTAGCATTGGTCTTTCGTAGGTATAGTCCTTTGTATTTTGCACTTCAGAAATTTTTCTGAACTCCAAAAGATGCTCGATTAATTTGTTTCTCAGTTATCAGATTGCTAATAAGTGGGCTGATGTCTTTTGTCCTATCTTCTGAATCTGCAAATGCAGCAGACGACTTTACTCCTCCCACTACTTCTGATAATGGCTTAATTTTTGACAGGTGCCATGTTTCTCTGCAACGCAAGACATAGAACATGGTTCGTTGTGAATTACACAATGGAAGTCGAATTTTAAGTTGTGGCGTATGCATTTCAGCAATAGAACTAAGCGGTCCCTGGTAATCTTGTATTGGTATTGTTTTATGGGTCTTTGTTAATCCCATGCGGCCATGTCGGCTTTTGCAATCATTACAAATGGCTTCTTAACATTCTGAACACCAAACAGAGTCATATTTTGTAGTGTTATCTCTCATACAAATATCGCATATCGGTACGAATGACGCCAAATCAAACTGAAAAACCAAAAGATTCTTGATATATAAAAAGGAGATGTGGTATGATTGCCACTGAGACAACTATTCACCAATGTTCAAATGAAGTGGATGTAAGCAATTACATGTTTTGGTTAAGTTTTTTTATAATCTGTGCTTTTATTTCGAAGAAAAACATTATAAAAGTTCAGTCCTACAAATAAAAGCTGCTTTTCCGGAACTGATTCTTTATTTATTCACAAATACTATTTGTTGAATGGAAGCATCGTATCCATGCAGATATTCAATATAATATAAAACTGAAAAGTTTGTCTTAAATTCTCTTTTCGAATGATTTTATATATTTTGATGATTATCTAAGCAAGCCTTTTCGTCCTGTACATCTAATATTTTGTCTAAACTGTACACGTTAAAGACAAAGACCAAGCTGTTGAATTTTTAAAGGGTTAGAATAAGAATCAACTGATATTATGAATTCTGTTCATAGACCGATCCATATACCTTACATGCAGTTAACAGCTACATTTTATACATGCTAAAATCCTCTGATTGTTAGCTTATATCATTTCAGCAATTTGTATTTCAAGTTATAAGATGTTACACAATGTAACTGCTTTATTTTCAATTTTTCTTTAATGCCAAACTTCTATGTATATTTGTTAAAGCTTAGACACGGATCATGGATGGACGATAGATAACAACTGAGTGCAAAAGCTAGCATTTGAATGTTGATTGATTATTTTTATGTGAACGGATAGGATAATAATTAAAACAAACACAAATTTCAATTTTATCCTGACAAAACCAGTGACCAACAGTTTTGATCAGTAACTGAATATTCAGGGGTATTTTATACCTAGTGTAATGTATTGTTAACGCAGGATCAGCAACATGTTTAATATTGTGGTGATATCCATCAAGTTTTATAAAATAAAACCTGTTCCTTCAAGATAGATAAATGACAGTCAGATGCACATCAGATTATGGAGTACACAAAGGAAAAAAGATAGAATTAAAACCAATTGTTCAGAGAACAATTGAAGGTCTTCCACATCAATTTTCTAAATTATTGATGAGAAGCTACTTCCGGTTTACCCAAAGTTACTATTGGCGTCCAAGCATAAGTTTCTTCATACTGATTCAATAAATAAACGTTGCTATATATTTTTGCCTGAAATAAGGGAGATAACTGTCAACTTCCGGTTTAAAATGTCACTTCTGGTCTCTCATAAAGACAGTCCAACTAGAAATGACATTACGAAGGAAGAGGCAGGAAATGCAAACACAGAAGAATTAGAAATGAACAAAATGGCTACATACAAACAGCCTAACCAAATATTACAGAATGGCAGAAATGAACAAATAGAAAATGTAGATGAGCCAAAAACATGAAAGCAAAACCGAAAAGGCAATATAAGTGCAAAATATAAATGAAACTACTCAACATCTGGAAGATCAATTAGCACAATGCAGAGCAAGACTAGTCATAATGGAAGATACAAATAGAGACTATAGAAATACAATCAATCTACTTAGGATGCAAACAGAAGAGAGCACCATTGACAAAGGTAATTTAAAATCCTATCAGCCAAATTGTAACTGTAGCAACAACTCGCAGGAGCAGACTATAAACAAAGTAGAAATGATGCTGAACAACTTCAGGCTAGAAATGGAAAATAGAGACCTAAGAATTAAACATCAAATGGAAATGAATGAATTAAGAAATAAACTGCAAATAATGGAACTACAGAAAGAACTAAGAATGTGGCAAAGACCAGGAAGTCATGAATATTATCCTTATAACCAGAATATGGATAATACTAGGAACACAAACCAACACCAAATGAGTGATCAGCATACTGGCGTACAGCTAACAAATCAGCAATCCAGGATTCCTAATCAAGCCAATCCACTATTCATGAATCATATGGCACCTCCACACTATAGCCAGATACCAACAGAGCAGAGCAGAATAAATCATGGCCATATACAAGCGCCAATGTACCACAATAGCAGAATACAGGCTTTACCTGCAAATGGCCAAAGCAGCCACCATTACACTGGCTATAGAAGTATACCAACTGGCAGTATCAACACTAACATGATACAAAATACACATCTATACAGACAGCAATATAGGATAGCTCCACAACCTATACCACAAAATATAAATTACCACCAAGGATATAGTCAACAACAGACAAACAGAAAGGAACAAAGAAACACCAATAAAAGATTCTATGACCAAAGAACAAGCATGCCAGTAATAGCTAAACAAAGTCAGGCAGAAGAAGTTAAAAGACAAAATCAACTACAACAACAAACAAATCAGGCTGATAATATCAACCAAATAGACAAAGAACCAACAGAAGAAGCTAGAATGAACATCAATCTAACAAATTCAGCTGCTTTGACTACCACGAAAATGATGAAGACAAAACGCATACAGAAGTAAACCATCAAGTAGAAGTCACGTCCAGAACTGGTCTTATAACAACTGCTTCTAGTGGGGACGCCCGCTGGAAGCGGACTGCCATCAGAGTTTCCTCTCAAAGGGGCAAATGTTGGTGGTCCTAGGCATCTAAAGGGACTAGTTCAGGCTGACAATCTAGAAACAAAAGAAGATGGGAATAGAAAGAAACCAAATCATTTTTAGGCAGCGGCCGATCAAACAAGATAAAAGGGAGGATATCATTATAAGTACACTCAATGTACAAAATGTGAAGTCAAACGCTCTCTATATCAAAACTTGTTAAGGGATGTACAGGTGTTATGCATTCAAGAACACTGGCTCTTCAATGCGGAAAAGAAAATCATAGCTGAAATTGTTGAAAATAGCGCATACATAGCTAAAAGCGTTGATGATAATGACAACCCGGATTTCAACGTATCAATGAAAAGGGATATGGTGGAGTAGCCATAATCTGGAAAAAAGAAATTAATGAAAATATAAAGGAACTGATAGACGGTGGAAATAGAATACAAGCCATACATATTCAACAAGGAGACAAACCAATATGTCTTATAAATGTATATATGCCATCAGATAACAAAAATGCAGATATCGAATACAAAGACACTTTGGCTCAAATTGATGAAATGATAGAGAAATATAAAGATACACACGAAATTATAGTATGTGGAGACATGAACGGGTCACTCCATAGAAGCTCTACGCCTCATGATAAAATTCTACAGACTTTCTGCAAGGAAAAATGTATAGGAAATACTGAGAAATGCCCATTAAAAGAAACATTTTATCACCAGAATGGTAAATCGAAAGGACAAATTGATTACTTCCTCTTCAAAAGTAACTCGGAAATAATAAGTAAAATCAGACAAATTGATGTCCTTGATACTGACCCAGAGAATACCTCGGACCATGTACCTGTTATTCTGACACTGAATAGCCAACTGAAAAAAGTAAGGGAAAAAGCAACAACTATCATAGCAAAACCTAAATGGACTGACTGTGACCATCAAATTTATAAGGAAATCATCAATAAAGATCTACCAAACCTCATGCAAAAATCAAAAGGAATCATTGAGGAAGATATAAGAAATCTAGAAAATTGCTGCATAAAGCCGGAGAAGCGGCAATCCCAAAGTATAGAAGAAAAATCAAAATCAAACCAAAGGGAAAGGCGATATGGAACGAGCAAATAGAAAAGGCATCAAAGCAATCAAAAAATGCATATAAAGTATGGAGGCAACATGGAGCACCTCAAGAAAGAAGTAACGAACTCAAAATCAAAATGACAGCTGCAAAAGAATACTTCGAAAAGCACAAAGACAAGCTTATGCCTCTCAGAGAGAATCAACAGCGGAAAAATTATGAAAGCTTCAAATGCAGACACAAAACTTTTTTACAAGCTTATCAACATGCAAAGAAAAACACCACTTACTAACACCAAGATACTGAAACTGAATGAAAAGACTGCAGAAGATGGACCAAACATAATGAAAATTTGGCAAGAACATTTCCAACAACTAGCTATGCCAACATTAGAGGAAAATTTTGACACTGAAAAGCTAGAGCTTGTAGAAATACAAAACAATATAATAGAATCCATAGAAAGGAAAAGGTCAAGGCATTGATCATGTCAATGTAAAGGAAGTTAATAAAGCTATAGAAAATCTTAAAGCAGGAAAAGCACCGGATGAGGATGGAATTTCGGCAGAACACTACAAATATGGGATGGATGAGTTAACTCCCTTTATAGTACATTTGCTAAATTTAATTTTAACATATCTGGATGTACCAATCTTCCTAAAGACAGGGATTCTTACACCAATCCTAAAGAAAGAAAAAGACAAAACATTACCATCTAGCTATAGAGGAATAACTGTGACTAAAACCTTTGCAAAAATATTGCAAAGTATACTGAAGGATAGGGTTGACTCTGTATTTAATAACATACAAAACTCCTTGCAAAGAGGTTTTACAGAAGGAGTGTCATCACTATGCGCAGCTTTCCTCACATCAGAAGCAATCGAAGAAAGTAAGAAATTAAAGATACTGATGATTTTAATAACTCTTGATGCAGAAAAAGCATTTGACAAACTAAACCATGAAATACTATTCAACAAGCTGTACCATTATGGAATAAAAGGAAAACTCTGGATACTACTGAGAAACTTGTATAAAGGCATGAGCATTAAGGTTAAATGGGAAGGTCAATGTACAGAAGATGTAATGGTGTTACAAGGAATTCAACAAGGTGCAAAACTATCTACGACGCTATATAAATGCTACAACAACGTCATACTGGATAGCATTTTAAAAAGTGGACTTGGAGCACGTATTGGTGATATACAAGTCCCTGCACCCACATGTGCCGATGACATTGCTGTCCTGGCAAATAGTACTGCAGACGCACAAGGAATATTAGACATAGTACAGCACCATACAAGCAGAGATCTAGTTAAAATCAATCCAACTAAATCTGAAGCTGTTTTATACAATGCAAAAGGCTCAAACATATCAACACTGCAATTCAAAGATGATGACATCAGTATAACAAATGAAACCAAACATCTAGGTATCAAAAGAAACGAGCAAAACCGGGCAAATATCTCAGAAAGAATAAAACCGGCAGGGCAACAATATACAGTCTTCTCGGAGCTGGTTTACATGTCAGAAGGGGATTCTCACCCATGGTCGCTTACAAGCTATGGAGAACATATGCAGTACCAAGAAGCATCTACGGACTTGAGGTGATGAACTTACTTGCAAAAGAAAAGGATATGCTAGAACTGGCAGAGAGAAAATCCTACGACAAATTTAAGGGCTTCCAAATAATACAGCAAATATGGCTGTCTATACCCTGGTAGGAGCAGAACCTATTGCCATTACATTAGACAAAAATCTACTTACCTTCTTCATGAATATTGTTCGAAACTCAGGAACCATAGAATGTGAAATTCTGCGCCGACAAATAGCATTTTCAGACCAAAGAGGAAAAGACTTTATCAACAGAGTGGAAAAACGCTATCAAAATACAATTTGAAAAACCACTTAAGAAAATCGAATGGAAAAGACTAGTAGGAATAAAGATCAAGGAATACTGGGAAAATGAATGTCATGAAAAATGGAAAAACATCACTGAAATACATAGAGATACAGAACAATCCATTAAATGAAGCTCACAATATATGGAAAAGCGTAAAAAACAATAGTAAAGATGTAAAGGCAGGAGAAATAAAAGCAAGAATAAGTACTCAAACGTACATATTCCAAGCCAAAAGAGCTAATTCGATCCGAAAGTTAACCCGATATGTACAATCTGTGAACAGGAAAATGAAGATCTAGAACATTTTATTCTACACTGCAAAGAACTGGAGCAAATAAGATCTAAATATTGCTCAAAAATCGAACAGACAATGAATGAAATTGATACCTCAACATACAAGAAGATCATACAACAAGGGAATTTACTGCAGCTCATAATGGACTGTACTAGCAAGGATATAAACTGTTACTCAACTGTGTATGAAAACATTGAAACTCTGGCTAGAAATATGTGCTATGAGATGCACATGCTGCGCACAAAAGGATAAAAACTTGAACACAAGTACAGTAAAAGTAAACTTATTTAAAATAAAATAGTTCCCTAATTTACCATCTTACTATTTTTGACTTATTAGGATCTAAATTTAACTAAAAATGTTTTGCAATGTTTTAAGATATCAAGTACCTGTAAAGAATAATGACAAGATCCCAAATAAGGTAATTTTAAACTGTGAAGGAAAACTTGTGTATATATGTTGAATTGTTCCAAACCCCAACCCTTATACATAAGTCTTATAAAATAACCTTTTCATTATAAATTCTGATGTATGTATAGCACCATTAACTAACTAATACAAGAAAGTTTAAATTCAAGACCACCTAAACTAAATTCTTATCTGTAAATATATCCAGTTCTTACGTAACTTGTTCTTACACCTCAGCACATTATGAATATTATTTTAAAATTTTATGAAGACAATCCTATGAATTAATTATGATATTAATTATTTAGTAATTATTATTGCCTAAATTCAGTCATTTGTACATAATTAAATGCTTCCTTATGTCTTAAGGTGTATATAGTTGCTACAATTATACCCTATGGGTAGTGCTCCACAAATAATGGAGGAATATACAAGAAACTGAACTGAAACTGAACATGATAGCTTTATTTACGCTGATTCCAAAATATATGGTTTCTATATACTTTTGCCTGTATTAAGGGAGATATTAGGTACTTCCGGTCTAGTGAAGGTCACTTCCGGTCTCAAATGATAGGTTTATGTATGCATATTTAAAAATATATAGTTTCTAGGTTCTTTTCCATGAAATAAGTGTAAAAAGGCTACTTCCGGTTTACACAAGGTTACTCCCTTTGGTATTTTTCAAGGTCATATGTCAACCAACAGTTTACAAAATACCCTATGGCTTTATCATGTACCAAGTTGGAGTAATAATCAATTAACCTTAAATTGAATCATTTCAGTGACAATAACTCCTATAGGATGTCATTGGATTGTTTCAGACCAAATGTATCATATCTTAATCACAATTAGGCAAACATTTTGCACTAGGTCTTTTATATATATTTTAAAAGTGACAGAGGAGATCAAATATCAAGGAAAAGTCAAAATTTAAAATATGACCTTGACCTTTGACCTTGGCCTCAATTTTATTTAACTGAACCAAGGATTTCAAATCAATATACCTTAGGTCTCTATCACTTACCATTCATGCTATACATTTATATATCCCTTATGTCAAATACAGAAGGGGAAATAACTCTCATATGGAGTTTTCGTATCGCTTCGGTCAAAATTGGACAAAACATCCTGAGGATATAACGAGCAATTTGGTAAAATAAATTTGTCGCTTTCTTTTACGGTTACGGAGGAGATGCACTCACAAGGAAAACAGTGTTCGGGGAGATAACTCCTACAAAGAAAAGTATTCGGTTAAGCAGGGTCAATTTCAAAAGCGCAATAACTGTTCGATATCATATGCAAAAAATCTAAGCGACATCTTGTAAAACCACAATACCCCGCAAGAAAAAAAGTGGCGGAAGAAGAAAAAAAATAATAATCAGAACAAATACAATAGGTCTTTCCACAGAAAAGTGGAAATACCTAATAAACTGTTGAAACCGAGCTTGAATTAGAATTATTAATCAGGAATGGTTACGTCAGGAATACAGACACATGACCAAATCCACAACAAGCTAGTTATATTTTACAAATCAAGGTAAAAATAACATATATTTGCCATAAAAAGTATTCAGAAAATTGAGATGTAAAAACCTCAGGCTACAAAGAGCCTGAATCACCCATCAATATTATATTAGTTATGAGTGCCTTATTTAAGATATTACACTTAAAGCAGATTTGTAATTGGCACATTAAAATAATCGAGATATATCATAGATACAAACAATTTTTAGGTATTAGGTGGAATGGTTGCTCATATATATTGTGACAAGGATTATGAATGAAACAGCCATTTTATGTCAAATACAAACATTTTAGCATTCAAATGACGTTTAGGTGACATGACAAGTAATTTTCTGCACTGTAGTGTCCAGAGCATGTTGAATTGTTCATTTATCAATAAAATTAGCAAAATTCAAATAGGCTTGAATCATTTCGCTATTGTTGCAATTTTAGTATATTATTCAGAGCTAAACTAATTTACCGATTCGTCTTGTTGAACAGGTTGTGCGTTGTTTTTTAAATGAATCTACAAGCCTCTAGCTTCTAATTGTTTGATAAGTATCTTGTTGTCTTAATAAGCTCACTTGGTCTTTTGAAATGTTGTTTTGTATACTTTCATATACGTAGTTTACTATTTTCTTTATAGCATTTATAAATTTATAATGGTATCATATGGCGATTAAGACGAAGTAATCCCTTTCATACAACAAGAGTAAAATATGATCTCTGAGTTAAAAATCAAATAAATATTTTATATGGTGGCTGTAACGTGTGACTTATCATAGCAAGCATATAACACACATATATTCCTTTCTCTTTTACACTTGAATATCCTCTTTAAATAAAATCAGTACATTTAGGATTCTTTTTGACAATAATTATTTAATGAGTGACTTTTACCGACATAATTTGGAAATCAAAACTTTTCGTTTAGAACTATTTGCAAATTGAAGCTCTAATTAATTGTACAAGATACACGACTGTTACAAATGTATCAAAGAAAGCCCCATGTATGTAGACCTCTTATAGATATAGGAAGATGTGGTGTGAGTGCCAATGAGACAACTCTCCATCCAAATAACAATTTATAAAAGTAAACCATTATAGGTCAATGTACGGCCTTCAACACGGAGCCTTGGCTCACACCGAACAACAAGCTATAAAGGGCCCCAAAAGTACTAGTGTAAAACCATTCAAACGATAAAACCAACGGTCTAGTATATATAAAAACGAGAAACGAGAAACACGTATAAATTACATAAACAAACGACAACTACTGTACATCAGATTCCTGACTTAGGACAGGTGCAAACATTTGCAGCGGGATTAAACGTTTTAATGGTACCAAACCTTCTCCCTTTTTCTGAAACAATAGTATAACATCACAACTCTTATGTTTGTATTTTTACAGGGATGATTTCAGTAATTGATATTAAGACACTAGTATTCAGAAAATTGAGATATATAAAACCTGTAGCTACAAAATACATGAATCGCTTATCGAAATTATAGTTGAAAGTAATAGCAAAATGTATTTACAGTTATAAGTGCCTTTTCTTAAAGTAGGACTCTAATGGAGACATAAAACTATACGATGTATATCTAAGACACAAACAAATGTGTAGATAGAGTGGTTGCGCAAATATATTGTCACAGAAGAGCAGTAATGAATAGCTATTTCAAGTCAATACGTACATGATGACATGTAATTGACATTACAGTGACATCACAAGTAATTTGTCTGCACTAAGTATCCAACGCATGATAGCCTGTTCATTTGTCAGTAAAGTTAGCATAATGTGAAGAGGTTTGAAACATTTCACTATTTTTACAAGATCAGAATATTATGCAGAGCTGGAATAGTAATTTACTCATTCACTTGTTGAACAGTTTATGCTTTATTATTATTGTTTGACTCTTTGAATGAATTTAAGCCTATAACTTCCAAATTTATAAATATCTATTTGTCATAATTATCCAATTTGATCTTGATACAATGGTGTTGTTGTTCAATTTTGTATACGTAGTCTATTATATTCTATATTGCATCTATAAAAGGATCTAATACATGTAAAAACGGTATCCTATGGAAATTTGGAGGAAGCAGTATGAAGGATTCTCTTAAAATGGTAACTTATGAAACATTGATCCCTTTTTCAAAATGTTAAAAAAAAGTAAAATGTGATCTATGAGTTAAAAATAGTGTCTTCATATACATACTATATAATGGTGGCTCTAGAATGTATCGCATCATAGCAAGCGTATAAATAAAGGCAACAGTAGTATACCGCTGTTCAAAAGTCATAAATCGATTGAAAGAAAACAAATCCGGGTCACAAACTAAAACACATCAACTATAAGAGGAAAACAACGGAACATGAATAGCACATACACTATTTTCATTTCACACTTGCATATTGTTTTAAAATAAAACAACCACAATTGGGATTGTATTTGTTGACACTGATTATTTTATGAACGACTTTCAAACGACATAATTTGGAAATCAAAATGTTTTTGTTTAGAACTGTTTTCAGATAAAACTTTAAATTCATTTTACAAAATACACGACTGTAACATATTTAAAAAGAAAACAACCATGTATGTAAGCCTATTGCTTTTGTGTTTTTACAACTAATGATTTGAGTAATTGATATTCAGACAAACTTATTCAGAAAATTGAGATATAAAACCTGTAGACTACAAAGAGCCTTGAATCACACATCTAATTAACAACGCTACAGTTATAAGCACCTTATTATAAATCCTTAGAATGTCTCTAATTGGAACATTTAACTATACGGTTCGTATTAAAGATTCAAACAACTTCTTTTTTAACACAAATAATATAATGGACGACTTTTAACTGACATAATCTGTATATCAGAACCTTTTTAGAACTGTTTTCAACCTAAAACTTTCAATTAATTGTACAAAGTAAACGACTGTAAAATATCTATAAAAGAAAGAACTAATATGTTCCTTTTATGTTGTTACAGCGAATGATTTCAGTGATTGATATTAAGACAAAAGTATACAGAAAATTGCGAGTTAAAAAAAAGCGGTAGACTAAATAGAGCCTTGAATTACACATCTGATTTACAACGTTGCATATTAATGTAGCTACAGTTATTAGTGCCTTATTATAAATTCTTAAACTTAAAGAATGTCTCTAATTAAAAATGAAACTATATGGGACGTATCAAAGATTCAAATGACTTTTAAGTAGAGCAGTACTCATATATATTGGGGCAGTAAAATATGATAATAGCATACCTTAAATAGACTTGAATTATTTCACTCTTTTGCAATATCAGTATATCATTTAGAACTAAAATATTAATTCACCGAATCGTCTAGTTTAACAGGTTGTGTGATATTATTATGTGGATTCTTTGAATGAAGTTACAAGCCTCTACCTACCAAAGTTTGGTCTTTTAAAATGTTGTTTTGTATATTTTGTATAGTATTACGTAGTTTATTATATTCTCTATTGCATTTATGACGGGATCTTTTATGATGGTATCATATGATAATTTGGACAGATTGATCCATTTTACAAAACAAATGTAAAATTGACTTATGATGTTAAACACCTTAAAATACACGCTTTGTAATGTTGGCTGTAAAACGTGTCGCATCATAGCAAGCATATAGCACATATATTCCTACTCTTTCACACTTTAAAATTCTCTTCAAAAACAATGAATACATTTAGGATTTTATTTTTGACACTTATTATTTCATGGACGACTATAAACCGACATAATTTGTTAATCAAAACTTTTAGTTTATTACTGTTTTCAACTTAAAACTTTGAATAAATTGTACATAATACACGACTGTAACACATTTATAAAAGAAAACGCTCACGTGTGTAGATATAAAAAGAAGATGTAGTATGATTGCCAATGAGACAACTCTCCACAAGAGACAAATGACACAGAAATTAACAACTATAGGTCACCGTACGGCCTTCAAAATGAGCAAAGCCCATACCGCATAGTCAGCTATAAAAGGCCCTGAAATGACAAATGTAAAACAATTCAAACGAAAAACTAACGGCATAATTTATGTAAAAAAATGAACGAAAACAAATATGTAACATATCAACAAACGACAACCACTGAATTACAGGCTCCTGACTTTGGACAGGCACATACATACAGAATATGGCGGGGTTAAACATGTTGGCGGGATCCCAACCTCCCCTAACCTAAGACCTATTACTTTTGTGTTGTAACATCGAATGGTTTCAGTAATTAAAATTAAGACAAAGTATTCAGACAATTGAGATATAAAACCCGTAGACTACAAAGAGTTTAAATCGCTCAAATAAATTATATTAGTTGAGAATAAATGTAGCTATAGTTAAGAGTGCCTTATTCATGAATTTTAATTGAAAGTAGGTCTCTAATTTTGACATTGCACTATACGGGCTTGTCAAAGATGCAAACAAACTCTCATTTTAGGTAGAATAGAAGCATATATATATTGTGACAGAAAAGTATGAATGTAGTAGTCATTGTAAGTTAAAATACGTACATTTTGAAATGTAAATACCGTCGTAATGACATCAAAAGTTATTTTCTGCACTTAAGTGTTGAGAGCATGTTAACCTGTTCATTTGTTAAAACAATTAGCATAATTTGAAAAGGCTTCAATCATTTCATTACGTTTGCAATGTCAGTATATTATGCAAAACCAAAATGTATTTGCAACTTGATGACCCAATTTATTTATTGTTCAGCCCTCAGCCATGAAGCGAATGATGTTGAATATCTTCATAGTTGCTGATTGGTAATTTTAATATAGTGATTTTGCTCAAGCAAAGTTTACCGTAGATGGATTTTAAAGCTCAATATGGAAACAAACTGTATCATTAGACTGCACTAAGCACAAACGCAAGAATAAACGAAAGCCAAAAATACCGATATAGATTAACTCTCAATGTACTGAAAGCCACTGTCATTCATTAACTAACTTATAGAAAAAATGCCATATAAAACCATGGATATGTTCTTCTAGCCTCTGCTAATTGAAAATACAATTTTATGTCGGTTTCGATAAGCAATGGGATACAGTAATCTCTCTTGTTGCAATGGACGATTAGCTGCTTTTGTATTGATATAAGCCTTGACACATTTCAAACGATGCTTTACGGTTATCTTTTAATTATTTAAGGTGGAGCATAACTTTCAAGATTTGTTTCTATTTAAGACATATAGACTTTTGAAAAAGGTTTTGATTAAACTGATTGTCTAATCATTGCGTATGCTATTTTGAGAAATAATTGACTTTGTTGATTGATAGATTTAATAAAACGTTGACGCCATTATGTCTCGCTTTACGTTCTTTTAATACTATTACATATAAAATCAAGTATCTATGATAAGTTGATATTCGCCAAATTATATACAATGAATGAGATGGAGCCAAAAGTATCCATGCCATAGCGGTTGCTAATAATGTACTGCAAATGCATGCCAAATATACTTAAATTACTATAAAAGCTCTGCGCAAACTGACCCACTCATAAACCCTAAAACATTGAAGACGGCCACCGCTGCAGGAAAAAGCACGACTGGGTTTCGCTATTATCCGTGACTTGGTAAAGGCGTTTTTTTATTTTTATTTTTTCTGAAATTCTAAATAAAACTGTTTTGAGTTTAAAACAAGATCTTGATTTTCCTCGCTGTATGTGACGCTGCTTAATGAAATGATACTAGAATATAGCCGTTAATGTCCTATAAGCATGTAAAGAATTTTGAACAAATGTTTGCAAATCAAGAACTGCATGTATATCGATCTCATATAGTTCGTATTCATGTGACCGTCAATTTAACACCTTAGCTGCAGATGGGTTACGCATGTATTCATCTATTAACAGAAACATAATGCCAACATTGAAAGTGAAACAAGGATGGACCAATTGGTTGACTGATTCGATCCACACAACATGATTCTCTTACAGGTAAATACGATGATAAACACACCTTTTAACCTACAATATGAAATCAAACAGACCTAGAAAATGCAATTGCACGTGGTCGCTATCTATTTATATTTATGTTTAATATCGGATTATATGACCGTATGCAGTCTTCGGAGGTCATCTCAGTTGGTAATTAGATATTAACCTCTAGACAAAATACTTGTTTCACAAACATACGTTTGTACGGTGCTGATATAGATTAAATTACGATTAAACTTTTACGTTTTCTTATACCGAAATCGAATCTTTTATAAACGTTTTTACGCAAATACATTTAATTTACTGCATTAGCTTGAGAAAATTAATTAAAATTATATAAATGTCTTCCTTCATATACAATCCTGGTGCACGAAGGTCAATGTTGTGTTTGCTAAGTTCCTTGAAAATATAAATCTATATAGAAATTATGAGAAAGCAGTTACAATTTCTATGCCATCATAGTTATTACTAGTTTCACCTCAAGTTAACGCTTCATTTATTCGGCGTTTCAACGTTTCAGAATAAAGCCTGGGTTACTATACGCATGAAACATGATAGATCAACCATGCCTCTTTAGCACAATATTTGGCAAATTAAACCATGTTTACACCTCAAATTTTTTCTGACCACAGACAAGGTTAGAGCATAGCTGAACAGAGATATATCAAAGTTATATATTTTGTGTGTCAGACATATTTCAAATTGAATGCCATCTTTCGATTAGACGATCTCTTTTTGTATTCAAAGCCTGGCCTACGGAACACAGAGGTTTCACTGCGGAAATTGACCTTACCTCATAACGCACAATTTAAATACATAAGCTAGGCCTGAATATCAGAACATGTGTTTTCATTTCAAGACTAAAATTCGTCAAGGATGCCAGGTCTATAGTATACTTTATTTTGAACTCGTCACAGTACATACATTTGCATGTTATACAATTAGAGACCAGCGCAGGAAATAACTATAATATCTGTTGTATGTGATATCTTAATTAGAGCTTGATCTTGAGACTTTCGAAATAAAATTAAAGCACAAACAGTAAAGCAGGCTAAACATTTTAGCATATGCACTCTCAATTGTTATTTCAATGAGAGTAATTGACATTGAAAATCGGATGTTATAACATGCACACGAAGAATTAAAGACCAAAACAGTCTTTTTATGCGCATCAACTAACACAACTTGGTTGTGACATAAAAGCTCTATGACGTTGTTTCTAGCCACGAAAAACGTCAAATAATAGCGTTCTATTTCGCGTTTCACGGATTCCGATGGATGTGGTGTACGCGTAAAATACGTCTTGCCAAAAGTAAAATTTATCGTCGTGCTAAATATCTGGTGAAATTAAACACAAATGGACAAAAAGATACTTGTCACCACTATCTGTAACTTTGCATGACATTAAACGTTCAAATACAAATTTTGATATTTTCACGTGTGTACATGGGTAAAATCTAATGAATTTCGTTTAGAATTTGAACTTATGTGATTTTCAAATTTTAGTTTTTAGAAGGTTAGGCCGATAGAAAAAATTCTTGTAGTTTCGATCTACTGGCACCGTATGCATGTTGAGATTTACTTATTCTCTGGATGATTCTCGTAAAATAATGTCTTTTATTAAAACATTAAAATAATTAAGGTTCATTGTCTTTTGTCAATTGTTTCATTTCGAATTGTCTAAAGGAAAAGGATAAAGATTTCTCTTGATCTCACTGAATTGTAAGACAACAAATTTAAGAAATCAATATTCAGTGAATGTGAATTCAAATCAAAATTTAAGGTCTACTAAACTTGTTGTAAATTAAACTTATGAGAAAACGATTGCTCTGGGAATAAGATCCAACATTAAATTTCTCACTTTAGAGAAGCTACAATGACCGGAAAGATCGAAAACAAATTTCGATTTTCAATGCCGGCAATTGTATACATACAACCTTGTCTTTGTTTTAATTTCCAAAATTATTTCTTAGAGTTTAAATGAAAATTGTTGTACTCTAAACTAATTTTTAAATTTATTTGTATTTTATATTTACTATCTCATTTATTAAAACCCATGAGAGAGTAATAACGGGATCGTATTTTAAAATAGGTCAAATGGATGTATAACGTTTTAAATACTTAATTTATATATACCTAGAATTTCAATTTCCGTATATTTGAAGTATTCAGAAATAATAAATCCACAAACTAGATGGAGTAATTTTGATACGCTCGTCTTAGTCGGGACACAAAATGGTGTAACAAAGTCCGTCCGTGCTTCAGTCCGTCTGTCAACACAACAGTGGCGAAGGAGTAAACAGAAAGGTAAGCTAGGGCAACCTTATGAAAGTGACACGAAAAAACACCACACATCTAGTTAGTTTAACATAGTCAAATAGTCTATAAGTTAGCCAGTATCATCTTTCGTTTTCACTTTTGTTTCGATAATTTGGCTAATGAAAGGGAGGGTAAACACAAACTTTCCTTCTACCCTTCTAAAGCAGAGTAAAGGTTACTTCGAACAATTTTTATTCCAACGGATGGTGTTTCTGAAGGCTAATTTTGTGCGGCAACACCATCATGAGATCTGATACTTATACATAAATGTGATCTCTTGTATAACCGGATAACAAAGTAGGTCAATATAGTTGTTATTCTTGAATAATTACATTACATATATGTTTCATTATAGTACGTTATTTTGATTTGCTAACAGCAATCTCGTGTCATTCTGAAATGAATATTCAAATAAAAGAAAACTTGAAAGAAATCGTGTTTTCATGATCCTAGCAAAACATGTAATTACAAGTATTAAATGCTTCTTTTAGTAATGTTATAGGGTTGTAAAGCGTTTACCGTGCGTACATTTTACAAAATGTACTTCGGTCAACGCTTTTGCACCCAAATAAATTATAAAAAGAAGCATTCAATTCTTAAAAATTTAAATGAGGGTTTCAAACGTCCAATATGCGATATGTTTTTTCGAATAGTACGCCAGTATGGAAAACTTGTACTATGACGTCAGATTCAATGTTCTGAAGAAAGACAACTCTTTTCTTGAAAACGAACGAGAAAAAAACCATAATAATTACTCATTATTTTTTGAAAGGTCGGTGACATATCCATTTTTGCTTTATTTGAAATAGTACACAAAGTGCTTTCCTTCTCGAAATTTCTATGAAGAAATCACTGGTAGATACTTTTTAATACTGGAAACGTTTTCATTCTTACAATGTACTTTTTATTTTTGGCGGGAATGAAATAAATCATATTTATTAAGATCAAAACAGTTAGAATTATAAACTCTTTAATCTTTAATTAACAGATAAAATCTACCGTTTAACGTGAAACAAGAATTATGATTGTAGGTTTGATATAATGGGATTTTTGAAATTTTAGATAACAAGCAAATATCATGTTAAACAAGGAAAACACGAAACTGAGGTTGCTATAGTGACAAAACAAAAGCGGTGACCCCAAATTATTTTCATCATATTTTGTTACTAAAATCCTGAAATACCTTCACACAAAATTTTAAGGAAAAATCGCTGGTTGAACTGAATAGGCTGTTTAGTCTTTAAATATTCCTTCTTCTGAATAAGATGACTTTTATTATGTTTTTTTTTTCACAATAAAAGTGTGTATAGGCTATTTGTATATGAGCATGACCACGGTTTGACTTGTTTGTTTTCTATTTCTGCTTCTCTAGAATGCAAATATTTTTTATTCTTAAACACAAATCAGAGAGAAAAACACAACATAAAACAAAACAAAAACAAAACAAAATGAACAAGACACGTTATTATTTCCAGAAATGTATTCTGTTAAATTGCAAACTACAAAAGCAATATAATAACATACTCATTTTCCCCGAGAACCAAATAATGATAAGTATCGTGTCAAATGTGTTTTATTAAATAGAAATAATGTCTCCGTTTTCTATTTATTTTGTACTTTTCCTGAATAAGATAACTAAATATTCAAATTTTACTTTGAAAATATATGAAAATAAAATATACAATCGAACAATTTTAACAAGAGTAAAGTACAGGGCTATATTTATTCTAATTCAAGGACATCTAATCTGTTTCAATGATTTGCTATTTACAAAGGTATTCTACTTTTCATTAGAAACACATTTGCACTAAAACAATATCTCACAAGAAAAGCAAGTGTTCACCGATAATTTGCTACAAACGTTTTTTTGACCAAAAATAATTCAGTTTGTAACTTTGTACTGAAAGCATTGTCCGGACACATTACACACGATGAGTATGTGAGTTTTATGGTTGTAATGGATTGCTCTAGGTTTTTCAGTCCGTCTTCCTTTGTCAAAAGGATTCTAGATTTCTTGCCATCTTGTCCTAATACCACAACTTGGTGACTATTCCGGCACGCTTCAAAAATATTTCCCGCGGCATCGTTTACTATACCAGTCGGATGATCTGATTTGTGACATTTAAATTTCCAACGAACTTCTCCATTCAATTCAGTTGAGTATACGGTATCACTTTTGTGTGCTGTATAATAAAGTTTGTCATTTAACACGGAACAAGATACGGAGGCATCGGCTGTTGACAAAGTTGACAAGGTATTATCAGAAAGATCAAAGAATTGAATGGTATTGTTGATGAGATTGACGACTAATTGTTCACCTGAATAAGTTATACCGTTACACTTGTCACCTGTAGGTATATACCTTTGTACTTTTGACGAGTTAACATCAATGATATAAATTTTCTTCTGATCAATTAACGTTGTTGCAACTATGTCTATATCTATCACTGCAACATCAAAACATTGATACTTGAGTTGTATAGTTTTGATTAACTTGCCTTCTTGATTCATGATAACAAGTCTGTTGTGTAACATTTGGTTATCTGCCAACACGATTCTCTCGTCGTCAAACATATCGATACCTGTTATAATTATGGTACTGGGTGCTACAACAGGTGTCTGAAACAGCCAAATTTGGTCAATTTAATGTTATCTACAGTGTTAGAAACAGGTACGAAAATCTGCCCTTGTTTCTCCTTCTTTAGAAGAAATTTCGTCGAGGACGAAGACTTTACTTCTAACTTCCCAAATTCTTTGACGTCCTTCTCAAACTTCATCAGTATTGGCGAGTATTCTATGTGAATGTCAAAAGTGTCCATTATTTGGTTGGTATGTAAAGACATCCAATCTTTTTCTTGTACTTCAATTTTTTTATTCCATTCATGTATACCAATAAATGCTTGGAAATTCGACGCGTGTTGCTTAGATTTTTCCATGTCACCAGATATGTTTTCAACATTTTACGCATGTCTGAGAGCTTTTCAATAAAACTATCAATAGTTTTTTTTGCTGTTTCTCCGTATCGCCCAATTTATTCAAAAGATCTTTTGAAGTTTATCTAAATGATTATTTATTGTTAATCGGACATTTTGAACTTCAGAAATAATTTTATTCTTTTGAACTCCAAAACTTGCTCGATTATTTTTTTTCTCTGTTATCAGGTCGCCTATTAGTGTGCTGATGTCTTTTGTCCTATCTTTTAAATCTGCAAATGCAGCAGACGACTTTACTCCTTTCACTACTTCCGATAATGGCTCCAATTTAAGACAGGTGCCATGTTTCTCTGTAACACAAGACACACAGCATGGTTCGTTGTGAATTGCACAATAGAAGTCGAATTTTAAGTTGTGTCCTTTGCATATCTGTTTGATAGCAGCAACAGAACTAGGCAGTTCCTGGTAATCTTTAATAGATGTAGTTTTATGGTTCTTTGTTAATCCCATGCGGCCATGTTGTCTTTTGCAATCATTACATATGGCTTCTTCACATTCGGAACACCAAACGGAAGCAGGTTTGGTTATGTTATCTGTCATACAAATATCGCATATCGGTACGGGTGACGCCATATTAAACTGAAATAACAAAAGATACTTTGATTTAATTATTTATAAACTGTGTTTTTATTGGGAAGGAATACATTATGTAATGCTCAGTCCAAGAAAATATAAGCAGAGATTCCGGATCTTGATTTGAAAATATGTACTGTCCGGATGATCTGGAACTAATTATGTATTTATTCACAAATATTATTATTTTAATGTAGATAATTAATGCAATCTAAAACTGCTAAACCTATCTGAATCAAAAACTGATAAACCTATCTAA